>JAKCOX010000017.1:6937066-7537066 GCA_022605575.1 Laterallus jamaicensis coturniculus
CATCAGCACCGCATTTAAACTTCAATACCTGTCTTTGTCACTAACAAAGAACATCAAGAGATTAAAAAAACAGGAATTAGTTGGCCTGAGGGGGGTGATGTGTGGGGCATACCCTAAGCTATATACAGTCAAAACCATACCCATGCTTCATTAATCTTTGGAGCAGTTCCCTGGGGCATGGTTCATGTTTATACTGTGTCCCCATTTGATCAAAGTGTGTCATTGAAAAGTAAGGAAATGTTCACTTTATTCATAGCTTCTAGATTATTTTTTTTTTGTCTCCACCTCCATTCTTTACTCTTCCAGCTTTCATTTTTTATATCAGCTAACATGTTAAATAGACCTTTCTTCCTAATTTGGGTTCCCATGAGCACTATGTGAAGAAAGGTCTCCCAAAGGATCGATTATGAGGTTTTGTTTAATTTTTATATCCTTTAAAATATTAGAAAGACTTGAGATAGTAGTCTTAGGCAACTCAAATTGGTCAACCTAGATTCTTATTCAAATTCATTGAAACTGCAATCTTTAGGGTTTAGTGCCCAGAACTGTTTTGGGATTTATTTTTTTTATGTTCAGTATGAATAATTTGGTACAGACTTTAAAAACATTAAGGTTTTTTTCGCTTGCAATCTCAGTTTCCAATTCACCAATTGATAAGGCTTTCTATGGCAGACTTCAGGCAATTTTCATACAGCAGTTTTTCCCTCCCTAAGATCCTCCTGGCTGGATTCTTCCCCAAGGACAACTTTTTCACATTTACAGAGATTATCAATATAGTATTTTATGGAGACACAGTTTTGTTTTAAAATCAAGTTCTCATGGCATAAAATAAACACAGCTAGATGATTTATAGGAATTAAACCTTTATGAAACATGTATAGACTAATTTCTTGTTAGGAAATTAAAAATTAAGAAAAGCTGAATTAATTTCATAAATTATTCTCATGAGACAATTTTATATTAATAGTTATTTTGTTGACATGAACAGTCTCCTCTCTGCTCTGAGGCTGGCATTGCTTACTCACTGTTGTGTGCAGCATCCAACTCAAATTGTCACTGCATTGGATTACTGAGCCAAGAGGAGATTCAAACCACTCCAGGTGTAATACTCTAGCTAGAGAAGGTCACCATAGTCCTATCACCATCAGACTACGGTCTTTTTTGTTGTTACTACCGTACAGAAAATATGCTTAATGGTGAACTTATAGCTATCACCTCGGGAGAGAGAGTCCATACACAGAGCCAAAAAGCAGCAAGATCAGCACCTGATAGAATTTTGGTTTTCCACAAACATTAGAAGGCCGGAGGGACAGAAAACAGATTCCTCTAATTCAGCTTGTGACATTTGTAGAGTGGCTGCCTGAAACCTACCCCCAGCTCTGCGGGGCCCTCACAAGATCCAGGTACTCAGCCGCACACGGAGGGCCTGAACAACTGGTGTTCAAGGTCAGGCAGAGCTGAACAGCAGCAATGTTTCACATGCAACACCAGTTGGCAAGGACATTAAAACCCTACTGCTTTCATCAATTGCTGTGACTTTATGGGGAGATAAGGAAAGTTAGTTACTAGTAGTTTATGTTCACATTGTGTTTTCAACGCCACAAGATGCTTTAAACATAAATGTAGAAACAAGCTGAAATGCTCTCAAATGGGTTTCAACACTACTCAATTCTGCCCAAGGACAGTCTATTAAACTGGCAGCACGGTCCATATAAAGGCTCCTCATGCCACCTGCTGAGCGGCTCCCCTACACTATGGGGTGGGTGTCACGGGGCTGCCAGAGGGAAGAGCAGCCAGCAGACGTGTCTCTGCTCCTCCGCCACCCTCCTGCCCACCCCACTGCTGAGACAGACAGTCACTGAAGACCAGAGAACCCTGGGCTCAAAGAACAACTAATAGCAAGGTTTAAATTGGACAGGGAATTCCACAGCATTTTATGCTCATGGACGAGTTTTCTTTCCTTCATTTTGAACAGAGGTGGCACAGAGATCTGCAGTGCCCCAGGAGCTCTGGGAAAGCGAGTCCCCCAGCCCTGCTCCCTTCCCATGGGTCACATGAAAAATACAGAATCAAACGATGGGGGCTGCAATGGGAAATTGTAACATGGTTTCTTTATTTTAAAAAATCTTGGTGTCTGGCAGAAAGAGAGACCTCACACAGAGATTTAGGTGTTCTTAACATACCAGTACACCTACACATCTACTGCGAAGCAAAGCCTCTTCTGCTTGCTGACCTCAGTACTTGGGTTTTTTCCTGCAATTATGCTTTAAAGGCAAGTTCTTGGCTGAACAAACCAAGCAGATGTTGGACTTTATTTTCCCCTCTATTTTTTTTATCCTAAGAGCAACCAAAAACTGCTTGCAGTAAGGCATTTAATTTATTCATCTGTAAAGGGCAAAATATACATACAGGGTACTTTTTTTTCCACTCTATACCCTACTTGAATCAACGTTTCCATACACCACCACAATTTTAGCAAGTTTTCTTTAGTTTATGGTTTTGTTTTCCCCCCATTCCATTTGGGGAATCTATACAGGCTGCTTTGAAAATTGCATTTAAAAAATCCTATAGAAGTATTATTTTCATACACATATCTATTTTTAAATATGATCGCACGAGGCTATTAATGTCCACATGATAAAGCAGCAACCTAAGCTTCTGCTATTAATTCAACCTCAAACAGCAATTTTAACCAACACTCAGGAACACTTGGTGCTATAAGTAATGATACAGTTCAAAAGTGGACTCTGACGGCTTAACCTGCCCTGACCCAAACATATATAAAGCCCCCTGGTTTCATGTTAGACTGTTCAGCTGATATATCACAGCTACACAAAAAATTACTTCAGAATGTCTCTGTCAGTCCTTTGGGGATTCAAAGAACACTTGAGAATTGTTGTCACTGGTTTCTTAGAGCTGTATCAATGAATATCATAATAATTTGGATCGTTTTCAACAATAATTTGAAAATACTCTCTTGAATAGGTATATTTTATACAGGCCCCTTTTATCCGTCTCCTCCACCCACTGAAAACAAACCTGGTGCAAATTTTACAAAAATACATTTGTGCCATTCTGCAGAACCTCCAGTTTTGTCTTGCAAAAGAAAACGAGTTTTCTAAGCAGACATGCCAGGCCACTAAAAACACAGGAGTTCCCACGTTACTCTGGATTATCACATTACTATCCTTCACAGACTGCTGCAGCATTTGATAAAGTGCCTGTTCGCAGGACCCCGTGGTGTGCTGTGCAATGACATATTTGGACAGTGCAAGCCTATATAGCAAGTCATTCTGCCAAGACACCACTGCAGAAGAGGCTTCTGAGCCTAAACTCTTCTTTTGACATACAGTCATTTACTTTGCAGGTTGCTCTCATAAGGAATCTTATATTTGTGCCCTCCCACAAGAAGTCTGAATGCTTCATTTCAGAGATGCATACTTCTTTTCAGACTTGTAATATGTTTTTATCCACTTTGTTATTTGTTAGAACTGTTCACTTACCTGAATTAGCAAACGGTTTGTGACTGACAGGTACGTTTTTCTGCAGATAAAATATTAGTCCTTCAAAAAGAAAATGCCCAGCCAAGACAGCTAATAAATTATCAGTTAGAAGATAACAGATCTGAAATGCAGCTCTTCTGTTTGTTTTCTCAGGTCACAGGACTTTTGACTAGAAGGATACCTGGCACTAGCACACAATGCAGAGGGGAACACCACAGAAGAAAATTATGCCACAGAATGCTCCTCAAGGCACCAGACTGGTACACAGTCAGGTTTCCTGACAAGGCAAACCATGTATCTTCATATGGCCAAGAGCCACAAAACACCCACACAACCTTAGAGAGGTAACAGCAGAGACAGCTCCGGAAATGATGAAAATGTCTCACATATTGAAAAAATGACATCCACAGCTCTCCAGTGTCCCTCCCTGCTCACGGGGAGACCCAGGTGAAGACTGCAGCTTGTCGGCACAACCCAAAATAATGTCAGTTATTTTCTGGCTCATGTATCCCCCAGACTAGACAGCTGAATCATGCAGCACCCCATCCACGGGCCCTTTTGGGGCAGCTACATTCAAACTACTCAAAGATACAGGAGATTCAACAGCTAGAAGGTCTGCACCTGTTAGGAACTGTTGGCCTTCCTTGATTTCATCAATAAGAGCTGAAGAAGGTAAGTTCAGATGACATCAACCCCATGCAGAAGATTCTTCCTGGAAAATCATGTCTGTACCTGCAAAATACATTTAGATTGCCTTCTGCTCTATAATCCCCTATATTCCTGAGACTTTCAGGTGGTGAATGAAGCCAAGATCATCAGGACCACAGAACGTACCTAGAGAATATACAAAACTCACCCTGCATTAACAGCCCCACCACCAGCTTCATCTCCAAATGGGACAGTGCAATCAACAGCCCCAAAAGCTAAGAGATTCTCTTTTACACAGACAGGAGTAGTCACTGCTCCGCATAACCCTGTTCTCACCTGCATTGTACCTTCACGCATGAATGCTCAGCTGAACAGATGTAAAAATATTTTAGAAAGGCTTTCAAGAGAAAGCTCTTATTAAAAATCCTAAACTGCACAGTGTGTGGAACAATAACACTGTCTGCCTGAAAATGTCATATCCTTGTCTGAACAGCCCAATACCTTATGTGCTCTGAATAAAGATAGAGATGTAATTGCTTTTCTTGTTACGACTCACTTGTGCATCATAGATTTTTTAATATCCTGCAGAACACATGTATTGTGGGAAGGAAGCAGGTGACAGCAGTAAACATATGTAATGTTATTTTTCTTTATGATAGATATGAGCAGGGAAGTCTAAATGATGGCTTAGGTTTTTAATAATCAACTATGGAATCTTAGGGGGAAAGTGTGCATTTTGCCAAGAGCAAAATCATTACAACTTTAACTCCAGCCATTGTGGGAAATTTCATTCAGCTAATTGTAGCCATTAAGTGACAGGTTATGCAATGAAATTACTTCAGCCTCGTTCGAAAGCAGGATGCTATCAGCAAAGAAGCTTTTTCTGAGAATGAATGGGGTTTAAAAATGCTCAGTGTTGTTAAAAGTCTAATGGACTGCCATGGAAGAGGAGCTGAGCTGGTGCTATGCAGCTTTTGAAAAGCCATACGAGGAGATGCAGGAGAGTTCTGAAAGAACTACAGCTGGCAACATCTTTATGGTTTCACATAGAGGGAATGCCTGTAAGGACTGCAAGATAAGTAATTCCTAAAATTTTGGTGAAGCTTTAAAGCCAGACCACCCTACCTTGGCACTTGGTGACTGACATAGTAACAAACTGTCTGAATAAATAAAAATATACATTCTTGCAGAGCGAAGCCTGTTACTGCCCAGATGTTCTGAAGACTGTTTCTAACAGTCCGATTAGGATTCCCACTCTCTCTTGCACTGTCTAAACCCAGTAAGCCCTTAGAGCAGGCTTCTCCCCTCTTTCATGGCTTTGGATGAATTCCTACAACTTTAGGTGTATAAGAGGGACAGTTTTACAGATGAAGCCCTCAAGAAGGGACTAAGAAGCCTGTTGGTTGAAACCATGAGCATGCACAGTATAGGAATGCCTGGGATCGCCCCAAGTCTGTTTAGGTGATGCTGCCCAATAGCTCCAGTTGGGCCACCAGGCATGCTGGACAGGGGTGGAAATTCTCCGATTCATCTGGAACACTTCCCAAACAGAAGTGCCGCTGTCAGCAAACACAGATCCATAGCAGACTACCTAGGCAAACATGTATCCTTCATTCATGAAGTTCAATAGAGTCCCAATGCCAAAAAGCAGAGGGAAAGGGGAAGCTGATGGAGGTCAAACCTGGAGCCATCATCAGATCCCCCTGAGCCTGATGAATCCACCAGCCTCACCCTGAAGGTTCACGTTCCTAGCGTTTGCAATGCAGCACTGTCTTAAGGACAAGAAGAAAACCCTCATATTTCCTGAAGCAATGAAATAACCTGAGTCTTTCTGTGAAAAGCATACGAAGCATATTAAGGGGTTATTAATTGAATTAAAACAGCTAATCAGTGTTTTGCATTTGTAAATTATGACCTCAAAGTTTCTCATTATAAAACTGGAAAATCAGAAGCAAGTGTCACAAGTTTGCCTCAAAGCTGTGCCCAGTCAGGGAGTGGGATCAACCCATTCATTTATATGATGATGCTTCTGGCTGTTGTCGGAATTTCCCTCAGCTGCGAATAAATTCTAATGAAAAAGAAAGCTAAAGCAAATTCTTCTGAAATCCCCAAAGCTCTAGGCTGTTACAAATGAAAAACAGTGCTGATGAATTGAGAGAGTATGTTTCAATTCTAACCACATCCAAAGTACATTAAACAAACTGGTATTAAAATATTGTCCTGGGACAGTATGAATTCTGCTATGTACATGGAAACTAAGGAGCATCCTTCTGGGATTAAAGTCTGAGCATAGGACCTCCAAAGGCTTTTCTACAGAAAGACTTAAGGGAGGGCAAACCAACTTACTTGGTTAATCCAGTGCTGATTTCCAAGTATGTTAAGTCATTTATATAGATCTTATTTGGTGGTCCTAAACTCTTGTAGCTTAATCCTTATCAAAGCATTCAGTTACAGTGATCTAAGGCAACTACAGCCCCAGTGGGAGATGTATATTGGTGGTTTAACTTGCTTATACACATTGTCTTCACACCTCTACTCAATTCCCCAGCTTTTCAGGTCCAACCAGAGGGATCCTAGGCTATGTACTGAAGGCACATACTCAATTTTTTTCAGCTTTACAGTAATACAGATAAATCCCATTAAATGTCTAAAAAATGGTTTCTCTTTTGCTCCTCTAATCAGACCTTGCAGTTTCCTACACTGGTTCTCAACTATTCAAGCCTCCACTTCAAAGGAACAGACAAAGTCTCTTTAGTACCACTAAAAAGGTCAGTCCATTACAACTTATCTTCAGGTTTAGACTTTTCTCCTGAAAACTCAACTTCATAAAAATTGGCCTGCTTGTGAGAACACCAGCAGGCAGCTCCACACCCATGTATGGTCAGCACAGATCTGAGCCACCCTGTCCTACGTAGGAGAAGCCACACAGTTTCGGACTCAGCTCCATCCTGTCTTGTGCATTTTGAGGCAGTGCCAAGAACAGAACAACACATCCCAAGGATACTTCCCCATCTCTACTAATTTTCAGCTCAGGGATTTCCTCAGTCAGAGTCTCCCTGGGCTTTACAGTCTGGAAAGCAGTTTCTTTCACAAATGCCTCTTAATTTCATGTTATTATATGTATTCATATAGATAGATAGATATCACATGTACTAATGCCATACAATAAAAATGGAAGTTTTAAGAATTAGATATGCAGATCCAACTAAGAATTAGACAGACCTGAAGATTTACCTTCATTAGGGTTCTTGGAAAATTACATTTTTCAAAATGAAGAATCTTTCAATGAAAGGCTTCATGCACAGAAGACAGTGTTTCTCAGACAGAGAAAAGGCACACAGCTGGGTGAGAAGGTTGTGTCACTTCTGTAAAAAATATTGCCTTTGGAGAGTAATAGAACTTTACACCTCATGTCCCGTCACTCCACTAGCTGAACTTCACCAAAAATCTGGTCATTAGTCTCCCACAATCTACCATAGCAAACACAAAATTTAAAAGCACAAAAAACAGGTAGGGGTGGGGAAATAATCTTTAAATCATGTTATCCTGGTTTAAAAACCAAGCAAACAACAGTCAAACAACGTTCCTCAATCAGGCTGGTACAAAGCAATGGCAGGTTACTAGCATTCTCAAAGACAAACTGCTGGAAATCAGTAAGTCTTAGTTACAAGGCTCCAAAACACCTTAAGAAAATAAAGTTTAGAAAATGTGTTTCAGTGCTAAGAACTTCCTTGGCAATGCTAATGGGAACTAGAATTATCCTGATTTAATTCCCTTGAATTTCAGAAAACTAATAATGGTTCTAAATAATTAGAAACTGTTATTACATTAAAATGCATGATACATACTGATTAGATCATATTAAAATGAAAAGAATAATTTGAATTATTTACACAAAAAAACTCAAAGTGAGACAAATCTATGGACCATAAAGACAAAGAAAAGAATTCCTCTAACAGTAACAGCTCATTGCACAAGTAACTTTCATAAATATTAGTTATGCCTGAATTGCAACAAATAAAGAATTTACACAAAAAATACCCATATGTACTTACAGCAATAAAGTCATTTAATGCCTTGGCTATCTCCGTTCAAAACTCATTTTTAAACTACTAGATGCAACCCAATGATTTTTCATTAAATGCAAAATATCCAGTATACTACAAATTATCTAAGACTATGATGTGAAATGCTTTTTCTGACAGCAGTTTTATTTAATATTCATTGTCAGCTTCTCTAGATAGACTAAGAATTAATAAATTCAGAATATATTAGTATTACAATTCACTACACAATTTATATTTGGTGTTTTATAGTAGCCATATCACTCAGAGCAAGGCAGGTACACTGAATACAAAAGATTAGATATACAAAATATATTAAGATACTAAACTAGGTATTAAAATAGCCCTGCTGAACCCCTGGTCCAAACTCTCTATTGGACATGTAAGCTGGGGGCAACATTGCTGCTTTTTCAGTGACTTTCTCTTCTCTCTAACAGCTGAGGCCAACACCTGGCTCTAGCTTGCTGTGCCATGGTAACAGTGAAGTAAGAGCCATTACAACCTTCACAGAATTTGGTTCACTGCCCAAGTAATGCACCAATCTGGAATGAAATCGCTAACTTTCCTCTGTAGGATCTGGAGTTTTCTGTGTGTTTTTATATTAAGTTTCACCTATAATTGCTTAACTTGTGCTTTGCATGATGGATGCTGTTCACAGTCAATAATTTACAGAGCTGAAGAAACCATTTGACAAAACGTGGCTGAAGAACATAAGTGCTTTTTAAGAAAGAGTTTCAACGTTTCTCCCTGAACATGCACGAGCTCCTGGCTAGGAGAGAGATCAGACACAGTCCAAAGCATTTACAGGCTGGTTTCCTAAAATGACGTATGCTGCCCCATCGCCTGCTTGCCACCTGCCAGCCCTCTCCACAACCGGAACATCCACCCCTGCTGACCGGTTTCAGATGGGGATCTGGGGTTTCTAACAACATTTGTGACTTTAAATGCTGCTGCAGAGAAGATTGATTCTATTAATCCCTACACTGAAGAAAAGCTGCTGTACCAATTCAAGGCTCCAAGCATGAGCCAGTGAGTGTTCATGGCATGTGCACAAATGCCACGCTTATTGGAAAGCTGTCATCACTGCTTTGGCCGCTGTCTCAGCGGACTAGAAGCAGCAGATGCTCCAGGAGATTGTGCTGGGGGTGCTTGGAAAGAAGGATGATGGAAGGGTGGTCATTCAGTAGCTGTGTCCATCATGGCACGTGGGGATGGTGGTTGGCACTGGCTGGACTGGCACTTGGGCATGATAGAGGCAGCACAGCTTCTAGGACTGCAGAGCATGGTGCAGGGCATGAAGAGAGTATTTTGGCCAGAAGCACCAGGCACTCAGAAGAGCCAAAGAAAGGAGCCGAATAACGCAGACACAAAAGTATTCCTCCAACAGAGATAAGAAGGAGGTTTTGCTTAAAGCTTTCCTTGCTGAAGCCCATGATTCTTCCAGCCCTAGTCAGCTAGCTCTGTCCCTACCTGTACAGTCCTCCTTGGCTTGCCCACTCTTCAGCCTTAACAACTGCTTCCTCAGCTTTACTCCAATACCTTTCTTGCCAGTTTCTTGCAGAGAATCTCCCTCTTCCTGCAAGCAAATCATTCTGGCCAAAAAAGCCTGTGAGTGGAGCAGACATACGGGGGAATGGCTGCAGAGGTGACTATCATGCCCATAATTCAACAAGGGCAGGCAAAAAAGACCGTGGGATACAATGGCATAACCACAGATGCCCAAAACAAGCAGTGGACTAAGTGTCTTTGGGGAGTCAAAGTGGGGGAGGCCATCTTTAGAGTAGAAAGGACATGAAGATATTCTCTTCACTGGGAAAAAGCCAGCACAGACATTTGGGGAATCTATTCTTCTTCAGATTTTGCATTTACTGCCCAAGAAATGACACCAACGTTTAGTTACATTTCCTTCACTTGAATTAGCTCAATCCTGGACAATCAGCACATTCACAGCCCTCAGCAGTTTAAACCTGAGCACTCCAAACATGTGCAAGATGAAGCAAGCAGCTGTGCATACTGCACTCAAGTCCTCACAGAAGAGGTGCAGGGTATTAAAGACACCCATAATTCAGAAGATATTAGGGATGTTGACATCAAGTCTGTTGTGCTGCTGTTGATCCTCCACTGTGACAATGTTTAAGTTCAAGCACCTCAGTATAATTGAATTTAAAAGGTCAGTCAGCTCAGACACAAATCTAATGGAAATCTGGCTCCAGTAGCCCCACTGCTTAAGAAAATACTCATTAAACAGAAACGGTAAACTACTTACAGCCCTTTAAAATGACTAAAATTGCTATTTATCTAAAACATAAGCAGTCAGTCTGAATTCATTTAACACTTGTGAAATACTCAGATCTCTGAATCAAGTCAAATAAATGACCAGAAGCAAGTAACAGAAAAGTTTCCATTACACTTCTAGGAGCATAATATATGCTGCTGCTTACGTCTTTGGCATTTATACTCCTGGAAAGTGTTCAGGTTTTTAAAAAAAGCACCAACCCACACAAAAAAATTGCTTTTTAACTGTGACAGCAGACTTAGATCTTGTAAAACTGATGACATGCATCTTCCTCTGGTCAGGGGTCATCTCTGTCTTCCCTCAGTTGTCCACATAACTGACATGAAGCTGACTTACTTCTCTTGAGATGCAGATGGCAGGGACTGCTGACAATGAAATGTGTAGCAAAAGACTGGAAAGAAAACAATCAAGATGAGACTTCTATCACATACTGTAGCAAAAGGTCCAATGAGTGGAGATTACATCACCCCCAAAATGAAGTAGTTAATTGCTTCACTCTGATATCCTTCAGAGTTTTCAAGATAAGGGAATGATACGATATATGATACATATATATATGATACATATATATATGGGATTAGCAGCATTTGTTCCGTCAGGTTAGCTTGCAAGAGAGGTAGTAGCAGGAGGTGGATGTACAAATGACAAATTACAGTACTACCAATTCTAGACATTCCTGCAGGCCAAGGAAACACTGCCACCACCAAAGCCCCAGTTAAAAAAATAAGGCTGACCAACTCTCAAAGCACAAGCAGAGCCAACCTGGCATTTGGGCAGGCTATGGCTCAGTGCGATGACATCCTTTAATATTGACACATTAGCACTTTTAACAAGCAGTGGAGCAGAAGAAAGAGGAGGACATCTGCTTCTGCAAGAAGTTTGGCTCATGCAGAACAAAGGTCTCTCAAAGTCAGCTTCAGAAGCGCTCACTGACCACTTGAGAAACTTGGCAAGGTATCCACTACTGCTTGTCCTCTTCTGCTGAATTGCTCACTAAACTAGTACCCTTCTTTCTTTCCTTCTTCTCCTTAGCACAGTACCATTCAGCAAGAGGAACGACGTTAGTCCCCAACAACAGGGGGCTTAAATCAGAATTTACTTGTAAGTATTGCACTTCAAGAAAAGTCAAGTCATTCTCCAGAGAAGAAAGACTGCTGTTACATGGAAGCTTGGACAGTTTTTCAGCTTCAGGTTGAGTTTTCGTATGACAAACCTGAGGCTGATAGCCTCTTTCCCAGCACAAAATATATAGAATTGGCCATAAGTCTTTAAAGCCCTGATGTATTCCAGTCCATTAGTTTTTACAGTTCAATTTATGTTGTATTACGAGGAGATGTGCTGAACTGCCTGAAAGTACAGATTTGCCAAACTATCCAAAAATAATCTGGAAAGCAAGAAAGTCAGGATACCAGCCAAATCATAAGCAGTATGGCTATTTTGCTACCAGTTCAGCTGGTAATAAATTCTTTAAAGCACTGTTAAACATATCTAGATGAATTTGACTTTAAATCACACTTGGTGCTGAATGTTTAAAGAACTATCTATTTTAAATGAATCCTACACACAGACAACTGATACAGGTTCACGTACCATGTGAATAATGACAACAGACACCTTTCTCTCCTTTAGCTTTGCACAACATACAATTAACCAAGCTATTACGTTGCCATACAGTCATCAAAAGCGATTACCTCTACCACAAACACAGCTTCTAGGTGAATTCTGTAATATGGAAGAGTTAGCTGGCAAGACAGAAGTCTCTAGGAATGAGAGCTAGTGAGAGTAGATGCAGCAGCATTACCATCACAATACATCTTCCTACCATAAAGGTGTGAAATACTGTTAAATTAAGCTTATCTTCCCCAAGTTGAACACATGTTGGGACTTTATATTTGCTTACTCTAAAATTTACATGACAATTGAAGCATTACCCAAATGCAGAGTCATGATATAAGCAGCAGAGAGCCTGTGTGATCACTTCCCATATGAAACCATGGCAGGTAGTGAAGGCTGGAATTAGTTCAGCTACTCCCCTACACAGTATCTGATACAGAATCCGAGGCTCCAGGGCCGCCATCCCGCTGCTCTTCAATTCATACATATTCATGGAGCCTCTCCGAGTCACTTCCCTAATTGACATCTGACAGTTCATCTCCGACTTCCAAAAGGGAACAGCTATCCATAATCCCTCCTGAAAATAGGGCAGATTAAAAATAATACCAGGAATATTTACCAGGCGTTGGGCTGGCTAACTAAGCACGCAGTTAAGAGCAGTGTGTAGGTTTTTACACAGCTCAGCTGTGACACGCTGGTGCAACGCCATTAAAAACAGGCTGAGGGCAAGTTTGTGCCAACTAACCACAGTAAATCAAAAGCAAAGAGAATGTGCATAGAAAGGTATGTCTGGAAATGTGTTCAGGAAGAACACTGAACACACACCAAAAAAAAAAAAAAAAAAAAAAAAAAAAAAAAAAGAGTACCAGATTGTTATTTGAAGACAACAGTACATTAAATACCTCCTCCTGGCCAGTATGATTTCTGTCATTTTCTAAGGAGTTTTAGCAATCCTGCTGCAGTGAGATGTTCAAATTCATTCAAATTTAGCCTCTTCAGGTCAAGAAAATGGACTTTTAACAACTGGCAAATTAAAATGTCAAGAGCAATCCTACAGACACTTGTTTACAAAACTGTTATTATTTTGTTTTACAGGTCCAAGAAGGTTTGTCTTTCTCAGAAACTGCTGTGCTAACATTCTCACCATGAAGGAAAAGTACCAGATAACATCAACAGGTTTCCGACGCTTTGATTTAAAGTGCAAAATTCTTAGGCAAGGGCAGAGTCCTTTGCAATTGTCAAATCTTTCATACTCAATTATAATAAAGCAAAATGTTGTAAGCAATGTGATAGGCATCTGCATTTTGGAAAAGTATATTTAATTGTCTCTCACAAAGGGAAGATGGGGAGATGACCTTCAAATCACGCTGTTTATAGCTGTCATTCTCACCAGGCTCTTTAACTGCATGCAAAGACTTTGCTTAGCATATTCATTTTCCATGCAAAAATAAGTATCTCAAGTACAAATCCCAATTCTCAGGCACAAGATGAACACAGATTTCAGAAAATCCTGAAGAAAATTAGGCCAATAACATGTCCTATGTAATGTTTTACGGTAATTCACAGACTGTCAAAAGACCATATGCTGGCCCCTACTTATGTAGAGAACAATTTGCCCATCACCAGAGTCCTTTGAAGTGGCATCCTTCCTCCCTTCAGATGTCATCAGTGGATAAGAGTAAGAAATTTCTCGACGGACTTAATCTGAAGCCTGTTCCGATCAAAGGAAAGAATTCCATTTGGGCTACACACTGTATCAGGATCTTCGTGTGCTTTTTTCCTGAGGTAGTAAATGATTGGAATAGGATAAGAAATGATAAATACCATACTTTTGTGAGCATAAGTATGTTAATGGGTAATAATTATAATAGAGAAGCCTTATGGTACGGAGGGGAAGAAAAGCAGTATTCTGTTCTGTATCAGCTCATATTGCAATGTTGAAGTGATACGTAACGACATTTCAATGCGATGGCTTCCAGTAGTTAAGTGGTTAACAGCTTTTACTGACAGACTTGATCTTCCCCCTTTTTCTACACAGAGACAAAGCAAAGGAATGTCGTGTTTCACTCAGGAGTTTGGCTTCATTGCTCGTGTATGCAAAGAAATTGTTGTACCCTTATTGTTGAGGAGGCAAATCAAAGAAACGCCCTTTGCAATTGGCAGTGTTCAGGGTAATGTTTATGGCACTATCTTAAAACATGCACAAGTGAGTCAGAAACTTCCATTAAAATCTCACTGTATGGTAATCCCTCCCTAGAAAACAATCTATTTTTCTTTGAATTGACAGGTAAAAGGACCTTATGATTTCACTCCTGCTACTTGCCATGGTAGGAGTCAGGAGCTATGTTGAAGGTGGAAAACTTTCAGTCTAGTTTCTCTCCTGTGTGAATAATGCTAAACACTCACAAGGAGAGGGCTGTTCTCCACTGTTCTGTTTTTTGTTTTTCAAGCTGTATATGAAGTAGGCACTGAGGTAACAGGTTATATATTTTCCATATGACTGAAGCCTATATCCTTGCCTGTATTCTACTGCTTCTTCAGGAAATAAAATAGAGAAAAATGCTATTGTGGCTTGTAATGAACTTATTCTATTCCTTATTACATGAACTTTTGAAAGTTTGCCATCTGATGTTTTGTTTGTATTTTACAGCACCCAGCCTAACCAACCCACAACTGATATTTGCAGGTACCACAGGAACCCCTATGACTCCAAGTACACATTGATAAGCATTCTAAGCTCTCAGATGGTAGCTTCACAGAGCTCTATTTTTCACTCAGGTATTTTTAAAAAGATAAAATATTAATTAATTTTAACGACATGTTTATTTAGCTAATTCTGGAGACAGAAAAATTGAGACAAGGAGGTCACACAAGTCCATATCAAAGTAAAATTGAAGTCTCAAAGCCCTTGCATGAATCATACCATCCCAAATACACTGTGCAACATTTAAAGGTATTAGACTTAGTTCCATCAAAGACAAATCAGGGACTCAAACAGAACAAGCCACAAAACATCCTGCACGCCAATTCTTTCTTAAGGCCTCTTTAATTAGCAGGTCAGCAACATAATAAACCACAACAGCTCCCTCAGTATCTATCAAGCCAGTGTGCAGAGCAGAGGGGGAGCTTTTTTTCTTTTGAACTAAACCATGATTATGTTCTAATTCCAGGTACTAACGTTTCTTTCAGATTTATTTGCTGAGAAGTAGGTCTAGATCTGGCATATAATTTTTAAAGAGAAATCACAAGGCTGTATTATTGGGTTTGTAAATTGCCATTGACTTCACTTCAACAAAAGTGATGCTACAGTCCGTAATGAGAAGGAAAATTACAGGCAGCTGTCACATTTTACCCACATACCTTTTCATCCCAAACTCCATGAGGAAAACACACACCTTCCTGTGTGAGATGAACTGCTGGAACAAAAAGCCTGATTACGCAAGGGGGATGAGTGCCTCACCTACCTCTGAAGTCAGTGGGGGCTGAGACACTCAGAACCTTGCAAGATTGAGCCCAAAGGCATTATCAAGTCAAGATTTCAGGAAAAAAAAATAGTTCCAGCTCTCAGACTTATTGAGGAATTGCATTGTCTTATTTGAACAGTGACAAACCTTGGGGAGACTGAATTTCTGCTGTTACAATGCCTGCTGAGGAGGTCTGAATGACATCAATTAAGAAGAAACTTGGCAGGACGTAATCTGTTAATTTTATGCCATTTACATCCATTCTCTTATCAATGCCAACTGTCAGCATTTGAACTGTTTAAGTTCTCTTTTTCTCCTTCTGTCTCTGCTGCACAGGATTGCAAAAGCTTAAGTTGTAAAAAGAAGACTCAGCAGCCATTGTCACTCCAGGCTTCAGTGGGTCCTTTCCTACGCCAAGAAATGTCACTGGCATCACTGTTATTAACTCTCAGGAGCACACTATTATTCCCACTACATCGGTTACTGCCAGGATTATTGCATGCTAGCTTTTTTCCCTTCTCTGTACCTCATGAACTTCCATACCTCATGGGTGTATCTGTCTCTATGTATTTGCCTTTGCCCTCAGAGCAGCACACAATCAGTAGAACTGCTAAAAAACATGTTAAAACCCACAACATTGCAGCCCAGAAAAAAAAAAGGAGGGGTAGATGTAATTTCAATGAATCCAACTCCTTAAGGAGATCAGTACAATATCATTTGGCTTCATTTGCATTTTCTATCTATTTCTGGCTGCCATGAGAAAAGCTGTTTCAGGTATACTTGCAGATAAAACTAAAGAACAGTCACAAAAACTAAAAAAACCACCCTGGGGAACTGTTTCTAAAACAGTCATGGTCTGCCTAATGTTGGAGCAAAACCACCAGATCACATCTGCAAATTATAACTGGTATTGACCAGTCTGAAAAAGCATTTCATGGGATCGTCCTCCAACCTCCCTTGGTACTCACACTGCAATGGCTGCTACCACCCCAGGCACACATCAGGCTGACAAACTCTGACCCAACAGGCAATGGTTTCCTCTGGTATAAATCCAGATTTAAGCTTAAAAACACCCTTTCACTAATCTGATGGCTCCTTTTTTTTCTGCCCATAACAACTAAAAGTTAAACTAAGATACAAATATTGGTGATTTTAAAAAACCCACAAAAATAAGTTTGCATTCCTCCTTTACCATTGTTATTCCTTAAGATTGTTCATTATTTACTACTACTTGGATATTTCTGGGTCTTCAGCTGAGTTTTTTCATTTTTTCCCACTTTTTCCTTCCCATCTATACATAATTTCTCTGCTTTGCCTTCTCCTCATTGCCTAAGGTTCTCTTTACATTTTTTTACCCTGTTCTCCATTCCTAATTTTTCTTCATGCTTAACTGTCTCTCATCCTTCCTGCAACTATATATACTCCATTGTCCCTCCTTCCCCTTCATAGCTTCTAATCAAAGTCACCAGAAATTCTTAAATTTCACCAGACATCCTCAAACCATTTATGCAAACATTAAATTTCTTATTTTGACATTAGTTTCCTCTTTCTCATCCTCAACTAAAAATTACTGCCCTGTAATTATCACTACCCATTCACACCTTCTCCATTCAAATTAATTTGCACTAGACAACAGCCCTTAAAATATTTAGATTTTGGGATAGGCAAGATGGATTTTGAAGGGAAAGATTTACTGCTGCGCCAGTCACTGTCTTGAACCTATTAAGGCTTCACCCAATCGCTCTCACACAGACACCAAGTAAAATTTAGGAAATGGGTTTTTTTTTCTTTGCAATTCACAGTGTGTTAAGGCTCTTTTTTCAGTGAGGTGCCTCTGAGACTCTATACCCACTTCTTGGTGAATAAAAGAAACATACCACTGACTATTTCTCATGCCACTGAAGACACCTGGTATTTGTCCATTTATTGTTGAATGTTCATTTAACCACATACTTATCTGAAATACTGGCCAGAAAGAGTCCGGCTCCCTAAATACAGGCATTGCTTAAATCCTTGTACTTCTAATATGGGAAATAAAATGGGTGCTACTCACTACACAGGGTAGGTAGAATAAAACAGTCTCCTATTGGGATTAGAGTATCAGAAGTCCCTGGTGGACACCACTGCAGTCATTTATCATAAAGGTTGTTACAGTGAAAGAAGAGACACTGGGCTTAATGTGAGAGAAGCTTTTACCTTGACCTTGTATCAGAAACATTGTCCTGTATGATAGAGGGTTTAATAGCTTGCACTGAAAAAAAAGGGTAAAAATATCTCAGGCTCAGTTTTAAAATATTCAATACAGAGAGTACTTTCGCTTACACACAGGATTCTTGTTATGGGTAATTCTGAGCCAAATATAAACACTGGAAATTAAAAGCAGGAATATCCGGACACTGTAGCAGTTGGCTTTACTGCAGGTTGCAATGGTTTCTGTTGACATAATTACTGTTGAAATCTACTCCTTAGCAGCAAGCACGTTCAATGTAACGCAAGAGCCAAGGGAAAAGAAAGAACAAGGAAGCCAGCTATCTTGGGTCAGCTGGGTGGCCAAGTAAGAAACTGTTACTGAGAGCAGATCAGAGGAGCCTGTCATCATCCTCATCTCCCGTGCGTTTCCTTTGGAGAAGAACGCAGGAGACACATGACAACGATTCGCCTGCTCCCACCACCCCCTGCACATTCATGCCCACACACTCTCAGATCTGGAAGCTCAGAGCTCTCACTAGGACTTCCAGTGGCTGAACTTTCCTCCTCTGTGCCAGAAGCAAGAAGTGTCTCACAGAGATAAAAAGGTGTGTTTCACTGCTCGGAAAATTGAGAAACATTCAAGCCTTGTTTTACTGTTCCTATAATGACAAATTACATGTTAACTTCTAGAAGGCTAAATTTTATACGGTTCTGTTTCACGCAGACAAAGTGTTTGAAAAGCTGTCAAAATGCATCAATAACTTACCATTATCTGCCCTGCAGGAAGTATCAAGGAACTCAGAGAAGCTAACATTGTAATATAACTTTCAGGTGAGTTCAGGGGGGAAAAATGGCTATTAGGACACTGTACATATAGCATAAACCCTTGATAGTTCAACAAAAGCCTTCAGCACAAAGCAGAATTTAACCTGCAGTTTGAAGGACAGAGACCCATCACTTAAAATTCATCTAGCTCCATTTCACTAACTAACCATCTTTTGTCATCAGTTCTGGCAAATACAGCTTAATTGTCCCAAACAGAAGAACCAGACACATCCTAACTTATATTTAAGGGAGCATCTCAAACAAGGATTTACTTTAGAGTCAATAAAACTATAGTGTTAATCCAATTTCACAGACGCAGCCAACCAATTTATTACTCCAGGGAAAAGTATTTTTTCCAACCTAATGATGAACTAAATAAGCAGCAATCTCAATTGCCCATGATCAAAAATGTTTAGCCCTAGTAGCTAATTAGTAGTATTTATTTGCAGTATCACAAGAGTATATCATGATGTTGCTAAAACTTATTAGTGGTTTGTTTGTTGGGTTGTTTGTTGCTGGGGTTTTTTTTAAGGTAAAAGTCAGCAAGTGTCAGAATAGTCTCTGCATTTTCATGACATTGCAGAAAGTTGTGGGTGTGAAGTAGTAAATGCACTGTAAACATTTCTTAAAGAATGCTGCATAAATATTTAGATTGCTCCTGGACACAGAACACTTGCAGTTGGGGTTTACAGAGTTAGGAATGGTAGAAGTCCTATGAACTTTCACACTGCCATGCACAAACTCACACACTTTGCAGCAGTACCACCACCACCACCACATTGGTATTTCCTAAAAACAAAATGCAACAATTGGGTTTTTTTTCTCTAAAATAAGCTGAAAATCATCAGTATTCTTTGTCATAATGAAGCCTTCCAATGTTTAGTGATGTTTTCCATCAGCCCCCGCAAATGCACTTGCACTGCTCTGCCCCCAGTTTGTGCTCTCTCAGTCCCTGTTAACGCAACAGTTCCCTCAGAGAGTAAACAAATGACACCACTCAAGACACAGTTTGTTCAGGTAATGTCACAGGATTATCACAGAAGGTTCCTGTTACTGCAGATAGTTACCAGTGGAACAATAAGCGAAATGAGCCATCAGGGAACTTCTCTTGTATAAAGCAAATAGATTGTACATTTTGTTAACCAAGAGTTTACGAAACAGAGTATATCTAATGTGCAGCAAGGAATTATCTCTTTTCTTTTTTTCCCTTTTCATTATTAAATCAGTGTTTTTACACAATGCTTTGGGGGATTTTTTTGATGTGTGTTTGATTTTTTTAATTTATCTCTATGATCTGGCACCAGAACTGCAGTCCAAAGAAAAAGGAAAGACCGGTATTGCTTCTGTGTTTATTGCTGGCATGAGCCATAGAGGAATAAGACTCAAAACCAAGTGAAAATATTCTGTGCTATATCACAGACCAGATTTCCTGCAAGGAAAAAGTGATCCAGTGCCTCTGGTCAGATTAACTGTTTAATATTCCGTTAGGAATGTATCACGCAGATACCCAGACAGCGGAACTGCATTTCTGCAAGCTTAAACACAGCACAGTCATTTTTCTGCTTCAATACCCCCTTGCACATTGTGATACAAGGTTTCTACCAGTGTTTTCAGCCACTAAGTGTCTTCTTACCCAGTTTTTATAGAGCTTTCTACTGACATGAAGAATATATTATGTAAACTGCTTTTCTGGGGGTGGGAGGGAGGTAGCATACTAGTAACTTTGTGAAGAAGCCTGCAACATTTCTCTGAAAAGGCAGAGCATCTCACAGCTACAGCAATGGTTCATTTTGACTCTTCTGTAAAAGCTATCAGTCACCAGCCAGTACAGTTTGTTAAATGTATGACTCTGTAAGGTTTCATTACCACCAAAAATACTAGTCTTCTCAGCTGATGAATTATCCCTGACAATTTATAGATACGTTTAGAGGCAGTTTGCTACTACCATTTTTTATGCCAAATGTATTTTGTCTCTTACCAAATAGAAGCTGAGCGCCCACCCCCATATTTCTTCCATTAAGCAGAGCACTCCTCTGGGACTCTCCTTCTGTAACCCTGGAAGAAAGAAGTGTCGAACAGATTAGATTATGGGACGGAGTTTTGATACTACTTCAGATGAGTTGATAATCCTGACATAACACATTTGCTAATTAATTCCCCTTTCAGTTTGTGGGCTACTCTTTACTCCAACAATACTCCTAGTCATAACACATGTGGACATGACACTATCCACAGTAGCTGTGTGTGTGATCATAGACATCACTAATACTCTACACGTGCTACTTGAATGCAGACACAGACTGGCCACTTCTGTGTTAATTTATCTTTTAACAAGCATTTAGAATGTAGAAAGTCAACATTTATCCAGAGATACATCATGCTGTCCTGCCCTATTCAACTGAGGAAAAAGGGTACTAAGGCTTCCATTACAAGAATTTAAGCCAGAAAAACATCATCATTCTTTAAAAGTTGAAGTCCTGAGTTTTATAGTTGGTGTCTGACCTTGTAAACATACGTTCTGTGCTTGCCAATAAAAGCCCAAAGTTTTGTCCCTGTGATTAACTGCACACTTGATTCATAACACTGAGCCAGCTCATTAAACTGGCCCAAAGCTAAACATTTGAAATAGCCTAATCAAACACCTATAAATTACACCGGCAGTTAATTGTGGGTATAAATCTGGATCACCAAAATCAGAAGCCAGATCTTACACATGGAAACCAAGAGCTCTCCAGCAGAAAAGAAGGCAACTCTGGTGTAAACAAACCTCCCAGAGTAAAGCAAGCAATTAATGTTTTCACACAAAATCCGATTCCAGTAGGAAACAGAACAATTTTTCTCTGAATATTTAATTCACTTTGTTTAGAATGCATTTTAAGTGAGTATATTTCTAGCATCAGTATGTTTTTATTTAATATCTGGTTTCTGCTGTAAGCTTTTATTTGTTGTTTGTTCTATTTTTTATTTTTCAGAGAGACTGGTGCATGGTTTTCGGCAAACTGAGCTGGCTGGTCTTGATAATCACCCTGCCATTCTCTTTCTCCTTTATTTTTGTGTCCCATCAAAATTCCAAAACACTCTCTTTTTCTCAAAAAAAAAATTAAAGCAAAATCCTATACAGTAAGTAAAACCAAACACATTAATAGTTTTTTTTAAGTAAGGATTTATACAATTCCTCTAGAAGATATTGAGTTTATTGGCCATGTGACATTCTTGTCAGTAAGTGCAGACACACAGTTTAATTGATAAATCATAAAAATCAATAAATTTTAGGATTCAGTGAAGAAAGATAGGAATGGAATGGATGGTTATACTGGCTTGCAGAAGGTTACAGCACTATGATACAGCAACATACATTGAAAATTAACAAAGAAGCAAAGAAACACTCCTTTGATCACACTCTATTCACTTTGTGAAACCACACAGGGATTGATCTCCAACACTGGATTAATGACTCGGCCAAACCTTCCTGCAGACACTAGCACACTAGGTGAGGAACAGGATGCTTGAGGAGCTGTAGGGAATTGAATGGTGAGGCCGTAGAGGTGAGAAACGCACATTCCCAGTGCGAGGGATGGTTCTTAAGCAGCACTGTATGTGTATACACACACACATCCTCACCAAACAGCCTGTCAAGGTACCGCTGTTCTTAATCCCTACTTTCCCAAAACTATGTGGGGAAAAACATTGACCCAGCAGTCAAAAACTATGCCTTACCTGCAACATAGTTTAAAGAAGATTTAAAGTACTAAAAAGACTATTGGAAAAAATTGAATATCAAGAAGAAAGCAAATTAAGTTAGAAATAAATACCATTCAATTGATAACCACAAGAAAAACTCAACTAACACCTCCACCATCAATACTATTAATAGGATGGAGCAACGTTCTCAAAAGATGAGAGAATCCCAGATCTGTAAGCCAATAGTAGCACTTCCTAAGTATTTAGCAATGCTGAAAGACATTAACTTCTCAGTGCTATGGAGAACAGTGGTGTTTGCTTTAAATTCTGAAATAAAGCTTTTAAGAGATCACATTTCCTGATACATATCTTCTGCTGGGAAGAAAGAGCAATTTAAAAAAAAAAAATTATCTCCAAAACAAGAAAACTCCACCAAAAACCAAAATAAAAAGAGCTAAAAGGTACACATAGTTGATAGCAAGAAGAAACTAAAGCTGAACAGACGAAGTCTTATTCACAGCGCTCTGATGTTCCTGCAGTAAAAGGATGAGTCCTATTAAAACGGAACATCAGCATCAAAGAGAATGAGTAGAGGTTATAAGAGGAACATAGAAAAAAGCAATGCATCTCAAAAGGATCCCTGCCAAGGAGATGCCAGCTGTCTCCACTGCATTTACTGTCCCACAGTTTAATAAAATACATGGAAATTATTATTTCGCCATGAATGATGTTGCAATTAGATGATTCTATCATATGATGCTTTTTCTCACAACACTGTAAATTAGAAACATCACATTCCTACAGCTAAAAAGACCGAGGAAAGAGAATTAGAGATTCACAGAAAGATGAAGCACTGCTATTTTCATTCAGAGCACATAAAACCTTATTTCTTCCCTCTTCAGTAACTGTTTTCACTCTTAGATAAACAAGGTAAACTGTGTGAAGCATCTCCCTCATCCTGTATTCCTTATACAACCAATACTCCCATCAGCTTCTGTAAATCCTCGACCCTTGTGGGGCAAATACACACCCAAAACATCTACTGCAGAACTGTAGCTGTCGGACAGTCACACCAGGATCATCGAAGAGGTATTAACCAAGGAGTGGGAAGAAAAACAAGCCAAAAGAAATCACAGTAGCGGTCCATGGTCAAAATAGGCAATGAAATTGGCTAGAGAAAATTAAAATATCCTCCCCACACCCCCCGGTTGCTTCTTTAACATGTCATTTTCCATACAGTCCACACACAACCATGAACAACTCCCTTTTGAATTAAGGTGTTGTATTTCCTCTACCTGGCTAATGAGTATCTGATTCACACATACTAGAGAGGTCACCATTGGAGTGAAGCCCAGACTGCTCCCGTGCCTGCAGAGCAGACTCTGCTGGCTAGAGCACGTTCCAGTGGCATTGGGCAAACTTTCCACGTTCCGCCATCGCGTGCTCACGAGCCAGGACTTTACCCTGAGGCAGGCAGCAGTTTTTGTCACTTCCTACTTTTGCAAAGGAATGTAGTTTTGAGAAGCAAGAATACTCTCCAAGAAAGAGCTGAGTAGTAAGAAATAGATACAGACTGGGAGAAGAGCTTCTTGAGAGTAGCCCTGCTGAGAAGGACTTGGGGATTCTGGTGGATGAGAAACTTAACATGAGCCAGCAGTGGCTCTTGCAGCTCACAAGGCCAATGGGATCCTGGGCTCCATCAGAAGAGGGGTGGCAGCAGCGACAGGGAGGTGATTGTCCCTCTCTACTCTGCCCTCGTGAGGCCCCACCTGGAGTACTGTGTCCAGATCTGGGGCCCCCAGTACAAGAAAGATGTGGAACTGTTGGAGAGGGTTCAGAGGAGCCACAAAGATGATCAGAGGGCTGGAGCACCTGCCCTACAGAGGCTGAGGGAGCTGGGCTTGTTCAGCCTGGAGAAGAGAAGGCTGCGGGGGGACCTCATTGCAGCCTTCCAGTCCCTGAAGGGAGCATACAAACAGGAGGGGAATCAACTTTTTAAAAGGATAGACAATGGCAGGACAAGGGGGAATGGATTAAAGCTAAAGGAAGGAAGGTTTAGATTGGATATTAGGGGGAAGGTTTTTACAGAAAGAGTGGTGAGGTGCTGGAACAGGCTGCCCAGAGAGGTGGTGGATGCCCTGTCCCTGGAAGTGTTCAAGGCCAGGTTGGATGGGGCCCTGGGCAACCTTGTGTAGATCCAGGCCTGAGGTTGGTGGCCCTGCCTGTGGCAGGGGGGTTGGAGCTCTATGATCCTCGGGGTCCCTTCCAACCCATGCCATTCTATGAAAAACAAGATACTGCCTTAAAGGGTCAATCCCACAATAACTGCAGTAGCTAAAACATCCTGTAGCATCAAACAACAAAAAACAACTCCACGGTGTTTTCCCTTGTCCACCTGTTGTGAAGAAATAAAGAAATGACAAAATTACTGGTTTAAGCACCAAGTGTCACCAGGTTAAACAGCTCAGTCACTGCCCTGCACTCAGCTGTGCCCTGAGTGTCACACTGTCCTTGGAGCAGCGGCTGAGCAGGAAGTTTGCCTTCAGAGGGGCAGAAACAGTCTTAACTTGCTGTTACATTTCCTCTCCACAGAGTCTAACAAGTGGCCCCCTTTGGCCTGACACCTGGCCCCTGACCACCTCCTTGGCTATAGGAGCAAATTGACAGTTGCAAATGCACAGTGATTAATCACTTCCCTTTAGCTCTGATTTTAGCGCCCTTTCAGCATGCCATTTGCTAGTCAGCTGGCCACATCGCCACCCAGTAGCACTTACATACCCAGGTAGAAGAGCAAAACCATAGACTGATACTTCTAAGTCACAGTTTTAACATAAGGATGCCCACCATTTTATCTGCAGTGCACTAAGGTTTTCAGGATTATATTGTTTGTAGTGAGGACCAAACTCTAAGCCAGGGCAAGTATTCACAAGCTCACCATTTTCACGCCTGCAACAGCTAGCCAGGTAATCAAAAATAACCAGGATGCTAATGATACAAAAACAAGAGGCCACTGTACACTACAAAAGTAAGCCATATCTTTCCATGGAATTTTGTTTTCCCTTATTCCCAAGTAGAGGTCCCAGGGTGACTGCCCAGAGGCTAAATACCAGTCCCCACTTTTACACAGGGCCTTTTCAGCCTTAGCAGCAGCTGCCTTATCTTAAAAAGCCCAAGGCTACACATCCTTGCTGACTGTGAGGAACAAACCTGTTTCAAAGGGCATACCTGTTTCTCTCTGGCTGCACAGGATGCTATATGGACTGTCCTGCACATGTTCACACTGTTCTACCTGCTGCTAATTGCCACAGATAACAAGTGCTTGAGCGCAACCATCTAGTGCATTCAGCTGTTTGTCAGAAAGAGTCTAGGAAAAGGGAGCCCATCCAGAGAACAAAGAATGGGCTCCAGGCCACCAGCAGTGTTATGGGTTCCAGACACAGCCAGGCAGAAGCTGGACTCCCTTCTTCTGGGAATACCATTTCCTCTCACACGTCCTGCCTTTGAGATTTCAAAGGCAACAGAGAGCACAGAAGAGGGATAGCCCCTGGGCAAAAGGGAGGGAGCAGGACACTTTTCTGAACGTTAACTCTGCTTTTTATATCCCAGCCACTGGGCAGAGTGAAGTGATGAATTGCACTTAAAACACAAATCCATTTTCCTTCCTGATGCATATAGCCTTTTACCTTTAAATTCCCACCACCTCCTCTATTTTTGGAAATGAAACCCCATCCCAGCAGGGACAATGGCATTGACAATTCCACACCAGGCTGCAGTTCCAGTCAGCACAGACAGTACTGGATACCACAATGAACGGATAGCAGCCTCCTAAGACAGCTTCTAAAACAACTTTCCATTTTTTTACTCCAGTGTAACAATTTGGGAAATCTGCCTACACAGTACTTGAAGTCCTTACTGCACTGTCTCCAAAAACCATGGAAGAGTTGGATGGGTCACATACATCCAGACAGGGACAAAGGAAGGTCACTAAATGTTGATGAGTCCTCTTCAAATGGATGCTTGTGCAGGGCAGGACTCAAACTAGCGAGCAATGTGTTTCTGTGGAAGCCTGGGTCTCTTAGCACATTAAAATCTATTCCAGAAGAAGTGGCCAGCAAATCTCAGGGATCCAGATGGGTAATATGAATGACTGCTCATGAGCTGTTTGGGGTGTCTGCACAGGTATTTAAGCATTGAGTTGCAATATGAATTATGCCCAGATACATCAGTTCTCATGTATGTGGACTGCTGTGTGGCCAGAATGCACACACAGTCAGTCCAGAACAACCAGGATATGTCAAAGTGCATCTACATGTGCTCTACATAAGCCTACGCACTGAGATTCCTAGACTTGCTCCAGCAAGTCACAATTTGCTGTCCAAAATTCCCAGTCATGTGTGATGGATCTCGAATCTCTCCAGGCCAGGACTTTAGGCAGAGAAAAAATGAGCAGGTCAAGACAATGAGGCAGGAGGCAGCCACAGCTTCTGCAGCTGGGGTCAAGTCGATCAGAACAACCATAAAGGAAACCTTCACTGCAGCCAACCCGGGCCACGGTTTGATTAAAAGCACATGAGATCAGGGCCTGGAGATCCAGAAACAGCAATGGGAGGCACAATTCAACTGCAAGAGCTAAGCCAGAGTTCTGTAACAGACCTGACAACTGCAAGACTGAATGCCTGCACATGAAGACACACTCCAGAGAGGAACCACAAGGCCTCACCTCTGCTAACCCGCTTGACTGTGTTATATTGCTGCCTGGATCAGCTCTTCCTCCTTTCTGAAGCCACAACAATCCTCCCTCTCTATCCTTTTATTCTCCTTTGTTTCTCCCTGCAAGAGTCTGTCACAGTTTCCAGATGTTAGTGATTTCTTTCTAGAAAGATCAGGAGGTCCACGCACACACTTGTCTTCAGAAAGAGAGAAACTTGCTTTTCTATTTTCTTGTATTAAACATATTTTTCCACTTTGTCTAGGGACTCCCAGGCAGGCATTAGTCATACAAGTGCAAAGTATTCCCAAATGCAGCTGAAATCAATGGGGTAGCAACAAGGTCTCCCTCAGCAGATTTCTCTGCCAGCGGTATCACGTATAAAACATACCTGCCTGGACTATTAATAACCTTTTAACTCCATACCCTCTCCAGTTTATTCTGAAGTTTACCATTGTTTTCCCCACTGTTCAGCTGACTCTCCCCGATGTATTTTGAGGGGATCGCTGAACTGCAGCAGCACCTGCCTTCCAGGCTGAGGATCCCCCAGGGTCAGCTGCACAGCTGCTCTAGCTCCTCCACACGAACACACAAACTGCACTATCGCTTTGAGGATCTCACACGCAAACCCCAGTGGCATCTGGAGCTCCAGATGAATGGGTAAGAGCAGCTTTGTATCCAAGAGGAATATGGATTCTGTCTTGCAGTGGATTTTCTATACCATGTTTGTGTTAGGCTACTAAGTAAACCACAGCAAGCTAGTTTCTTCTCTCTGCCACAGTCTCCAGGTTGATCTGTCCTAGTAAACTGTAGCTGAGGCAGTCATTTTGAATCTGGTGACTGAGGAGGAGAAGCAGCAATTAGGTCCATGAAACATTAACATGGTACAGACAAGCCTATAGTCTCCCAGCCAAAGTATAAGGTGGTGCCGTGGCTTCAATATATTTTTCTTTACCTTCAAGTTTTTTATTGTTGGGGTATTTTTTTTAAGATGTCGTAAAAGATATCAAGATATTTTGCTTCACCCTTAGTGGACATGAAAAAAGGAATAGGTAAAAGACCAAAACAACTTCGGAAGGGCCAAGCAGGAGGAGTGTAGATGTGATCACACACCCAACAGAGCCCAAAGAAGCAGCATCTCGGCATCATCGTTTCTCCAGTTGCTTAAAATAGCAAATGCACTGTTTTTAAAAATCACTGAATTTAATTTCTTATTTTCTCTTCCTCCTGTGGGAAGAAGAAATGTGTCAGCAAAGAAAACCTGAGCCATAAAATCCATTGTAGGCACAGCTACTCCACGCCGAAACTTTTTAATCGAGACTCTCTCCCGTAACTCTCCTGCAGTTAGATGAAGGGACAGGTCCAAAAGGGCACAGCACAGTTTAATTGCCTGACCCAGGGCCAGCTGACCTCACATCAGCCAGTTGCTTGGCCAGCCAATGTTTTTTTAGCATCAAAAAGAGTGATAGTGCTGAACTATATTTAGTCACATTACATTCTCTCACCTATACGTCGCATTTGGCCATTGAAGAACAGAATAATATACAGTCCTGATGCCACCAAATCCTCCAGCGTATTTCCTCCCTTGGAATGGAGAATTGCAGTGAATAGCAATGAGGTTCTTACAAAGAAGATATTCCCTTTCTGTAAAGTACACAAAACCAGAAAGGACTATATTTTTTTTATTCCCTGAAAATGATTTATAAGAGTATGTTTACAAGGAGAAACCCAAGTTTGCTCTAGAATGGAGTATTTCACCCCGTGTTCAAGGTAGTATTCACTATAACTTGATAATTTAAGTGCATTCAACACACTGCTTGAAATCAATATAAAGAAAAAGCATGTGAAATATGCTTAGAACTACTTGTATTTCCCTTATTAACAGCATATTTTCCATGCTTTATTTATCCTTTCTGCTGGCATATCTGTTGCAGACTTTGAATCAAAGTAAAGCTATGTTCTTTTTATTGCCAATTTTGACTGGATCCCTGATAATAAACCATTAAAATGACAAGCAAATATATAAAACAAATGGAATCATTGATGCTTACGTATCACAGCTCTTGAATATAATAAGCACATCTCTCCCCTTTCTCTCATCTTGAATCTGAAGAGGGTTGTGGGTTTTTTTTAATGTAAGTCATAATTCAAAATTATCCTGCTTAGGCATCACATCACGTCTACAGCTAACTCTTTTTGAAGTTTCATACTACATTTCATACAAAATTAAGTGAAGGCAAAGCCAGTGCTCATTTGTGCAAATGTTCATACCATTTCTCTGTTTATAGACTACTTTAAGCTTTATGAAATTTAACACCAAAATATTTCCTATAAGAAATTAAATGTCCAGCAAATTTTTCAATTATCAATATGATTTACTGATAATTCCAGGGGATGCTTCTACATAGACCTGTGTTCCCTTGGGTCTGTGGCAGGCTTTATCTTAGCTTTGTAAGCTCTACAGCTTCCAGACCCAGGGCTCTACACTCAAGCTTTGCTTCTTCCAATTTTTGGCCCCATTATTGAGGCTGCCACATCAAGCCAAGAGAAACGTCGGTACATTTTATTAGAAGTTACCAGAGTGTAGATGAAGGAGAGAGAGCACTCAAAATGATCTCCCAACCAAGCTGACAGCACTGGCCTTGTTGGAGCAATACATTATGTCCACACCTACCTGAGTGTCCTAAGCTCCCCAAACACTATGACCCTCATGCAGCTGTTTTAGAGAGATTAGAACTCATCTAAGACAACCAAAATGCAAAGCCCAGGATAATTTGGGACCCAGCAAGTACTGCTCTTTGAGAGTGGTACTTGGGAACCCTCCCTAATATGACAGACCACTTCAATCACATGGAAAATGAAGGATCTCCGCAGAATTATGGCCCATCAATGCTGATATCAAGCAACTATATTGGTCCACAGTCCAGAACAGTGCACAGCAGACATCTTACCAAGTTGATCCTTCGCTCGTTCTTGGAAATACAGCCTACATGACTTTCAGCTATGGAAGAAACACATTTAAAATAATAATACCACCAATACCACCCTACAATTGAAACAAGATGACAAGAACCCAAATATATTTGTTGTGGAAATGCATAGTGCCTATCCTTGTACTGCTCAAGAAATGTAAGGAAAATTCACACCAAGTACCTTTCCATTAGCTGGGAGGTTTTAAATGAAGGACCTAAACAGAGTAGCAAATAGTGCAAGACACGCACACGACAAAGTCTGCACACCCAGCAAACATGCAACGTGCTTGTTTCTCTCAAAGCAAAATCACAGAAGTCAAACAACATCCCTGATTTCTGAAATTTCATAGAACCACTAAGGTTGGAAAAAGATCTCTAAGGTTATCAAGTCCAACCATCAACCCAACACCATCATGCCCACTACACCATGTCCCAAAGTGCCACGCCAATTTTTTTTTTTTTAAATGCCTCCAGGCATGGCAACTGCCCCCCCCTTCCCTGGGCAGCCTGTTCCAATGCTTGGCCACCCTTTCAGAGAAGAAATTTTTCCTAATATCCAATCTAAACCTGTCCTGGCACAACCTGAGGCCATTTGCTTTTGCCCTATCACTTGTTACCGGAGACAAGAGAACACCACCCACCTGGCTAAAAGCCCCTTTCACGTAGTGCAGGGAACAATAAGGTCTCTCCTCAGCTTCCTCTTCTCCAGGCTAAACAACCCCACTTCCTTCAGCTGCTCCTCATATGACTTGCTCTCCAGACTTTTCACCAGCTCTGTTGCCCTTCTCTGGACACACTCCAACCTTCAATGTCTTTCTTGTAGAGAAGGCCCCAAAATTGAACACAGTATTTGAGGTCTGGCCTCACCAGCGCCCAGTACAGTCCAGTCCTGCTGGCCACACTGTTCCTGACACAAGCCAGGGTGCAGTTGGCCTTCTTGGCTACACTGCTGGCTCAAGTTTATCCAGCTGTCAAACAGGGCCCTCAGGTTCTTTCCCACTGGGCAGCTTTTCAGCCACTCTTCCCCAAGCCTGTAGCATTGCACAGGGTTGTTGTGACCAGAGTGTAGGCCCTGGCATTTGGCCTTGTTAAACCTCATGCAGTTGACCTCAGCCCACTGATCCTGCCTATCCAGGTCCCTCCGCAGAGCCTTCCTAAGGCACAGAGACCATATTTGTAAAACCATCTAAAATCTACAGCTTGTAATTTAGTTTTAAATCAGCTATAGTTTCCAACCCCCACTTAGAGTCCTGAAAACATTTGTTCCTCATTTCTGTTTGGTCATTTGGCAATCATAGTTGTTTTTCTTGACAAAATAAACAAAACCATTCAGCTAGATTCAACTCAAACTGTCTTCAGTCCAATACACTACAGCAGCATCACCTTGGAGATGCTTTCCACTCAGTACTAACAACTCCCATTACCACTATAGCGAAAAAGGCACACAAAACTTTGACTATCGTATCAAAGCTGCTTTAGCAGACCCATCCCAGCCTGACTTAGGTGAGGCAGCATTGGCTTGTACATTGCAGAGAAATTAGGTTTAATAGGTTGCTCTCTCCCTGGTAGTGTCCAAGGCCCCACTGGATGAGGCTTTGGGCAACCTGGCCTAGTGTAGGGTGTCCCTGCCCATGGAAGGGGGCTGCAACTAAATGGTCTTTGAGGTCCCTTCCAACCCAAACCAGTCTGGGATTCTATGGTTCTATGAACATATTCTTGCCCCTTGATAAATATGTATTATCTTCCACTTAACAAGCTTAGAGTTGAAGTCTACCTTCCTGTTACACATCACTTATCTGTGGAAAGTCTTATCAGCATTACCAAAACCTACTTCATAGAACAGTCACCTTTCTTAGTCCAAAATAGCTCATCATCTTAAAAAATACAGACAGCTGAGACAGTCACACATTTCCCTGCCAGCATCCAACAGGCCAGGGACATCATGAAGGAACAGTTAGGGTTAAATGAAGGTCTTGGAAGATTGTAGATACAACAGCTTAACAACTCCATTTTAAGTTCTGAGGATTTTTAACCAGCTATGTTTTTAACAACAAATTCTGAATTCTTTTTAAATTGGGATGCCCTTTGCCTCACTTGCTTCTTTGCTTCTAAACTTTGAGAGCTCATTTCCTCCAGCTCTTCTCCACAACCACAGAAACAAACAACAACAAAAAAATCTTAAATGTTACACAAGCTCTGAGTACACAGCACTGCAGCAGATGGTTACAAAGAGACAGGAAAGCTTACATGAAAAGGAATATAGAAACAGAGGAAAGAGTTCACTGCTGCTCTCATTCAGGGCTAAATTGTGATTCCCCTCCCCCCAAAAAAACGTGCTGAGATCAATGTTCAGTTAGGTTGGAACTTACAGAAGCACTCAAAGGTGGTCTTGCTTCCTCCTTCGTGAAACCAATATACCATGAACATGAATAGCACTCAGAGCTGTTTCCAACTTCTGTCGTTTCGCAACTCGAGACACAATTTAAAGGGAGCCCAAAATTAATGTAACCAATATATTTAAGTCAGTCTTTTTTTTTTCCAAAGAACTGCCTCATGATTTATGAAGTTGGGGGGCAAGGAAGGGTAAGCAGTGCCATTAAACTAGCTCATTGTGTCAGAATAATACAGAATATAGCTGTTATGAAATTACTGTAGTCTACACATGCATAATATCACCTGTCACGTGTACCAACATCAGCCTGAGAACTCTCTCTGCAAAGACTATTTTGTTTCCTTGTATATTTTATCACTTGCTAAGACTACTACTATGTGGTGCTTTTCCCATCAGTAAGAAAGCCTCTCTCCCTAAGCTGTAGGGATGCCTTTGAAATTCACACATTGGAATATATTCCCATTACAAACCGGCTGATCCAAACAAGCTTACAAACAGCAAGACCCATGTCCATATTTGCTGCCCTCTTCTCCATGTACTTTCAGTTTCTCCCCATGTCCTTCATTTGCCCAGCTGATAACACATGCTATCTGGTTTGGCCTGGCTGCTGCCTCTCTAAGTGAACATGGATTGAGTTCTGCCTGATTTTCCCCTGAAGGAGCTTTAACGTAGGTCTTTCGCTTCTAGCTGAGGATTTTCACCAAACCTGAGAGAACTTAGCACCTCTAAATCCTCTGCATTACTGTCAGCCTCAGTGGAGACCAGCCACTGAATTCAAAACATAGTAGGAGGGGACTGATGAAGACATACAGGCAGTCAGGCAGGTCTACTGTACAAGAATGTCAGCACTAAAAGCTTGAAACAAATTAGTTGAAAAAAACCAGACAAAAAACCCACAGTCTTTTGGCTCTTAATGCAAAGGTGTCTCCAGCTCCATAACACATAGGATTTTAAACCCACGTAAGAGATTTAGGAGGTTTTTGTAAGTGGCATGGAGTGTGACAGAGACTGTATTCACAGACTGTACCTGCTCAAGAGCAAGCTCAGTCTTCCCAGCTAAGGAAGGTCAGGAGACATTTGAATCTGGAGGGCAAGGCATCATCAGTAAGAACAGAAGGATGAGAGAAACAGAAAGCTGCACACACATTGTTAGGTAAAAAGGATTTGCCCTACCAAAATTTAAATCTGAAACAGTATTTGAGCTTTTACTTTTCACTTATTTCAACATTCTACTTCATGAATGCTATAATATAAAAAGCAATTCAGCCTTAATTATAGTGGTTTAGCTGGGTTGCTATAATTTTCCTGTCCCTTAATTCTCCCCATGTTTATAACTATCTAAGAGCTTAGGCTCTGGTAAATTTTTTATTCTTCATAATTGCTAAGCCTGAGCGGTGCAATAAGAACTCCATGCTTAGCATTTCCTTCTGTAATCTAAAGGCACACTGTGCCAAATATAAGCCACTTGAAATAAGTCACCGTGGGTAGCAACGTATATGCTTTAACTCATGGCGCACAAAGTATCTGATGTCTTTTTTCAAGTCACCCACATACCTATTCATCTCGAGCCTACCCCATAGCCAGACACAATTGTAATACTCCTTCTACAGCAGAAACATTCTTCTATTTTTATCCTGTTGTTAGTCCTTTGTTAAGTAACTTTTTCTACATTTTGGTTTTACTGGAGCAATTCACACTTGGAACCCAAATAAAAAGAATTCCTGCATGCTACCAGACCTGTGAAAGCAAAGGATGGCAGCATCAGGATGTACGGAAGAATCAGAGTCTTCACCCAGCAGCTTTCTCCTTGCAAAAATAGGGTTGTCTTCCACTACATTCTCACCAGGGTCTGTACAGGAAAACAAGCAACCCTTGTAGCAACAACAAAGGAAATATCCTAATCTTGGACACAACAGCTTGCAGATTGTACTTCAAACAGGCAAAGAATTGAAGAGATACGATTTTTTTAAGTGGGGAAAACCTCAGAAAACACACAAGAATGTGGAAGAGATTCAGGAAATTCTTTCAGATACTGCAAGATCCAAAATTAAAGAAAACAAAATCCCCAACTCCACTGGGAAGACAGATATTTTCTCAGAATTCCCATTTGGTTGTGTATGAAGTGGCCACAAGCAAGGCAAATAATATTCCTGCTAAACCACCGCAGATGTTCTGTGAACAGACCAGCCTCTACGGCACAAGAGTGTGGTTAGGTTCTGCGTGCATGCCTCTGCAAACCCCTAAGCCCCTCCACAGAACCTGCCACCTGAACAGCCACATCCCATGGGAACAGCCCTTCTCACGCTTACTGACCATCTTTACCTCGCCCTTTTTATGTGCAATTTTTAAATTTCCAACGTTTTGACCCTTTACTTGCTTTACACCACCACAGCAACCCTCCCCTCAGCCACGTCCTTACCACTGGCTGCTAGGACCCTGCCCAAGCTGCTTTGTCCTGAAAGATCCTCACACAAAGACATCTGTCTTGAGGTCTCGTGAAACAAATGCACGCTTACCACACAGCCTGGCTAGGAAGCAGAGATTTTAAGGCCGGTTTACAGAGGCTTCTTCAGCAGGGCCCAAATCTACGCCAAACAGCTTGCCACAGCTTCAGTTTACAGAGTTTATAATTGTTCTGGGAGGTGCATTACAGAGTAATCAAAATGATAACAATTCTCCAAAATTGCAGCGGGTTGCGTGGCAAGATTAAACAGCTTGGTCTTATTCTCACTGGGAAACAGGAGACTGCGCAAACACTGAATTAACATTTTTAATATTATGAAGGGGAATTAATAACGTGATAAATACGGTGGGTGGGAATCAAGTAATAACCTATCGACAGCAGGTATTCTGCTGCTATCTGGAGGCTAGCGAAGGAAGAAATACTTTTTCTTGGGAAATCTCAGTAGGGAGCAGAGCGCGCATGCAAGATTCATGCAAGTAAGACAGGAAACGTGCTGGGTATAAGTGGTAGAATATGTGTGGCCAAGCAATGTCTTCACAACTGGCTACACACCAGAAATCGTGACCCATTTTAGGGGATTTTGTGCAAGTGACATTGGGCATCAAGAACAGACAGCTGTGATTCCCACTTGCACACATCTAGTCACTCACAAGCACACACAAGAAGTGAGTGGATGCTTTCAGTGATCTCAAATCCACCCAAAATGGTAATCCCCCTCTGGAGTACAACACATATGGAATAGTCCTTGTTTCTCTTCACTTGTAAGCAAAATCATTTCCAGGCACTGTTGCCATCATGCTTAATTTAGATTTTAAAACATTCTGGAAACCTTAACGTGACATGAATGATAGCTCTTAAAGCACACACCAAAGCTGTCTCCTAGTCTTTACGCTAAGTATAAGAAATTGAGAGGAGGAAAAAGAAAACAGGCAGGGCATCATATGCTTTCTTGACAACTATTTAATCTTAAATTTACTGTTTGGTTGGGTGGGGTTTTTTTAAAAGGAGGATAAAAAAAATAGCCTTGCATCACAACTAAGTATTTGGAGTAAACACAGACACACTTGGGTAAAATTTCCACACCACTCCTATACAATCAGAGTAACTCTCACAAACTTACATTCATTCCTGAAAAAAATCTGCATCTTCTCAGCACTGGGCCATGTAGGACTGATTAAGGCAACCTACAGCCAAGACTGAATACATCAGCTAGCTTTAAGTCACAAAGCTCAGGTACTGCTAGTGTAATCACTGTAGCTGCTAGAACAACTCACATACTGGAATATCCATCCAGTTTCTTAAGTAGCTTTTGCAGCTCTCCCCAAGTTCCTAAAGATGCTGTGCTACCAACACTTGCATTAGCAAGCGGGAGCTAGCTCGGGAGAGAGAAGCAGAGAAGGAAAACAGAGGTTACAAAAAAATGTATATACAACCTTCTGCTTGATGTCCAAAACTGAAATCACTTGTTTTTAATACAGCAAAGTAACAAAAATTTCAGTTTCAGAATACATTAAAGCTCCAGCTGAATACAGAGGATCTGTACACAGGGGCCAGATCCTGTTATCACACAGTTACTGCACCGCTCTGAAGCAAAGTCGGCACGCGAGGAAGCCAGTAAAGTGCTGTGCTCTCCAAGTCACCTACCAACATACAATTCATACAACACCACTGAAAACTGACATATCCACCTCCCCGTGCACTGGTATTTTATTAACCTTCTAAATTATTTAAATGTTTGCAAAAATTGTTGTCATTTTACCACTTACTTCCTTTTTAAAGGTAATTCACTTGAGCTCTGTAAAGCAGAAGTGACAAGACGTGGGAAGAAAGGTTAAAAAAGCCAACCAATCCTGTCCCAGAGTGCAATTAACGCAGTACTTTACTTTCACAGGGCAGTTCTGGCTTAGTAAACATAATGATAGCTTTACTCCAAGGTTAAAATGAGAGGGCATTCATTTTTATTACTAACGTACCTTGACAAAGGTTCCAAGATCAAAGACAGACTGTCAGCATAATTGTAAAATAATACTTTCTTCCCTACTTTTAATTACATGAAATAGCTTTTATATATTATTAATAACAATCCCACGATTAGAGTAAAGCTTGATTAAAGGCACCGGTTTGTGCACAAACACAGAGGAGGTTTGTATAACACAAGAATGAGTTACATTTTTGGATTGCAAACAGGCAACAAAACTCAGGGAATGTGTTCACTGCAAATCCAGCCAAGTCTGGGCAGCCTGAAGCGAGCAAGACTCAGTTTCCTCTGAGAAGTTAGCATCCCCAAGAGGCAGCTGATGTGAATTTAGCTTGAAAGGCCTGCCACGCAAATGAAGAGACAAGCTTTATGCTCACCAAACTTCCCTATGAACAGATCACCCTTCTCATAGGAGGATCTCTGTAAACCCAAGTCTGCTCCAGAGCCTGCTGACCCTCTCCATTAATTTCAGTGGATTCTGGAGGAGTCCTTATATACAGCTGCTTTAGCCACAGCTGATGGTTGGCATCGCCCAGATATCCCATGGCTAGCTTTCCCATCACACAGCATTACACGTGTCACCCAGAAGAAAGACACCCTATTAATACACTGATTATTAGGGATGTATACAAGCTTGGCTGTATAAAAATGACACCCTGCTGTTACACTACCCCAATATTGTTAACATACCAGTAAAACAAAATAAACCATTAAAAGTACTCATTGCTGCAACAATTATTCCCAGCTTGACATGACTTTCCCTCCAAGAAACTGTCATGCATTTGGAGGTTTGAAGGTTGATCTAATAGGCTGCTGCATCCCTATCTTCCATGACTTAGGTTTGGTAGCTTTGGTCCAGCATTGACATTCACCAATTAGCTTTCTGCTGAAAAATATTTTACATTGTTTTGACAGCATTTAATAGAGAAAGTCTGTAGTGCAAGACTAAAAAATAAATTGCAATAGGCAAACTTTTATGATTGGATTTTTAAGAAAAAAACAGACAGAAAGTCAATTTGTTTTCCATGTGAACAATTTATATGGTTTTCAAAGAGATGAACAAACTGCAGTCATATCATAGCAAGAGAACACAACAGCTCAACAACGTCACAATCACTATTTGTTCCAGAGTAGAAGCAAGCAAGTTACAAACTTTCATCATATTTAATGTGGTGATTACACTTACTTTTCCAAGCTGCCTTGCCCTGTAGTTGAAAGGGCTGGCACAGACATCATCTCTGCAGAGTAACATCGCTACTCCTTCAGCAGCAGATCACAGAGGAAGCTTTCAGAGCAGTTGTGTACAGTTTCCTCCCAAGCAGAAACACAAGCACTTAAGTAATTCAATTGTTTCAGGTGGAACCAGACATTTAGAACTAGGCACTGAACCTGCATTGTTAAACTGCACACAAAATACTAAGCATCCCACCACAAAGTTCTTGGTAGAATCTAAACATTTTCACTAGGGTGGAAATGGGGGCAGAGGAATCTGTCTGAGAAGTCATCACCTAGAAATCATGGCACAACTTCCTCTTAAAGATGACTTGCCTCCGTGGGAAACAACCATCCTTCATGATGTCTGCAGACCTGTAAGTTTCAAAAGTGAACAGTGCATCTTCCATTGTACTCAGAAAGTCGGTGGCCGTAACTCTCAGCTGCGTGCCTGCCTTCCACCACTCTGGAACCAGCATAGAAAAGCTGCTTGAAGAGACCTGAACTGCTCTCTTCTACCAGAAGGAGGGCTGTGCACCGGCCAGAGCACAGCCAGCAGCAAGTCAGGGGCTGCAGCTCCACTTCCTCAATTAGCAAAATCACCCTTCAATCAGATCAGGGCCAGACAAGCTTTGGCCTTTCCAGACCTGTGAGAGACAGGATCGGAGGTGTGTGTAGTTTGACTGTGCCATTTCCAGTATCTGATATATATTTAATGGAAAAACATGCACCACTTCAGCAGTACACTCAGTCTTTGAAAACATAGCCCCTACAGAACAGAGAGGCAAGTTACACTGCTGGACATCCTTCCTATATCCCAGTTCGCTGTGGAAGTCTACTCTCAATGCAACCGACCCAACTGCCCTGTAATACACACATTTTCCACAACAGCTCCTAATATTGATGTAGAAGTAGTAAAAGAATCCCAAAATGCAATATATCCCCTCTCTGGGAGGTGAAGGGGCCTCTTACGGAGGAAAATTTAGTATCTGGCAATTCTAGAATGATTAAGGAAGCTGGGATTGTATTTATTTCCCATCTACCTGAGGGAAGGAAAAGGGTTCTTCAAAAACAGTTTGTTGCTCAATACGGTCTTTTGCAGGACTAACTTGCTCTTGTTATCCATCGAAATTTGTAAGTGAAAGCTGGGAGTCACAAATGGAAAAGAGATTTGACTGGCAGCTACAACTTCAATTTGTATGAGAAATCTCCCTGGAAAACATCCTTATTTTGTCTCAGCCTCACCTTCCAGTAACAAAATCATGACGGTTACACTTGCTGTCCTCTTGTGTACCCATCCTCACACTGGAAATTACAACTAAATTACAAAATAGCTTGTCCAATACTCATGAAAATAAAATTCATAGTCCACTCCACTACAACTAATTAATTTTCTTAAAACCGCATCCCGGAGTGATCAAATGAGACACGAGCTCTTTCATGAGAAGGAAATCCCACTAGAGCTCCTTAACATCAAATGCAACAAACACCAGTGTTTTGACATTTGCATCACCGTGTTTGAGCTGTCATGTCTGCATATGTAAGCACACATTTGTATGTAAGCATTATGTATTATTAATATTGATTAATATTATTATTCAAAGGTAGTAGTCTGCCTAGGCTCTGAGTGAGGTTTGTATATAGGCATGCAAAACCAGCTCACAAAATGAAACAAAAATAGATTGCTTATGGGTAAGTTCATTAAGAGAAGAGAATATATGACCATTATTAACAGCAAAGCAAAAAACCGTGTTCTACCTCTCAGCACTTACTGTTCACAACGACTCCACTGTGAAGCTTTACAGCATAGCACTTCTTTTGTCTACCCGGTCCTGGGAACCCTTTTACACATTTTCATATAGCTCCTATTAAATATGGGAACTTTAGCTTCTCTCATGAGACGCAGTTCTACAGCTATTTTCCCTAAATAATAGCCATCTGTTCTGAATGACCTCCCCAAACAACTTGCTTGGTTAATGGCAACTTTGCTGCAGTTAATACACCAGTTGGGATTACTCCAGCCAACTTTCCATGGGCCTCTATTGTTATGAAAACCTATTATCGAGCAATTAAATGACAGCAAGAATGTAATAAAGTACAACAGTTTTACTTGTATCATTATCCTGGGTGCTGATGTTAATGAAAGGCTATCACACCCTAGACTGTAATTCCTAGATACTGTCATACAGGAGAATAACTCCCGTCAGCAGCTATTTTCAACCTTAATGGTTTGAGCAATTACAATCCCTGCCTAAGCCCTTCCCCAGTATTTCACCCCAAATTAAATTAAGGGCAGCTCAGAGATTATCTTCAGGGCTTGCACAGAGGGCCAGGCATAAAGGACACGAGGCAAGTCTTATCTAAAGCTCGGCCAGTTTTTGAAGGCAGGGGTATGTTTGTTTGCTTGCTTGTCGGACAGGTAAGCCTCACAGAGGTGCGTTCACAATCACTTCTCCTCTGTGTAAATGAAGCAGTAAGCCAGCCCTCTCAATTCTCTGTTCTGTACTTGTCTCAGTAGAAAGCCCCAAAGTCCAGTTGCCCTTACATTCCTCTTAGTGTCCCTCAGCAGGCTGAGTTTCCACACAACACGTTTCCTTTTCTTACTAAACATAAGCTTAAATAAACCTGTCTGGGAAACAAGGTGCCCATCACTTCCACAGATACCACAAGACATCTAGAACATTTCATCTTTCTAAATTGTCCTGGGTTTGAAATTTATACAATCAGGATTTTGTATTTCCAATATACAATGTAACAGTAGGTCTAAAACAAGTTCTTTTTTCCTCACCATGAAAATAATCTAAAAATTTATGTTGACATGAAGTAGTACTTTCTCTATCACTGAGACAATCCAACTGCAGTCATACTGCTTGGCAGAGATTCAGCTAATATGCATTTATAGTTCTCCTTCCTTGACAGAAGGCAGTATATTTACCAGCCTGCATGTGCAGTTAGGCTAAAGTGCTGTTTTTCACTGGGACTCATAACCTCTACTCTTTCGAATATTTATTTTCTTCCTAAGATGCAATAGGGAAACTTTATGCAACTTACTATATCAATTCTACATCAATACTACATACAGACTTCTTCCAGAGAGCTGATCAAAAGAACTAGATGGAAAAGTTCCCCAGTATAAATTAATCTATGAGAGAGAACATGAATGAACTCTTTGTTCATAAGCATTTTTAGATTGCTTTATAATGCAGGTGGTCTTATAGCAACTACATTTATTTTATAAGACAGAAGTGTTGGACTCAATCTAGTTAGATGGGCAACATTTAAGTACACTATCCCACGAAGGGCGCTTCAGAGGGAGGATTTTTTCTGAATCAAATGGCAAGCACAGGATTCAGTTACATCACACCTCTTAGAGGAGATGAAATTTATTTTGTTGCATTTCTCAGAAGAAGCCACAGAAGCTGCCAAGCAGGCTAGACAGCTTGCTCACCCCTCCAAGCCCACTCCCTTTGCCACCCTATTAAGTGGGGACAGAGTTAGAGCCTCCTTTATTTTTGGTCCATAATCCAGGCAAGAAATGGGAAGAACTAATCTTACACCTTACTCCTCTTTGCTATTCTGCTACCATTCACAAAAGATGTTAAACTACAATTATTCAACATAAACATTGTTTTTAAAAATTGTAATAAAGCAGAAGAGAATTCCTTATTATATATAGTAATTTTCCCTTTGTATTTGTGTCTATTTGGAAAAAGAAACAGGGAAATAATATATTAATGTAATAATACAAACAGAATTGTTTCTAGGAAGAACAGTGATAATAAAGCAGAAGAGTGGAGTTTTGCTCTGTAAAATGACTTGCACTAGCATGAGGAAGACCTGAACATCATTCATGCTGCTGAGAGAGAAAACATGCATTTCCCAGTTCCCTTATGAATGCCGATTTCATCTCTCCCAACTCTCTATTGTCAAGCAAAAGAAATATGGTGTAGACTTCTGTCTTCAGCTAACAACTGACATTTGCTTTTGGTAGCTCCTCCGAAGTTGTGCATCTTCAAAACCAATATTTTTGACTAATATCCTCTCTGTTCGTCATCGTAACGATTGCTTGGATCTCTTTTTGTGACCTGGCTTACTGGAAGTCCCTGCCTAGGATGTATTGCATCCTTCATACCCACAGTGCAAAATGATGCGAGTCGCCTATTGACACCAGTGATATTTCCAAACACACTGCAGAGCAATGCAGCACAGCTGAGTACGGCCCAGAAGTTCCCAAAGGGGAATTTTGCCCTTATGAGAGTTACCACAATTAGCTTAGTCTGTGCACATTGTAACAGACAACTGCTAAAAAGGTCCACAAGTCAGATACAGGAAAGAATGCTTCTGAACCTGCAGAAGGGGTTTCCCCACTCTGTGTCATGAATGAGACTGAGTAAGCAACTGCCTGCTGTAGACCTGGATACTGAGGTTTATTTAAAAAAAGAAAAAAACCAAAAACCACACATGAACAAACACCCCCACAACAAACAAGGTGATTAGAGCTTTCAACCTCATCCCACTCAGCACTATCTTTGTTCATACGGTCTCTCAACTTCACTGACCAGCAGGAGGTCAAGCAAAAAGCAGTCTTGCTCTGGCTGTGCAGCTGTGCATAGACCTCTCAGGTCTCCCTGGCCCAGGTCGCTGGGTATCCCCTGGCACTTGATCCCCTGGCTCACCTCCAAGTGCACAGGTACCATACTCCTGATGAAACTGAAGACAAAACAAAGTCTGCAGGACCACTGCAGCATAGCAAGAGCTCTCCTCAGCATGCTTCTGTTCACTACACACAGAACTGCAAGCATGTGCATTGGTGTGAACACTGTGCTCAACCCATGGCAATCGAGCCATTTGTATTTTGGGGGCACTGCACACCCTTGATACGAGTTGCACTAGGGGTGAAGTTCAACATCTGACCTTGATGTTTGACACTGAGCTTCCCTACCAAGTGGGGAGGGAGGGGGTGGGTGGGAAGGAGTAGCACAGAAAAAAACCTGTAAACTAGATGCTTTAAGAAGTGGAGATGTATGCTGAGAATACACAAAAAAAGACTAGCTTCTGCTCTCACTGGCACTAACATAAAACCTGTATGGCCCAAGGGAACTCAGTATAGCTGAACCTACATAAACAGAGAGTTGTGAAATCAAGCCTTGAATAGCAAATAATACACTTCATGATCGCATTCATTTCATAATACTGCCACATTACCTGCCTTCCTACATTAACTCTCCATAGAATAAGAGGAGTAAGATTAGTATGCAGCTGAGAACCATCTAATCATTGGTTGCATAAGAACGCACAATGGTTTAAAATTAGGCTCTGAAATGAAGGGAGAAAAACTTGTAAATAAGAAAGAAATAAACTTTTTCCTTTTTTTTTTAGAAAATTCTAATGAATCTTGGAAAATAGCATTTGAGACATCTACTTGCTTGCTTCACCTATAAAGACACAGGAGAGGCACTGTTAGTTTTTTCTCTCCCCCTACTGAGCGCTAGTGAGGCAAGCTTATTGCCTGCACACATCATTTGACATCCCAAAAACAGAATGAGTGCTCCACTGGCAGTGAAGGAAGATAGAAACGTTCTCAACATTTGTCACACTCCCCGATTGGATCTCACTGAGCTGTTTGGCATGGAAACGTGAGGAGGAATGGAGCTCTGTGAAATAGAAAGCAGGGAAAAGCGCTCAAAACAAAGCATCGTCTTTTTAGGAGTGAAGGTTGAGTTACAAGCCAGAGATAGGAAAATGCATCACAATGATACATATGATAGGGCCTTTTACACCAATAAAGAGGAAGTCCCAATGAAGTACGTGTTCACTACTTTGCTAAAATCCATTTATTTTCAAGAAAGCACACAGGCACATGCCTGGCTTCAAAATGGATGCAGCTTCAGGATGTACCTCAAGTTTAGCATATGCCAGAGCACTCGTCACACAGGGATAAACACAAAGGGCTGATGTACCCTCAACTTCCAGACACTGCTTATCACAAACACGATAAGCACACAGGCAGGTAGTAGCTAGGTCAGACCTGAATTTTCTATCCAAATAAGAGTGAAAGACTTAAAATCTAGAGTAGCAAAAAGCACAAACAAAAAGAAAACTGCATTACCCAGGGAAGCTCAGAAGAAGGCCATGCTTAATTTGACTCAGATTTGACTGAAATTCACCCTCATTCACTGAAAGATATGAAACCTTCACACACCCCAAAATTAACTCTCAGGTCGCACAGCAGGCTACATAGGGCCTGCTTTTCACAGGCTGGATTTCCTATGTAACTTTTCTCACAAACCTACCAACTGAACTGATGGAGTTAACACGGGCACACGTAATCCATACGTGAGGAAACTCCAATGTTTGCTTCAAAAAACAATGCCTAGTGATGCCTACCCACAGCCAGCTGACATAAAACCTCCAAAACACCTTATGTGTTTCCACATGAGTCCATTTCTGAAGCCACTCATAAGACTAACATAGATACAACTATATCTAACTACTATACATGCAACTACTAAATTAAATACATTATCAGGTTAGTATAAAATTACAGTTTATTTTGCCTTGACTTCAGCAGGCTTGGCATTTATGCTTCAGCTGAGCTCTGCACTTCGTGTCCCATAACTTATGTGAGATAGACAAGAATTATTATCTCCATGCCCTTCACAAATGGGAAACTGAGGCAAAAGAAGTTTAAGTGACTTACTGAAGGACACCTGAAAGGTTAGAAATGACACTGTTGTGGATGATGAATAAGAGGGTGGTTGTATAACCCCTTGTTTAAAGCCTGTAAGTATGTATACTGAAATAGATTAAAAATGGGCTCTTTAGTTTTCAAACAGCTTTTGGAATTTTACAGCATTTCGTGTTTCTCTTCCATAACCCTCCAGGAGCAGTAAAGTTCACACAGATAAAAGCAATACTGAACATTAAAATGTTTAAAAGTTACTCTGATGTCAGGGGTGTTGAACTAAATAATTTAAAACAAATTCAAAGATAAGCTTTATCATCTAACCTCCATGTGGGCCACATCACCATCCCAGCATTACCTATCAGGCAGATGGCACCTCCACTGCGTGCAGAGTCAGAGCTACAGAATATCAGCAACTTGCCCAACCGAGGGAAAGCCCTGGCCCTCTACTCCTTTCTTCAACACAAGCAAGTCAGAAGTGTAAATCTGCCTCTACAGTTCAAATTCCTTGTGTCTGCACCTAGATATTCCCTTAGTATATCAACTGAGATTTTTTAAGTATGCGTCCATGCAAATCACACATGACACATAGTCCAAAAGCAGTCATATCTGAGCAGTTTCAGGATATAGGAGTCTCCAGATATTGATGAGATGAAATAAATACACAGAGAAAAACTGTAATTAAAATTGGAAGCCAAAAAACCTCCAGGCATTTCCTATTGCCCAATATGCACAAAAGGGAGTGACTCAAAGAACTTGCAGCTTCTTTGAGCACAAACAACAGGAACTCCTGAACTGGAGCAACCAGGGTCACAGGGAGATATATCACAGCTATAAATAATTCTGATTTTGAGGCTACAGTTAAATGAAAACAGAAAATACAACTGACAGCACCTATGCTTCTTGTCTTTCTCTATATTCTCTTACAATTGACCTTGAGAATACTTAATATTAGCCTAAGGGTGGAAAGAAATGTTCTTCACTACAATCATTTAATAATAGCTTGTCCTCCTTCTGCTCAATATGCAAGTAGACACTGCTTTTATAAAACCTTCAGAAGGTGCTTTGTTCATACCATTAGCTACTGCATAAAGCATAGGGACCACATATGCCTAGGATACAAAACTGCAATACCAGTGCTGGGCATCAAGTATTCAGATACAATAAATCGCAGTGTGATACCGTGAAACAGTTCACCTGTCATTCAACACAACTACTTAGAAAGGTACTTCTGGGGTGGGGGCTGCTGCCCCTCCACTGGAGGGGAAAAAACCAAACAAACATGTTGCTAAATCAAACTGCAAAGTGAATTTTGATTCAACAGGCGTTTTGTCAAGAAAAAAATGTCTGCAAGCAGTTTGGAGATGGGGTGAAATCAGATTGTTAAACTGTATTTTGTTCACATTTATGAAATGCTACAGTTTGACATTGTCATGCGCTTGCTGATAGATGGAGGAAAGGAGGCACAGGAGCAGCCCCCAACCCTGGAGCCGCAGTGCCCTCTCCCGAGCTCTCCGCACACTCGGCAGAGCCAACACAACCCGCTTTTCCTCACCCGGAAAGCGGGCAAAACATCTCCCAACGCGGTTCAGGCGTGTGGGATAAGCCACGCCGTCCTGCAGCCGCGCTGAGGAGCGGCGGAGAAGCCGCGCACCGGAGCACCGCTGCCTCTGCCGGCCTGCCTTCCCTTGCTAGAGACGGAGCAGCAGGGATCTTCTGCAACAGCCAGAAGCTGGGGATCCATCCAGAAGGATGGAGCACGAGCAACGATGCTGTCTCAGGTTACCTTCTTGTAAATGTGATTAGAACAACTTGAAATCAGCAATGTGCAGGAAAACCCTCTCTCTCTCACAAACAGGCGCCCACCCACTATGCTGTGGGATAAAAACACAGGGCTGCACAAGGAACTAGGAGCTTTGCTCTCCTACTCCATAGCATGCAGTGTAAGAATTATTCAACCAAATAACATCAGAGGCAATTTTGCTCTTGCAGCAATGCAGAGATGCTTCATAATTCCAGAAGGGGAAATGCATGTGCATCCACATCTATAATTACTGTGATTTCTGGAATAGTCATAATAAGTATCCAGACCAGCTGCCAGGGAGAAGGCCATTTGTAGACTGGAACTAATGCAGCTACATACATCATTCCACCACGCAGTAAGCTTCAATGGTAGAAATCTGGATCCAAATTGTATATACTATATTTCCCTTAAAAGCCATTTAGCAGGCTAAATATAGGCTTAATTTTCAATAAAGACAGTTAAATACCGCTTATCTTCATTTTGCCTATCATAAAATAGTCTCTTGAAATAATTTTTTCTTCATTTTCCCTATTCACATATTTTCACAGCCCTCGTTTGACTTAGTGCTTTCAGCTCCAGCCCTGCTTTACAAGCTCACTCCTACTGAAACCAATACAAGTTCCTTCCCGTCTTTCTTCCAGGGGTTTGTGAGGACACACATGTATGATGCAATTCAGTTTCAGAAGACAGTGAGTATAAGGGATGATTAAAAACACAGTTTAATTTCTTTCCCTTTCAGCTTAGCACTGCACTTTTCCTTCGTTGATACACCATAACTGAATGATACATGCTATAACTTTATTTAGACAGAAATCGGGGGTCATGGAGAACAAACTGTCAATAAGCCAACTTTTGGCCAACAAGTCTTCACGGCAACTCTAACATACAAGTTCAAGAGCTTTTGAATTAAAAGGATTTCTGCATCAGAAAGCACTAACAGACAGAAAAGGGCACAAGTCCACGCTCTGCCCTGAGGATCCACCTCCTGCATCCAACTCCCAGAAGATCCCACAGCTGAAGGAGTGGTCCAACATGGAGAGCTACTCCCATACAACAAGTCCTCATGTATGTATATACTCTTTGCATATAGTAACTTAATACTTGCTGTTACCTGAGTAACATCCAAGTATTTTAACCTTTATGCTCACAGTTGCTCCTTTCTTGCAGGCGCATCCCTCCATGATGCTTTGCTCTCTTCCGTTTATAAACCATCAGTTCTTTCCTCATGTTTTAAACTGAGCTTAAATTACTGCCACTGTTCTGTTTAGCAACAGCAAGAACTTCAACTACCAAAGCACCTTTTCATGCCAAAACATCTTTGTTTGTGCACCAGCAACAATGATTAATGTCAACGCAGCTCTGGGAATTGTGTTTGTTAATTAACTGCTGCTGTAGAGCTAGCAGGCAGAGTACAAAACATGGCGTTCCTACAGGGTGTACACAAATACTTATTATTTTTCTTATGCAAAAAAATCCCAATGGAAGATTTATTGTTTGGGTTTATTTCATTTAACAGATGAAATAGTTATACTTTCTGTTAGGTATGTTGAGGTAGGGTCTCCTCGCCTGAGCTCTGCCAGGCAGAGAGCTGGAGTGGATGAAAAGAAAAGTAGGTTGGATTTCTGTATTTCCAAGCCCTCTGAGTTAGGTCACCCCTGGAGTAAGGCAATGTCTGCTCTAAAATGAAGTGTGATAAATTTCTGAAGGGGATTATTTGGTACAGTTTTTTGTGATAGCAAGAGACTGAACTCAGCGACCCAGAAAGCCCCTTTCTGGTCCTATGTTGCTAAAATGCTACTTCGTAGACACAAGTTATTAGCAGCTGTGAGGCATGAGCTGAAAGAGAACAGGCTGAAGTAACCTGTGCAGCAGGTGATGCTGACAGAAGACACGCAGCATCCTTTTGGGGGACCACTTAAATCAGCTGACAGAGTGCTCTGTTGCTCTGGAGACCAGAGCCATTCGGGGCACCCAGATAATGGGAGAGCAGAAACAGCTCAACATAACTAGAATCTATAGCCTGAAACCTTCTGGCTGAGGTCTGCACACCAAACAAACTCACTGAAATATTCCCTGACTAGAAACTGATCCATAACAATAACCTCTCCCTGTGGCTCACTGCAGAACCCTTTTTGCTATCCTGGATCCTGGGATGCTGCTGTAATTGACTCCATCCATTACCTTAAAATGTTCTCCAGTTTATCCTGCCTTTATCACATCTAGCCATTGTAAAAATCTCTTCTGTTTTACATCTTCCCTGTGCTTTCAGCAATGCTATTACTCCTATAATAAGCTTAATGAGGACACTGAGTGGAAGAGTCTTCACATAAATCATCACAACAGAAAATGCTCCAGAGATGCATATAGCAATGTCACACTGCCCTCTGTTGAAATTTGAGGCACTAAAGTAATTTTTAAACTTCTTATTTCTAAGGACTAAAGGTTAATTATTTAATATTTTTTAACTGCAACAGCTCTTTCCAGCCATTAGAGAAGATGATTATTTTTTCACGGATTACAACATACATATTGAACTAAGTTTAATTAGCTGTCAGAAACAGAAATCCTTACATCTCTAAAGTCAGAGGGGCAGGAGGGAGGGGCTGCAAATTCTGAACCCAAATCTGCCTTTCAAACTTGGAGACTCGCTCACCAGTAATCCTAACCGACTGATCCCTATTAACAACCCAGTTCAATTCACCCACAAGCCAGGCTAGCTCTCCCCAAACTCTCACTGTCACACCAGCCATTTCCACAACCTCCGGCAACCATGGAAAACAACCTCTCCTTAAGAAAAATTACTACAGGTAGTACTTCTTCCTCAGCAGAACTGGTTAAGTTGAAGGACAGCCTAAGTGGAGGTGCTGAGTGGTCTGCAGGTACCTCTAACACTTGCCCTCTGCACTGCAAAGGACCCTCCCACTGCGGAGCTCATCCTGTCTTCGCAGCATATTAAAAAGCGTAAAATACCAACCATTCTTCATCTGAACTTATCAGATAGTGCCACATCTCATATTTTAAAAGTCCCAGGTGACATTCCATGATTACACCACAAAGGGTTTTTGACGCACGCAGACCAATACTTTAATTAGCACTTTGAACACATTGCCCCAGAGATGAGTCAGGAAGAACGTTCAATAGAAGCGTCGTACTCTGCATTCAGCAAATCTATTCTTAGGTATAGGAAGAAAATTAGACAGTGTAAGAAACAAGTACATACTGTGACCCTGTTTCAGCTGGAGTTTACCCTTAGCGGGGCAGAATTTGGGGAAAACATCTTTTGAGATTATTAGCAGTGGCCATTGTCAAGAGAAAGGTGGTGCTGGAATGAGCAGCTCACAGCAGCTGCTTCTTCATGGTATAAGCAGAGAGGTAATGCTAGACAGAGGAGAGCTGCACTGTACAGCTCATCCTGCTCTGGCTGTTTGTCCTCATGCGGCCAAGCAAAGCCTCAGCAACTGCTATGTGCAAGAGACAGTGAGAGCAGCTTTAAATTGACATCTAGTTCAGAAAGAACGGCAACAAAACTGGGCTATGTGATTCAGTGCTATGCTTTCAGTGCTTAACAGCAGCACAGTGCCCCTTCAGAGATGTTCACCCCACACAGGTGACAGTATGGAGTCTGATGACTCACAAGTCCATTTATGCTGGCTGTTTGAACACATTTTTATCACAAAAGCAAAGTCAAGCAAGACTCTTAACAATGTATTTTCTAGTAAAGATAGTGTTTTCTACCCAATGACAGCTACAATACCAAATCCAACTTATCAGCATTCTTCTCTGATATAAAAAGTTATTCATCAACTATATCATCATATCTCATAAGAATATGCTATGAGGTCTCAACTTTGAAAACGCGAGTCAAAAGCATTTTTAAGAACCCCATGGAGCTTGTTTCATTATCTAGTGTTTGCTGCAGACATGAGAGCATCAGCCTTTCCTCATTTAACTTACAGTAAAGAACAGGGGTTTTTTAAATTATGAAATCTTTAGAAGCCCCATACTAAAAATCCACATCTGCTGTAGCACAGCCCAAGAGGATGGGACATGGAGCTTGGAGCCAAGTAAGTCTGACCCAAATAAAGTATTAGACATGTTAAAAAAACCCCAAAACAATCAGTTCTTTCCATCTCACCAGTACTAAACGAAGAGTTTACTAGCTGGCTGTTTACAGAACTCCTTGAGGCCTAGAAAGGAATGGTCTATCCTCATTTTGGCATCCCTAGCAAGCTGAGACAGGCATTGAGGCCATGCAAGGATAACACAGTGATGGAGTATGAGCATACTCTAAGCAATATTAGATTTAATTAGGTATACACTTCTCCCTGGAACAAAGGTGCTCATAAAAAGCACATTGAGCACCTCCCCTTCTGTTAGGAACTTCAATACCTACAGTGATTTGCATGCCGATTGCCACTGTCACTTACGACAAACCCTACATCAGAATTGAGGTAGGACCAAACCTGCCTGACATGTATATACATTTTTATTACCTGAATAATATATAACAGCAAACAGAAAAAACATTTAGACATGTACTTAAATAAAATACACCTTGAAGCCTCATCAACATCATCAGTTGATAACAGATGGAGATCACAAAACCACCTTTCCCGGTAGTTGCCAAATGTAGATCTGAAGAAGAAAGGATGCATCATTTTATGCTTGGAGCCCAGTTCTACTAAAACAAAAACACACCCAGCTACCAAGAATCCTGTGTTAAAACTCATGGCCAAGCCTATGTCAATCTGCAGGGAAAAAGAACATTTTCAGTGCTTCAACTGAAAGCCACTTCAGCCTCTGCTACGTCTGCATGCACAACAGCTTTACAACACTCCTTGGCTTAATTTTTCAATATTGATCCTAAAATATTAAACTTGAGTTCAGTCTTAAAGACTTGAAATCATTCAAACTCAGAGTGATATTTCAGAGAGAATGGAGATAAGTTGAAATGCTGAGGGCAGGAAGAGGTAATTGTTTTTATCAGGCACTTCTATGTAGTCCTGTACTTACTGTTCTACAAAGAAGAGAAACATGTTCTTTGCTAACAGCTCCATGTCAGAAACTTGTATGACAAACTAAGTGGAGGAAAAGCCTAAAAACCCCAAAACAGTTAACGTGTCTACTTGTTCTTGTAAGACCATATATAAACCTCATAAAGGTAAATGAATTTTAGCACTGACATCTGCACTATGCATTAATGTCCTTCAGTTTTTAAAAAATGGTATCAGAGTACATGGCAAAGCCATGTGAGAAAGCAAAAAGGACCTTCAGCTTGTCAGCTCTTTCCTCTTTTTGCTTCTGCAATCATAACTTTCCCAGTTTCTTTCAAGTTTGATTATCCAGTAGGACAATAAAGCTGTACAAGTCCAGAAAAGCAATATATATTCAAACACATTTGTTTCCCTTTGCATAAAATAAACACATCTAATATAACCTGGTCCCCATGTTTATCTTGCTCTGCTTTCCATCGAATGCAAGGCATGTTCTTCCATTTGTTTTGATATTAATGTGTCAGTCAGTTTAAGGAAGGCCAATTGATGAGCACGATCCCCTCCCTCCCTAACAAGGAGACAGGCTCAGCTTTCTTCTGGCTTCAGAAACACCGCCTGCATATTCTGCTCTTTCCAACTTCAGGAAAAACATGTCAACCAAAACTCCTGACTAATTCTTTTGCTTACCTGCTGAAGGGACAGTAGGCTTAAACAAATACCAGGCACTGTAATATTCTGTTACAGAAAACTTTTTTTTCCCCCTCCCCCCCACATTTCTGTTAATGCAATGAGAAAGCAGATACCAGCAGGCTAGGATCTACCAGGCTAGGAAGCATCTCTGGACAGGGATCTGCTGAACAAGCAGCTCAATATGAGCGAAGTGTGTGCTGCTGCAGCAAAGCAAGCCCTTAGAATGCTGGATAGCATCAACAAGGACATCACCAGCAGAGATAAAGAAGTCACTATCCCACTCTGAACACAGTATCCCAGGTGTGACCTGTGATGAATAGTTTTGGTTCTCAATGTGGGCCAGTTGGAGAGGGTCCAGAGAAGGGCCACAAAGATGATCGAAGGACTGGGAAGCCTGCCAGATGAGGAAAGGCTGAGAGAATTGGGTTTGTTCAGCCTTGAGAAAAGAAGGCTTAGGGGAGATATTATCACCATGTTATGGTATTTAACAGGTGGCTACAAAGAAGATGGAAACTCCCTTTTTACAAGGGGTCACATGGGAAAGACAAGGGGTAATGGGTACAAGTTACTCCAACTTGACACAGGAATAAAATTTTTCACAATGAGAATGATGAACTGCTAGAATAATCTCTCCAGGGAAGCAGTGGATTGCCCAATATAGGATACTTTTAAGATTCAGCTGGACAGGGTGCTGGGCCATCTTATCTAGATGGTGGATTTGCCAAGAAAGGTTGGACCAGATGATACTCAAGGTCCCTCCCAATCTGGTCTTCTGTGATATTTCAAAAAAGTCTTATCACTTTGTCACCCTCTCTCCCTATCTATGTTTAGTCTTTCAAAGGTTCTATGTAACAGCTCTTCCATGAAGAGATAACATTTCCTCTAGTTTCTTCTCTTTCAAGATGGAGAGGGAAAGTTAATACCTCTTCAAGCAACTTTAACTTCCAGAGCTAGCATCATCTCAGCAGTGTGCAGTCTCAGTAGCCTTGGGATGTACAGCAGTCAAGTGCTCAGCTGGATGAACTGACGTTGCACAGTATCTTGCATTATCTTTCATTCTGATTCATATTAGTTTTCTTACACACTCTACCAGTTGCAACCAGAACAATCAGCAATTTTCCATTCAGGAAATCTTAATTAAAAATAAAGCATCTTAAGTAAAATAAAGCACAAAGTTCTATTGTACTTTTTAAGTGCACCACCTAGTGTTAAGTATAATCAAGTAGGAATGTAAATTTACTACTAGAGGAACTTGCTTGTCTGACAGCAAGGTCAGAACTGCTGAAGACAGCCCAAAGCTGGTCCTGGAAGTGGAACAGCTGGACCCAACGCACAGCCAGGGCAAACTCAGCCCCAGTTCATTCCCCAGAGGTTTCTCTCAGGCATTCACAAAAGCCAGGAGAAAGTTGCCTACACTGGAGGAAGCAAAGGTATCATGTTTTGTTCACGTTTTCCCAAGCACCTTCCTGTGAATATTTATAAGGTAGGTTTAACTACAATACTGTTCCGAGCAAACCCAGAGAGCACATCAGACAACCTAAGGCAGCACACAGTAAATGCTGAGATACTAAGTGAGATCTCAAGAGAAATAAGTCACAGAATTAATTTATAATGCCATTGTGTTCTTCTGAATAATATGGCCTGTTATGTATAGGGTACCTATTATAAGCATTTTCCCTTTTCTTCAACCTCCAGAAAATAAAGTTTGAAAAGCATTCTTCTCCTTAGAAGCTCTCTCTGGTGTTTTATATTACACATGAAGTCTGAATTTCTTTTAGAATTATTCAGATAATTTATCTACCAAAAGTGTAAAATGGATAATCTCCCAGCTATGAAAATACCAGGGTTCAGTTTCAATACATGCTGTTATTTCCTTACCTACAAAAAAAAAAGCACAACTGAAATCATTATCTACTTGTTACGAAGAGATTTCAACTTTCTAAAAAGCTGAGATAAGTAAAATTGCTGTTCTCAAAGGTCTACTTTAAAGCAAGTAAGGTACATTTTATATTTAAAGGTGAAGCTTCTTCTTTCACCCTAAGGGCTTTACATTCTCATCTTGATGTATTAATTAAAGCACATTTATGGTGAATTTTTAATTATCTCCCTTATAAATGGCATCACAAGGAATAAAATGGTCTCTTCACAAGTCTCTCTAGCCTCCCTTGCGTCTTGGAAACAACCCCAATTCCACAGCAAAATAAGAATGCAAATTGCTGGGAGGGCTGTGAATATGGACAGACAGGGCCCGGGTGGCTGTCTCACATACTCTCTTGATTGAGGAGCACTGAAAATACCACAGCCAGAGCCAGACACACATGAGAAGATGAGACTCTGCTATATTTTCTTCTGAAATACATAAATTTCTTTCTACTGAAAATCAGAGGGAATGGAGAATTTGAGTGAGATCAGTTCCTATACTCTCTTCCCTGGGGCGGTTTATGCTCCTCTGCACTCCTAGGCAGAGAGGGAAAGGATGAGACATTTGAGGTATTTCCACTCACTGGTGCTGTCACCATTTATTTAGAGCGCAGAGTAAATCTCAGCCCAGTGGAGGGCCAGTCCAGGAGTGCGTGACAGCAGCTGCATGACCCAGCATGGCCAGTCCCAGACTGCAGCAGCTCAGCACCTCCTGAGCTACGATGACTCCACATCACCGGCAGTCACACAGGGAGTTTCATCCACTAAAATATGTGGCTAACAGGAGAAGCATCCTGGCTGCTATGAACTACCTCCTAAGGTCACTCGGTTTCAAAGAAAAGGAAGAATGACTGTACAAAGCCCACTGATATTGTCAACTGAGGGAAAAGTGCTAATCGCTGTACAATAGAACCTAGCCATTCAGATGGGGAAGGTATATGCTTCTCCCTTTTAAATGTCAAGCAATGATGGCACACAGCAGGTGGAAAATGGGACATTTGCTATCCAAACAGTAGACAGAGTTTCCTTTTCACCCATATTTACATACACACATGCACAAAATAAATATTTAGGATGGCCTCTAACCTTGAGGGAAGATTTGATTCTCAGGTTACTTTCCAAGAGCTACTTTACAGAAGACACTCCAGACCTTGCCAGACAAAGTTTATAGACTCACATTTAGCAAAGAGCAAACCTCAAGCACAGTAAGCCTCATCACAGTGAGTTACAGTCCCACCCTTTAAGGAAGGGCTAATAAACACCTCTAGGGTAGGTGACTGCTGATGGCTTTGCCTTTTATCACCCACCTATGCCTCCTGCAGAACGCCAATGATCAAATCAAGCCAACACTTCTAAATACCTTTCAGTGCATTAAATGAGTAGAGGTAAGTGTTAGTAATTCACTCAGAGCTGAAGCTACAGATCCTTTTTTTTTCCTTTGTAAAAGCTAGAAGCCAATTGGTATCATGCAGCTAAAATCCTGTTTGCTGCTTTCAAAACAGACTGCACCCCATAGCCTCAGTACCTTTGGCCTGTTGCCAGTCACTTTAAATACAGAGAGAAAAATATTGGAATACATTACTGCTATACAGAATAATTCATTGATTAACAGGGAACTTCTAACTATTTCTTTTAACCACAGTCTAGCTGGTCTAATCAATTTTCTCCACCTTTAGTTAGGAAAGCTACTTCAACTGTGCAGAATAGCAGTAAGTACCAGCATTTTTTAAAATACACATGCAAGACAAGACCTTGCATTGTGCCACAGCATAATACAGAAGAGCATTAACAGACTACAAGACCAAGAACATAACATTAATTGACAACTGCACATTTCCTTATTTGTGAAGTGGGGCTGCTTTTGTTTATTGTGCAATGTTTAAAGGTCCAACAAGTTGTGGATAGTTGAGAAGAACTGGTGTCTCCTAACTTGTACTGAGAGGTATCTGTACATATGTTGACCAAATCAATGAGTACGAACCTAAGTAACACTTTCAACATATTTCGTGATTAGCATCCCTCTGGTATTTTCCTGTTCATCTATAATTTGTTATTAATGATGCTTGAGCAAGTATATGTTTTCCAAACTGCTCCCTCTTACCTGCAAAGACTTCAGGAGTCTTGCAAGACTTCTCTACTTACCAGTTCAGAAGGTATGATTCGTTCAAGGTGCTAAACAGCAAAAAGTCAATAGGAATTGTGTACATTATGTATTGTCATTACATGCTGGCATAATTCCCCTGCATAACAAATTAGGATACATCTCCAACATGTTGATCTCCCAATAAAGCATATTAATTTGTCTATGACAGTCATTGCCTTAAACCACCACAAATTAAGGATGAAATAAAGTACTTTATTTTTAACATTTTAATTTATATGCTCATCTGTTGAAGTGCAGGCATTATTTTCATGCAAGTTATGATGTGCATGAATCAGATTCACTTGCTTGTAAACTCTTAGTAGCCTGTAATTAAATAGCTTATTTTATATGCAATGCAGGGCAGAGATTTACTGTGTGTGCACAGTCCTGGCATGTGCACAACTTCCCTCACAGATTTGCACAGTATAGGCTCTAAAACCCTTTATTTTTATACTTAACATTCAAAGTCACACACGATTAGCATTACCCTATAGAAGGGGAACAGATACAAAACCAGGGATAACTGTCCTAGGTCTGCTGAGGCCAGGCAGCCCTGAGTGCCCTTAACTCACACACAAACGCATCAGAAGGCAAACATTCCCAGCTTTTTCCTGTCCTGGCTGGCCATGGTTAACTCACAGCTGCTCACAGGGGCTGTGGTGCCAAAAGCACGAGTAACCAGACCGGGTAAGAGTGCAGGGCAGCCGCTGGCTGAGTCAGTAACACCACAATAAAACATTCAGATCATATATCATGGCCTTAAATTGTAAAACTCCCCCATGGCTGGAAAGGCAGAGCAGAGCCCTTCAGTTTGAGCACCAAGCAGTCAGAATGTTCATCAGCTTTCCTGTGTGCTTTATTAACCCCCCCCAGAGCAGGCAGCACGCCGGCTGCCTGAGACAGGGACAAACCCTCTCAGCTGTATTCTGGTCACAGCTCCTGCTCACAGCTTCTACAATAATTCAGTGTCAGAGCATGGTTCCTCACTTTCCATATTCCTACCTCATTTGTGTCACGGGGCCAAACCGGAACGGGAGCATTATTATACCAGATATTGGAGGGAGGTCACAGGCACATACTGCTAACTACAGCAATTACTGCCAAAGGAAAAGCAGCACTTGCTACAGAGCAGTGACGCGAAGTATTGCAGCATACCCCGCAGCTGGGGGACGCTGAGGGCACGAAGTGTGGGTGTCTTCATAAGGATGTTTGCACTTCCATTTACATAGCGGTATGGAGCAATCAGGATACAGTTCAAAGCAGAACCTATAGCACTTACAGTAAACTAGCATGGACAGCTGGAGCCAAAGTCAAGGGGCATCATTCGGGAAGATACTCAAATATTCTGCAGAAAAGTCACTCCTTTAAACTGTGCTGTGACCAGAAAAGTCTGTAGCCTTCTAAAGGCCGAGAAGCCACCAGACCACAGACCTTTCCCCTTCCAGCTAAGGCCAAGTTGCAGCTCTAAACCCCTGTGAGGTACCAGGGAAATGCCCAGCTTTCTTGAAGAACTGCTTTTTCTTCTCCAAAGAAATCCCACACAGAGTGAGCCCATCTCTTACTTGACAGTAAAGCATGTACATTAAGTATCTATGGCCAACCTATGGTCTCTGGTTTCCTTCTGGTCCCTTCAGCTGATCTCAGAGCAGCCAAAATTTAGCTCTTAAGCAATTGATATTTCCACTCTGACATGAAACACATCAGAAATTACACTATTAATAATCTCTTGCACTTGTCACCCACTGAAGTGTCAACCTTTTGACAGCTGAATTGTTGAGGTTGTGTCAATAAGTGACGTTAATACATTTTTCCATAATAGTTAGCGCATCCATTGGTTGCTAGGCAAACTTTTTATTATAGCATTGCATTAGATAAAGAGGTGCAAAAATACTCAAGAAAAAATGGCAAAGAAGTCCCCCTTCCCCAAAGCAGTTTAACAAAAAGCCATTTACAAAATCAAGATGAAACAGAGTAGAAGTTACTGAGGAATTTGAAGAGGGGGGAAATGTGTTGAATTATGCATCATTTGGCTGAGTTTTACACGGCAAAATATTTATCAGAAACTTTGAAACAGTAGTTTCTCCCTGAAAATTCAACAAAGCAAAACATGGATAACTGCCAGTTTCCATCTAAATTCTTCCAAACCACTAAGTATCGGCACAGCTGCATTAGCATCAAAGGCAGTACTTGGGAAGTACAGTGCTATTCACAGGAATCTATCCCCTGGCTCTGACTAATATTTACTCTGGGATGTGTACTTAATTTCTCAATAATTCGCTTTCAGTCACACCTTTATTTTCTGCGTAGATCTAAACTCACCTGAATAGCTGCACCATATTGATAGCAGCAAGGGAGCATTTGTCTCGGAACTCACATTTTTACAGGACGGGTATAGAGCTACAGCTTTATGACCTTAATGGAGACTCAGTCAAGGGGCAGAATATAAAACAAAGACCCATAATTAATCTTTATTACCCTAGCTACCCTCCGCACCAGCAGCCCCCGAGAGCATCCCCTCTTCCTTCTTTTGCCTGTATTTAAATGAGACACACAGCCTGCCCCAATCTCTCCAGCATTCCTCCACCACCTCAGTGTCTGCAGATAACCCCTCCTAGACTCAGAGGAAGAAACCTATCTCCTTTTCTTCAAAAAGGAGATTAAAGGATCAAAAACCTCTTACCACCTCTCACCAGGAGGTTTGGCTGAAGCCCTGAAATATTCCCTTTCTTGCAACTGTATGAAGATTATTAATCCTTTCCCATTGAGTCTGTGCCACCCAGGAGCTTTCACTCCAGCCCCAGGTGGCAGTGAAGCCCCCACAGCCCCCATCACCGTGCAGCCAGACTGTTGAAGGGATTTTCTATCTGGTCTGTGCTGTGAAAAGCCCTTGCTCTTCACTTCCAACCTATCTAAAATATTTAATGAATATTTGAAATGGGCACCAACGTTTAGTTTGCCTCCTGAAAAACAAGGGGGAAAACATATGGGTAATATGCAGCTTGTTTTGCAAAACAATAATGAAGCATCTGGTAACTTCTCCAGGAAAAGAAATGAAAGCTGAGGGGATATTTTACAGTACTTGGAAGCATACATGGGATGGCGTACTGCTATCCAGCATGTGTCTAAACACACACAGTCTCCTAGCACAGCTTGAGGAAAGATATTTGGTGTATTCATTGTAAATCTCTGGCAAGCACACGGCACGGCTACTCTGCTCCCGCCAGCAGCGCAGGAGCCAGTCCTGCTCCCATCCAGCCTAGACACAAGATATGCCCCAAAACACAGAGTGAGGCTTGTGACAGAGCTGCAGGCAGAATTACACCTCCACAGAGCAAGCCCCTCACACACCAAAGGATTATTTCCTGCTGGGGCAATACATCTATCCCAAAATTCAGGTTTTCTCTGTGTTTAAAGTTTATTACCAGGTCTAAGTCTATCCCCCACTATGACAAATAAGCAAAATCCTGTCATATGATTGAAAACTGAGGCAAATATAAAAATATACCTTCCAGATATCGCTTTTACTGCATTACTATGCTACCTATAACCATGTATAAAATGCCAGGTTTAAGGAGCACTCTGTATTAAGTGCTACATGTTGCTCATACACACGTATTAAGTAGTATATGTTGAGCCACACTACCAGCTGGTATATCAGACACAGGATTTGCCTTAGCAGTGTAAGAATGGAATACTAATTAGAGAACTGTAAAACAATTTATACCCAAGTTGTTATAAAATACTATAAAAAGGATTGATGCTGGTAGAGGGAAGGGCATGCAACTAGAATACAGTCAGCAAGGACATGATCAAAGCTAGGACAAATAGACTGCAAATACTGTATAATGTGCAAACACCTCTAAGGTATGCATAAGGATCTGTGAAGCATCCTCACAGCAGGAGGCTGCAAGCACATTTGGCGTGGCCTAATTTGCCAACATATCACAGCCAACTAATAAAAGCATTTCTCAAAGACAGGCGAGTTCTGCTGGGCTGGCCTAGCACCACGTAGTAAAATTAAAAAGCTGTTCTCCATACAGCACACAGCATCCATCCAAATCTTTGTTACACTTTCAGCAGCGCATGTAATACATTGCTAGAGCATGTTGCTTTTTGCAGAAATTAGCAGCAGGAGGGCATCCATCACCAGGCAGCTTCTCATTAGCAAGGCCAGGCCAGCAGCAGGCTGCAGGTCAGGTCCCTGCTTGCACCTAGAGCTGGACCAGGGCTTGACAAACCCCAACACACTGTGGAGAAGACAGCTCATGCTCCCAGTTGCCCTGGGACAAGCAGGCTGCAAGAACAGAGCACTGAGCCCTGCATCCCACACACACACCATCGAGCATCTCACATGCCTCACGTTAGCCTCTGTCTGAGCTGAACACCTCCTTTTCAATGCAGCACCACTGTGTCTCAGATGTGCTTCACCAAAGCAACAACCTGCCCCAGTTGCCTTTTGTTTAAGAAAGCCCAGAGCAGAACTGCACAAAGGAAGGGCCACACGATAGAGCACCTGTGGCCTCGGAGTAACCTCCAGCCACCTGGTATCACTCAGCTGCCTCGCATGAGCTCCGCTGCCACATCAGCTGAGCTGCTTCACATGTTCCCTGCATGTCCTGATGCAAAAGAGTCCCCAAGGGACAAGGAGGGTTCATACCTACTCCCCAGCTGCAGGTAAAGTTACAGCTTTCCCTGAGCTTCTTTCTCTGCACCCACCATCTCGGGCTCCTGAATACTCATGTCCTTTGAAAATTAGAGGTATGGGGAAAGGGGCACTTCTGAAAATTTCAGCCTTAACCCAAACCAGTCCTCTCTACAAGGAGGTGCAATGCCTAAGCTTGCAGATTTCCAAGGAAGAATTAATTATTAATAACTTAATGCAATGAAAGCTGCTGTTTTCATTCTCCTCACAGCTGTCAGGGAGGCACAGATGCAGCACCACCTCCTGTAATTGGAATCTTTATTTTACAAACAGTGCAATAGACTGCGTTTTATCTCCTTTGATCCCTGTGCAATACAAAGAAGGCTCACTAATCAAGGCTCCTTCCCCTTTGTTTGCCCTTCAGATGCTGCAGAGAGCCTCTTCCTGCTGGATATTGTCGTTATGTACATTGCACAGTGAAAATGCATGTGATACAAGAGGCATTGCAGAGAGTTTCTGTCCTGACTTTAAGGCATCTCCATAGTGCCAACTGGCAGCACGTACCAGCCTAGCCAGGTGCTCTTCTCCTAAAGATACCATTATATACCCACAATTAACAAATCTATCAACAGATTTCTTTTAGGATTCTAAGTGCTACCAAATTTAAATACACTGCAGAAGGATAACAGTGCCTGGATGATGTAAAAAACCCCACATCTAGCTGGCAGACCTGCAGCACAAACAGAGCAAAGCATCTCCACTAAAGCACAGACAAGGATGAAAACACAAGTAAATCACAGCCCTGAGGAAAGTCCTTTGGGCACAGCCAGAGCAGAGGCCATCGCTGTGGGTGCCTGGCACTTGTAACTGCAGAACCCCATCTTTAGCAGGAAACTTTGTCAAACCTTAACCAGTTAGGTCATTTCCAAGTAAAGGGAGGCATTTTCTCTGAGCGTTTCTGAGAAGGGCTCTGAAGGAAGAACAGATTTTTTACAAGATTTTTTTTTTTTCTTTAAGAGCAGGAGTGTCCCAGTGCCATGGAGTAAGGGGACAAAAAATAGACAACATTGTTTTTTATCATAACCTGCCTGGTTGTGATCTAACAGTACAAATCCACATCCAGTGAGTATGTTGCCTTAGAATATAGCAGAACCAGGACAGTTCAAGGAAAAACCCTCTGTTCTCCTTTTGCCAGCTTACTCTAGCTGGTTCCAGAAGGCATGAGTGATAACAGCTTAAAATTAGAAAAGATAAAGGCGAAATAATCAGGGGCAGCAGGATAGATCAGGAGCTGGAGATAGCCAAGACACTAGGAAAGAAAAGGAATCAACAGGACAAGGAACAAAATGCCAAACAAGAAGTTTTAGCTGCAAGGAGTACAAAAATAAACACATAAGAACTGATGAGGAAGGAATATACTAGAGAAACAAGCATTCATTTGACAAAGAGCACTGTCAATGGAAAGCTAGAAAGACAGTAAAATACAGACAGACTGGTAGAAGACCAGGAAAATAGCATGGATGATGCAAGGAGTGAAGCCTCTTCCTGAACAGAATGGGAATCTACATATCTGGCTTTGCAGGGGAGCAGAGTACCTGCCATAGGAAAGAAAAACAGGACAACCTGAGTATTGATTTGTCTGTAGGCAGGTAAGGAGCAAATTTGAGATCACGGCAGCTTCAGATCACCTATTTTTCCCTCAGAGTATGAGCTGTATCTCAGCAGCTGAGGCCCAAATGGATGCCATGAGTGGTGGCCACTTTCTTCACCAGCCAGCACTGGTGGAATAAGCAAGATTTCTCTGTGCAGCAGAGACACCTTCCTGGCCATCTTCCCTCTCTCCTCCTGAAGAGATGGGGAGAAATCTGGAGGCAAGGAAATGAGGAGGCTTTGGATCAGAGTCTGCATTCTCTACCTAAATCCCAAGAGCTCAAAAGCTTTCAGCTGCATCCTATTCACATCTTTTCCTTGTCAGATATCCCTTGATGGGAACAGAGCCTGACAGGAGAGGAAGAAGGAGGAAATTACATAAGCAAAACAGAAGTGCAATTAAATTCCCTGTGCAGGCAAACAGATCAGGTCTCGGCTGTTACTTTGCTTCAGTCTGTCACATTCTGGACTGTTCTTTAAGGAACTCACTGCTAAATGAAAACTAAGAGGGCAGCTTAAGTTTTCCTTTTTCCAAGGAGTGCCATATGTCTTGCCTCTTTTTCCAGTCTTGCTGTCTTACACCACTCTTACTAACATGAGCACTGACTGGGCAAAGCAGGAGGCATACATTTTTGAGGTACTAAACTGTAACCACCAAGGCCATGGCTGAATTATGCAGGAAGAAAACATGCTTCCACCAAGTGTCAGCTTCCCCGGGGTACAGTCCCGAGCTGTCTCAGCAACTGCTTGCAGCAGTAACAAAACGCCAGCTGACTGATACTGTTAGCATTACTAAGGTATCTCATCAATCACAGCTTTGGTCTTTCCCAGAGAGTAACTTAGGAAAACAAGGCCATTCCTCCTGCTCATCCTGCTCCGATGATTTTCAGTGGCTCCATTATTCTGAGTTACTGACAGATGCTTTGTTTCTCCCACCACAAAACTTCTGCACTGCAAACTAATCTGTGTGCTAAATTAAAAATTAAGTCCTTACCCCATCTCACCTTTCTAATTCCAAAAACATATTAGGCAAATTCAAGGAAAATCATCCATGCTTCCTTTTTTCAAAATAAAGCTGTGATATTTTTTAAAAGCACACAGAGGGTGGTAGTGGTACACTAAGTTTTCAACGCTGCCTGGAGAAGAAAGAATAGTAAGTTCTAATAAGAACACTAAACAGTGTCATACTAAATCGCTATACTTTTGTTCAAGATTAGTAGGCAGGACAACCTGATGATACTCCTGATAGTGGGGAAACTCCATCAACTCCAGATAATTTATCTGTGGGCAGAGTATCATCCTGACATTCCTGGAGTACTGAAAGAGACCAAGACAAACTCCAGAGACCAAGTTCAGTTAAACCAGATGAGAACTTTTAAGAAATAAAATGCAAACAACTGAAGTACAATAGGCCTCAACATCCCATGTCCAATGAGAAGTTCCTACACAACTCTGATCAGCTGACAGCTGTGCCTTATTTTTTGGGTGTGCAAAAAAGGAAACAGCAAAGTTTTAAAGTTCAGAATTGAAATCATGAACTTTCAAGAAAGTTGGAGGGAAAAGAAAGGAAGTGAATCTTTCAACTCAGAGATGTTAGGTAGAGAGAAATAGCATCTAAATCAGCAAAGACCACATAATGGTGCTATCAGGCTTACTGCATTGACAGCTTTATTTCTCAACTTTTAACTTAACGCAGGCTTCAGAAAGTAATTATTTGATACAGATGTTCAGTTTATTTGGAGGGTACCTGATTTATCTATTTAGCCAATAGGAGAATGACAATGATAGTTTAAAAAATAATCTTAAGTTATAGCTACAGTAGAGGAAAATTGTCTCTGAATTCCATTTCACTTCCATGACAGATTTATTTCTGAAATTCAGACTCCAAAACCTATCATTTTAATGCATTAGATGGATTTGCATGCATTTAAATTCATGATTTAAAATACCAGCAACTGTGCTCATACAAAATTAACATGCACATACACTTGCCTACATTCACTCATTACAATTTAACTGACCCTTAGTAAGAGCTACCAGTGTTTTCCCAGGTTGAGGAGCTGATGTACATGAATGATCCCTAAGAGGGGGAAGTAGGATTCCAAGTTCTGCCTTCTTCAACCTACTTTAAAAACCGCACAGAGAGAAAGCAGCTCCTCCCCTTTAAAGCAGTGTTTCAGACCACGGGACAGCCTAAAAGCAGCCTGTATGGGAACATGGTTCTGCTCAGTTCAACTAACAGTAGGCTGGGTTCAGTTTGACTACCACAGAACGATTTCTCATTGTATTAGCCACAGAGTTAATAGGTCTTATTTGGGAAGGCATTGAATATGAAAGGGAATGGCTTTACAAATATCACAGTATCCTTAATGACACAGATTCTGAGAATATTGTATCGTACGCTTCGGGGAGGACTTTGCCCGTGCAGTCAGACAGATGGCTGGCTGACTGCATACCTAGATAGTTTATTAACTGTACGAGCTACTAATGATCATATTTCCAGTCAGTTTTACCCACAGCATCTAGCTTTTACGCTCAAAACTACACATGCAATTGCTTAATCCCTGCACTCACCCCTCAACCTCGCATAACACAGATCCCTGCATGCAGCCAGGCAGTGCAGTTCCCACACACAGGGCAGTGGGAGGGAGCACACAAAGGCACCACGTCCGCACACACCCAGCGGGCGCAGAAGCTGGCTACGCACTTTGTCTCTCGTGACCGCAAACCCCCAGTCACAGTTACAGAGCACAGCTTCCCCGAGCCTGTCTTCTGGTCTTAGGTATAATTTAAACAACAATCACTCCAGGAGAAAAAAAAAAAAAAGAAAAAGAGGAGCCATTAAAGCATTTCTGCACTATTTAAGAAGGTCTAAGTAATGACATGAATTAAAACTGCTAAACGAGTTGAGGCTTACAGTTAGATGTGTCACTTCAAGGAACCACACTGCTCTACAGTCCCTGAATGTTTGGCCTTCGGGCTCACACAACTGTGCCATGTAATGAGCACATACTCGCCATCATACAGAAACAAGTCTGATCTCGTTAGCATGTAGTCAGACAGCCCTCCCAACTGCAGTGAATCAGAGAAGTGTCAGAGTCTGAGGAAACAGCATGTTAGGAAAGAGCAGATTTTGTCTTAGTTGAACATTTGAATGGAGAAGTTGTTGGGATGGAGCTGCCTTTGGAGAAAAACTTGGTGACACATGGTTTAAAAAACCCTTTATATGTCTTTCTCTAAAACCAAGATTACCCTTGATCACATATGTAAAGAAACATTTTTTTCCAGAGTCAAGCCAAAAGCAGCATATTTCTTTACAAAAAGAATTCAGAGTGACAACCAAGTTGTGGCACAATGTTACCCTTCCAAACAAATCCTGACAATGATTCCATTGTAAATAAGAGCAATAAATATTTGCCTATCGCAGCTGCAAAGGACATACAACTTCTAGGATCCAAACAATTGCTGGTAATATGCAAAAGTCATTATCCAGATTCCTAAAGTGGCAACTTGCTCTGATACGTTTATATAGTATATCTTGCAGAAACACTCATTTATCAATTTGCTTAATGCAATGTGCAGCATATGAAAATTATACTTTGCACCATGTTATTTACTACAGGGAGAAAGGTTAATGCAGGAGAACATATCAAAGGTAATTTTCATTCTTTGAAATAATTAAGCATAGCACTTGCTGAATCCTTTTGAGGAGATATGCAACAGAAAGTGCTGTTAACTCCACAGGTAACTGCATTAGAATAAATCCTCAGGCAGTGGAGGCTTAAAGAACTCGGAACAAAACAGGAGCCCCCACTTGAGAGGGCAGTATTTTCTCCTCCCAGGCTTTTTAATGTTTCAAACCAGCAGTGTCTACTGCACACCACTTTGTTCTACAGCTCTGGTAAACACAGTAAGAAGATTTCCTTGTATGTAATACTAGATTAATTCCAGATTTTCACCTTTGAACAAAGCTTGACTGGAAATACAATGGTTGCCACTATAGTTTCACCCTGATCTCTCAATGTTACCAAAAAGACTGAAGCCACCACAAAACTGTAAAGGGAAGCTCATTAAACAAGAGCAGGAAATGAATGAACATGCCATGTTCCTCTGGACAACTGTGGTGTTGGACCCAGAAATCCATCTTGTCAGCATACAGAAAAGGTTTAATTCATTTGGGGCAGAAAGAGCTGTCAGAACTCATACACCAGCAAAGGGGAAAACAGGTCTGCAACCAGACTGAGGAAGGCCCCAGGAAAGCCTATCACCATTGGCACTGATGAGAAAACACCATTTCCTCCCTCCTTTTGGGTGTGACATTTGTTAAATGGGGCACTTGAAGAAATACTTTTTAATAGCTATTAGCCCAGTATTGTCTTCTCTCAAGGTAAAAATAGCTAAATTATACAAAAGTGATGATAATGATACACATGCACAAAAAGAGGAGAAAAAGGGAAAGGAAGTATTCTGTGGTTTAGTCAGCAGCTATAACATATATGGCAGGAATTGCTGTGGTCCTGCCACGTATGGGAAAGCACAGGAGTGGCAAGAATATTTTCCCTAAATGAGGTTATAAACAAAGCAATGGGATGTGTCAAAATTACTGGATAGGGAAACCCCAGCTTCCTAACATTTTGGTGATCTCTATTAGCACTGAGAGCTACAGGGACACTGCCCTGTTTGAATTACACCAGGTGACGTTTTTCAAAAGAGCAGCAAGCTTATAAACACTGTGTGTCTTCTCTCCTGTTTCACTAAACATCAGGCCAAGCTGGAGCTGGCCACAAGGACAGCACCAACTCCAACACTTCTGTTTAGGGCTTACTGGGCATCAGCATCCAGCAAGGGGATTACCTACAAACCAGGCTGCCTGCCGCAGTCGTCAACTTGCTTCAGCCTTGTAGCTTTTTTTTATTTCTGACAATTTATTGCTGAAAATAATCACTTGTTTCTATGTGAAAGTCATGAAAACCTGCATGGAAAAGCCAAAGGGATGGGAGTTTTCACTCTATTTTCTTTAAACATCCTTAAGCTGAGGGCTGAAAGCGGCGGGGCCAGTAAATCAATGACTGGTGCCTGTTCATTAATCTTCACACCTACACTCCTACCTGTGCACAGCCAATGTGTTGCTAAGCGTGCCTGCAGTCCCTCTCAGGTAGGTCAGGGTAACCCTCCGAAGTGAGATGCTATTGTAAGGCTTCTCCTTCTGGCACAAATCACAGCGGCACAAACGTCAGAGAGATTTTTCCACTGAACTCTGCTGTCATCTACATGGCCATATTTTTTTCCCCTTAGACACATTACAAGCATAGTGGAGAACACATAAATGAATGCACAATGATTATAGATATTTATATGCATCCTGCTAGGGAGAGATCATGCTTATAATTCTTATGTGGTAAAGCCACAAAATTATTAAGGTCTTCCTACCACTGCCATTTATAATCCAATGGGAATCCATTACACTTTTATTTCTCATGTTACAAGACACGATTTATGAGTGTCTCTATATCACATTAGGTTTTAGAGGTGACGATAATGTAAAAGCAGCCTGACCTCAAAATGGAATAACTGATTCAAGCAAAAAGCCATTTCACAAAAAGTACACTTGGCTTCCTAGAGAAATAAGTAACTATAGGTAAAGCCATTTAATCTTTTAAAAGAAGGCATTCATTTTAGAAAATAATTTTCAAAGTATTCTCTTTTGGAGGTTATTTAATTTCATTTTCCATTCAGGAGCAGAGGCACAGGGGGGGTTTTGTTTGGGGCTGTATTTTTTTTTAATCACAGCCAAACATACACATTTCAGCCTATTTCAGCTTTAAATTAGCCCATTCTCTAATCTTTCAGTCCAGTCATTCCCAAGCCATTTTGTGATCAATACCAAGCTCTTCCCAGCCCACATGGAGCTTCAAGACTGCTTTTATTTATCTACCTTCTAATTGCATTGTGAGGTTTAAGCTCCTGGTGCACTTATATGCACTTAAAAGTTACTGTGATGACATCACTAAAAGGAAAAGAATTCACGTCAGTTGTAATACCTAACTACATAGGATCTAATGGGTGAGACTCATACTTATTACTTTGTTTATAAGTAGAAGATAGTATCTGTGATAACTATTTTATCTCCTCTACAGAAGCTGCACGCCACTCCTGAGCATGAGACACAATATGAATACTCGTTTATTGCTATGATTATCATTGCCTTTGTTGTTATTTCTAAAGATAAGAGCTTTATTGCATTCATTTGGTTTCTAAAGAACCACACCATTTTGTTGATACCTTTGCAAACCCACCACATTTTCGTTTTCAGCTTCTCAATTTCCCAATAATAAGGGTAACACTGTCATTCTGGTTACAGGTTTTTACAAGCTGTAAAACTGAAGGGCAGCCTTTCTGTGGGCCTAAGTATTTCAGAACATATCCATAAAAATTGACATCCAGCTAAACTTTACACATCTTGACCCCACTGAGAGTTCAGTTTTACCTGCAGTAGAGCCATTTATATTGGCATAATGTGTTATACAAGTACAGCTGAAGTCAAATTACACTTAACAAGCTAGACTATATTTTAAAAAGAAGATGAAATAATGGCTATAATATTTAACGTGCCACTTAACTGTCATATTAATAGTAAATCTATCAGTAAAGATGACAGAGCTACAATGATTTAACAGTTACCAATCCAAGCCACTAGAACTTTACAAGTAACACCAGAGAACAGCATTATGGGACCAAGTCACATCCTTTCCCATATAGAAAAGTAGCCTGTTGAAATTCCTAAATGGTACCAGTTATGAGGTGGCCCAGTGTCAGTCAAGGTACCAGAACGGGGCTCCACTAAGCATAAAACATTACCCCACTTTTCAGGCTTTTGTGGGATACCTATTGAAGAGAGTGCTATGCAACACCTGAATGACTGCTGGCTGTGTTACTCTGACAGTACCTAAAGATAGGCAAGTCTTTTTCATCATCAGACAGCAATGACTTTTTCAACTCACCTGCACTAGCAGAGCTGAACTGTGTTCAGTCAGACCACCTCCCCAAACCAGCACAGCACACATCACAGGGGTGCCTGAGATCAGAAGAGCAGGACATTGAACCAGAGGAGCCCTGACTTAGGTCAGTTTAACCTGCTGTGAAGCCAAATACCTGGAGTGGAAACAGCTGTGGGTGGATTTCAGTTTCCCCACACCCCCTGGAAGCTGCTGCCTGCAAGTACAGATAACGACTTTCACACCAAAGCGTTAAGGGGCCCAAATCTTACTTTTCCTATGCAACTTATTTTACTTTATATAGGTTATAGTGTAAGTTTCACTTAATATTAAGTAATCATTACATCTGAAATATAAAATATGTATTAAGTTAACATTTTAATCTGTTCATTAAAAATCCTTCTTTTAAAATCTTTCATTATTGGAAAAGGACAAGCTGAAGTTTGCTTGCTGTATTCAGTGCTTGCTATATTCTACTTCATTTCTATGTCTGTTAGCAACTCTTAATTGGAGGTCTTAAACTGATCTGCACTGTTTTTTATATGAGTATAATTTAGTATGTCCTTTAACTCAATGAATGCAAAAAAAGACAAGAACTGAAATTTCAAAAAATAAGCTAAAAGTTCAGGATAGCAAAAGATTTAAAAACACAGGTCACAATAAATCCAGCATTGATTTCTCATCGTTTCACAAAGCCTGCATTATTCTCAAGTTCACCTGTGCTGTGCTAACCAAAAAACATGTGGTGGGAACATACAAGGTGTTTTCTTTATTTTTTAAAAATATCCTGACTACAGAGCAGTTCATACTGAAAGCACTTTCTTCTCTTCACATTCAGCAAGCTTAATCTTGGACAAAGGTGCAATTTTATGTCCCACAGTCTAACACTTGAACTTTGATTGAGCTTCTGAATGCTTCAGGAGTGTCAGCCCCATGCCCCCTTCACTCACTGAGGAAAACTGCCCAAAGAGCCTTTGTTTCAGAGAAAGACAACACTGAAAAGGCAGCCAATACAGGTTCAGCAGATGCTGCATGGCCCACATACTTCAAATATTTTTTCCCTTGGGCACTGAACACTGCTCCTCAGCCACACACTAGAACAAGTGAAAAGCTCCATAGTCCATTACAAACATTCTGAGCTATCTGATCATTCAGATTAAAACGTATCTAAAGATTAAACATGAAGACATGCTAGTTTACAATTAGCTGCTTTAGACTGTATGCTGTATAAATCTGTGCTTGGTAGGCTCTGCAAAAAGTTCTCTTGGCAGAAGCTGAAACCCTTGTTTCTGTCTTTAGTACCCACCTACCCCAATAATAACCTTCATGGCCACCCTGGTCTGCTCAGAAATCCAGTAGCCTCTGGCTATAGAAACCCATCTGTGAGGTAACCTTAAATGTTATCCTCTCAAATTTTAAAAAGTGTGTTCAAGATTGCTCTGGCTTTGGGTTCTCATTCTTGCATCCTTCCTGAACTCTGGCTTCCCAGGAGATTCTCCTGGGTGATGGATACAATGTGTTTTTCCTCTTGTTCTTCAAAGCTGATTCATTCATCACACTAGGTGGGGCACATTTTTTAAGCGCTGGAATCAGAGGGGGTCAGCACAAAACAGCATGCACAGAACACAGAACTGTGATGAGAACAGACCTCAGCTAGTATTGAGGGAGAGTCCAGAGAAGTGCACAAAACCCCCCTTCCTATTCCAGACACGGCGCCTTGCACCAAGCGGCTCACTGCATCTCCCTCTCAGAAACCCTGTACACCCCAACTGATGTCCTAATTATTATGATGCACTAAGGATTACTAACATTCAAAATCTTTTCTCATCTTGAGGCTTATTTAGGGAAGACACCCAGAAAGAAAACTGCTCAATATGCAGCCTGGATTAATATTGTCTATATAACAAACCCAAATTATTGCAATTAATTTCCACATAACTTTTTAATAGACAATGACATTTTTTCATATATACTTTCTGCTTCATGTTATCCAATCTCTTCCTCTTAAGTCTCCCATATAACTGCCAGTGAAGATGGTATTTAGAAAATGCAGATTGTTTTTCACTACAACTGAAGTTGTACACGTTGTTATAAGACACGTCTCATCATTTGCTTTTCATGTTATAACCAGAGGGAATTAGGATGTAATTAATCAAATAACAAAAGTACTCATAACATTACTGAGAAAATATCTTTAAAATCCAAGGGAATTAATAACAGGGTTTGCCTTTGCACTGTACAGATATTCAGTCTTCAGTCACTTAGGGCTTGATTATTTTGTACTGAAAACTCAAGGAATCTAGTTTTCCTCACAAAACTCAAGGAACCCAGTTTTCATCTGTAGAGTTTGTACATGCAGTTGCACTGTGTTTACAATAAGCAAACTGACTGGTTTAAAACTCAGTTTGTTTACATGTGCAAAAATGCCAGAGCACATTTTGACCAGAGAGCTAAAATCACCATTGCACTATTGACACAGAAAAAACCTAAATCCTAAAGATGAAAGCTTTCTGCTGATGATGATTTTCATGGATCACTGATCTATGTGATCTAGCCTACCAGTGCTATCACTGATTTTTATGGGACAATATGGATATTTTGATTTTTTTTTTTTAAAGCTGTCCTTAAACACAGAAAAAAGATCCCATAGCCACAGGGGAGATGCTAACAGGGCAGATATCGGGGAAGACAGCAGGCCTGCTAGCAGCCTAGCTCTTTTCTCCCAAGACATAAGCCCTGACAATATTCTTCTGTTCCCATGAGAAAGGAAAAGTTACTCACGCTGAGAGGATCCTAATAATCACATTCTCAAAACACAGCGGCCTTGCTGATAGGGGTACAGGCTGCCCTAAACCAAGAAGCAGTTATGGGAAGGGATTTGGGAGTAACAGAACATGTTAGGAACCAGCCATAACAAGAGGGTCAAAACAGCAGCTGTGTGGATGCTTTTAGGTATTAAAGGTAAACTAAGGATGTTTAGCTATAAGACAGGTTTATCAGAACTCGTTATAGTTACTAACCAATCAATATGGTGTGAGCAGTGTGCGTAACCAATAAGCAGTTTTTTAGCTTGCCACGTTTGCAGTAAGAAAGGTATAGAATCTGTGTGATTTCACCTAATAAAATGGCTGGCTGGCTTCATGGCTTCACCTAAAATTCATATATTGAATTGCGTGTTGCTCCCTGCTGGACGCCACAGACAGAGGATGTCTGCCTGCTGAAGTCAGATCAGCATGCAAGGTGATTACCACATATTGGGTTACACCAGCTCTTCAGGAGAAGCTTCAGAAGTAGGCAAGGTGAGACCCAGCCCTTACCTTGTAGAAAGCTGATAGAGCCAGAAAAGGGAGGGTTTTTTAAATGGGACTCTTTCCCTCCTCCAAAATCTCCTATTTCTAAAACATCATTAAAATACTATACCAACAGAGAAAAACAATTTTCTCATTTTCCTTAAATTATGCTTTGTTTCCCCAATGGCTAGTTTCTGGAGTGTGAAAAAAACCAAACCAAACCAAAGAAACCAATGAACAAACAATTCCAATAGAGAAAAGCTTGCTTTAAAGGGACAGGTCTGACATTTTACAGCAGTCTATAGCTTATTTCAGCAAAAGTCCAAACACAATGTGCTTCCTGTCCCCAGCTTTGTTATACAACGGAAATCCTTTCAATAGAAGCATAGATGGGTCAAAACAAACCAGAATTACTGTATTCACAAAGAAAGAAAAAAAATCCCATTCCCATTATCATTATTCTATTCAAAGTGTATTTGACCACTTTTAATGGCATCCAGATTGCAGGTTCCCCTTGCACCATGATATGTGTCTTTAACTGAATGCCTTCAAAAAGGTGAGAAATCAGTTACCTGTTTTCTCTTAAACAACAAAAATCTCTGCTTATGACCAAGGAGCGAGGACATTTCATAACTCATCCAATAAGTAAGCACATGCAACGAGTGTCATGGGAAATACTAGCCCATGGTACTGGAACTCCACAGCACCTCCTGGCAATGTCAACCCAGTTTCACTCAGTGACAGATGGACATAGGTTGCAGGATAGAGGTCATCAGGGAGAAGAATACCTCACACGTTATTTCAGCTGGTGTGTTTCACATTTTGCTCTCATAAGCTTCAGAGGTCCTTTGGCTCTACACATCTCTTTGGAGAATGAAGAAAAAATCCTTTTGATAGCAAGCAGGCCTCCCCTGAAGAGATGGTGAGAGTCCAACACGCACACAGTATGCATCTTTGCAGCATCCTTGGTTTAGGGCTTCATTGCTGCTTAAGTTCTTTGTGAGTATTTGCATTGTTTATAAAACTGAAAGTAGCAAACACTACAGAGGTGTATAATGCCTCTAATAAACTGCAGAGAAATGTTACCAATCCAATTTAAGTCAGAAGTCAGCTTTGCTTTCCAGAAAATGAAAGCACTGTTTGATTTTAAACAGGAATAAAAGCCTTTAAAATCACCATTGTATTTCTTAGTACCTCAGGAAGATACTCTTCCAGGTTGTATCAACCTGTAGTAGTAAATCCAAAATTCAGATCACCTTACTCATGCTAGCAGCACTATTAAGGGAAATGGGACGATTCTCCCCACCCTGGGGTACACAGTTATTTGTATTACCATAGAATGGTGGGTCACAGATCAGATCCAGAATGAAAAAAATTACACAATTCTTAAATAGTTATGATCTGCAAAACCCAGGGAATCAATACAGAGATCAATAGGAAATAATACTTGATTCATTCACAAACAAATTTGTTTCAGGGAGCTTCATCTACCTTCAGTCACAGAATGTAAAGTAAGCCTGCTTGTAAAACTTAATTATGCTACAGCTGGGTAGTCAATAAACATGTCACCCTGGTGCTTTCAGCCCCTTGCAGAGAGGAGAAAAGCACACTTTGCAGGCCATGTCTGAACCAGAGACTTCAAACCAGCAACCTGACTGCACAATGATCAGCACAACAGAGCCCTGTTTCCCTCTAGACATCACAATAAACATGGTCCCAGCAGATTCTTTGTGGCACTGCACACATTTCTGTAGGTGAGGTAGCAATGAAACTACCACAAGGTATTTTAGCCCTGAAACATGAGCGCCAGTACAAGCTCCTACATCACGCTGTAGCAGGGTGGCTTACAGCCCACATATCCAGACATTCCAGAAAATAGGTCTGGCATTGTGCAGGCCACATCTACTGTTGCTGGGAGAAACAAGAGGACAGCCACGTCCAATTACCATGGATTCCCTGGTATCACAGGCGGGGAGACTGCTCCCTTTGTCTCTTCAGAGGCTTGAGGGGCACAGTTTCCTTTGCAGTACAGAACAATCTGTAGGGGCTACAGAAGAAAACAGGAGGAACTGCAGGAAGGAACAGGAGAAGGGTATTGAGTGCACATGAACTGGCAGGGGAAAAGGCAGAAAAACAGTGTGCTGGCTGGAACAGGTGGGGGTGAGAAAGGAACCCCTAAACAGCAAAAGAAAAAACAAATACTCAGCTTTGTGACTGGAATACCTTCAATCACCCACCCACCCTCCACTGATCAGTCCCAGCAATTCCCTTCAAAGCAGCACCCCACACCACTACAGACCAAGGAATCTCCACAGCACCCCAGGATCTTGGCTGCACCTAATCCATGAAGGTTTGTGCAAACGTGCTGCTTTGCCCAACAGGCACAGCTTCTCCTGCAGAGCAAGAAAGCCTCTGACCCTCCAGCAACGAGCAGAGTGAAGCAAGGATTGTTCTGACACTAAATTCCTTTGGTTAGACAAACAGTAGATTTATGCTGCAAAGTATAATGTTCATATTTATTAACAAAGGCACACGACACAGCAGTCTCATTTTCTCATTTGCTAGTTGGTCTCTTGCTCTGTAAAGCCAAATCAAAACCTGGAATTTCTCATTTTCCTGACTTGTGATGCATTTTTTACTGAATAGTTCAACTCCGTGACTGCCGTTGCTCTTCATTTTCCTCCCTACCTCCAAAGTGTCAAGTCAAAATAAAGCCCAGCATTTTTCAAACATAACCCAAGACACCAGAACTGGTCGATCACCACTAAAGAAGTAAATCCGAACTTTCAACTATTATTCAAGTTATTGTAAGAACTGTTTAAACAACTCTTGTTTACAGCCTCAGCAGAAGCTCTTTATATTTACACTTGTGTAACTGTCAGAGATCAAGTCTGCTTCGATACTGCAAACTGATTTTTCATTTTAAAAAAACTTTCTTTGTTACAGGCTTTCATATGTGTATTAAATACCTCAGCCTGTCCATAGATGCAGCACCACCGTCAAACCATGTTCACGTACCCATTGATTTAGTCTTAATTTGACCTCTCTTAAAACAAATCTACTCTTTGTAATGACAGCAGTAGCGTTTTCTTTTTTCCTCCAGATAAGACAGGACAGAAAATCTTTGCTGTGACAGTTGGAGAATGCTTATGTGAAACAAATACTCTGCGACACACAGATGTCCTGCTCTGTTTTAGCAAGCTGCCCCATGTTGGGCATCTTTTACTCTTGGTGAAATCCCACTCAGTCAGAACCCCCTCTCACTTGAACAGATATGCTCTCTCCAGAGCCACACCACGCACATCTTCTCCCCCCAACCTGAACCAAAGCCACGGAAGAGCATCACCCTCAGCCAAAGGCACATTCCCTATTGCTGAGTCACTGCATGTCACTGCTATTGTGTTAGGTGTGTTTTTGTTTCCAACAAGCCAGATTTTTTTAAATTCGCAGAAATTTAATGCTTGCACTTGGAACACTTCTGCCCTCATCTCCTATGCACAGCCCTAGCTGTGATACCACTCCAGGGGGATGATTAGAAATGGCTCATATTTCATCCAAGCCTCCCCTAAACCAAGCTTTCTGAAGATTTAAAGGAAACACGTAGAAGGCATTTCTCATTGTGTTGCTGTACACCTGCAGACGCCAGCCAAGGTCAGGAGAGTAAACAACAAAATTCTTCAAGAAAGCCAGTTCCTTTGTCATCTGAAGGCAGGCAGGAAACACTGGAAGTGTCATAAGAAAGTTTTTCTAATGAGATCTTAGCCCAGCTCTGCAGAAGCCAGAGATGATTGTTGTAGGTCCCTTCCCACTGAAACAGCCTATTTTATCCATACAGCTTTGAGAAACAAAAGTGCTAACATCTGGCTATTTCAGACCAATAATGCAAACAGGCCAGGCCCCAGGTCCTCACAGAGGTGCTTCAGAGCCCAGAAGAAGCCACCGGACTCTGGCTGGAGGTGAGGGCAGGGTGAAGGTCTGGGTCAGACCTGCTCTGGCTGAATTGCCCTACCTGCCACAGGGCTTGGATTTGGGATCTACTGCTCCGCTTTAACCTTGGGCAGCCTTCAAAGAAGGCTATGGATTATTCCATAACACAAATATTAATTACCAGCCATTTTATTTCATAGATACTTGAAGCACATTTAAAAATATTGCACTTAGAGTTCAAGTAATACATAAAAGCTGCTTTTTTTGAAAATCAAGTGTTTTAAAATGATGCTTTCTCTTCAAAACAAATTTTTAAAGTTAAATCAGCACAGTTTTCTGCTGCATTAAACTGGTGACAAGTCAAAATAGCTGCAAATCTACTTGCAGTAATTCATGAACATTTATCTTTCCTCTTGCTTATTTTAAATATATCTTTACACAATAAGTTAATTTAGTGGTGTATTTTTTCAGGAGCATGCTCAGGAAGATAGATCCTAATAGCAGTATTCATGCACATCCTTTGCAAACCAGCAAGATCAATCATTTTTCTGTTTCTCTGAATTTCCAAAATTAATGTAAATCCTGAAAAGTCAAAGCAAGGATTTAACCGTCCTAAATTTTCCATTGTGCTTTTAAATATATATATATTCTCTCCTTTGAGATTCTGTTCAGATGTTAGTAACCAACTCTTATTCTTTTTAATCTCTGTTAAAGTGCACAGGGATGGGTACAGCATAACCATTTGTACATTCAAGATGAAATATCAGCAAAAGAAAATTGTCCAGGGCAGATATATTTCAGCATGAATCATTAATTCCTAAAGCTTGAGTCTTTTCATTATTCATTACACATTTTTCACCCTGCATTATTCCCGCAGTTAGCAGAGTTGCAATGAGATATTTACAGCTCAGAAGTGTTAGCATGTAGCTGGGGAGACCAGTCCCATGCTTCAGCTCTATCAAACTGAGCAATTCACAGGTAACCAGAAGATTAAAAATTACTTTTCTGCTGCATTGCAAAGATCAGAGTCGCTGAAATTTGGCATTTCATAGACCAGGCCCTTCAAGCTCTGTGACTAGTTTCCCTGCCTATTTGGAGGGTACTTCTTTATGCCAGAATTACAAAGAAAACACAACCCCAAATCTTTGGATTTCCAACAGATCTATGCTATCCCTATGCTGTTGAAAGCTAGGAAGTAACTAATGGAATTATAAATATATTTTGTCTCTTAAAAATTCCATGCTATTTTATCAGATCTAGGAAGAGACTGAAGCTTAATATTCCACATTCCACTGCAGTGGCTAAATTCACACTAGTGCAAATCAGAGCAGCTTCAGCACAGAGATGGGGACAACATCACAGCAGAGAATGGCCTCCAGTGTTTAAATAAAGGAAAATACTAGCTGCTGTTGCTGCCACATGCATGGCTCAGTTTCAATGGGCTGGGGTAAAAAATCTATACTGACTGATTTCCAAGGCATTAGGAGTTCTTACACATACGCTCCCTGGCAAAGAGAGGCACAATGCAGACTGCAGAACGGGAACAATACATGGGGGACTGTCAGTGATACACTTAAACCATCTGCATTTGCACAGTGTTTGGCAGCAAAACCAGAAATAAGGCAGCCTAGGTCTGGGGGTATAATAAAGGGAGCGCATATAAATGAGTAAAAGTCACTGAACCAATTTACAAGGCATTAGTGCATTGGCTCCCAGACTCCAGCCCCTCAGCAAGAATTCTTTCAGCACAGCTCTCTCCACCCTCCTTTTGGCAAACGCTCAGACAGGCTCAGCCCAGCGGACAGATCCATGAACAGCTTTTATAGAAAGCACATGTACCTCCCTCCTGTCTCCCATGTGCTATTTTAACAAAAGCAAACCCCACTCTGAAATCCCGTGCCCTTGGGAAAAGGGTGGCAGCAGTCTGAGACTCGGGTCCATCTGATCTCCATCACAGAAGCCTGTGGATTCTCACACACAGTCTGTGCTGTGCGACGGAGCCTGGACCCTGTGCCTCGCGCCTCTCCATCCCCTCACTGGCACCTCACACATGGATAGCAGGGTGTCGCCGCCTCTCTCCCACTCCGTGAAACCATATGCCAGGGAGATCTGGCCAGACCCAACCGCGATCTGCCAACCAGCTGGGGCTGGCACACTGCGCTCCAAGCAGGGCCATGGCCACACAGCAGCGAGGCAGCATGTGTGTGCACACCTTAACAGAGCACAGCAGAGCCTTGCTGGAAGATGCTCCAGGCACAGCAGCAGAGAGCTCCTGCCCACCTCTGCGTGATGAAACTGGGGGGAAGGGAGGGTTGGACTGTGACCTGGTGCTGGAGACGCTAACGTCAGTGGCATGACTTTGTGCATGACTTGAGATTAAATCACTGGAGCGCTGGCAGCTCAATCTAACAATGTAAAAGGAAAATCTAAAGACTTCAAGGGGCATCAAAGAAAGCATTTAAGACACGGGTCATCTCATGCCCTATAAACACCCAGCGCAGCTTCCCTTCCAGACACTTGTTTATTCGTAGATTCATCTGGCATGGAACAAAGCACTAGTGAGACACATCCCTTTTCTGGTAAGTTTACAAATGGATATGGTGTATCAGCATCAGGAATGGCACTGAGGTGAATGGCACCCCAACATAACCCTGAAAGCAACCCCAAGTCTACAACCTACTCTTTGTTGCACCCAGCTTTTTTCATCCTAGTCCTGTAAAAAATTACAAGATAAACTCCTCCTGCACTTGATTAGCCCTGTGGATCCCAGCATCACAGAGTTATTTGTGTGCTGCAGCTTTTGGGATGACATCTCCCTGATGTCTGGAATAGTTATTTGGTGTATAGCTTGCAGTTGACACAGTAATCTGACTTAGTTAGTATAAGGCTCTCAAAGAACAGTAAGAGGCAGAAAAATTAGGTTTCAGTCCTTTTTGAAAGAAAAGTCAACATTATTTCAACCTCTTTTAAAGTTTATATAAAATCTTCTTCTGTTTTAGAGCTTCCTAGCAGACATTCACCTTCAGAACAAGTCAAACAGTCAGTGTTACTGAGTACAGTGACCAAGATCTGCTACCCCCCCCCCCCACTGTAGTCAGGAGTTTGCAGACAAGCATTTCAGCTAGCAACATCTGACGCACTAATGGGGAGAATGTGATTAGAAAGCCAGTATCAGAATGGACACATCAGTTATGTAAATAGCATAGAAGGAAAGAGAGGAGGCACATCTCTGCTTCTCTCCAGCTCCCTATTCCTAATATGCTGCATCCCTTACCAAGCAAGGGATGGCAGGAGTCTGGACACAAGCACAGTGTCTGGAGAAACATGAGACAGGGCTCAAAGAGAGGGACGCCTCCCCAGTCCCTCCTGCCCCAGCAGCTTCATAGCACTACCGGTCCATCACCAACTGGGGTCTCCAGTTCTGTTTAATTCTTAAATTAATGCCAGAGATATTAAGTGTGTTTGCACTGCAAACTTTGCCAAAAATTAAGACAGATGTTGACCCTCTCTCAGTTCAGACCTGGCATAAGAGAGAAACTCCTTATACCATAACACGAGCTTCCCATTTACGTTACTTGTCAGAGGTGAAACCTGGACTGCTTCTACATACAATTAGCAGGATTAATGAATGAAAACTAACAATTGTCATCATTTTTGTTCAAGTAGGGGAAGAGACAGTGCTGGTCTGGCCTTCTGTTCTAAGGAAAATGTCAATTAAAGCAGATATGTTCTTTGAGTGAAAAAGTTTCCCTGAAATCAAGACTGTTTATCAAAAACATTCCTGGCAAATTTTTGATCAGCTTCACACCTCTGCATCAGACTTGTTCTTCAAACCCAAATCACATATCAAGGTTAGTGTGCCTGAGTTAGCCTGCAGGCCTGCTTGTTAAAATCCCCATGGATTGTGTTTTCAATGAACAAATCAAAGGGATTCATGATTCCTTTCTTTCAGTTCAATGGTGAGGCAGTTTCATTTTACAGCTTCTGCTCAGAGCACTAGTAGGAGTTTTAGTGCAGTATGAGTGCCTTTTCTACCATCTATTTTTTTCCTGTCATTTCCAAACAAGGAAGTAAGATCATTCGGGATCATTCCCTGCTGAACATTTTAGACATAAATCCTGCAGTCATTAGTCTTTATGCAGCCAGACGTCTCATATATGATGAGAGATTTGCCTGATTAAGGAGCACAGGATTTAATCTGCGATGCGAGACCCAGTTTAATGAAATGCGTATGGTGCAGCCATGGCGATTCCCTGGAAAACACTGCTGAAAACTGTTATCATGTGTCCCCAGCAAACATCCAATTCCACAAGCCTTAACTAAAATTCCTCAGCAGGTTTGTTGGGGTGGGTTTTTTTTTAAATACACCTTATATTAAAAAATTGCAGAGCTCCATTCGTTGATTTAACAAACTCGACAAAAGGAAGCTGAGTCAGACCCACACCAGGATACGCACCTCAATCCCTGACAAAAAGGAAAACAGTTACCAAGTGGAAATGACTAAGAGCACTGCACTGCCCTGATTACACGTCCCAGAAATAACAACACAACGCTCTGCAGAGATTATGCTTTCCACATGGAGCAGTAATTGTTATTTTTTAAACTTTAAGTAATGTTTCTTCCAGAGAGGCTTCAGACAACGGTCAATTGCACATTGAAAATGGAAGGGATTTTACAATGATTGCTTGAACTGCTCAAAATTAGCATTTCAGGTTTACTTTTATAACTGAAGGAAAGCTGAGGCTCTCCCCTACCATAATTCTTAGCTGGTCATAAAAATACTGACACAAATATTACTGCTGTGACTGAACTCCAAACCTTGGCAGCCTTCACTTGCACAGTGCCTGGTTTTAGGCACCCTTGCACAGGGCTGGTTTTCCAAAGCAGACTACTGGGTCTAACCTTTCCAAACTGTTACAAAAGCATTCTTGAGCTGTATTGCCAAGCATAAAGCCCTTCCCTGGTGAGAGACGAATATTAGGATGATTGCTTTGGAGAAATTAAAACAGCGCTAGTTGCAGCTGTATCGGTAGCTGTCTTTATGGTTACCAAAAGCTGATGTGGCTTATTAAGAAGGGCTTATTGAGGTGGAATTGGGAATTACTTGAAAAGAACAAAAAAAAAATCCATTCTTACTTAGTGAGGAGATGAGCTGTTTGTTTAATCAACTTTGCTGGAATTTGTGCTGGTTTGGAAAGCAATGGACTCGGTCCTATAACTAGGGCCTCCGTGAATTGTTTGAGAAAACTGTCACAGACCACTGATCTGATGGGACAGCAAACAAGCACTAGGTGAAAAACTGAAACAAGATGTAAGCAAAAGCTATTCTGGCAAGTGAGTCTGCTTTGCCTGCTACGCATAAAGTAAGGAAACTGGAGTTTCGCATCACCTGACCAGTCTCCTCAGCAACAGATACAATATAATTCTGATGAAAGATCCAAGCTTTAATCTCTCATTTATTCTATTCATTTATCAATTCCTTTAACTTATACTAACCCACTCACAGGTATCTGTGTACAGTGTGAGCAGTCAGATTTCACAGATTTAGCATAGCAAATAAGGGCTCTGTTTCTGCCCATTATAACACATTATTCCTTTCAGCAGTAGCAAGATGACAGTTATTACTTTAGATTCCCAGAAATATCAAATTCAAACTATGCACAAGCACGTTCAAAGCAAAGTTGAGTTTTGCCCCCTTTATTCAAGAAAGAAACAACTATTTTAAACTTTACTAGCATAAGTAGTCTGGAAGATCGCTCAGACACCAGCATTTAAATAACCCAGGCTAACATTACAAGGTTTCCCAGAAAGAAATGTTGATCTGAACCAGACACATCTAATCCAAGTGCCACAAAGTCAAAAAATAGCTACTAATGAACACCTGTGGGAAAACCTCAGGGAAAAAAGCAAATTATGCAGTAGGGACAGTTGGATACAGCACCAAAGAGAACTTACACAGTGGTGTGAACAGACCAATGAGAAAGGCCTGGTGTCATCTGGAAAAAGGAACAGCAGATAAACACTGGGAAATGCCAGAGAATTATCACTCCTTTAACTTGCGCCACCAGCTCCATCCATGAGTCACACAGAGTAGTGGAAAGTTGCTATATGCTAAGGATTCTATTCAATCTTACCTGTTCCTTTCACTTCCAGAAATCTGGCCATTAAATAAGATTGCATACATAAAATGAGGCATCTAAAAGGTAAGTGTACCTGCCAATGTTGTCTGATCATTTGACAGGATGGCTCTCATTACCAAAACATGATATGACTTAATAATATTTGATTTAAAACATTACTCCTTTGCTTGCAAAAGATGCCAATTACCAAGGATTTTTTCCAAAGTGCAATCATTTGGCCCTAATGATAAAAAGAAACAAGTCTGGACATCTACGAGCTACAAGAAAACCTGCTTGCTGGCATTTTGAGTCAGTACCTTTGAAAATGTGATAAAATTCACACAGCAATGCAAATTTCTGGGGTTAACCAGAGGGTATGGGGTAGCCTGAACCTTTAGGAGCTTTGCCACCCGCTGGAGAGGGCTGTAAAGATAGCTTCTTCATTTGGTGAAACATCAATGGACATTTCCTCACAGCCACAAAGAAGACTTAAAGAATCAGTTCAGCAGGGATGAAATCTATAAAGCATAATGTGGAAGGTTTTGAGATATTAAATCAGGTCTGTAAAATTTAAATGAACATACCTTTCTCAAAGCTTATAAATGGTTTTCAGCTATTCTATTGAGCTCTGAAACATGGTGTGCTGAAACGCCTTTAGAAACTTTCTCACCTCTTTCCTTGAACTTTTCAGTAGAGATAAAACAAGTAAACTAATGCAAAGCTTATTTAGCAGGCATCAAAACAGACCTTGATAATCTAGGCCCATTGCCTCAGGGCATATAGAGAGAACATGGGGCTTTCTCTTTTCCTTTTTGGAGCAGTGGACGTGAAGAGACCCTTATCCTCATCCTTTGTTTAGATTAGCTAAATAGCATGCTTACTCCCAAGTCTACAGATATGAACATCAAAGGCTATACAACAGTTGTAAATACAGTTGAAGTCATTTGCAAAAGTAAATCATATCTGTGACGGTTGTCTGCTGTGGGTACCATATTATCACTGAGCTGCATCCTGACCAGATAACTGCAGTTCCCTGGAAAACTCCTATCAACATCCTCCCTGCTCTTCTCTCAGCAATGACACAGGAACAGCTTCTTTTCTTGTAAGGAAACTTAACTCTAGTTGTTCCTCTTACATAAGACTTTGAAAAATGTCTCCTCATTAGTTGCTTAACTTCTCTGAATAATTAATGTATCAAAATTTTTTAAAAGGTATTTATCTTTGCTGCTGTACATCATAAAAATGTGAAACCATCTAACTAACCTCAGCCTTCCAGCAAGCCAGGAAATCAATGCCATCACCTGTGCTGGACTGTGATGACAAATAGGCACAAGAGAGTATTTAACTGTGGAACATTATTATTTAAAGTCATACTTAAGACACATTGAACATTTGCCTACATTTATTATAACAGGTTCAAAAAAAAAATAACCCAGAGTTTTGAATTAAGTCCCACACTACTTCTACATTATTTAGCTTAAAAATTCCTCTTCCACTTGTACTGTACAATGCCAGAGCTACACCTCTGCCTTCAGTTTTATCATGCAGACGGGGGTCTGTCAATGGGAGATGGCACTGATAAATGCCCCACAGTCCCACGGAAGGACTTGGGTACTTGGGCTAGGAGACAGAAACATCCTAAACAACATCCTGACCTGGGTGTTAGGTGGGTGATTGTATCAGAGACACTAAAGTCTGCACTTTCATGAGCCTCCCTCAGGCTGCCACTGCCCAGCAACTCAGCCTTGGGAGGCCAACACAAACACTGAATCTTTCCCTTCTGTATGCCCTGAGCGGCCTCGAGACTCCAAACTAGCTGTAATCAAGATGTTACAAACATTTTCTCTTTTTAGAAGGCCCATCTACACTTTCTTCTTTCTGGGGTCATAATTCTACCTGTGAAAAATGCTGTTAAATTTTATTTTTACATCCAGTGCTGATAGAGCTTTACAGGAACCCAGTCTCATTCATATGAGGGCTCTTGCTTTTTTGCTTGAAGGTATAAAAATCCTTACAGATAGGACATCTCCAATCTGCTTTGAAAATCCTGTTTGTGAAAAACAGGTATAGTCTGTGCTGATCAAATATCAGGCACTATTTAAAGTACCATTTAGATGTTTGCTGAATCCTGAAACTCTTTATAAAATTATACTAAATAACATCCAACTTTTGTGTTTCTCTCAAAGCCAAATTCCTTTTATTCAGATCCCTCATCAGAGTGAGTAACAAATGAGTAGATACAGCAATAATAAGGCTAAGTTTATCTTGCTTCCTCCACGCCCTTTTCTCACTAAGACTTGGAACAATAACAGGATGCCGGGATACAGGATGGGAAAAGGCTGAGTCCCAGCTGGAAAACCTTGGAGACTGGAGAGCTGAACACTCCCAGTATTGCTTAATGAAAAAAGAAGTGGATTTTTCTATTTGATCTTCATTTTCTGTATGCTGCATAACATTTTGGGATACTGTTGATTTTAGTTTGCCTGATTTGGGAACAAAGCGAAGCGCCACCAACTCCGACTCAGGTAAGGGACATACGGTATTTGTGGTATTTGTTGTCCTTCTGCTATGAAGTTAATTTCAAAGGTTATTTACCTCCATCAAAAATCTCTTCTAATGTCTTAAGTAATTTAAGAACTACCAGCAGACAGGCTATCAACTTTATATATACCCAGAGAATTCTTTGGGCCTGACACTGATGGAACTTAAACCAAGTAAGTGAAATGCAGACAACAGCAGAGATGTTTACAATTGACACCATAAGAATAAAATCTCCTGCTTTCTTGGGCCATACCACAGTATTCCCAGTTGGTTTTAAAGAAGAGGTATTTTATGCTGTTTTCTAATACTCAGATTATGTTGCCAATGCTCATTAATAACGGAAAGGGGACAGAAATGCAAATTGCACCTGTAAACTCTTTAGGAAAGGATTTCTCTTGCAGTGTGGATGGTTAAAGGCTTAGTGCTGTTTAAAGTGAGCAGGTGTACACAGTGTTATGATTTGCTGCAATGTGCTTTAGCAAAGTGGGGCTTGACCTGGTACCTGTCTGTAAGGTACTATGGCTCTACTGTGCCCAGTGCCAAGAGGAGGAGAAAGCCGCTATGTACACCAGCCAGCTTCGGCATATCTCAACCACTGAGAGATACGGTTAAGGTTTAGGGGGGAGTTTACACAAACATCATCAGTAACTCGGTCTCCTAAATCTCAAGTTTAAAGTGGCTTGGGCACTTGAGCACCCCAACCCCGGACTACCAGGTTTTACAGCCCCTGTTCAAAAAAACAACCATTCTTATTTTTAGAAGTCGAAAAAGAACCATTTTTTCTGATGAGGTATTTTTCGAGAAGTGGCTTGATACAAAAAGTTGGTTGAAAAGGCTTTTATCTTATCCTAAAGACAGTGTAGCAAGCCCCTGAGCTAACAAGCTTGCTGTACAGCTCACAGAGACAAAGCATTTATGCATAAGAGATGAACTGATACTGCTTTTTCTGTAAGAACTCTATTCTGCAGTAGCGGGACTGTCAATGTGCACAGTACCTTAGTGTGCTGGTTGTCATGCTGTAATAAAGATAAAGGAATGAAAGAAATGCAAGGAAAAACGATATGGAAGAAGATGAATTTCTGTGAGAAAATCTGTTCCATTCTTAGCCACAGAAAACATTAAAAGTTGGTTGCTACTGCAGTTAACAAAGGTATAGTTAATCAATGTGTCCCTGCCTCCATTGATTATAAATCATTACAGCAGTGTTTGTAAAAGCATACAGTATTATAGATGTTTGGGTAGGAAAAAATATTAGACAAAAGCAAGGATATTCCAATGATTTACAAAAGCTCCTCATCACAGGTTAATTTGTGCCTTGTAACAACAACCAATACACCAGAAGCAAATCACAGAAATGCTGACTTGCAATTTCTCTGCGGTATCTCCAGGAGTTACTTTTTATCCTCAAAAAAGGGTGACCGACAGGAGAAAAAGACACAAGATTAATTTAGTATATGAAAGCTTTAGCCTAGTACAGAGAAGAATGTGAAGTTACAAACAATAAAACAAATGAATTTGAAAGCAAAAGATAAACTAAACGAACAAATCATTCCTGTTTTGTCCACAAAGCTGGGCTTTATTTTTCAGAGTGCTACAGCTGCACTGCATTGCAATAAGAAGTATTTCCCAAAGCTTTACTGTTTAATGTAAGATCATGAAACTGTTTATTAAACAGTTTAAAACAAATGCTAACACTGAAATTATGCCACAAAATAGCTACACGTCACTCGGCAATCTGCACCTTGCAGAGCACTAGATGTAGAACACAGCATCTCAGGCAGAGAAAGTCCACCCAAACAGTTAACAGGTTTGTTGCCAGGTTTGCTTCACATCCTGCCTCTGCTGAGTGAAACAGAACTGAAAACAGGATATAGGTAAAAATCACTGGGGATGGCTTAGAAGTTCCTCTGATTTATAGCACTTAAGGAACAAAGGACTTCATGGTGCATCCATGAATCAATTGCTTCATTTCATATTTCAAATGAAAAATAGAAAAAAATTTTACAAATTACTTTTTGTTGTCCAGGTACACGTCTGCAGAACCACAGGCTTAAATCAGGCCAGCTCATATTTTATATTTTCTAAAAGAGCAGAGATCCACAGGCTAGAGGTAACCAATTATTTCTGGCAGCTGAGCTTTCTGTAAGGAATCTTCATGGTTACTTTTGTCACACGTTCATAATTCAGGTTTTGGTTCAGGTTCTAGAAGTTTTATTCTGAGGTTCAAATGTGCCAAGAAGAAAATAAGTGGTTGCAGACTCACAGAGTCACAGACAGGTTCTTTGTGAGAAATTTGTTGTCCATGAAAGATTTTTGGTGGGGTTTTTTATATATAAACAAATGTCTTTCCATATGTTATCCTTGTGGGCTTTCAAATAAAAAATGCCTCAAAGTTTAGCCCTGATACGACTGGTTTCCCTTCTACCCTAGGACAGAACAGACTGTTTATTTGTGTATACTGGAGATTCGCTAGGTCAGAGATGCCAGCTCACAATCACTAAGGTAAAACAATTTCCCACACGTACCTTTGAGGAGCTGATCAGAATCTGAACTAGGAGAACAGACCTTGGCAAGTCCAGAGCTGGATCCATGACAACAGTTCACTTGATCCATCTGTGGACTTCAGTTCAGCACCTCACTCCGTTCGAAGGGCCAATGTAGGTGTATTTCTACCACAAACACAGAAAGCAGACAACACTCTGGTGCCATAGTCATGACCAGGAGTCACCATTTTTGCTGCCCAGAAGCTTGCAGGCATCCTGCTCCAGGGCCTGTCCTCAGCCCAAGACAGAAGTCACTGCAAACCCAGGAATCCCACCAACAGGACTAATGCTGGGAATAATAGTGGGCAAAAATTAAAGCACATCACTCACCAACACATGCCACCTACCTCCTAAATTCTGCAATAAATGTCATCATGAAATATAAAAAATTAATAAAAAATTGTGAAGAACCTGTTTACAGTCCTACAATGCAAGAATACAGATCAGCCCTTTCATTCAACCAGAACCTAAGCTTCACTCATCTTGATCTGAATTTCAAATCTGCCAAGAAGCACGGAACTAGCTATATTTTGAATGCAAGATATTGCTGAATATTTTAAATAAGTTCTCTCTGTAACATACTTCCAAGGTGCATGTTATTTGTGCCACGAGTCTATTTTGTACATATGCTGCTATATCTACCTGTTGGGCAGGCAGTGAGAAGATTTGGAGCCCAACCCTCCTAGATACTACTTAAAGCCCTCAGACATTCACAGGACCTGGAACAGTTCAAGAGCCCAGGGCTGGGCAATGATAGGGGAAGGGCAGATGGGAAGCTTATCCATCTACTGCGGGTGTTCACACTGCCTACACTTCAGTTTTGGTACTCTGAGCATACCAAGTAAAGATTTCCAGTCAGTAAACCAGACAGACAAGCAGGTGGATGGACACTGGAAGTCTTTTGTCTTCTTTTTATGTGAGATGGACAGCAAAACACATGAAAGTGTTACCAAGTACCAGGGTCCAGAACATAGAGAAGTGACTAATATTTTAGAGAAAGGCAAGCATTTACCTTGAACACACTGCAGAAATTGTATGGGGTCCTTTCCAGAAGTGGAAAGAGTATTCTTATGCCCTAACATTGCTATTTGAAATGCAAAGAGTTGAAGAGCACCACCATCATTAGACACGGACACAAAGCAGAAACGTTTTAAATTCTTAATCTTTCAAAATCCAAAGAGATCAGTTTTATTGCCCCAGTCTAGTTCCCTGTAAAACCCTGTAAAACCATCCTCTGACAAATCTTTAGGAGAAAGAGCTCCCTGTTTTAAAAGAACGCGCACATTCTTTTATAAAAAGCCTACTATCAGCCTCCACAAATTCACAGTAGCTCATCTGGCTTTGCCCCCACTGAAGGCATCCATTTCTCTCCCCAAGCCCAACAGCAACACCTGGAATGGTCCTCCTGACACCTGGCAAAGTTCACAGGGCGCAAGGTGGGTTATCTGCAGCACACACTGGCCCTTGTGCATCTTGTTCATGACAGTGTAAAGGGAAATTCCACTTCCACAGTGTGTCTGGAGGATACAGCTGAATTACTTCTGCCTTTGTCCACGTTTCTGAGCAATGCTTTGGTAGGATCAGTCTTCCTTTTCCCCTTCCTTTTATGATGCTATCTGCTATGAATTTGTGTTCTGGAAATCCTCTAGGAGTCCAAAGCCTACCTTACCACATACTGCCTGAGGGAAGTAAGGGCCTGATGCTGCTCTTGTGCAAATGATAGGAAATCCTGCCACTGATGGGAACTGTTTCTGGGATAGTTTGAGCTTCATCGGCATAACCTCCACTGGCACAGTTTGAGTTCAGCTTCTCCATTCTTTTTGTGGGATACTCCCTCTCCCTACCTCCAGTGCTGAATTCAGAAGAGATCTGCATTATCTTACTGGCTTTTACTGTCGTTATCTTTCAGATACATATGATCTGCCTGCAAGGAAACGAGTTTACTCATGGTAGGGTTAGGCCAGCCAATCAATACTCCTAACAAGGTATCAGACTTTTCACCACCTATCTATTAATCCAAACCTATGGCAAAATAGTACATATTGTGCATTTGATCAGTACTGTTAATTTAGATTTTTAGGCTGTCACTAAAACATAAACAAATATTGCTGCACTGTGCAGATTTTAGTGTCATCCAGAATGCCAGTGCACTCCACCAAAACCACAGATCCAGCACAGAAATTAGATAGCAAAAGGCAGAGAGCACAAAACCAGGAATGCTTTTTGCGATGAGTTCATCTGAGACAGACAATAAGGTGAGCTTGACAGTGAGAGCTATTGCAGAGCTCTATCATCTGTAGCACAAACACATTGGCTTTGTACACAAGACTTGCCAGCAAAAACCTTGGTAACAGTATTAGAATAGATAACGAGTCCTCCAGTGATTGCACTTGGAGATGACTTCAGTCTCAAACAGGAAGAAAGGGGCACATCTCTCTTCAGAATATATTGCGTCATTTTCCTGCTGTGAAATGGTGAATTCCATTACCTGCCTTATATGGATTGATTTCGGCTTCTTTAAACGAAGAGAAAGGCCTCATTCCCACAAGAAAGGGTTTCCAGTGTCTGTGATTAAACCATGAGCTGTGGGAGAAATAAACGTTCCACTTACACAGCCACCAAGGAGAAAAAAATATTCCCACCTCAGTTTAAGGACTATCTCGAGCTGTGTTTCAGATTCAGGCAGCAAACCCACAAGTGCAGCACTGCTGTGAATCAGAACTTCTCAAACTGCCAGGTTCCTTTAAAGCCCTCAGGTCCCAGTGGGATGCTCACCGCTCTGAGCCCTGACAGGGCAGCAGCAGCAGCCACTAGCCTAGATCCTGGGTGCTGGCTGGAGAAGACCCTTGAGCGGAAACGCCCCTGGGTCAGCCAGCTGCAAAGCCCCAGCTCTCACTTTCATCCCTTTCGCCATGGCTTCTTACCACATGTAAACAAAAGTATGGGCTGCCTTGAAACAGGGTCACTCTTCAGTCACATCCTGCGTGTTGAACCAGCACCTACTGCAGTTGCAATCTGTTTCACGAAGCAAGCTCTCCTGGGGTGTGAGCTCCCTCACTGCCTCTGCACCAGGGTTGTAAAATTCATCAGATTAAGGACCTGCTTAAGCCAGTGCATAGATAATGGAGCAAAACAGAACACACCACTGTGTCAAACCACAATCACTTCCACATGGAAACAAATCTATACAGAAAAAAAGTCTGCCTCTAAAAAAGTCACAAAACTTACGACAGCTTTCCTCATCTTTTGCAGCTTCCCTATGTCTGAGGCCTGAATTTTCAAGCCCTCCAGCTTTTCCCTTTGTCAGCACTGTAAGCTGGCATTTTGCTTCCCTAGTTTTATTTTGATGAGATTTTTCTGACAAGAGCTAAGCTGTAAGTAAAAATATTGAAAGACTCATTGTAAATTCATAAGAGCAGTAATAGTATCATTTGTATCATCTCACAACACATGGAGATTGTAACAATGGAAGTGTTCCAGGAAAAGACTGTAACTATAGGGGTGGGCAGAAAAGGTCGTAAAGTTAATTAAGCCTGGTCTGGAAGTCTAGTTGAATAAGGGCAGGAAATAGAGAAGAATGAACTGACATTTGAATTAGACATTTTATAAAGGGAGAAAAATACTGAATACTAATTACCAAACAAACTATATTCAGACACACCCTGTTTTTTTAGCCTCTTGCCCAGCCAGAAAACAAGGGATTTATGTATATGTACATGCTTGCTTTATCTGCCACAAAATTAATTTTCAGAGGAAACACTAATGCATTCAGTTACTCAGTAGAATAACCTGGACAAAGGAATCAGGACACACAGCCAGTTAAACATGCTTTCTCTGCTTCAGGTTACTGTTAGCACAATATATATCAATTCCTGTGACCTGTGCATGATGCCTGTGTTCAAGACAGATACTTTTGCTCTTGAGCTTTTGCTGAAGGAAAATGTCAAAAAAATCTTATCTGCTGTAAACACAGCTACATTGTACTTTAAAAAAAAAATCATATTTATTGCATGCAGCTCCTCAAAGGATAGGGACTTCCTTAATCAAAGCTACTCACTCAGACCTCTGTGCTAGGAAGCCTCTCTGATACTAAAGCTTTATCTGGAAACAAAGGGAAAATGGAAAAAGCTCTATAATACATTATTCTCCTAGTGTACCTTAGTTTGTTTCAGCTTGGCCAAACTCTTAAACATTCAGTGACAGCTTCAGCTAATCTCTGTGTACAGCAGAGCTAACCAGGGGCAGTATCAAAACAGATCAATTCTGAAACGTGCACACAATTTATTGTAGGAAACAAAGCTTCTCCATGGAGATGCTTGAGAAATCTTTTTAGTGATCACAAACACCTCCAATATACCCAAACTGTTCCACTACTGCACTGGGATGAGCCAAATAATTTTTGAAGGATTCCTTTGTCCCCCCACTTCACAAAAATCAAACAGCATCATCTGAGTGAGGGAGGTGCTGGGGATGAAAGGGGCTCAGTGCCGAGACACCTGCACCTCTCTCATACTGGAGCCACCACACTTAGGGCTAAGCAAAAGGAAATTGGCTCAAAGCAAGCCAGAAAGCTTGATCTACAGCTGCATAAACATGCCACTGCGACTGACAGAGCCTCAATCATTCTCCAAAGTCAATGAGACTCTTCACAGGGATGAGCACACCTGACTGCAAGATAATCCCTGAAACTACTTTTTGGATACAAGGAAGCGAACAAGTTCTTTGCCTGTCTGTAACACTAGCACTTCATCACTATTTTCAGCATCTGTCTTCATCAATAATTAATCTGGATGGGAGATATTATCCTCTTAGCTTTGTATTTTGGACAAAGAATTCCCAGGGGAAAATGTCTGCAGTTCCAAACGACGCACGCAGGGTGTATCCCACCCATCTTGTTAGCTCACTTCAGAACAGAAGGGCTGCATTTAATGCAAAGTTAATCCCCCAAAATAGCTCGGATTTCAACAGCATTTGGCAACTGTCATCAAAAGACACATGGCCAAGAAGAATTTTTCTGCCATGTATTTGTTAGTTTCACTCCTGCAACATCTGCAAAGCAAATAAAACACAGTCATCACAGGTACTATGAGCTCCTTGATTTTTAAAAATGGAACACAGTGTCTATATGACAACAGTAGCATGGCCAGAGTAAGAACTCTTCAGCAGCACCAGAACACACGTGTTTCAGTGCTTCGTGTACTGTTCAGTGTCGAATCAGTTATCATCGGCTCTCAAGTATCTCTACAGCCTTTGTGATGACAAATGACATTATCATGAAAAATGAGGAAAGACACTGATTCTGCACCTGGCACAACACATGATCTGCATGCTGAGTGTGAAATGAGGAAGATCCTTAAAACTCATCTAACAATTCAGCATGGCTCTGACACAGCCACATACATATTTCTCCCTGGGTGAGACAGAAGGCCAGCAGTTTTACTAAGACTAGTGGACTACCTGCTAGACATACCAGGATGCTCATATGAAAGGAAAACAATCATCCATTAAATGCTCATATGAAAGGAAAACAGTCATCCATTAAAACAATTAAACTGCATAATGATCTGATGAGGATACAGTCAGTGCTCTCCCTGGTCAATTTAATGATTTCAAAGTATTGTTCTGCCTTCATCACAGATGTCATCCTCACCACAGCAAACAATCCTCATTTACACTGTCATTTCAATAACAGAAGTGATTCAAGAGATCTATTCCAAAAATAATGCCTCCTTAAAGCCCCAGAAGAGACCAGAGAAGTAACTAAAAGATGTATGCAATGTGCTTCTCAATTATCATATTTCTGAGTAAGAAACTCAGATAAAATTTTAGAAGTTTACTATATATTGATGGAAAGATGATTTAATTAAACTTAGAGCAGTATCAGAGCTTGTGCACATGAAACACACAGAAGCACTCCCTCTTGGTTGGATAACTTCACTATGTAAGATAATCCTAGCTTCTCTCTGACCCATGTGGGAGTTGCATACTTTTGTACATACTACACAGGTACATAGAAGTAGAGTCACATGTTTCGTATAGATCATGGATGGGATTCATTTCCAGAAACAGAAATGTTTCATATCCCCAGATGTACTTAAACTAACACTATCCACAAAAGGCTACCAGTCCCTAAAGTACACAGAATAACCAGCCACAATCTATCAGCCCATCTCTTCCAAATTTTCCCAGAAAAGCATTGCTTGAGGTTATCTTGAATTCTAACAGAAGTGAAATTCAGAGCTGATTCTGAGTTGTGCAGGTGTTACACACAGGTAAATCAAGATCTGAACGACACAAACTTGTGAATAGGAAATTAAACCTGAACCTACACCAGTAACATCCATTCAGTACTATAACTAATCCACTACGATGGCTCACTGCAGCTCTAGGAGTGCACTGTTCACTCCTATTAAAATAAGCAAAGCCTGCCACAGGCTAGTCTTTCCCCACTCCTGCCAACATTTTTATTTTTGTTAATCTACGCAGTAAAAATATTACCAAGCACATCCCTGGTGTAAAGCCAACCACAGTAAAGTCAGGAGAATTTACTGATGCAAGATCAGATCCTGCATCTGATGAGGTAAATTGTAGCAAACAAACTGCAATCTATACACCCCTTTTCCATAAAAGCTTTGTGACAAGAAACAAAGGAGATCTTTGTGACCTCTTACACCTTCCTTCCTCATTCGTTTCTCTAAAATTATTCTGTTTACAGCAAATGTCTGTCTTATTTTCAGTTCAGTCAGCCTTTTCATATGCCCATCTCTCAGTATTTCTTGCAGCACTTTAATCCTGGAGTCAGCAAGTCCCTTGCTAATACACGAGCAGGGGTGTCAGGAAGCTCTGGGAAGACATTCACCCAGATTGCATTATTGCTGCTCACCCATCTTCAGTGCACAAGTTCTCACTCACTGGCTTGGACAGTGGCTTTGCTTCTTTAAAAGGAAAAAGAAAAAAGCACTAAACCAGTGCTTGCCTCCCCCATTTCCCCATTTTTAGCCAGTTCTCTATCTGAGACAGAACAGAAAGATTGTGAGACCACTTTGGCTGCCTGATTTCTGCCAGGCAATGAATTTTGAACGTATACATAGTAAGCATTTCTAGATCTTTTCTAGCCAAACTTCTTCATTTCTGAAAGGGACATCTGTCCTGGCTGAGGACTTCATCCACCCATGAGATGAAGTTGCAATCATATCATCCACGAGAGAATTTTCTGGCGGGGTGGGGGCAGAAATCATTAAGAAATTCCCCCAGAAACCTGGAGCTGAAATCACAAAGAACTTTCAGATAAGAATTGTTCTCTTTTTCCCTGGAAACAATATGAGGCCCTAACATCAGAGCCAAAATCACAAGTGCAGAATTATCTCCTCAGCTATGCTGATACACAATGCTGCAGCAGAGATACCAAGAGCTGAGCAGACCAAACACACACGAGTGTTCCCTCTGACAATGCCCAGTGACGTGTGGATTTTTTAAATAGCAGCAAGTTTAGTAAAGATATTGCTGAAGTGGCTGTTCATTCAAAGGTACTATCTCAAGTATCAAATGTCATTCTATAATCAGTTTTCAGACAGTCATTTGCACTCCAGATTGTTTAGTCATCAAAGTGGCTATTTACTCAAAGGTACTATCATGCATACAAAAAGTTATTTTATAATCAGTTTTCAGGTCAGCCTTTGCACTCCAGACTGTTTAGTCATCAGTGGAAACCACTTCTCAGATGCATAAAATCGACACAAGGACAATCAAAAATATAATACCAGGTATTCAGGCACTAGGCCCATTTAAATCAGCTCAATAATCTGGAAACGACAAAGCAGCAGAGTGTTCTTGGGAAAGGCCTATTTTAAAGTGAATCACTGTACCCTGTTGAGGACCCGTGGCAAGACAGCTTTAACAAGAAATGAGAAACACTGAATAACCACCCAAAACAAGTATATCTGAAAATTAAACAAGAAAAAATGATTGCTCAGTTATTAAAAGTTGCACAATTTATTTAAGTTTTTATGTGGTGTTACTAAAGTTTGAAGACCTTAACTAGTTCCTGTTCTCACTGTACTCACTCACTACGTGCCCTCAACTCTTTTTACACTGTAAACTCAAGGGAGTGAAGGAGGCAACTTGGATGCCAAGCAGAAACTGGAGTGAAGGTAAAAATTATACCTAAGTGTTTACTTTGCTGCCATGTTTCTCTGGGTTTGTTAGAAGCTGGCTAGAGCAATGATATCTAATAATGAGATGAAGAACCTGTGAGAACAAAATTTGAGACTCTTGTTACTCCTGACCCTGGTCCACTTTCAGAAGATGGCAAACACATTTAGGTCCTCTGTGCTTCAAGTGTACCTTTTGAAGGGGTGTTGCTTTTCATCTAGCTGCAGTGCATTTCAGAGAGAAATGAGGAGGCTTTATCAATTCACGTTTGCACAGTTAAAGGTCCCTGAAAGGCAGCCTTAAGTATTGCTAGGACATTTTTCTTTTTGCCTGCTTACCAAAACTACAGGCATTGCAAAGATAATTGTTCCCCCACCCATGGCTGGTATGTTACCTTTTTATTTCTTAATACTTATTGCATTCATATATTTACCTTTCATCTTAAACATCATGTAGATGAGAAATGAATGTTAAAAATAGATTCTGTATGGCAGGGTTGTTCAGGATCACTCTGTTACTAAACATAGGGACAGACTATCATGGCTCACTAGGCATAGTAACTTTGGAGGCGTTTTAGATGGTGTATCAAAGTAAATTTTTTGCATCTGGAGAAAAAAAAAATCTGAACTGTTGTCTACTCTGTATTGTTGGGTTTGATCCACTGCAAATTCCACAGGTTTTTTGCAAAGAGCTATGTAGGTCTGCAGGAGGAGGGGGGGGGGGGGGGAGCTGGGGGAAGGGATGGGATGCACCAGACAGGAGGGGAAAGATAGTCAGAAAATATCTCTTAAGTTAAACTAGAGCTATCCAAAGTTAGCTTTCTGAAAACAAAACAAAAAACCCACCAGAAAACTTTCTGTGAATAATGTTTTCTTAGTTTTCTTTCTCATCCTTTCAGGCCAGGCAGCGTGCCCCCCACGGGCAGGCACCCACCCTGGTACCCCGCTCCCCGGGACACGGCAGGGCCAGGCAGGTTAGGCTGAGCAAACTCTCTCCTTCAAGCTCTATATTTCTCCCAACTGACTGACTACAGTATCTCAGCTATTCAGTATTCCCTGCATTTACATGGCTGCAGGCATGGCAGCTGAGGTTTGATTCAGAAACAGCAACATTTCCAGTACTGTAGAAAAGGAACAGCTTATGTCCTACAGCACTGATTTATTAGTAATTTTGTTAACATTTTCTGATTTGATGAAACTCTCATCTTTGCACTGGATTTAAATTTTCATTTACATTGTTTCAATTCAAACCAAGATACTGTAAGCAAAAATAATTATCAATAATTTTCTTTCCAGTTTTTCTGACAATCAGGTATGCAAATTATGTGAAAAATAATGACACAACCAGTTTAAAATTTCTTTATTTTCTAGTATATAATAGACATTTTAAAGCAAATTTCTCCCTTAGGACATTCCTTATCACAATTTCTAGCACTGTTTCTGGCTTTCAGATACTGAAAAAGAAAAATTCTCAAAGATCAGCATAAGATTTTAATTGGATCAACCAAGAAAAAAACCCACAAATGTTTATAAGAATATTTCATGAAATGTGTTTTCATTGCATGAAGACCTTATTTATAGTAGCTGCTCATCAACCCTACAATTGATTACTTACCAAAACAACTTGTAAAATACAAACTTCTAATTAGTACAGTATTGTCTGTATCTCCACCTGACTTTTTTTAATAATTACTTCCAATCTGTGAGAAGAAACTACACCATATGAGTCATCTGTGCTATCAATCAGTTTGAATACCAGAATTTCTCAGTTAACTGTCTGTAGTACCCTGCAGACCAAGAGTTATTTGCTAAAATAATTCAACACATAAAATGAATAATGTTGGTAGGAAAAGCCATCATTTGCTGAAAGAAGATTTAAGATCAAAACAAGAAACTCAGCTATTTGAATAAACTCTTCCCTTGCTAACTTTAAAAAACATTTATGGCCCCTGCTCAAATTGAAAAAAAAAATTAATTATTGGTGTAATTGTTTATAGACAGACAGGTATCTGAACACTGTACAGTATGTTAGACCAGCAATGGGATGTCATGGCATCATGGCAAGGACAGATCATTCACAGCACACACTGTGCTGTCCCCTTCTCCAGAAGCACGTGGATGCAGGGGTCGTTGCTGGAAAAGGTCCATCTTCCTGTTCTCAGTTCTGGCTGCCACAGCAGACATGAGAGGAAACAAAGAGTCAAATCCCTACATGTCATCCAGCTGTCATCCCTCTGAAACTTTCTTGCTTCTAACTCCATGGGAATGCATTCTCTTGCTCAGGCATGGGGATATCTCTCTTCTGCTACTACCTCTGGCATTTCAAATGAGATCTGCAGCAAAGGGAAACCCCCCTGCCCAGAAAAGGAGTGCATTTAGTGCAGCTTGTCAAGAGCTAACATCCATGGAACGTGGCCTTCACCCCAGGACAGTGCCCTTACCCAGTTACTGCTCGGCAGGGTCCTGCTACTGAAGTGTTTGTCTGTGCTGCCTAAGGAGGGTATTCTTAAATAGTGTGATGAATTCAGCTACGGATTCAACAGCAATGACTTCCAGCTGCCAAACAGAAAACTTGCACAGTATAGAGAAAAAGTCTCCTCAGAGTCAGGCTGTCCTATGGAGCAATGCACATCAAATATCCCTAGAAGAGACAGCATGCAAAGCGTGTGACTGTGCAGTGTTACTTCTACTGAAATGAGACGTTTTGAAAGATGCCAAAGACAAACCAGAAGTCATTTTTTGCAAGACACTGTTCTATCCAAGTCTGTGTTTGACCTTGTGCATACCAGAGGGCAGACCAAACTCCACCAAATTGCCCAGAAAGGAACCATTAACTTTCCAAGGAGGCTGGATAAGCATTAACAGGAATCTATTAATGAGGAGTTAGATCAGTGTAGCATCTTCTGTCTTAATGGACAAACTTTCAAATAAGGCCTCAACTGCAAAACACATGGGCTACTGCTTCAAATGAAAGTCTGCATTTACCATGTGGATCCTCAGGGAAAATCAGGATACTGCCACAGTCCCAGAGCTCCTACATAGATAACCAGATGCTTCTTCTCACAGCCTTCAGTTTCTGACAAGCGCTGCCCTTTATGAGGATACCAAAGCAACTATTGCTACTAGTAATCACTCTCAGCAACAGGGGGAGTACCCTGAGGAGTTTGAGAGAGGGCATGGCAGCCTCTGAATTAAGCATTAATAAACAGGAGGGACAAGGGAAAATACTACTGAGAAGACACAAAATTTGTCTTTAAAAAGAAGATTTATACTAAGATCTGTATGCTTCAGTGAAGATTTGACTAAGTTAAAAACGCTTTCTGCATTTATGTACGTATCACTTCCAGTGAAATGGACAGCAGCTGAAGTGTGCAGGACTGTCCTCAGTTTTCCCAACTAATCTCCACTACAGCAGTACTGGATATCTCCACTGTACTACAACAACAAATATTTTTAAAGCTATAGTCTGCTTTTTTCCAAAACTACAGTCTGTATTAGCTGACATTAACCAAAGGTTTCCTTTGAATATAAAGGTTTGCAATTTTATGACACAAAGACAGACTTACGTGATCACAACAGAATCATTTCAATGCTTCCAATGTTTCCAGTTGTAGAATGTTCCACTATACAAATAAACAAAAGCAAACCAACTAAATATTGTTTTTCTAAAAATATTGAGAGCCAAAGTAAGTGTACAGAATACAAAAGAGTAGTTAAATCACAAAGTTTAAATATAAATCCATGGAACTGTATAAAATATAGCCTAGCTACTAAAAGGTAACTTCAAAGCCACTTTATTTGGTCACTTCCTATGCAATCATAAAAAAAGAAGGAATGTTCCTCAGTTTATGAACAACAATGTGGAAGAAAGTATAGGAAAGCAAAATGTGATGGTAAATAAAATCTTTTCACTGACAATGATTCTGCACCATGGGATAGCATTGATTGCCTAGTTACCAAAGAGTAATTTTGGAAATGTCTCAGTACCTTCCTGCCAAAAACATTCATTTCATCTCCCATCTAGCACCCTGTGTGATGTCAACTTCTCTATCACAATTAACAGTTTTATTTTTGATGTGCATGATGACAGCTCCTAAAAGCTAATGAAAAGTCACTTATGTGTAATTTAAAGCCTGATTATTTGAGTGTTAAAGTTCCCTGTTATTTCTTTATATTGGGAAGGGGAAATTTAATAAGAAAATTAATCAGCTTTACTACATTAAAATAACTTCTCAATCTGATATGAAAGTCAGGCTTAAAGTTTGCCAATATTAGCGTGATGCAAAAAAACATGATTTCACCTGAGAATAATTTCACAAATTATCATTTTGTAGCTGGTAAAAGCTGAGAATAGAGGATAAAGGAACTTTACACATGTCTTCAAATGTTTCAAAAGACAATTGAATCAATAAATGAGCTCTCTGAGCAAGGTAATTTGCTACATTGTACTTGGAATTGATTGAAAATTTCACATGAATAATTTTTTCCACCAAAACCCAGATTTTATTCTAAATCAATATTTTCCATATGAAGATATTGACTACAGCATATTTTGTGTCAGGGCAAGTCAGAACATTGCGTTTGGGTTTGTCAAGCTGGAACATTTCATTTCAAGTTGGGTTAACACACACTTTGATGGGGCTCAGCCTTGGTGCTGCCTCCCACAGCTGCTCTCTCAATGAGCTGTGCTCTGCTGTGCTCTGCAGCCCTACACATCCTGTAAGGCACAACGGGTGATCCCTGGTACTGGATCTCTGCAGACTGGCCATGGAAGCTCCAGTGGCTGCTGGCTTTTATGCAAGCTTTCAAAGCTTGCACATTTTTTATTTCATTAAAATATTTTTGTTGCTTTTTACAGCTGTCATCTAGTTAAAACTGTTTCAAGGAAGGGAGGAAGCCTGATATTTCAAATTTTGATGCTTAAGGCAGATGAAAAGAAATACAGAAAGTAATCCAACTTTCCTAGAGAAGGAAAGTCCATTTGCACTTCTTTGTGTGCTCTGATTAATCAGATCCTGTTATTCATATAATTTTCATATTTTATATTACCTCCTAGGCTACAGAAGAAGATGAATGGCATTATTCTACTTTTCTCATTGCTCTTGGCCCCAGCATTTGCTGACAAAGAAAGTCAGAAAACAAACCAAAACTTTTCTTCAAACAATGCCAGTCCTAAACGACAGAAGAGAGACTGGATATGGAACCAAATGCATATCAAAGAGGAGATTGATACACCATTACCACACCATGTTGGCAAGGTAAACAGCAATCTGTTAGCAACAAATAATTAGAACTGCAGACAGCAAATTAGGATGTTGAGGAGTGTTACTTGTTTGCAGTCTAGGCAGAATGGAAGAAGAAAAGGAAACAGAAATGGGACTTAAAACAGTACTAAACTGTTAAAACTTTAAGAATGTGGACACAGAGTAGATTAGGAATAAAGGATTCTAATTCTTTGAAGAATACAAATAAATTTTAGAGAATGGCAAGTAGGGAGCATCCGCAGCATGGAAACAACAACTGCACTGCATGCAGGTGAACAGTCAGAAAGGAAGTCTGGCAGCTCATGTCTGTCAATGTTTTTCTGGCAGTTCAAGATTTCTTCAAAAACCTAAGAGATTGGCCAATAAAAATGTATGCATTAAAAACCATACAGTTTACATCTCTCAGCTTGGATACAAAAGTTACATGTTTAGGAATACAGTTACACAATCAAAGAAATTGTTTCACAAAGTAAAAGAAAATAATTTTTAAAAATAATAACAAGCATTGACCTGCCTGCAAACTCATTTTCCTCAGGGCAGCGCTCATAAAATCCAATGATTAGCTGCATATCACCCAGACAAAGTTCTCCCAATCTAGTCTTTCAAATTGAACTACTCTGACACTTTTCAGATAAATGCAGTTGTACGTTTTCCTCCCATGTACAACAATCAGCATCTGTCAGGGCTGTCTCTGCAAAGTGAAACAGACCTTTCTGGATCAGTGCTGCTCACTGGCAGAAAGCATGAGAGAGAGAGAGAAAAGAGGCCATAGGGTACTCTCAGCTAACACAGGGTATCTCTGTTTCATTTCAGACCAATTCAGTAGCAGATTGAGGAGAACGCTTCTATTCCTGGAGCTGTCCTAAATAAGAGTAATTCACTTTGTACTGTGCTCTGTGGTCTTTCAACAGTGGAATGCTTCTGATTACTTTTGCAATGGCTCTGCTCAGTGCATTGCATTTGCAGGATTGAACACTTGATAAACCCTTTTAAAAAGGCCACAGCAGCAGCGTGGCAGAACTGAGTGACAGCTGCAGGAATATGCTGATACATTTTGATTTTATCTTTCATGACCTTGGATGCTTTCCTTTGTATGCTCATCCTCAGCTTTAGGAAACGCAATCTTGGAAGTTTATACCTTTTACACTGAATAAGTAAATAAAAATGGAGAAAGAAGGCACAGACTATACTGTCCTTTGTGACAAGGGTGAGGTCATTTCTCATGTTACATCTTTGGAGTTGTAACCCACTCTTCAGCAGCCCCAGCAGCCAGAAGCAAAATTAAGTATGTGGAATGTGGGAAGAAAATTTTAATGACATGTTTCAAAATAGAAAACAGAAATTAAAGAATGTTAAACAGTAAATGACAACTACAGGATAAATCAAATCCTAAATACCAAACAGCTGCAATTTATGATAACATCAGTAAAAAAAGACTAGAAATTCATGGTCAAACCCAGCAGTTATTGATAAATAGCTTGCTGAAATAAGAATGCTGATATAGTGCAAGGAAAATCATGGTTCAAACCTTCTATCATTGTCCTTCCATGGCTGCAGGTACAGAAAAGGAAGAATCATCAGATTATCTGCAGATTAAATAATGTGCAAAACATTTTGGGATTGGATTAAATTACATTTTAAAGCTGATTAATGTTCATTCCTTTCACCCCATCCCTTTTACACTGCATATGCTCTTAAATTTTAAAATCTGTGGGGTGAAAATTTAATCTTAGTGTCATAGCATAAGCCTGAAGACTGACTAAAAAATTGCATGTGACTAAACACAAGAAAGCTGTTAGCTATGGCAGGAATTCTACTAAATGCTAAGTAATAGCAACTAATGCTGAATAATGTCAGGAGGTGTGAATATAGATTTAATTCTGTAATTCTGTCAAATCCAAGCAAAATCTCTGCAAAGTTCAGAAGGGTCCTTGTAAACAAGAGTAGCTCAAACCGAATGTGGTGGTGTGTTATTTCAGACATAATGAGGTTAATGATTTGTATGTGTTAACTGCATGAACAATTTATATATTTAGGAAATATGAGATACAATCTAATGGAAAAAAAATGTTTCTTGATATAAAAGCAAGCAAGTTTCATCCTGTAACCCTGCATGCTTGTAGCTGCTGTGGTGCTGCTTGTTCAGTAACACTCCAGCTGCCATCTGAAGTCTTGATGGCTGTTCTGGTTTCAAACTGAGTCTGAAAAAGTCCTGATTGTGTGTATCTTCTGGTAGAAACTGTGTTGCATCCAGATGCCAAAGCCCATTTTCATCTCTTTGAATTATACTCTCCTTCTAGATCACATCAAGTGTAAGGAACAACAACGCTAAGTATATTATTGAAGGTGAATACGCCAACACCATTTTCAAAGTGGAAGAAACCAGTGGTGATGTATATGCACTGGAGAGGCTAGACAGAGAAAAGAAAGCAGAGTATGAGCTGACAGCTCTCATTGTTGACAGAAGAAACAACCAGTCACTGGAACCCCCATCAAAATTCATTATCAAGGTTTATGATATTAATGACAATGCCCCTGTGTTTGTACAAAAAGTATTCAATGGATCTGTCCCAGAAATGTCACCAGTAGGTACGTTCTTCTATCACCAATCTCCCTTCAGGTCTCTTTTTAAAAAGCAGAATTTATACTAAATCTGCTGTTTGAAAATCCTTTTCTAGGTACCTCGGTCACCAAAGTGACAGCTGTAGATGCTGATGACCCAACAGTTACAGGTCATGCCACTGTTACCTACCAAGTCATTAAAGGAGATGAATACTTCACAGTTGATGATTCTGGTAAGTCAGATGCACGCATGTCCTTACACTTTGTCCTTACCTTACACCTTGTAGAAAATTAAGTTTTAAGATTTTTTTATTCTGGAAAGGGGGCATAATAATTCAAACATACATTTTCAACCATAATTCAGACAGATTTCTCATTCCCACTCACACGGTGCTACTGTCTGCATCTGGAAATTAACTAATGAGGTCGGGGTATCCAGTACTGTGAACTAAATGAGAAAAGGTCATTTTTTTCCCCACTGATGAAGAGACTGACTAGGAGGTAATACAAGTTCATGCTTTCAGGTTAGCACAGATACCACTCCTCTAGGCAAACAGGAAAAGGGAATACATAAAATCTGAAACAGCATTCAATAATCAGTAACCCAACCCTCTGCTTTCCTAAACTTCCTTGTTTAAATTTCACCAGTTTTAAAAATGATGTCAGTATCTCTTGTAACCATACCAGTCCTCTGAATCAAATAACTCAGATAAAGAGGTGTTCAGAGAAACCCTCTAGATGTTGTGATGTAGTGACCAACTTTAGATGTAGTTAGACTGTTTTTAAGCAGCAGAGATAATTTTAAAGGAATTTACTGTACAAAATCTCCAAAATACTCTGCCACACAGAAGGAATTCTAACATTTCTAGCCTTAGAAAAATACCACTGTAAAAATGCTACTTAAAGCTGAATGTGTGGCATAAGACAAAAATTTGCAGTTGAAATTAAGAGATGCTGGACATGGTGCAAAATCTAATCATGTTATTTTTTTCAAAGGTGTGATTTCCACAACAAGGGCTGATTTAGACAGAGAGAATCAATCAACATACGAAATTATTGTTAAAGCAAAAGATGCTCCAGGGTTTTCTGGGGATTCGAGCACAGCTACAGTCATTATCACTTTAACAGACATCAATGACAACTTCCCAGTATTCAAACACCGTAAGTACAATGGAAGCACTGCCTCATTTGTAAACCAAGAACTGACACAACTTGAGTGAATTTATGTCAGACATCATCACCATTCAACTTCTCTTATAAGTAGACAAAAGAATCTTACATGTCCAGAAGGTCTTCTGTACTTCAGCCCTAGCCACCTCTCCTGGGTGACACACATCTAGAGGAGAAAACAAAAACCAGCATTAATTTCATCACTTTGTACAAGATCTTGACAATTTTGAGAATTAATTATACTCATAAAAAATACATCAAAATGCTGTCTGTTGAGAATTCAGCATTGTATCCCTATCAACTGTTTTTCTGTACATCTATAAACTAAGAACAATTTTGAAATAACTTCTGACTTCCATGTGCACATTCTTTATGTCTTTTTTTGTTGTTTTTCTTTCAGCATCGTTTCGCTTCAAAGTTCCTGAAAACATTTCAGTAGGAGGAGAAGTTGGCAGAGTCAAAGTAGAAGATATTGATGAACCACAACATAGAAATACAAAATACAGTTTTGTCAGAGGAGATTACAGGGATACCTTTGAAATTGTAGCAAATCCATTCACTAATGAAGGAATAATTAGGCCCAAAAAGGTACTTTTTCCCAGTAACAAAGATGAAGATTATTACTGGGTTTTTCCAAGTGCAACGAGAGTGTTTGAGTCAGTTGGGGAGTAGCAGCAGGAACAAATGGAAATGTGTGGCAGTCAGCATGAAATAAATTCATCCTGAAAGCCCTGTTCTATCAGCTCTGAGAGAAGGAAAGCTGGTGATTTTCTAGCCCATTTCAACTGCCAGTCCCAAGAAAGTCTGTGATTACTGCAGAGTGCAATGGGGTCTGTGTCAGATACTCAGGTTACGCACTTTGGGCTCCTCTCAACCTTCAGATACTTACTTCAAAGAGTCGGTGTCTGACCATGGCAAAGAATCTCCCTTCCAGCCCAAGTGAAACTCAAGTAGAAAATGTGAACAAGTCCACCCAACCACTCTTCTGAAAGTGTTCTTTACAGTTTGGCACTCGCTCCAATCCAAGCCACAGCTCCCTAACTTCCTCAGGGTGTTTTCAGAGCTTCCCCACCAATTCCTTCTAACATTTTAAGAGGGCCCAGACTCTCCAAAGCCTTTATTATGACCTCATCTTTGTTTTTTCATTCTATTTGATTTGTAGCAAGGTACATGCCCGTGTTATGCAGAGCACTGCCAAGCCAAGAATTCATTGATTTCATTAACTTACAGTAAAAAAAAAAAGAGAAAAAAAAAGAAAAAAAAAGAAAAAAAAAAGAAAAAAAAAGAAGGGAAGACTATACATCATCTCCTGTAGTCCTCAGATTGACAGGAATGTGTTTTTCACTTCCAAATGTCCCTCTGTAACTGTTAAGACTAGAAATGTCATTAAGAAGAGGACAAAACTTTAAGGAAACAAAGTACCAAGTATTCCAAGACAGGCAGTGATGTTTTCAGCTGTGGTCACACGAAATATAAGTGGCTTTCCATCACCACATGCAGTCTACCCAGAGGAGGAGCAATAAGAGACCCTACACCTACACACACTGGGTGATTTGGAATCAGCTCATCTTTTAACACCCCTCTGTTTTGTTACATGCTTTTGGCCATGCACTTGTTGTATCAGCTGCTAGATAAGCACCATCACTTTCCTTTGCAATGTCTACTCAGAGAAAAACAAGAGTCATGGCAATTAACTAGCTTGCATTTCACAGTGCTTTCTTAATATCAGGTGATAGTGCAAAGGGACCCAAACTTTGAAATGAGTGATAGCCTGGACTGATAGCTCCTGGCCTTCCCTCAATTGTGATTCCTTTTATAATCTCAGTCGATTGGAAAACCAAAGAAGCAGAAGTCATTCATCACTAAATGCCCCAGCTATCTATCAGTCAGTGCAGCTATGAAGTCTGCCATTAATGACTGCCAAACACACAGCCTGGCCAAAACGAGGAGATTCCAGGCCCTTACTTTTGAGGAAATGGAGCTAAACAATTTTTTTGGTAGCTACAGAATTCTAAGTAGAATCTTATTTAAACCAAAAAATACTTGCTGAAGTTAGAATCCTGGACAAATCAGTTCAAAACCAGAGGTTGCTCAAGCCACTCTATGAGAGAGTTTGGAAAGGCTCTCCCAGGAGCCCAGCCAAGATGCAGTTTGGCGATATTTCAAACATTAATTAGAGCAGAGAGCTTAAATTTGCATAGATAGCTAATGCAAAGTTTACTCAGACATCTCCAAAGACAGAATATCTGTTTGTCTTTTTTCTAGCCCCTGGACTTCGAAAGAGTAGCAGAATACAGGTTTGACATTGAAGCTATAGATCCCACAGTTGATCTTCGCTATTTTAAAGCTGGTGGCTCTAGGAGCATTTCAACAGTCACCATCGAAGTCACTGATGTTGATGAGCCTCCTGTCTTCATGAAATTACCATATGAATTTAAAGTAAGAGAAAACGATCCAGAAGTAAGAATCCTGGGTTCAGTTTGGGCACAAGACCCTGACGCAGCTAAACGGAAAATCAGGTAATGCAACACCAGCTTGAGTAATTCTATTTCAAAGTGGAGGATTCATTAATGATTCCAAGAATTTGACACAAACTGGGACTCTGGGCCACTTTTTCAGAATCTGCATGTCAAAAAATCCAACCTGATTTTTCCAGCACTACAGCAATGGTTGTATATGATAACCACCAAATATGAACATAAATTGCTTGTACTCATGGAATTACCACATACATTCATTGCTGAAACGTTTGTGCATATACAGGAAAATGCATAATCCTGGATATCTTTATATGTCTATAATTCATTTTATTCTAGTAACTCTCTCAAACATGTGCTTTGAAAAGAGATTTTGAAACAGAAAAACACAATAATCTGGAAACTTCTCTGATGGATTTATTTCACCCTCGCAGCTTGCATAATCTTAGGGAAATATTCTGAGAGCACCTGGTCAACATATTCATGTAATTTGTCACACAACTCTGACCTTTCACTAAGAAGAACATGAGTGAAACAGTATTACCACCTTTGCATTGACATATCTTTTTAAACAAAAAAACAGGTTTATTCGACGTAGAGCAAGTCCTAATGGAGACTATATTAGGGTATCTGATACTGGACTTATTCAACTTCCCAAGCCCCTGGACAGAGAATTCAGTTCCTCATACAACATCACAGTAGCAGCTCAGGAAGTCCTTGAAGATGGTAAGTGCTATCCTCTTCCCTATTTGAAAGAAGTCAGTGCACAACTTTATAGCAGGCCTGTAGCTTACCAAAAAGAAAAGCCACAACCTGACAGCCTGTTTCCACTAAGCTACAAATGAAAGGGATGCTCGTAGGGTTTGCACAATAATCCTCCAAATCAAATGAGTACCCACCAACAGGTCACATACAGTTCTAAGATTTGGTCCGTAGCTATTATGAAAATGCATTCCATTTGTTACTGGGAATAAAAAGGACGTGAGGAGAGGAAGCAGCTTGGGAAACAGGGATAAGCCTGTGGTTAGAGCAGAACATCCCAGCCAGCTTTACCCACTTACGTACAGTTAAAAAATCCCCCACCTATACTGCTGCAGGGGAGCATGACGGCACAGGCATCCCTGCATAACTTCACTTGGGTTTGGGAAGCAGGGCAGGTCCAGGGGCCAGTCCCAAGTCAGTTTGGGAAAGGCAAGCCTTTTCTAAAGGGTGAAAGATATTTAATAGTATAGACATGGCCTATTCTGTGCATGGTGCCTTAGTGCCAGAGAATGAACCTGGATCACATAGCAATGCAGTGTGAAGAATGAGGAAGCCATAAGCAATTTTAATCCTATAGATCCTTGATGATCTAGCCCAATCTGTCAAAGAAAAGTTTAAATTAATGATGGAGCTAGAAACTCTACGTATTCGTGATGCAGGAGGCACAGAGGTGGGCACAAACAGTGGAAAGGGGGCCACAGACAGCACTGAGACTCCAGACATCTGAAAAACCTGTAGTACTGTTGTCATTTCAGGACATCTTTCTGACAGAGAATCACATGCCCAAGTTCATGTAATAGTTGCTGACGAAAATGATAATGCTCCAGAACTTGTTTATCCTGAAGAACCCAGAGTATGTGAAAATGCTGCACCAGGGAAGGTGAGACTGGGAGAATTTTTCTCCAAAATGTGAATTATCTACTTGCAAGCTCAATCAAAAGATGTCTTTTATTACAAGTTAGTCTCAGCTTTCATACCCAAGCACCTGATCATTTCCAAAATGTCAGAGGTCAGAAATTTCTCTTCAGGAGTTTACACTGTTGGAATATTGACTTTTATCTGCTTATACACGTGGGCTGCATAGTTCCTCTCCCTCCAGGTTTTTCACTATGTATGTGCATGTCCTGGTTTTGGCAACTGAACTGTGACGTACAGTCAGGCAATCAAGCCTTAGCAACTCAGTTTTATCATGCAAATGTTCGTACGTGACAGTGAGAATGAAACCATTTCAAAATACCAAGAGAAACATTGCTGCATATAATATTATTGTGGTATTCCTCAGAGAGCAAGTACCTGTATGCACAAATAGTGTCAGTACTTGTGGTTTTAGCTCTTTGGCCTCAAACACAACATTTAGGCCACAGATGCAATGTTTAAGGCTTTGTCACAGACTGGACTCTCTGATGGAATCTGTTAGAACACATAAGGTATTATCTCACCTTTCATTTAGTTTTTAAAATACCCCTTGGACATAATCATACACTTTTAAAATATTTTTATGCATATAATCTGTTTTCAATATAATCTGTTTTCAAAACCAAGTATGTCACTCAGTAGTGGCAGTCTCAATGACAGCCAATGAATGAGAGACACACTTGTAAGTTGAACACTTTAGAAGACAGCCATCTTAGGTATTTAAATGAGCCATATGTCTTTGAGCAGAAGACTTTTTTAATGCTTTAATTATACAGAATTGCCTCTTTTGTTTCCCAGCTGCTCAAGAAGGGGCAAGACTGTTCTTTTTGGAGACCTAAAAGGAAATTACTTGATTTAAAAGAACGTGAGAAGGAGCATCACAGGATATCTCTGTCCTGCCCTTTACCAAGGGTTATACAGGATACATAGCCTGACTCTAACGTAAATGCTGTAAGCAGTTTTATCGCTGGAGGCAATGTATACTGAAAATTATGACCTCTTCCATCTTTGTAGGTAATCATCAGGATTTCAGCTACTGACAAGGATGAAATATCACCGAGAGGTTTCTTCAAATACTCCCTGGCCACAGAAGATAGCAACTTCTCCTTGGTTGAGAACTATGGTAGCGTATCCTTGTAATGCATTTTCTCAGCTAGCCAAAGTGAGACACTGGGACACAAGGGAGAAAAGCTATAGCAGTGACCTGTGATCAGTCTAGCTGAGCTAAGTGACAATTTCTTTTTAAAGGCTTAACTTACTGGCAAAAAAACCCCAGGTTTTGTTGCCACCCAATTTTCACTAGGTTCCCTAAAGGCTGGCTCTGTCTAAGAGGAAGATGTACCAACTGACTGATAATCTATAAACAAAATCTGGTAGAGATTATCACTTAATTAGATGTCATTACTTCTTCCAGATAACACAGCTAATATCACTGTCAAATATGGACAGTTTAATCGTGAACTTGCCAAAATCCACTACCTGCCTGTCATCATCTCAGACAATGGTGATCCTGAGCTCAGCAGCACAAATACACTTGTCATCAGTGTCTGCAAGTGTAATGAAAGAGGTGACTTCACTTTTTGTGAGGAAAGAGCTAAACAAGTTGGAGTTAGCATACAAGCACTGGTGGCAATTTTTATCTGCATCTTCACAATCATTGGTAAGTATTTGGCTTTTGTAATGTTCTCTGATTAAAATGTGGGGATTGTTTGGTTTGGGTTTTTTCCCTTAGTGGAGATGTACAAAAGCTTTGTGGCTATAAAATGGTCACAAAAGCTGAAATTCTGTAACTATTTGCTTCATCTCACTTGCTTTTTCTATTTGGCTGGTTAGCATAGTTTTAGCTACAGAGCTGTTCCTTCTATTGGAAGGGCTGAGTCAGCAGAAAGGCAATTGCATGTATGTATAATATACTTGATTTACTGTTACTAGGCTCACATGCAGCTATAAACAAGGATATTTGTGCTGGGGCAGTAGCAAGAGGACTCCTGTCTCCAAAGGCTGAAGTAGTCTAGAAACTCTTTAAAAAGTACAGTGAACATAAAGCCATAAATAAGTCTGTAACAAACCATTATCTATTCACTGTATTTGGAATCTATCAGAGAAGGGGCAAATTTTTTTCTTGTTTGAGCAGAGGCCTCCTTTGCAGTTACCACACAAGTAGCATTTGATGCCTGGCATGAAAAGATTTACCAGTTCAAGGCAGTACTTAATTTAAAGAAATTGTGAAACTATGTATTTGTACTTATGGTTCCAGCTCAAGAGTCAGTTGTACAATTCCTGTACTGAACTGCTTTGACAACATACAAATCCTACAGTTAAACAGTATTTTAAACTCTTTTTAAATAAACGTGTTAGAAAAATTCTCTCAGGAAAAAACACAACAAAACCCAGACTTCAGACAGTGCTCCATATCTTAACTGCAATTGGTTTTACTTCCTTACTTCTTTACACCTGCTTATCTATGTTTTCTTTGCAGTAATTGCATTGCTAATTCTTCTAAGAAAGAGACACAAGAAGGATTTGAGTGGCCTTGGGAGGAACGTGGCAGAGATCCATGAGCAGCTTGTCACTTATGATGAAGAAGGTGGTGGTGAAATGGATACCACCAGCTACGATGTATCTGTACTCAACTCTGTCCGCAAGAATGGTATAAAGCCAGAAGCGGTTCCCTCTCCATATGCACAAGTCCAAAAGCCTCCTGGAAATGTAACTTCTGGTGCTGGAGAAATGGAAACGATGATTGAGGTTAAGAAGGACGAAGCTGACAATGACAGGGATTTGCTGCCGTATGACACACTTCACATTTACGGCTACGAAGGTGCTGAGTCCATTGCAGAATCTCTCAGTTCTCTGGGATCAGGCTCCTCAGACTCAGATATTGATTATGACTTTCTAAATGACTGGGGACCCAGGTTTAAAATGTTAGCTGAGCTGTATGGATCAGAACCAAGTGACAATTTTGTGTATTAAGTGCAAATTAGCCATGCATTTTCTCCCTCCCACTACACATAGACATCAAGAGCATGCCAATGGCCAGAGAAGAACTCACAGCCCTTCACCCAAGCTGTACTAGGATTTCAAACAGGTATTTACAAAAAACTGACAGCAGTAGGGTTAAAAGGAAACACACAGATCACATATACATGTATACAGTACCCCTAGTACTGCTACCTTTGTTAACATTCAGTTCTTTCCCCAAAACTGCTGCTCAAGGACCTGCTAAAGTCTTCTAGGACACAACTCATTTTCCTGTCCAGATAGCCACTTCTCCTTAAAGATTGGTTTTGTCCCCAATTTCTCCTTCAGACCTCCTCTTGTCCTGTACTGTTTTCATCAACATGCATTCAGGGTCACCATCCGCTGGAAGAGAGATGTTTGGTGACATTGGGAACCAACGTTTTGAATAACCTTCTGTATATGCAGCCGGATGGTTTGCCTGGCCCCTCTTGTAACATCTTTATTGATATTCTACACTTATGCTTACCCAGCAGAGAAGAGGAGGAACATATGGTCCATCACTTAATATTAGAAATTATTCCATCACTTTCAAGAAGAGGCATGATTTTTCCTTCTTTCCAATCTATTAATTATTCTTGCTTTACAGTCTTCTACTACATATCTGAGTTACTAAAGATAAAATTAGACAGGATTTTTAGATGCACAATCTGGTTTCATCTGTCATTTTTAACAGCCTGATGATGATTTCAGGCACCTTTCTGCCATGCTAGAATTTGCTCTAGCTAGCAGCAAAACTGTTTTTTCTTTCTGTAAATAGGATCTCATCGTTACTCAAGGGATTGTGTCCTGCAGGGCAGGAAGTGTGGAGATCAAGGGAATGTTAAGACTCCAATATTGTAAATCTCTCTAGATGGCAACACAGGTCTCTAGATTTCTAAAGAGGTTGAATAGGGTTTTTATTAAAGCAATTGTATTTTTTCAGGGACAAACAAACGAAGGGCCTCATTACTGTGAAACTGTTTTGATTTTTTTCTAAGCAGGTACTGTAAAATGGGTATTTTCCACCTAGGAAAATACTGTAGACTTCCAAACCAGGATGCTACACACCCACACATTTGTCAGTGTAAAAGAATCACAACTCTAAGTAAGGTTTGGGAGCTGCTACTACTATGTCCCTGGTGAACGTGTGTTTAGTTTCCCACCTGATGAATAGCCACTGAATGAACAGAATGAAATTTCCCATGCAGGAAGTTACCCAGACAAATGCATTTTGTAAAAACGGGTCTCTTAGAACAATGGCCTGTCTCTGGCTTCTGGCAATGCAGATTCACATTGCCTTCAACAGGAACAGAGCCCTACCACACAGATACTCGATTTTTCAAAATCTGTGCTGGAGTTGTATATATTAGTTTAGTTGATTTGATTATTTAAATTTGGTAGCTAATCAAATAACACTTTTTTTTTTTTTTTTTTCCTAAACCAGTACAGTGGAACCTCACAAATTTGCTTTTCACTTACTCATGTCATCTCTTATTTACACTCCCTTCCCCCAAAATCCTTTCTTGGCAGGAAATAGCAATGCACAATGATACAGTCTTACCTTAGTCCTCACTACTGTAAAATGTTGTCTTCAGCTGGACACTCAAGCCTGCTATCATCAATAACACAGTAACTCAAATTGTCAAATATTAACCAAAAGAAAACTAAGTAGAATTCTGCCCATCAATCAAATCAGCTTCGGATTGCATCCTTTGTATGTATTTTTTTGGGAAGACAGTCTTGGTTTTATTTTTAATGTGTTTATTCTCTTCTGCTTTGCTTAATCTAGTCAACTGTATATGCTAATTGAGGTTCCACATGTTAGTATATTATAAAGAATGCTAACTAATAATACTTACAGTTTAAGGTTTTGACCAGTAGCTAAGGTATTAGCTATGAACAGATAAAGTTAGTTATAAAATTATTTAGTTCAGTAAGTAGAGTACATCGGTAAGCATCATCCAGATAGTATTAATTGTAAGCAGTATTTTTAAGCCTGTTTTATAATGCTGTTTTAAGGAACACTGTATCAATTTCCACTGTATAAAGATGTTTGCACTGGACAGTTTCTTTTGATAATCCTGTATTGTTTGGGGTTTTTTTACTACATAAAAGCCAATCTCAAGTTTGGATTTTGTGTGCATTAATGAGTTTCACACAGCAGACAATAGCAGGCTTTGTAGCACAGTGAACTTAACCATAAAAACACTGGCATCTATGCTCTAAGTGACCTCAGACTAGACAGAAATTCACCAAACTACTTCCTGTAAAAGATGCTTTATTCCACTCTCAGGAAAGCTGTCAGTAAAGCTCCTGGGGTAAGGAAGAGAGAAGCCCCAACAGTGCAGACTGGTTTCACCAGCTGGTAAGGTTGAATCCTCTGACTTTGAAGTACTGGTGTCTGCCAGTGCTGAAGGATGCATTCAGTTTCTGAGCAGATGTTTGGTATTTTAGCAGCCAGGCATCAGGGTTATTTTGAACCACCATGTTTAATGAGATCCTGCCCTTCTTTCCTGCTGGAAAAGCACTCCTATCAAATGGTGAAGGACGCACTGCAGAACAGAAAGTACCACCTCCCTGGCTCAGTACATACCATTCCACCTGTGAGGGAGCGACACATATGCCCGCAACCTGAGTGGTCCTATCAGTGTTACCTCAATGGGAAAACAGAATGACAATCCCGGCCCCTGGCTTGATTTCTTCTTCTTCTCTGATCTGCTGCTACAGACACAGGGAAGCAAGATTGCTCTGTAGTACACAAAAGGCTCCAGCTTCCTCACAATCCAGGATTTAGATAGGACATGACAAAACAATACACACCTGCAAAAGAAAGAAGAAAGACCTCTAAATTTGCAGCTTCCAATAGCACAGTTTCTTTTAGTTACTAATAATGACTACCCCAATATATTCCCAAGATTATTCAAGCACTTTTAAAAAATCACATCAATTTTCCCCAGATATGGCACTTATAATTTACAAAGCCTGGAATAAAGGAAAAAAGTTCAATTCCTTCACTGCTAATTGCCATGAGCAAACTCCAGATCAAACACACTTTAGCACAACTTGTATTAAAAACACAATAGATGTGCTAATTATGTTATAATGAAATGCATTTTTCCATAGAAAGAATTTGATTAAACAGCCACTTGCAACTTGTAGCAGAGATTCTCATAAAGGTTTTCATTATTCATTTAATTAATATGCATTTTAATCTCTTATCCCTAAAAATATATCATAAATTATTATTTTATTACAGTCAGACACAGAAGTTCATGCCATTTAATAAAGGTTCTTTACTCCCACCCCATCAGAAACTTTTATGAAATAATGACTTTTGATCAGAATGCTTGATATGAATCAAAACAGCAATGAAAAGCAGTTTGCATATTAACACCTAGCACACTACCACACTTCCAAGAGAGATCAGATGAGCTAAGGCCCCATTATCAAAACAGATTTCTATTGTTCAGAGACAGAAAGAACAACTGTATCAGGTATTATCTGATTACAGTCCAGTACTAGTGATACACTGTCCAGAAGAATATAACAGCAAATCCAGTGAAAACCATAAGATTAGTTATTTTAAAAAAACCCCAAAACCCAACAAAAAACCCCACCAAAACCCTCTTCTGAGTTCTTATTCTTCAATTAGTGGTTTATCCCTTCTTTTCCTTCAGTGATAAGAGCTCAGAATAGCACCAGAAGGGACCAGACAACCTGGCGATCAGAGCCGCGCAAGCACAGGTACTGTCACCCTCCCAGGACTAACTGTAGCGACCAAGTCTCATAAAGCCACACCAGTTTTCTGGAGCTTAGAGTTCTGAGTACAGATCCACCTGTATACATTAATTTTAAAAGTTTTCACTGCTATGTATTTGTCACACGCAGGGGAGATGCTTGTGGTGGTAGTGCACATGCAGATATAACTCTCCTGTTTGGCTAGAAGTAAGAGTGATACTTGGTTCCATTATATTTCAGGTGGGGGGAGGAAAAAGAATAATCATTACCTTTCTTGACCTGTTCTCCCTTCCTACTTTTTTTTTATTATTTAATAAATATTTCAAGTTTGAGGGAGTAATAAATAAAACTCTTGTGGTTTTACCTTCACATGGTTCCTGAAATGAAAGAAATCACCAACGTGACATCTTTCCCACTGCGAAACTATCACAATTTTATCGTAGCACAAGTCATCAGGTCTTACCAGGAACTGAGTAAGAGTCTGATCAGATCAAAGTGGATGATTTCCCTTAAATCTAATCCATAGAAGCAGCATAACAGAAAACAAAACAGCACAGACACCATTTAGTCTGTCAGAAAACGGAAAAGCAAACAAAACCAGCAAAACTCTTTTAATGAGCAATAAAACCCCATGGATCCCTGCTGACCTCTCTCAGCTTCCTGACTTTGTTCCTGTCCAACCTGAAAGAAAGGGGAAAAACAGCGTTTCCTTCCACTTATCCCAGCCAGGGGCTGTCCCACCTGCTTTCCCACAGGACTCTGAATTCATTCCAGTTAACCCCTTCATCGCTGCCACGATCAGTCATAAATCTCTGCAGTTCTGTCATTCGTCATTAAAGGTGCTCCCACTTGAAAGCCAGCGCTCCGAATGAGGTTACCAAAACAAGCAGAACAAAGCGAGGCTGAGTTCGCCAGGCAAACACATCTAAAATCTAAGCCAAAGAAGGTTTTTCAGGAAGTCAATAACAGCTGGTCTGCAAACAGTCCAAGGAGCTGTTCTGGCAGCCTCACTAGAGCTCAAGGCCTGACCTGCAACGCCCTCTACAAACCAGGACGTTCTCAAACGGGGAGGTTCAAAAACAGGCACCATGTAGCCATCCGCAGCTCCGACCTGCAGAAAACCTCCTCCACTGCCGGTATTTCTTGGGAAAGTATCTAGCCACTACAAACTGGTTTTACACAGCTGGGGCAGGACAGAGAAAACTGAAATGTGAGCCCAAATCCAGCCTCTTAAAACCGTCTTCTCTGCTCTCCTGGCCATGCTGTCCTCTCCCCGCTCAGAGAGCAAACCTGAGAACGCCAGGCCCCTGGAAAGCACCTGAGGCCCCTGGAAAGCACCTGAGGCCCCAGACTTTTCTGCGGCACTCGCTGCGCGCACTGTGTCCCGCAGCCCGGCTGTATGAAATGACGCTGGCACAGCAGCAGAATAGCCCGAATTCAGCCGGAGCTGGCGCTCAGAGCCGTGCCATGCCTCGGCCGGAGACCGCAAGGCCAAGCTGCAGCTGCAGGGCCCGGGGGTGCCATGGCCACAAGCAAACGCCTGGTGGCAGCCGATCCCAGCTCTCCGGGCAGGACGGCTCCCACCGCCGGCTCGCCCGGTGCCGCGATCGGTTTCCCGCTGCTCCGCCAGCTCACACCAACATCTTGTTCAAGTCCAATAAAATTAGTCAGACCAGAAAGTCAATTCGATCGGTTTCGTGCATTAGCGCTGGCCCCACAAAAATCCTCAGACCTTTCCAGAAGCCAGAGAGGCTACAAAAGCCTGAGCTTACAAAGGAGAAGGTAGCGGCCTTGTCACAGAGTCACAGAGTCACAGAACTGTAGGGGTTGGAAGGGACCTGCGGAGATCATCGGGTCCAACCCCCCTGCCAAAGCAGCTCCCTAGGACAGGTCGCACAGGTCGGCGTCCAGACAGGTCTTGAATATCTCCAGGAAAGGAGACTCCACAACGCCCCTGGGCAGCCTGTCCCAGGGCTCCGGCACCCTCACTGTGAAAAAGTTCTTCCCCATATTGGTTGTCCAGGCAGTTCTGAAGGGCAGAAGGGGCAGGGAATAGCTTTGGGGAAAGGATGTGCGCTCCAGATGTCTCCTTTATTCAAACGTCAGGCCAGATGATCCTACTCAGGGCATGTTAGCCCGCTCGCCAGAAGGAGTCAAACACTTGTCCAACTGGTTTGTCATACGACATGGAAATCTGGCTTGGATGCTAAAGATGTTACCCTCTCCCACCTCCGTAGAGTATTTTCCCTTCCCAACCAAAGTGCAACTACTAACCAGGGGTTTCTCAAGCAATACTGAAAAGCTTCTTTTCAGTGACTCTTGTAAAACAGTTGGGGTTTGCCGTGGATTAGTGTGTCTGTGCATGAACAGATGCACTATCCATTATGCACTATTTTTTGCAGCCAAACTTTCCCAAGTAGCCATACAAACAAAGCACTGAAAAGTACGAGGAGCCCTTCGATGATCCCAATGGTTGAAAGTATTCAGGAAAGTCACTTGTCACACAACAACAGATTAATGGATTCCCAAAAGTCAAATACTCTTTGCAAGTGGATTTAATTCAGTATTTGTGATCAGTAATTTAATCAGCCTTCATCCTCTCTCCTCCTACTACTCCTCTAGACAGATTACTGTAACTGCTGTTGCGCCAGCCCTGCAAATCTCAGTGTGCAGTATGGTAGGAGAGGCAGGCTTTGCCTTTGGGACCCAAAACAATGCTGTCTCCAGATCCACAAGAGGAACTCAAGTTGGGCAAGCACAAAGAATAGGAACAAACGCCTACACCAACAGTTTGCAATGCACTCCCAGCAGGAGGCTTGGGAGTTCCAGCACTCCCTCCACACTACCACCCCTCCCCCTGAATGCTTGATCACTTTGCAAAACTTTGCCTAAGAATATGTCCCAAAACAGCTCCCTGACAGCAAGCAAATCTTGCTAGGATGAGAGGTGAGGAAAGGGAAACAGAGCAGCACCGGAATTTGTAAGTCAAAAACCAGGGGGATGTGGGGACGGGGGATGGATTATTTCTCATCTGATCCAAAGTTATCTACAAGTACCAAATTGTAGCAAAATCTCTGCAAGCAGAGACTAGCCTGAGGGACATGGCTTCCCGGTTCCTAGGCAGCAGCTGAGCCACCTCAGCCTGCTCAGCTCATACATCTGTTCCCCTGATGCACATGGGGGGACATCCTGCACATCCTGCAGCCATCTGCTCCTCTTTCCTCCCACAGATGCTATGTACAACACAGACAGCAAACAGGGCTCTGCAAGCAAACCACACACTGACCACAGGTCCCACCAGGCCTCCTCCTCCTCCTCCTTTGGAGAACCAGACAGCTGACAATAGCTGAGGACTTCTTCCTAACACAGCAGATTGCCAAGCAGAGGTGACAACCTGAAGCCTCCACCCAAGTCAGTAGGTGCTGCACCATTTGCAGGCAGCCCTGCACTGCCCCAGCCTGCTCACAGGGCAGCCAGGGGAAGTTCTGTGCACCCTCCCAGACCAGCAAGCACAAATGCTAATGAAGTTGAGTTGCTGCTGTAATTTGCCATACCTTGGTGTACAGCAGACTAGGTGGCTCCGGGTTGAGGAATGACTGTTTGAACAGGCAGGAGGACGGACAGAGATTATGAGAGTATGTCACACAGCCGGGGAGGATACAAAGCTCTCCTGTGTGTCACTCAGTTCAGTAAGCACTATCCACACGGATACTGAAACTTCCCAAACGTCATTGCTACCTACTGCAGCTTTGGGTGCCTGACCATCTCCCAGACCTGGAGTATTCTGCCACTGCAAATATGGGGAGCAAGCAGGCACAAGCAGTGCATTGCCCTCCTAACAATACTGTGCTTGAGAACAACATGAGCTCTGCAATTGCAGCCAGACGAGGACCCAGAGCAGCAAAACCCACAACCAATTCATTCCAGACAGGTCAGAAACACACAATGCCCATGCTCAGTTGTACTGCCTTCTAGTCCACAACAGCAACCCACAGCAGAAGCAGAAGGCAAGGCTAGCAGGGATCCACCAAAAAAGTCAACTGTGCAAAAGAGCTGGCATCAAGGAATACACCTAGAAAGCTAGCAGAGGGCTAGACACAGGGCAGTCAGAAATACCAGGCAGCAGAGCTATGTCTCATGCTGACACAAAATCATTATCTCATTCTATTGCTTTGGCAGTGACCACTTGTCACCTGAGTAATCACATCTTGAACAGCCTCAGATCAGTACCTGTATGGATCTGGCAAACCTACTCACCAAGCCAGGTAGACGAATTGCTTTGAGTAAGTGAAAAGCATTCTAATCTCACTGAAGAGCCATAAAGAAGTGTTAGAACACAGCCAGCTCCCTTTTCTTCACTAAAAGAGCTTTGAATTGGCTAAAAATTAAGTGATTCTCTTCTATCCCAGTTAAACAATCTCCACAGTTAATTCCTTCCTGTAAACAGATGCTCAAGCATCAACCCTAACCAGAACTGGGCTGCTAGAGCCTTGTCACAACATCTGGACTTTTTCTGGATGTTGATGCAAGCATTTGGTAAGCAGACAAGACATTCTATGGGCATCTTTGTATATAGTCCATCTGTTGTCACATGTATCACTCCTGAGCGAACTGGAAGCACCACATAGCCTTCCAACAGAACAGTATCTGGCAGAACATTAAACGGTCACCAGACCTATGTAAAGCTGACTGCTATTGATATAAACATATTTCAGGAGGGAATTCAAGACTTACCAACAATAAGCACTAATAAAGCCCATTTGCAAAAGCAGAACTCCAGGCTCACATCCTAGCTGTGACACAGACATCCCTGTTCATCTCAGGTATGTCATGTAGGGACAGATTTTTGCTCTTACACATCAAGTGTTCAAAGGGGCACTCGCTTCTGGAAGATCATCTGGCCTTGTCTTCCCCTTCATGTGTCATAGCAACCGTACGTACACACTTCCCCACATCATCACAGGGTTAGTTAATATGCATAAAAGCATTCTGAATAAGTAGCATTCTCTAATGCTCATGCATTTTAAGGATGAAAGCTTTAGTACTGTTCATTATTTTACAGCACACTTCCAGGCACAAGAGATTTTTGCAAAAGATCGATGAAGACATGATTAAAACACCATCCCCTGCACATATTTACAGCTCTGCATGATGCATACAGTAATACTGTCACACCTATTAACACAGCACCTGTAGCACAATGTATGAGTAGAACCTGCATTCACAGGTCACTGTGAGCAAGAGCAATGGGTAACACAGTTAACATGAGGAAGTTACAGCAAAGAAGTCATATACACATCTGGAAGTTAAAATTACCATGCTAGGCATTTCAAATCTGTGGCATAGCCACGAAGAGTCTTTACTGCATGCAGAAAACACTGGTGAGAAATAAAGCACAGACTTTATTTTTATGAGATGCTAAATGTATGACCAACATACCTCATGTGGCTCCATATGGGATGGAAAGTTTCAGTGCCTTTTCATTACTTCAATTCTGCCTCTAAGAAATGTGTTTATTTTAGCCATTCATACTACTTACATCAGACCTTTATTGCAGCTGCCAAAATCACCCCATTTTAGACCACAACAAATAATCAACGCTCAGCTGTCTCTCTCGTAAAGCTCTAAAATCAGCTTTTTTAACTTCTACCCACTTCTGATGGTTTTTAGTCACCAGGTTTACCAGGCCCTCTGAATCAAGTCCTTTACAGCATAGAAAATGACTTGTGAAAGCACAGAAAGCTCATCCCAGGACAGTTCTGAAGACCCAAAAGACAGCTGAACAGTTGGACAAGCTTTCATTTCCATGACAGCAGCTGTCCAGGCTAACATCCAAGGAATCAGCCTTGGAAGCATTTGCATGTAGAATTTAAACTTAAGAGCTGACACACTTCAAACAGGGCTAAACTGGACTCCAACTAGGTAGGGAACAAAAGAAACATGCACAACCAAGGTTCTACGCTGTATGTGTTTATGCAGTGCATTTTATTTTTATGTTTCTCAGAGGCTCCTGGAATTACATCACTATAAACAGGATCTACTTCTAGTTGTCATTGAACCGTTAGGAGCTGTGACTGCACAAGCTACTAAAACCAATGGCTATGACATGCCCCTGACGTGCAGTAACACAGGCCCTGTTTACAGGGTACTTGTCTCAGAGACTTGCTTAGAGCAGGCAGTATTAAAAAGGCAGTGTCTCAAAGCTTTCTTTTCTTTGCTAAGAAAGGAGAGGCCTTCACATACCAGCATCCATATGAAATCCAGTAACAAGCAAATTTTTAGTCCAGAATTGCTACAAACTTTTAAGTCTCTGGATTTACAGCTGGCAAAAACACTGAATTAACATAGTATCTTATTTATTCCTTGTTGGGACTCTGAAATATCTATATTAATCCCAAAGGAGATGGGAGATGTGAATTTCAAGGCAGTTAGGCTGATAGCATCAAGTTCCTGAAAGAAAGCTGAACTATACAGCCACCAATTTGCAGAAAGAGCACAAAATGCTAAGCACCTTCAGTGGCTCAGGAAACCATCCTGGCACTTACACGCTGGGTGTAAGAGCATTGTTAACATGCTGCCTTTATAAGCTAAAGGTTTCCTGAGGCTTCCTTGCTTTCTGAAAAAAGACAGGACATTCATAAAGAGGATGCCTGCCTGAGTCACTGTTAAGCACCTGGAGTGTACAGAAATTGAAGTTTACTGAGTCTTTTTCTTCTCCTCACTGCACTGAACTAGCAATCTTCTCCAGGTCCCTTATCAGATGTATTTTGAGTGCAGATCCAAACTTCTGCCCACCCACATGTGTTAATGCACGTTCAGTGGCTGTTGGATTCTCTCAACCCTGAGAGACTTTCCAACACTGCATATAGAGAGAAAGGGACTGGAATTGATTAAATTCCTCCTCAGAGGAGATGAAATAGGAATCAGACGGTGGCTGTCAGCCGACTGTGATTTTCCTGCCCTCTTCCAAGCACTGCACAACTACTTAATCATGCAGGGATAAGGCTCTTACAGAACATAAACGTTGTGATTTCACTATACCCACATGTTCAGCTGCCCATTTCCCCACAGGCACAACAGACTGCAAAGAGTCAACATTGTCCACAGGACTCTGGAACATCTAAATTGCTCCAAGTGCCTCTGATCTGAACAAGGCTCCACCACTATGAGAGCAGAGTTTCACATTATAATCTTTAGACAAATGTTACATCACAGTACGGTGTATTGCAAGCACCAAATAAAGACTTGAAAGCTGGGTTATAGGACCCTGCAGATATGTTTCTCATAGAAATGCTTGTGGAAGCTTAATTACAGTGATACTACTATATGCTGTTCTGCTAGGCAAGCTATTTAAGTCCTTTCAATAATGTTTGGCTGTAATGGGAACAGTTCAAGCTGCAATAAAAGGTTTGCCACACAAAACATTATAGGAGTTGATCTTACTCCTTCCAATGCACTCATTTAAATAGGTTTTTTCTGCTGCTCCACCTATCAGTTGTCTTTATCTCTAGAGAGCACAATTGCCTTTTTTCTGCCATTTCCAGTTAGTTATGATTTTCAGATTCAGCTTAGAGGAGGTACACTCAATCTAAAATCAGCATATCTTTTTCACATATCTCATTTATTTGAGGAAACTGAAGGGTTCTTATTGAACTGTGATTGCGCTTCACCCAAGCAATTCTTTTCTGCTAGGTAATAAAGAGCTGCAACACTTATCCTACTAAGAAGCCAAAGAAAATTAAATACCAGCTAGATATTTCTACAGAAGTAGCCAAAGGAAGAAATAAAAAAGTAGAAGTGGGGGTCACCTAGAGAGATCATTTACCCTGACGTCAGATAGTGGCACTTAAAAAAAAGGAGAGACGTGTCCTCTTAAAACTGTTTGGACTTGCTCAGCTTCAAGTTTGTTTTCACTTCATTCTCCTTCCCCAAACTAGGTATTGCTCCCTCCATCCATGCTCCCACATGTTTTTCCTCCCTTACACCCCCACCTCTTCCAGAGAAGATCCCAAATCCATCTTCTTGACATACCTTTACCCATCCAAAAAATTCTCTCACCCACACTTACCCACATCTTTACAAACAATGCTGTGAGGTTCCTAAGTTCACAAGATCCTATCTGCCTCAGGGTTCTTCAATTCTACTCCATGTCACTGAGCTCAAGGAAGAGACACTTTCTAACGACTGGAGACAGGGCAATAGAGCCTACAGGGAAATCGAGCCCGCTTTGTCTACATGAAGTTCACAAAAGCCAGCAATGGCAGTAGCTACTGTAAAAGAACAGTGTCAAAATTTGACACTGAACAGAACAGTGCACAGATTTGACCTACAAAGGAGAAGATTTATTCAATGTCAATTAGCTTCACGGTTCAGATTGACTCATCTTCAATGGAAAGACATGATCTAAGGCAATTTGTATATAAATGTTATAATCAATCATCTGCCCTTTATCCTAGCCTCTAATACCCTGTTTAAATAATAAGACATTTAGCTTAATCCCATCTCTAGCTATGGCTTCCCTAGGATTCTGATTTTTCTTATGAGTAAATCCTGTTTTTCACGTAACAGCCTAATGATCTGTGAAATAATGGCAGATTATTTGCTCAACTAATAGCTTATTTTTTAATAAAGCATTCTAAAACATAGGTAATGATTGTAGGTCTGGATTTCTCTATGGAATTAATAAGGTCATATCACTTGAATTGTTCTTAATTTAGCAAAATATGATAAAAATGCATTATTCATATAGATAGTCATACCTTTACATTGTCTTATGTCTAGTTACGTCCTGGTTTTGCATTAAAATTCATTCCACTCAATGGCAGAAAGATAATTTTCATAAGCTGATCACTTTGATAAGAATTTCTAAGTGAATTAACTGGGCTCTGCTGTATTTACATAATAAAACCTGAAAAATTAAATGTCAGACATAAAGGTATACTTTTACTGTACTTGTGTGACCTTCTAATGTCAGGTGCAAGCCCACAGAAATAATGGCAGTGATATGCCCAGTTTCCCTGGGTTTCCCTATGTCTCATGCCCATTTCATCCATGCACAGTACAACACCACCTAAGGAAGCATCATGCAACTCCCACACCCAAGTTCATGTACAGCCTGCCTAAGAGACACTTCAGGATAGACAGACTCTGCAGGTAAATCTCTCCACAGCAACACTAATCCTTTTCCTTCAATGAAAGGAGTATTCTTCTTTAGCCTCCCTCATCTTGGAGCCCCTGCCCCACAGGTTTACATCTGCAGTAATTCAAATGGAGCTGGATAGTGTTCTCTCGTAAGTGTAAGATCTACATCAACTCCCTCACACAGGGCAACTGAAGGGAGAAGAAAGAAATAGCGTGTACCAAAACCCTAAGTGGGTGGGACACATTTTCATTTTGTTGTCAGTTCACATTGTCAGAGACAAAATGATTTTGAAAGTAATAGAAAATCAGTGTAATAACAGTGTCCTCAGCATGGCTTTGAAATCCAGTCATGGGAGCCCCACCGGTAAAGCACATACATAATTACAACTGAAGCCGTATTTAGCTCCACACTGAACACCAGCATGAGGCAGCATGTTAAATAATGCAGTTCCCTAGTGCTTTTTACTGAATGTGTGATCATTTCATACATTTATTGTTTTGATAATACATTCTAGTAATACATTCAGAGCCAATATGCACACACTTTGCACAGCACTCAGCGAAGCAGGAGGTACCCACACTGAGCAGCAATCACCGATACAGGTTGTGGCTGCACTGTCCCTGCTTCACCTGGGCCTTAGACTGAACCCCAAAGAAACAGCAGGAGGAAGGAAACAAGGGCCTCAGAGCTCCACCAGCAGCACTGTGTCACCAGCTCACAGTCTGGGGTTTCCAAACTGGACTCTGGACAACACCTGTGTTGCAGTCCACATGCTTACCCAATGGTATAATCTGCTACATTTGCTGCATGGCATTAAGTTAAAATCTGGCAGTAGAGATCATATAGAACCTTTTATATGTGTATATGTGTGTGTGTGTATATATATATATATATATATATATATATATAAAAACCCCACAAAAATATTTTTAAAGGTAACATTTAATAGCTCTTTGATTTTGGTCTTCTTACTTTAGCACTAAAATAATTGTAATCTTCATTTTGGCAATAGGTATTACTTAAAAGATTGTCATGCAGTTAACTTAGTATGTAAATTGACCCAAGTCTGCAGAAATAACTTCTCCTGAACACACAGGATTTCCATTTCCTTGCACACCAGCTCAACTCGATCTCTGTTCATCCCTCACACAGTGGCAGTTGCAGATGTAATACAGCAGATGGCACCGGAATCAGATGACTATTGACATGACTGCTGTCCGTTTCCCTTAAATACCGCCTGGCATGTAACAAGCCCAACTTCAAACAGGAGCTGAACCTGGAGATTCACATTATCGATAGCAAGCACAGATACAAAGAAATAACCAACAGAGCATACGTAGATAAAGACACTAGCTTAATCTTTAGAACCTAGCTTGGTAAAATGCAGTAGGTCTTGGTGCATCATTGTAAAAACCCTTACCATTACTTGGGTGGTGTCAACAATCCAAATGCCCCAGAAAACACAAGACTCAACCTTCTCTGTATATTCCAAAGCTTGAATAACTGTGGTGGGTTTTGTTTGTGGTTTGTTTTTTTAAGAAATCACTCTCAGGCGGATTTTCAGTGTCTCACACAATATCTGGAAGCAGAAGGCAGCACAGGTCGAGTCCTTTTCTTCTGTAATGATGGGTTGAGTGAAGGTGACTTACACTCAGCCATAGTAAAATGGGCTCTTGAGCATTCAGATATAGTGAAATAGGCTCTTGAGTGCTTTTTTTTTTGGCACAGGCAGGGAATACTATGAGGTAGTTTTTTTATTAGCTTGGAAATCAGCAGTTCATTCTATGGTTTTATTTAGTTTTGTTCCCTCTGCATGCTCAGACTCTTAAACACAGGTAACCACCAGTGGAAAAACCAACTATGCTGACTGAAAGCATCGCCCACAAACACGTACTGAGCTGTGCAGCTGCAGCCACTGCCAGAACACACAGCCTGGGGAAGTACCAGGGGAGGCAGAGGAGAGAGAAAACAGAAGGGACAGAATTGTCCACATTCCTTACATCTTTGTTGTTGGACCATTTTTTGTTCTACCAAGACAACCACCCTTACACTCCCAAGATCAAAGGCCTTTTAGATACACAACAGTTACAATATTTTTAATAGCAGTGAAAAAATAAAATGAAGGAGAAGATATAGGATTTGCCCACATTGGTTTTCCTCACAGCCAAGCATCATCTCTTGAGAAGAGATCCAGGTAAGGCACTGATGGCAAATCCATGCTATGGAACAGAAATACATGAGTTAAAGCCATATGCTTATGTTCCTCGTCATGTCAGTACTTGATCACATCCTTGTTTCTGAAGCTGGATGATCTGAAGATAGGAAATTCCACCTAAACATGAGGAGGAATTTCTTTACTGTGAGGGTGACAGAGCACTGGAACCAGCTGCTCAGAGAGGTTGTGGAGTCTCCATCTCTGCAGATACTCAAAACCTGCCTGGATGCTGTCCTGCGCAGCCTGCTTGAGGTGATGCTGTTCTGGTGATCTCCAGAGGTCCCTTCCAGCCCATACCATTCCATGATTCTGTGACAGGAAAATTACAGGCATCTGGGACAACAGGGTTTTTTCCCTAGTACACTTGTTTCCACTGCTGTGTAGCAGATCTGAAAGGCTAACTAATGGATCCTATGGGAAAAAATATATTTATGTAGCCAGAAATTCTATAAATGAAGTAATCTTTTAACAAGTCATGTCAAGAAGACTCAATTCTGAAGCCTATTAAGGTAAACTGAATCCTTCATTTACAGCATTTAATAGATGCTGATCTTAGGACCTGGGGGTTTTTGTTAGATCACTGAAACAAAGTAGGACTGGACACTAAGGCCAGAATCTTCACACTATGTTCACGTGTCTAACCTTAATAACACCTTAGTAGCCTTAATTAACCTTAATAACAGATAATTACTGATTAAAAACTTTCAACAATCTGAATAAAGGAATCCCTAAAATACTAAACTATTCCAAATCATAAAGCACATCATGGAATTTTTAAAAAAATCAATTTTCACACTAACAAATAAAAAAGAAAAAAAACCCAAGTGAACAATAAAGACCAGCTGCCCTTTGCTTTCTTTGGCCTCTGTTTGACAGTCAGTACATTTTCAGTTAAGGCTGGAGCAAATGAGGATTAATAACATCTGTCCAACTTGTAAAGTAATGACAGCAAGAGTGGCAGCGACACAACTCGGATACACGTGTCCGTAAGATTGAGTTTTTCCTATTGGGCTTTTGATGAGAGTCAATTGTCCTTTTAAGCACTAAGGAAGACAGAAGTGTCCTCCGTGATTACAAGTCACTAACTCAGGCAGCCCGTGGCTTCCCTTCCCTTGAATTCCTTTCTGTTTTCTCCACTGGCACTTAATCATCATTTCCCACTTCAGACAGAAGCCAGTTGCACTGCCTTTTGCTCACCTATACCCTAGAGTGGTCATTCACAACAGCTCCTTTATAATTTTACCCACAATTTTGAGAATATCTTGTTTTGTCAAAAGCATACACAAAGGCTGACCAGATACTGATGCAGCCGATTGCTTAAACGTGCTCTCACTCACCAACCCCGTTCATCTGATGTCTTTTTGACATCTTTTTACCAGTTTGCACCACACTGTTGTTTGCCCTTTCCCCTGCATTCAACGCCATGCCCTAGCTATCAGAGCCACAATTTCATCCTAAACCCCAGCACAATCTTTTTGTATTGTAAAACCCTCAGGGTCCATTCCTATTCCTTTGCTTTGCTCTGTTCCTTTTGTCCCCAAGCCCGCCTTACATTTCTCTGCAAATGAACTGCATAAGCCACTTACTGCCCTGGTTTCCCACCTCTCCAAATCATTTATCACTGTGCTTCTCTTTCCTAGCAAGTGAACATCTCTGCTCTTGAGGTTTTAAATTGCCAGTTTCCTTGTCCTACTGCACATTTATTTCCACAGGTTAGAACTATTAAAAAGAGAATACGTTACATCCTTACTTTCAGCATTAATAGTTTATTAAAAAATATGCCTCACTTCTCAAGTGGTGCCAGTCTATCAGGGTAGAGGGAGAAACACAAGCTGGAGGTTGCCTATGTGGGGGTTTTAATCCTTTTCATAGAAAACCTGGCTGCATTTGAATCATCCTCTGTGTAAGTTCTTTTCTGCCACTGTTTTCTGCTTCTCTCAGCAGTTCCTGTCATGCAAGAGCCTTACCATTATGTAAGATTTGAGCATTACTTCCAGGGCCTTATTTTCCCCTCACTTTCACATGCACAATGCCAATGAAACCAGGTCTGAGTTGCACAAGGGTTTCATGAGCCTGAGGGTACATCCTCAAGTATTCTCATCTCCAGACTGCATCTCTTCCTTATGATTAAGAAACACATTGACAGGTCCAGTGAGGAACTTTGGACCTTTGCGTATTTATAAATTGTTTACCATCTTCCAGAGGTCCTACAGATCAGAACACTTCATAAATAAAACAGTAATAGAATGGAGAGATACTGGTTTGTGTATTTATTGGTAAAACATGAAAGACAATGAGTTACAGGGTTTGTATTTTACCAGGGTGCACTATTTCTTCCTGGTACGCAACAGTTTCCGAAAGACAAAATCAATTTTGGGTCACATATCTATTTTCTTTTGCTGCCAGATTGGCTTTTTCTCATTCATGCTTCTGTTTTAGGTTAAGGGATGCACTGCTAGATTCATCTGCTTGCCTACACTAATATTGCTGTAGGGCATGCCTTTTTTTTCCCAAGAGCTCTCTGTCAAAAGCCTCATTTAAAATGATTACTGAGAGTAAATGACAAACGCTTTAATTTAGTGTCCCTCCGTAAAGAATAAGAAATCAATCATAAAACTCCCAACCTCCACAAGGGTTACAACTGACCAGCTCTGTCTTTCTACTCAGACAACTAGTTTGCAGTATGAAGCTTGCTTTCATTTCCCTTTTCTCCCTACCCATGACACCTGACACACACAAGCCTTAGGCAAGTTCTGCTTGCACATCAAGGAAACAGCTTTCGAGTATGGCCCCTCTCCCCCCAGGACCCCAGATACCTGTTCTAAGGCAAGGGGTATCTGTGGACCTGATCATCCAAACGCAGGATTTCTACCACCATGAGCAAAACCTATGTCAAAGACTGGATCTGCAACATATAAAATGGTTCTTAACATGCTGGCATTCAGAATTACTGTTATTACTGGTGGTAGTGGTGTTACCTAATTTTAAATGCTGTGTATACCATCATTCAGTATTTCTTTTTATGTATTTGTGTATGTTTAGAGCTCTGTATATCCAGGGATGCCTTTACATTTTAATTACAACAGTACCACTAAAATTTATGATAAATTCATGACACATTCATACAAGGACTCAGGGAAATAAACAGTGAGACTCTGCATTCACTGTCAGATGCTTTAAGGTCCTTGAAAGGTCAACACAAAATAAATCGAATAATTAAATGTAAATTTAATTAAGGAGTCACAGAATGAGAAGGAAAAGAACAGAGATCAAATTTTCATTCTACATCCTTAAACATTAACTCAGTTGGCAGCAGGAAGATTGAAATCACAGACAGACAGTAGGGAAAATATTATTGGCTTTTCAATAACAATCTTGGACACAATTATTTCCTAGCACATACACACATATTCAAAAAAAATATATATATGTACAGAAGGCAACAGCATAAATCACCATCTTTCTCAGAAGTCTGCAAACAGGTGAATAATTAAGACTAAGTCTGGCCCCGTTCCAAAGCCTAAGAGCATCTTTTGTTCCACAGAAAAAGACAGTTGGTAGCTTTAAAAATCAAAATAGCCTCTGAGAATTTGGGCACGACATAAAATTCCTACTGAATACTTTGACATAGCAACTACAGAAACACAAGGAAGAGCCTCTTCATTCTGGATCTCATTTCTTTACAAGGCACGTTAAAGAAAGCAACTTCTGCCTTTGGGCCGTGGTGCTGCTCTAAAATATTTTTATTGATATGTTTCATCTGTATAAATAATTTAAAATTATTCTTCCTCCTGAGAGATTTTATGCCTAAAGAACTAAACCACTTGATTCAAACATCTAGAAAAATTTTTTCAAGATAAAATTTACCTGTCCTATAAATGCTAGCTGGAAAATGTTATACAGGTATTTTATGTATCTAAAATTCTATGCTTATCATTAAAATAGATTTTAGCACAGAGGAATTTCCTTTTGCTAGTAATGCTACAGTATGTCCAAACTAAAAAAAAATTGTAGGAACTCCCTAAAAATTCATTTTACTTTGACCATATTCAAATCCATTGCTTGAAAATTGCTAACCTGAAAACTGAAAATTATCTTCACCCTAAGACTTCTTAAAAACGTGATTTAGTGAATAGTAAATGAACTTTAAAATCCCACCACCCATCCTAACCCTTCAAGAATTCTATTCACAACAGATCTCAAAACTGTAACTGATTTCACTGCTTCTCATTATCCCATTACAGCAGCATAAAAATGGGCAAAGAAAAAAAAATGAGGAAAGAGGATGAACAAGGCGACCTCCGGAACTCCCTTCCAACCTACACTGTTCCACAGCTCTGTGAGATCAAGGGGAAAGGTCTGCAGTTGAACAAAGGGGGCACAGACAGCAAAAAATAATCAGTGCACAGATGTATGCCTATAAGTATCAAGTTTGCACTGCTGCCCCATATTATGCTAAAGTATCAAGTGAAAAGCACTTTCAAACATGTTAAAGTTTTTCACAAAAATTAAGTTGAAAATAAAAATCAGGCAGTAAGGCTCTCCAGGCACAGATGTCTGTCCTTTTTCAGCTGCTTAGTAAAACTTTCAGGAAGTAGAATGGACATTGATGGGGTTTCTTAAAAGAGAAAAACTTGACTTTTTTTCCTTCAAAGGATTCTCATCATTACATTTCAGAACGCAGCGCGCTGTGAAAGCAGGAGATGCTTCTTACCAAATTATAGTGTCTCTTCTCCTGACCTCTTTTTGTTTTCAGCAGCAAGTGCAGATTTATACAGCCTGGTCCACCACACAGTGGAAAGTCCCAGCAAGGTGTTACCTCAGCCCAGGGCCTGGTGTGATCCGTGTGCCCAGAGATGGCAGAGCACTGGGAATGTCCAGCACCTGTGACACTGCTGGTCAGCCACGGGTGCAGGGTTAGCTGAGTTGGTGTAAGGTCTGGCCAAGCAACGTGAAGGCAAATACACCTGCATTTGGTGATGAGACTCCCGCAGCACCCAGCACTGATGAAATCTCACTCCTATTAGATCAATGCTATTACCACCACCAAGATGTTTTCTGCACAGAAAAACCTTTCCTGTTCCCATAAACACTAATTAATCAGTTTTGCTCATCCTGAGGCATTTTACCTAAGACCATAATCCAACTGACAGTTATCTCATTACCACCTTTTCCGTAAAAACAAAGGATGTGAACAGTATCCCCCAAACACCTCGTTACTAATCCATAAAAATTCTCAGTCAAAAAGAGATCTCATTACAGCAATAGAACTTATTTTGCCTTACAAAAATTGGCTGTCACAGAATGTCCACACGGGTAGCACAGCAGCCACCACACTCAAGCATCAGTTCAGCACTGAGCTCCAAGAATTTCAGACGAAACCACAGGAGATGGGAAGCTGAGTTGAGGAGGTCTGTCACTTCAACAGACTGCACTAACAGTACAGTTTTATAATGAAGTCCCTAGATTGAAGAAAATGTAAAATCATCCAAGAATATAATCATCTGTCTTCAGCAGGGGGTTCTCACTGATTTCAACTTATCAGTAAATTGAGAAACACCCACTGAGGACAGCAACTTCGTACAGCTCCATCCCCAAGGAATGCCATCCCAAATCTTATCTAAATGGATGTGAGCCCCTAGCCAGTCACACTCCTGTTTCTAAAGGCTGGGAAAAAACTTTCCTGAGAAAGTGACAAGAATTCAGACTGGGCACACAGGCTATAAACTACCAGACTCAGACACTACCTTGGTCCTCCTTGATTTATGATATATTGAGAAAGGCAAGCTAATGCAATGTAAACACATAAAAGTAGCACAAGTTCTGAGGTTTTTTTGTCCTTGTTGCAGCTCTCCCAAATACAATCTCCTATGTAATAAATCATTTATTTATGGAAAATTTTCTTTAAAACAAATCTATTTTACTGAAACAGAAAAGCAGATGCAACAAAAAGAAATAAAAACGTAAGCCATCCACAACACCCTGACACAACACATCGGTGCTGAGGTACTGCACACTAAGTGTGCAAGTGTGAGACTGGCCTGAATTCTGCAACACACCCAGGTTTCATTCAGGTGCACAACTGAACCCTGAAAAGCCTAAAAACACGCAGAGTAAGAGTGCAAAAAGCTGACCCATCTCCATATGTGTGTGATGCAGATTGAGATATGAGTGGGGTGAGCAAAACCCACAGCACTTAAATAGGGTCAAGTGTTCCACTCCTGCTGGTGTTCAAGGCCAGGCTGGATGGGGCTTTGGGCAGCCTGGGCTGGTGGAGGGTGTCCATGCCCACGGCATGGGCTTGGCACCAGATGAGCTTTAAGGTCCCTCCCAATCCAAACCAGCCTGTGATTCTGCAGACTTTGACAGATCAAAGGTGGGACATAGTGTTGTTTGAGAAACAAATATCCTGTCTCATAAGTAGCTGCAACTCCTACTGGGGATAAAGGACAAGACTGTCACAGAAGAGGGTCTAGAGCCAGACACAGATTTTCTTTCACAATTACTAAGCACTAAGCAATTCCCCTGCATTCAAAGTCACTTACAAAGGACTTCGTATTTTCCACAGTTTGTCACCTTTGTACTAGTCTAAGTGTAGATTTTTCAGCCAAACATAAGACCCCCAAGACTGCCAGGATTAAAGCTTAATGCTGATACTATGGCTAAATGATAGGCACCATTCAGGAAAGATGTCATCACCAAAATTTGCAAAAGCATGGAGCATTAGAAATTCCTGAAATTTACAGTGGAAAAAATATTTTAATGTCCTGAAATACAGCACTGACTATGTACATGATTCTTCACATGCAGAATGAGGCCAAGAAAAACACAGTCAGGAAAACACCACACAGAAAATGAGCATATATAAATTCACACATTCACGTCGTAACTAAACAAGAACAAGCCCTAAAATGAAGCCATATAGTTTCCATTTATTGAAACAATGAGAATTAATCTTTCAAGGAGTCAAATGCTCTGAGAGGCTGAATAAATCCCAAAGCTAACTTTTGCAGCAGCATTTAAAGGATTTTAGGGTAGGGATGGGTTAGCTATGAGAAAAGGTACTATAGTCTTGGCAAAAGGTACTGGTATTCCTGAGCGATAATGAAATATTCCTGTAAATTTCCAGGTAACCTTCATTTCAAATGCCTTGGGCTCAGCAATGCCTGCTTGGATTTAAGAAGAAAAAAAAAAAAAAGTTGTCAATGACAGCAGGAAGCTTTGTGCAGAAAGCTCAGAAGGTTTACAAACTTCACATCCACCTCGTACTTCATTACAACTCTGAATCCATCACTACTGAACCAAAGAGAAATTAACCACTCTGAATACTGACAGTGAAGCTGCTTCAATGTGAGAGAACTTTAGCTCGTTAGAGTACAAAGCCACCCAGGGGCAGGTAAATTAAGGCTGCTGCCTACATACTCGTGGAGCATCCATTTCTATTTCCCTCACTCACAAGCAGCACCAGTGAGACCCCTCTACAAGTGCCTGCAGGGCTAACGCAGGCATGGGAGAAAGAAACGGCCAATATAACTTTGATCCTAAAGAAATCCTAACAGCTGACAGGAAATTACAAAAAAGGCCTTATTTCTTGCAGCCTTTACCAACGCAGAAAACAATGTCGCTTTCCTAGAGGTAAGCAACCAGTTATGGAAGCTCACATGCTTTAGCACCTGCTGCAACCCTCTTTGTCTCTAGCACTAGGTCGTCTGTCATTCACAATGAGAAACGTTTCCAAGATCCCTGGTAACGAGTAGATCTTACTATTGAAAAGTGGTTTTAGCCCCTGTTTGGTCTACACTATCTTCTCCTGGCCCCATCCAGCCACGGCGCGTTACTGCCTCCCCGCTGCTCTGATAATCCCGTCCGTCCCCGCGGGCTGATGCCCAGGCAGTCCCCTCCCTTTCTGCCGAAGTGCCGGGGCTGGATTCGGCTTTCGAGAGCCGTTATCCGCCTACAGCTCCTTTCCAAGCAGCAAATCCCCGCAGCGTCCCTACCGCTTCCCTTCCCTTTCCCCAGGGGCTGCGGAAGGGAGGAGAAGGAGCAGAGCTGGGGTTCCTCCAGACCCCGAAGCTCAGGAGTCGCCCCTGGCTGAGTCAAGCCCCCACATATGTGCAGTCCCGAGCGCCTCGCGGGCGGCCCGGCCCGCCGCGGGGCCTGTGCTGGCCCCGCAGCCTCCGGGCCCCGCACCCCCAGGCCGGACCGCCCCGCCTGCACCCCACCGGGCTACCCCTGCTCCGTCCCTCCCCGCCGAGGCTGGAGGCAGGGCAGAGGAAGGGGAGCTCCGGCCGGCCCCCGCGGGGCGGAGGTCACCCGCCTCCCCCCGCCCTCCGCCCATGGGCGCCGGCTCCGTCCAGCCGCCGCCGCTCCGGCCCCGCGCGCAGGAGGAGGCGGCGGGGCGCGTCTCCCGGCGGCGGCTGCGCTCGCCTCGCCGCCCGCCGCCGCCCGCCAGCCGCCGGGGAGCCGCGGCGGAGGCGCATGGAGACACCGGCCGCCGCTGTGTGCTGGGGTAAGGCGCGCTGAGGCGGCGGGAGCCGCGCCGGGCGCCCGCCCCTGCGGCGGGCGGCAGCGTGTGGGGGGGGCCCAGCGGGGCAGGACGCGGCCTTGGGGGGCGCCGCGGGGCGGGCGGCGGCGGGGGAGGGCTTCTGCGGAAACTTTCTGCCGCTCGGGCACCCCCTCCCCGGAAAGAAAAAGCCCCCCCCCGCCCCCCGAGCTGTGCCCCCCAGCGCAGCGCCGAGCGGGTTGCGGCCGGGGTGGCAAGCAGGAGGTTCAAGGGGGGGAAAAGCCGGCCGGGAAGCGCAGCGCCCAGGTGCCGGCAGGAGGGGCAGGAGCCAGCGCCGTCCCCGTGGCACAGGGCACAGCGTGCTCCGGCTGGCTGTACGGACAGCCCAGGCGAGACGCGCTGGATGCTGTACTGCATCCGACTGGCGCTCAGGAGCGCACCTCGGGCACGGCTCTGCAGGAGGAAACAAGCCCCCTTCTTCAGAAATCGAAACGTTTTGCTATTTCGGACACGTTTTACTCGTGTGCATTTTGTTGCCTGCAAGTATAAATCCTTGAAGTGCAAGTTATAAATATTAACGGTTAAATGCATAGGGGGAGTACGTGTATCCGATTTCGGAATAAATTTATTCCAACCCAGTTTCACACACACACACGCACACACGGCTGATGTATTCAAGATGCACTCAAACAAATGAGGGAAGAGTTGTTTTGTTTTACAACGGCAGGTGCCTCTTTCAGGGACTGGTGAATGACTTAACAACAATAATTAGCATATTTATATAACATAGTGTTTATACAGGGAGGTTTGAATGTAAGAGGCACTAAAGTCGTGTGTAATACCATTTCCTGAACTGGAGTGATTCCTGGAAGTATGAAGCGATGACTTGTAGCTGGATTGGGGGTGAACAATCTACATCTGTCTGTATTCAATCTGAAATGTGCAATCCTGCCCCAGAGAGAGTGGGTGCACATTAACAACACAGTGTGTCTTCTACTGACATCAGGTCACAAAAAAACCCTGAACTGCTATTAAAGATTTTTTTTTTTCCATTTTTCCCTCCGTAGTTCTGTTCTTCCATCTTCCTCTCATCTCTGGAAGCTCCGTCCGTATTGGAATAGGCAGCAATTATTCCAATCTCTGTAAGTAGTCTTTTTTTTAAACTGCATTAATAGCATGCCTTGCAGTCATGTACAGCTGTAGGAATATTATATTTAAAGTCTTCTAGCAGATAAACATCAATCCATTAAAAAGCAAATAGCTTCCTGACTAAGGAAACAACTGGGTTAACAGAAATGGACTCAACCTTGTGATCTTTATACAGACAAAATTCACAGAAATGAGTGAGAGAATTGTCTGAAATAGAGGACTGTAAAATTTAGTGTCAGGTACAAGTACTTCATTATTTCCTTTTAAAAAAAAATCATCCCTTTCAGCGTTTTCTCCCACAACAAATTAGCACATAGCTGCTAAAACCAATTGAGCACAGTGACATCAGTCAAAATTTGTATAATTTTGGCACACACTAGTGAACCAAATGTGGCTAAAAATTACTTCTAGTCATTGAAATAAAACAATCCCTGACATTTGACTTCCTTCTACTCTCCTTTTTCTGCCTGTTGTAGTTATTACATGAAAGTTTTCTGAAAAGGAAATATAACATTCTAGGGGCCAATTCTGCCCCTATGACTGTTTTGGCAGAAGACCACATGTATACAGAGAAGCAGAGTAGTGTGTCCAATCTCTTCGATGAAAGAATGCATAACGCTAAAAATACATGCACAACATAACTGGTAACTAGGAGCAGAGTTTGGTTGGTAAAGCTGAAGGCAGTGCAAAACCAAGTAACTGCAAAGTGTCTTTCAGATTGCCTGGCAATCCCTTAAACTTCTAGAAAATACCTGTTAAAGTTGGACTCGAGCAAGCACAAAATCATTAGCTGCTGATTAAAACTGTTCACCCTCTGGCTACCTAATAAATGACCAACTGGCATCACCTGAGTCAGACAAAATCCCTAACAGCACAAAAATGACAGGAAATTATAAATGTTTACATTAGTATAGCTGCATGTGGCAGTCTGCTTATTCATTAGTGAATGGCCTGTAGACTTGGCAAAAAGACACTGGTAAGGTGCTAATGTTGTTACAGGTCAACATTGCAAAAATACCCTTTACATTATTTTTCCACAGAACTGTTGGGTTTACATTACAAATGAAGTTGTATAGCCTGTGTATGCTTCGTTTGGGGATTCATATCAAAATAGCCTATTTCTTACCCATTCTTAGCTTTCACATTCCTTGACCCTTAAGCTCAGATTTTTCCCTGCCGTTGCCCCTCCCAGAGAGACCACTTCTTCATGGCAAGACAGCTTCGTATTGCGTTAACTGTGCATCTGTGGAGTTTTGCAATAGAACTGTTGCAGCAAACAGTTCAGAGTAGCCTGAGTGTTGCCCTCATTTCCAGATGGGTGCCAACATCTCTTCAAAATTGTTATGACCATTGTTTTTTTGTTTGACTTTGGCCTTTAATGAGTACAGTTTAGGTAGGCCCAATGTACTGGCCGCCTACACAAGGGCTATTGTGTTTAATTACTGTAATGCCTAGACTGTGAATGTTCTACCGATGCTAACAGATAATTTTAACCCAATACTAGGTGAGAATTAGGCAAAGAAAAACCAAAATGCCAAACAACACTACAAACAACCTTAAAAAACCCAAACCTCCACACCAGAGACACACACCACTAAAAAACCTCCTGTGGAATTGTAGATGGAAAATGAAAACAGACTGGTGCTATCCCAGGCTGTTTCTATGTATTATGGTAAGGAGACCACATAGTGGATTGTTCAGCTGTACAGAACTCGGGTATACTAGGCACCAGACCTGTGCAAAGGTCCAGGAGCAGGACCGTAGCTCTTCTCATGAAGACTGGGCTGTGTCTCAGGCGTACTGTTATTGTACAGGACAAAGGGGTGAAGTCACACAAGCAAAGTCCAGGCAAGCTAATAATCTGGAATGGAACACTGTGACTTCAACCACATGGTACCAAGGCGGGTTGACAGTTTAAGCATTCAATTCAACCTTCTGATAGGAGATAAAATTCGCTAGTTGCTTTGTTGCTTTAGATGTTTCTTTCTGGTTTTAGCTTTTGGTCAGGTATCACAGAATCACTGGGTTGGAAAAGACCTTTGAGATCATCAAGTCCAATGTGTGGTAGGGTTTTAAAATAAGAAGTCAAAATTAACTCTAGAAAATATTGATCAGGTGATAGTGAGTATTAATCATCATTATTAATCAGCAGTCATCAACCTCAGTTGCTGTTTCTAATACTTAAATGAAGGGGGCCCAACACTGTCACAGAAGTAAAAGACTGACAAACGGTTCTGTGCAAACTGCCTCCCCTTCCTGCCCCCTCCCCACTGCTGCCTCCGCCTCCTCCCCAGCAGTTCTGAAGAAATGGACTGTAAGTACAGGTGAAAGCAAACAAAAAAAAGATTTTTCAATCAGTTATCTGAATTGCCAATATATATCAGCTACTATAAAATTGTAATTATTTTACCATTATTAAGTGACTATACAGTTATGCACTTAAGTACTAGTAAATCTGCACTGAACAGTGTATCTGCTGTTACATCTAAGAGCAATGTCCAGAGACAAGCAAAAAGTTCATTTGGGTGCATGAGTTGAGAGAAACAAAACCATAAGACAGCATTCTAAAATCCAGAATTAAGATTCCTGTGTTCTAACCTTCACACATCTTACTAACTTACTCTCACTAAACAGAATTGTCTCACAAAACCAAGAGGGAGCAACAGCTTTCAGACTGGGGCTCTCCTCTTTCTGCATGAAAATGCAGCTATGCCAGTCATGGGAACACACTTGGAACAAAGGAAAAGTGCAGAAAATTCTGATCCTAAAACACACAGGCCCTTGAGTAGATGCTTTGGGTGCTGTCCCTCAGCATTCAGCTCACACACAGTAACAGCACAGCTGGATGCCAGCTGTGTTGTCATTAACTACAGCAATGCTAGCTGTGCTCTGAGACCCTAGGACAACCATGGAAGTTTGAATAAACTTCTCATAAACAAGGAAATCTTTCTGTACACAGCAAGAATAGAACACTCTCCACTGCCAAAGACTAGGGAGTCGGTAGCTCTTACTCTTGAGGGAAGATCCTGGGGTTTTTTTCCCAGAATGGTCTCCAGACTCAGCCAGTTTAACACAGTTGTCTGGAGGCCAGTACTCAGTAAATGTAATTGCACATTCGTATGCATAGGTGGAGTCCAGTGCCTCAGCTCAAGGAGGTGAAGAAATTGGGTGAATTTGTTTGTGCAAGTATCTTATTTGCTTCTGTTGGTTGCACCAGATTTGAGATATACAGAAAGACATGAGATTGCTTCAAGCCTGTGCATGACAGCTTTGCTGTGAGCTGGTGTCCCAGACAGAACACATTATGCTAGGAAGTCTGAGACAGAGATCTTCACCCCACAGCAGTATATTCCCTTGCACTCCAGGGATGCCTTGAGAAGCATCAGTGACCAAAGCACCAACATCTAACCCCCATTACCAGTCTCTTCTACTAACAGAGAAGGCCAGAAAGCATACACATCTGCAATGCGATGAGGGGAACACCCGCTCCAGCTGCACCCTGTTGTCTAAGTGCCCAGCAAAGTTTAATTCCCAGAATAATCTGCTCTTTCTTTTCCTTCACGGATTCTTTTTCCTCTAAGTGTGGATGTTTTTGAAGGCACCCATCTCTCCCTACAGTTTTCCACACTGCACTTCAGGGATGTAATGACTCCAGCTCTGCAGAAGGGAAGGATGTTCAAATGCTTCCATAAGCAAACCTTAGAACTCTTTGTTCTTCTCCCCTAGTAAGTCATATCCCGCTCAGTATCTTTCTGCCATCAATTTGTTTTATGGTGGTTTGAAATTGCCTCAGTTACATCAAGGATGATTTTTTTCACCATTTCATTTCTTAGACTAGAAGCTGCACTAGAAAGGCATCAATTTCTCTCTGAGCCTGATGATTTCTTATCCTTGTCTATAAGGATGTAGGCTGACAACTCCAAGTTGTTCATTTCCATTGTAATGACTGACTTAGTGCTTTAGTTTGAGCAGCTTCTCCCAACTCCTACCTCCCATTCCCTTTTTTTTTTTAAGTGGAGAAAATAATAGATTAGAACTCATTCCTATGCAACTATATTTCTGCATAGTAGACTAGAGTCCAATGCTGCTCTCTTCAAACAGAAACAGTGCTTTAGATTTTGAAGAGCCCTGATGAAAACAGGTAGAAGCAGTCGTACTGTGAAACCTCTTAGAGAGAGTAGGGGTGGAAGATAGGCTTTGGACACGCTGAGCCCTATTAACAGTCTGACATTCAATTATTATATGATTGTATTTGAGCTAGTTGTCCAAGCACCTAAAAATGCAGTAGGTGTCCAGGCACCTTTATGCAAAGCATCTTTCAAGGAGAGGTGGTGACCTAACTGATTATGAGTTTTTGTGAGGCCTACTTAGAGTCTCCATCTTCAGATGCTTTGAAAATTTGGCTTGAAATTCAGAGTTGGCAGAAACAAGCAATTCAGTTGGTTTTGACAGCATTTATGCAAACAGTGATGTTTTAGCTCCAAGATTTAATACACATCTTGCTAGAACTTCATGGAATCTCTCAGACTGATTTTTAAATTAGTGACATTTTATGACATTGAGACACATAAACTCTTCAAGGACCTGTGTGAAGATCATTCACTGGGGGGGCATTCCAGCCCAAGCCACTTGATCATTGTCTATTCTTAATGCTAAAGGTGTTCCTGTAACAATTTGTTTCTTTACCCTATTTAATGCTAAGTTTCTTATCTTTTAATTGCTGTTTTTAGTTGCAAGTGTTAATCCCTTTACTTCTATCATTAAAATGAGGATTTTTCTTTTCAGCAACTGTTTTCTTTTTCATTAGAGGTATTAGAAAAAGAACTAGTGAAATATGTGCAGTCTTTTTTTATTATTATTATTACTTTTGAATCTCTCATTTTGGCAATTAATCTTTTTTAGTTCCATGGTTCAAGAGAAGCAGCTCTGTAAGCATATGATCTTTACAGGTTTTCAGCATCATAGCTTTATTTTGAATTAGCTGCAAAATTGTTCCTTAAAAGGTAGGGTTACTTAAAAGACCCAGCTAAGACTGAAATGTCATTGCAGGTGGTCCTGCACAAAAGAAGTGGCCTTGTCCTTCCAGATTGCAGGTGTCTAGATAACACAAAAGGTAGAAAGAAAAAAAATACCTTGGCAGAAAAATTAATTACTTTAGATTGCATAGCAGTTTAAGGAGAAAGCAAGGCTCCCCTGGCTCCTGGTCTGGTATCTCTCCATTACTTGGCACTGACTTGCTAACAAGATACAGCACTAGCTATTTTCTCTTGTAGCATCTTTATTTCTATCTTTGTCCAGTCCCATATCTGTCTCTGGTTGGGGGTCAAAGGAACAGACTTGCTGCAAGGCAATTTCTAGAACATTTATTCTTCTTTTATTTTTCATAATTATATTATATAGCTGAAGTCAATGTCCACAGAGAACCTGTCATCTATCAGGCTCAGTAAAGAGTAATATATAAGAGTAACATTAGACAACCTCAAATTTCAGTTCCCACTTAAGTAGTAACTACAGCTGGGCAGTAACGTTTGATCACAAATACAGGTGGGTCTTCCTTCCACTGGGGAACCCAAGAGATATATGTGACATGTTTTGCATCAGAAAGGTAAGCATTTCAGTCAGTAGAACAGTTTTATGAGTCACTCTAATTTAATAGGCTGCTTCCAGTTTTTAAACACCCAAACCAGCCCCCAGCTCTCAGAATGGGTTGAGTCAGAGATTTCTATAGCAAGGACCTTAAAGAGAAGGGCTTTACAGATGAGATCCCCAAATGCTCTCAGGACGAGTAATATCTGGCAGAGCACCCAGCTGACGGGGAGCTATTTAGTCCCTCTTGGAAGACTAGTTCTTACTAGGCCAACCTCATATTGAGCTTTCCTTCTAATCCACACTTAACCATCTTCTCTTTTTAGTGGAGTTCAGTATTTTGGGTTAAATGCTCCCCACTTAGGATTCTTTAGAAGTTAGACTACTGAGGTACACAACAGCCATTTTCACTCTCCAAACACACACAGTATACAAGCTGTTGGCCCAAACAGCTGGCAAGAAGAGCAAGACCCTTTTAATAAAAGTAGGTAATAGAAAGCAGAATGCAGAAGAGATTGTAGAGTTTTTAGAAAGTTGTAAGCCATAGTTTCCTGTTGTCATCTTAATGTATTGCTCTGAAACTTGCCTCTAAAGGTGCAATGATTAGGCAGTCTAGGATGTGATGCTCATTCCCTGTTCAGCAAACAAATGTAAAAACCCTGCAGACTAGAACAAACAATAAAAGCTCTGAATGACAAATGAGCACTCCTGGTTTATTGCAGGTGCCACACTGACAACTAGCCCAACAATATCTAGTGATTTGGTATTGTAATTATATCTCTGCCTCAGAGACACATTGGGAGAGGACTGTGAATCCAAAATGATTCCTGTTCTGACCTGGAACTCGGTGCTACAGAGAGAATACACCCACTGCAAAAAGGAGCAACAAGGAGTAGCTACTTGGGATGGCTTTTATTCATCATTTGAAGCATATGTTAAACTATGCTAATAGTCACACTCCTCACACTAAGCACTTTTGTGAAATCAGATGTTCCTTTGGGAAGAACAGGATTCCTTTAGTAATAGACTGAAAAGGCAGTTGCAGCTTATTCATGCTGTTGTGTACTGGGGTACATGCTGTATAGTACATGTCTTAGCACCAGTCCCAATCAGAAACTGCCCCAATGTACAGGCAGAGCACAAAATCAGAGTACCACCAAGAAACATTTGGTGTATTCATGGGCACTTTTAAAAAAAGATTTTGCTTTTATAACAGCACAATCCTAAATGGAAACACAAGTGGAAACTGTACTTTAGCAGCTTGATCCTATCAGCCTGAAAGATGTCTAAAAACCTGATAGAAAGCTAAAATAAAAAAAATACACACACACACCATGTTCAGAGCTACATTTCTGTACTTCTGATTAAGAAAAATGTTTATACTTAATGATACAAGCTGTAAATTGGAAATTTTCCCCAAAAGTAGGAGACAGAAGATCATGCTTCAGGAGTGCTGGAGCATTTATAGAGGTAGAAATAAAACCTTTTTCCTAGATTTTCAAACGTGTAAAACTCTGATTCCCAAATACAGCCATGGTAAAATGCAGGGCTAAAAGCAGTATCACGGTTCCTCAGTAGCACAGAAATTATATCTCATGTCTGTTCTTTGATTTAAGGTTATTCTGAGTTTCTCTAGTTGCCATCAATGCAAAAATACTACAGAAATGAGGGGCACAGGGGGTCATCAGAGAGATAAGAATCTCTCTTCCTTACGCTGCGTTTTGCACAGGTTTCTGTCTGTCAGTCATCTAAACCATATCAGCACAGCGGAACACTGAGCGTCAAACTAGCACGTGCCATGTGTTGTTTATTCTCTCATCCTCTCGCCAAGCTCAAGCGCTGTTAAATCATCTGTGTCACTGGAGGATCCTTCATCAGGACTGTCTTCCCACAGCTGGCTACAAAGGTTTCAAAGCCAGGCTGCAGGCAGGAATGAGGAGGATGATTTTACACAAAGTGCAGAGTGTTACACTGCAGACAAGAGGCCCTGCAGGTGGATGATCAGGGCATTTTCAGACTCAGGGCTTGAGGGGAGAAATGCTTGCCTGTCAGGGAAGACAGCAGGCCTGCTAGCAGCCTAGCTCTTTTCTCCCAAGATTTAGGCCCTGACAATATTCTTCTGTTCCCATGAGACAGGAAAAGTTACTCACGCTGAGAGGATCCTAATAATCACATTCTCAAAACACAGCGGCCTTGCTGATAGGGGTACAGGCTGCCCTAAACCAAGCAGCAGTTATGGGAAGGGATTTGGGAGTAACAGAACATGTTAGGAACCAACCATAACAAGAGGGTCAAAACAGCAGGTGTGCGGATGCTTTTAGGTATTAAAGATAAACTAAGGATGTTTAGCTATAAGAGGTTTATCAGAACTCGTTATAGTTACTAACCAATCAATATGGTGTGAAGAGTGTGTGTAACCAATGAGCAGTTTTTTATTGCCACGTTTGCAGTAAGAAAGGTATAGAATCTGTGTGATTTCACCTAATAAGATGGCTGGCTGGCTGGCTGCCTGGCTTCATGGCTTCACCTAGAATTCAATATATGAATTGCGTATTGCTCCCTGCTAGACACCACACTTGCCCACTTTAAGAGATATGTGATTCAATGGTCATTTGAATTGAAAAATACATTAATTACTAACATAAGAAAATACAAATTTGGCTATTATGTGTATTTTAATGGTACAGATTAATTAATTTGTGGATTGGTTTTTTGTATAGCTTTTACATAATATCACACCTTAACCTAAATTTTTTCTGATCTTTTTTACGTTCTTAAATTACTAATTTTCACTTCATAAATTAAGTCAAACATGCACTGGTTTAGAATATAAACCTTGAAAACCATCATCCTCATCACATGGCACAGACTAGTTGAGAACATGGGGCCTTAGAACTGAGAAGTGCTTCTCCAAAAGAGACTTTGTTAGCTCATTGTCACCTGTAGTAAAAATTGTTTTCAAGTCAATTTTGCCTCAGGGTAAGACATACTTTAAAGACAAAAGACTTTGTGTAAGCCTCCTTCGAGACAGAAACATCATCTTTGAAAGTAATGCCTTTTGTCACAAATGAAACTATCGGTCTCAGAAGCATTTTCATGGCATGGAGCTTAAGCACTGTTATTTGTTCAGTCAGGACCACACCAAGTGTGATGCCTACCTCTGGCCCTGCCTGCTGCATGATTATAGGCCTGTGCCTCAGTTTCTTTCTCAAAAAAGCATTTACATATTTGTAGTTTTCATGGGGGGGGGGGGGGGGTTTCAGTTACTTTGCAGCTCCCCTTGAGAACAGATGGAAGATTTCTATCATCTGGATTCACAAAAGATATCATTGCCTCTTACTACATCTGGGAAGTACAGCTTTATGGGATAGATTTGCACAGACTTTTTTTATCACCATCATTGTCCCCCACTGCTTTTCAGTCCAGAACATTTGGATCTGCCCATATAATTTCTTACAGCTTACAATCTTAGTAATTCTCCCTGAAGATAAAACATCACAATGGTTTTCTAGCATTTTTATAAAGTCTGTATCCCAAAGTGACTTACACAGGTCAACAGCAACTAGCAGAAACAGAAAGCATAGTATTGCTTTCTGGATGAGAGAGAAGAGGCATTTATTTTTTGTGACCTTTAAAGTGGAGTCAGTAAAGCAGTGAAAGTAAAACAGGAATTTTATGTTGTGAGAACTACAGAAAACTTTCCTACATCCAAAAAGTAGTGAAATCACAGCCTGTGAGAGGGGAGAACTGTGTTCAACTAGTGAAAACAGGAACATGAACAGGTGTAGACTGGAGCAAGTTCAAAAAGATTGAAATAATTAGGGCAACTTCCATTTAGATTATGGAAGACTTTTACTTAGTAGACTTTATGGAAGATAGAAACATGTGAGATGCATACTAGGACCAATTAGTCCAATAAATTTGCTAATTCCACCCCCCCACCCCAATTTGCATCATTTTCCTGCAGGTCAATTCCTTTTTGATACTTGCAATGACTGCATAACTAGTCTTCAGTTAATAAAGCTTGTTCCCATTTATACAATGTTTGGTACCACAAAGTAATTAATATTTAGCTGCTGCTTCTATGATATTTTAACTCTAAAAAAACCTAAAATTTTAGACAGGAATCCCCACAACTTTAATTGCTGGGGATTCTGTGCCATTTTACCCACAAACTGTCTGTGATGCCTACCAGAAATATAGTAGCTACTTGGGATACATGCTGCAAGATGTTCTGGAAGTGCAAAACAATATGATCTGATTACTGGCCTCGAGATTGCAGAGCTGCCAGGTACAAGGGTAGGATGTAAGATTTACTGTATGGTATTTATAAATGTGTTAGGGGGTATTGCTATCATCCACTGGAGCAGTTGTGGGGAGAATTGGAAATCACGAACAATTACACCAAACTGCATGGTTTTGCAGCTACAAAGGATAACAAAAAGCCTCAAAATTTAACATATTGGAGAGCAAACAAAAATGAGATGTAGCAGAATTGCCCATCTTCTGTTGGGTACGGATTTGCACACGAGCCCCTGTGCCTTTACTTGCAAGAGCTAGTGTTCTTTTAAGTTGGGCTTGAATTTTATTTGCCTGTACTTGGAATGTTTTAGATTGCTCACATAAAGTACCCTGAATACAGCTCTCCTCTAGTGGTCTAATGAAACTTAAAGCTGATTTCCAAAAGCATTTCTGCACAAAGGTCTTCATTACTGAACTTAAATTTTTATTCTGTCCTTAATGAACTATTGTCTGTTTTACTTCTCTTCCTTATTATTGGAAGTACCCACAAAACCTTGCACCTAAATGATGTCACTGTATCTCTTTTTGTGCTCAGATGCACTTGCCAGAAAGTAGTTTCCTTTTATCTATCATTGAAACAAGGCCACTTTCAATATCACTACTTGTGAAAGGTTGGGAAAAAATTTTAAAAACCTTCTTTGAGTAATGGGGGAGGGGTTCCCCCACACTTCTTTTCCTGGATAATTTTTGGACTTCCTGATCTTCATGAATTTGTTTGTTCCTTATGATATGCTAATAGATTTTTAACCTAGCCAACTGAAGGATGTTGACAGAACAAGTTCTTTTTTCTATCATTTTCTCAGCTTGTTTGAGATACTATGACTACTCACTAGCATTTCATGGCATGTTTTGTATTGCACAGTAAACGCTGATGATCCTGTTCAGGTATCATCCCAAGGACAAGGTGTCAATCTTTCAACTGAGGAGCCAAAGATTTGGTTTCATGCAGAGCTATAAACCCTACTCTACAGGATTTAATGTCTCTGCAAACAAACCCTGAGTATGTCTCCATAAACTTTCCCAAAGCTTTATTAAGCTTGTTCAAAAAAATCGTTCCCCAATCTATCAAGCTGAGTTCCTACCCTTAATAGTCAAACTGGAAAAGAATTGAGAGAGAGTTAACAGTTAAGAAGCCCTTAATCCAGTCCTTCAGGTTTGTGTAAGGCAACAGATCTCTTCCTCCCACTCCCTTTTTATCCATTTTGTGGATAAAATGCTCTGCTGAGGCAGAGGTGGACTGGTTTGGTTTGGATATTAAAGCATGTAAATCAGTTAGAAGGTTAGGTGCCTCAGAGACAGGGTACCCTTGTGATTTCTTTGGAGTGGTCACCTCATCTATCTCACTATTTAAATGCTAAGCAACAACAGTATAGGAAATGTTAGTTTGAGACCTTTTTCACATCTGACAAAGAGTAGACAATGTTTTCATCTATCCAGGGCTTTCAAAAGCAGGAAGACTGACTTTCAGCAGACATGTGGCCTTGTAGCCCTGGAAGGAGTTGCTTGTTACACAAAGTCATCTACTGTTTCTCTTTCCAGATGAACAGAGCATTCTGCCATGTAAAAAAGAAGAACTGCAGTGTGGTGATGGACTCTGTCTCTTAAACTGGCTGCGCTGTCACTATAAGAAGGACTGTGGCAGAGACTACATGTCCATCAAACTAACATGCTCCAGTGAGTTACCCTTCCCTTTCCTAAATCTTGACACAGTGTGCTGTGGATCCATTTGCACACCAAATCAGTGTTTGTAGCAATATGCAGTTCTAAACCTTAGATTTGATCTGGTTTTGCTGTTGCAGGGATATGGATATTTAGATGTTTACTTATTCATATGTCTAAATCATTTATACTGCATGATGATTTCAAGCAGAATAGTAGAGAAATACCAGCAGTAGTGGGAATGGAAGATTTGGTTGAGCTCAAAATGCATTAAGCTAATTTATTGTGATGTCTGCTGCTCTGAAATGCCAGTTGAGGGGGAGAGGGGGAAAAAAAAAAGCCTAAAATAAACAAGGCAGTCTCCATTGCCAGAAACAATTAGACACTGGCAGCTCTGCAGAGCTGTGACTGCTGGCTGGGCACTCTGCATTTGGGAATGTTAACGTGAATAAACAAACAAACTGCCAGCTGATTAAAATAATACTTGGGCAGGGGAGAGGTAAGAATTGCTGTCAAGGGAGATAGAGCCAGTGCATCTAAAGGAGTCGTAGGGTAACTTCTGTAAGCAATGCAGATATTTGCAACAAATGGCTAGAACTAAGTAGAAAGATAAGTTGGGGGACTGCTGATGAACAAAAGTGTGTTGTAATCTCAGCAACTGCTGTTTACTAGCAAACTTAGTGATGGAACCATCTCAGCTTTTTCAGTCCCTACTTTTTGCTTGTTATGTTTACTTGTTAATTTCAAGCTACTGTTTTAACTCTGAAACTTTCCTTCTAACAAACCCATTTTGTAACTAGCAACATCTGAGAGGGCAAATTGCTTTTAGACCTCTGTTCCACACAGCACAAATAGGATGGATCACATATTGCTGTCACTAATTACTTCCCAGAAATATTTGCAGACTTGGGGCTTTCAGTTAACATGACATTGTACACAGAAGACTGTAGCCTCAATTTTGGAAAAAAAAAACCCCACCAACAAAAAAAGCCAACCCCAAAACAACAAAAAACCCTCTACACATAATTTACAACAGGGAGAGCTACTAGCAAGGCACTTGAGATTAAAGTAAACCAAAAAATGAGTTTAAGGAGTGAGCCTAGTACACTCCATCCTCAGGCTTTCAGATACAGGGAGGCAAGATAGAGCTAATACAGAGTGAAGTCCTCTGAAATATGCATAGACAGCAGGCACTCAGCACCAACTGTCGAGTCTACAGATCCATGTTTATCACAACCTGCTACCTGGTTTTGCAGGAGAATTTGAGCCTTCATTCAACACAAACACCCTGTGGAATTGTTCAGAGTCCATTAAATAGAGCAGGATTCAGGTCAGATCCATGGCACACAAAAAATGATGCGTTTAGAACTGAGAATTCAGAATGGCTACAGTTAATATGAATAGGAGGACACACAAGACTTGAATTTAGTCAAGACCTCAGGTTGTTATGATCTTAGTTCCTGATCTAATCAGCAGAGATCAGAGCTAGACAAGTGGTTTGGTTTTTCACACTGAGAAAACATATTGGGTGTGGTCATGGGAGGTTTCATGGGAACACATCAGTTTTGGTCTTGCATCTTGGCTGCACCATATGACAACCTTTCAACAACTTACATCGCTCATAACTATGTATTATTTTCTGCCCTTATATAAAGATGTGCATAAAGTAATTAGTAAGTGGCAACAAAGTCTTTAATACATGTAAATACATATTTTTCTAAATGCAAAGCTGTCAGTTCAGTGGTAATAAGAAGAAACTCTAACAATGATAGCTGACAGAAGAGTCAAATAGTGACAGGGTTGCTCTGAACACATTACAGTAGTTAAGAGCTAAAAAAACACAAAGCCAACAGATCATTTGCAATGGTTACAGAAGCACACACAAATCAGAAATGGCCTAGAGGAAAAAATCATTCTTTTTCAATGGAAGGACTGATTTGCTGTTCACAGATGAACCTCAGAACAGAGCATCATCCAGCAAGGCACTAACATCTGTCACTTCATATATGCTTCGCAGACACAGCGATGGTTCAGACAAGACAAGCACCAAAGCACCTCTACCATGTGCTGATTTTGCTGAAAGACAGACCTGTTAGCAGGATCAGCACCGACAGAAAATCTACACAGAACGGCTGTGCCATTACATCTGGCCTACCATTCCTTCCAGGCTCATACTGTCCAGAATAGCCCTGCCACTTAGTAACAAAGGACAAGGCAGTGACAGAGCTACACTGAATTCAAAAGCTGACAGATACATTTCCATACACAGGGAGCATTTTCATTGGGAAGTCACATCTGAACATGTGGCTAAATGAAAAAAGCACTTGCATATAAAACAATCAATCCCTTTGCAAATGTTTCATGGGTAACATAATATAATATACATATAAGAGGGTGTGCATGTAGATATAAAAATATATCCTCTTTATTCTTTTTCTTTCTATATAGATGCAGGATAGAAATAAGAACAAAATTCAGGTGGAGAGCCTCTAACTTTCCACTTTTGTGATACTAATATCTGGAACATTTAGCCCATAGGTTAGAAAATACCACGTTAGAATTTCCTGGCAGGATCCAAGAACCTGTGATGCCCACTAAAGGCAATAGTCATTTTAAGTACTATACCACTGAGCCATAACACATGAATACAAGCATTAGACTTTTAGGTATTTGTTTTCTTTCTCAGCTTAAATTCATTACATTTACTTTAAATTTCTGAATGGAGATGCCATTAACTGTAATTTTCTTTTTATTTTGGCCAATAAAAGCTTTGTCTACTTCATGTGAAGCCCAGCCATGATAAAATAAATACAGGTACCAAGAAGGCAGCATAGTTCCTGTATTGCACATTTTCCTGTTAAAGCCCTGGTAATACATTCACTTTTAAAGCTTGTCTCAGCCTTACAACCTATCCATTATTTACATTGAGTGCCCCTGGACAACTTGTCATGCTGTTTAAGGAAACAGATTAAAATCCCAAATAGATGTATCATGTAAGAATGTTGGATTTTTTTATTTTGATGTTTTCAAAGACATAGCAGCTGTAAATTTTAAATTGAAAAGCATCATATATATATAAATAAATTTTATATGAATGTTTTAACAATCTAAAAACCTTTTGATAAGTCACTTAAACTTTTTTTCAACAAAAGACAAATATAGCATACTACAGAGCTACATTTATCAAACTATCACTAGTAAAAAGTGTATGGCCATCACCTCCCCACATGTTTAGAGGTCACATCAGCATTCCAACACATACCCCCTCCCAATTCCCAGTGAAAATTCTGACCTGCTAAATTTCTGTTTCTTCAAGGACAAAAGCTGACATATTTTCCAAGTCAAAATGCTGGTAGTTAGCAGTGCCATCACTAGTCTGTGTATTTATGAATGCACATTATTGGCATGAAATAGAGCCTATTACTACCTGTAGTTATAATGAATTAACTGGAAAAGAAAAGGAAAGAGACAGCTGTTGTCTGAGCTTTTTTTAAACCCAAACAAAAGCAGTAGTCCAAGTTTCTGCCATCTAATATGTTATTCATTGACTAAAAATGCCTCAATGGATGGATGCTATGCAGATGGTTTGAAGAGAATTTCCACTGGGGTAGAAGTTTATAATTCTCATCATAAATCACAACATAAAACTAGTATATGATATAGTAAAATTAGGAATTTTAACCTATTAGAAATTAATAATTTCAGCATTAGAAAAGGTCATAAATCCATATTTATTGTCTGTGAAAACAGCCCTTGTCAAAGTTATTCTATTTTACAGAAACTGAAACTCATGATAAGATGGAATTTAAATCCCTTTCTGTGGCGTAAAGTAAGTTGTTGGAGTGGTGTTTGTATCATCAGTAATTTCATGCTTATGGCCTGAAATTATGTAGAGAGCAGTGAAAAGCATAAGCAGGACTTGGCATTAGATCTTACTAAGATCTGAGAGGTTCTTCCAGGTTGTATGGTTCTTCACCTAGCATTGGTATCCTGCAGCTGTAGATCAGCTCTTTTCTCCAGGTCAGACTCTATCAGTTAAAGATCAAGCTATCACAGTTGCTCACCTCCATCCACTAACTAGAAGCAATCACCCTTAGAAAACAGTTTGAGTGCTTAAGATGAATGCTCCCTAACCTGTGCTAAAGACAGCACCAGCTAGGAAGTACAGCTTTATATTTAGATAGGTGAGTTGAATCAGCTCCTCAGATTTTACCAGCAGTTTATTAGGAAGTTTTTTGTGAACCTCAAGAATTAAAGGGAACCTCATCCCTACCAAAAGGGGGAAAGCTTTCACAGAGGAGATGGCAGTATCTTCACACCTGTTCCGGTTGAAGTGTAGCACGTTGAAAACTTGACCCTGAGAAACAGGCTCAAGATTACTTCCTGAGCGTCAAAATTCCTGAGTGCAGGAGGTCCACAGAATGAGCTACAGAGAAAAAGTGGCCATAAATGCTGTTTGGATCACAATCCCTGCTTCTAGTGGAAGGACTGAACATGTGTATTGCACAGCACTCAACAGGACAGGAAATGAATCCTCTAAGTACGACTCAGAAGACTTATTTTCCATGTAATTGGCAAAGCACTTCTGTGATAAGATAAATTAATTACATTGCCAAGCAGCTGGTACTGCTGCACAGGATGCAGCGGTCTGTTTCTTAAATTCATTATATGGAATGTTTATCAAAATCCAAAAAGACTTTCAGTGCTGGTAAGATGCTTTATCCTGTTACTTTGTTTTGCTCTATTTTAATTTTGTACCACTTCCTTCCCCTACCTCTGGCTTTCTAGAAACCCCAGATACATTTTAGTAACACTGAAGAGGTGATAGTACTGTTTCTATATTACAAGCAGTGGTTACACAACTGGGAATCATCTATACAGTAAAGAACACATCTTTTGGAACCATGATTAAAAATCCATTCAATAATTTTACTTCCAAACATACATTAACATACATCAAACTGGAAAACAAGAACCTTTTCAGGTACATTTGTGGTGGGTTTTGCTTTGGACTGAACTAGGTCCTCTCTGATGGCACTTGGTTTAAACTAGCAGCCCTGATGCAAGTATTCAGACATTTAAACACACAACTTCAGATTATAGAATCCAAAAGCATGGAAGGCTGTGCTTTGTGCAGATTTAAAAGTGAAAAGCTTTTCCATAGGATACCCATGAGAACCTTATTTGTCCCCTGGTTTTCTTTGTTTGGTTTGAAAACCCCTTTTTGGCTTAAACAGGGGAATAAACAGCATCAGTCTGTTAGGTGTGCACAGTGAGCATTTGCCCCAGGGGATTTTGGATTTGTCAGTAGCTAAGGGGAATGCGTGAGATCAACTTCTTAGAGCACTGGCAGTACATCAACACGGAAGCAGACTAATGATAGAGTGAAAGGGAAATGACTTTCAAATTACCTCCTGCCCACTGTGTCATTAATGCCTAACCTAATAGTCTGGATTCACGTACTTAGGGAGGGAATGAGAACCTTTTGTTCTAGCATTTATAAAATCAGATACAATAGTGTCTATAATGGGGGCTTTCTGTACCTGTACCCACTACCAAGTGGGCTCAGTATTCATTTAAAGCACGAGATTGCACGGTATCAGTTTTGCAGGTAAGCAGGATCTCAGAAATGGGAAGAGAAAGTGATTCTAAGAAAGCACTTCAGAAATAGACCTAGGAAAGGGGAAAACCAGACTTGACAGCTTGAAATGCCTCGTGGCCCACTGCTGTAAAAGAAGAATGGAGCTGTAGTATTTTGAGAATATCCACCACTATTATGGGCAGTCCAGTCACACTAGAACCCTTGACATTATTACTTACCCAGTTATGAGTAAATATTAGAGACATTCAATATTGGCATGAGAAAAGGTTTGGCAGCTAGTCACAGTAAAGTAGATTTTCAGGGAAGGGAAGAAGGAGAACCTTAGGTCCTCAAAACCAACATCTACAGTATCTACCAAGAGTGAGAGTTCCCATTCTAGGAGAGATTTCTATCATACATTTGGTGTATTGCTACAAGATAGAAGACATCCGTGCTACTGCCACGAACCATAGTCTAATTCTGGCAGGGAGTCTCAACAAGTGCTGGCCTGAACAAGAATAATAAGGGATAAGATCTTCTGAGAGCAGGAAATCTTTGTTCTTTTTGTAGCACCAGACATCCACTTTCCTAAGCATGGCTTCTAGGCATTCTGGTAATATAAGTAAAGAATAGCAGCACCAGTTGGAATGTACCATAGCTCTGATGTTCCTAGAAAGCTGTTTATGGCATCACAGTAATCAACAACAGCTTGAGAAGCTATCTGTGTGCCTTCACAGAGGCGATGCTTACACAACCAACAGTATATGCTTACCAACATGTGATGTGTGCATACCCATATATAAACACAGCTCTATAAGAGATGAGCCTTAACACAGAAAAAATTAAACAGAAATTCATTTCATATTGAAGGATTCTAAATCCCCACAATTCAGTAATTCTTTACCTGCCATAGTTATCTTGGCTTTCAGGGACAAAATAGTTATTTTCTTATCTTACTCTCAGAGCTTAATTTTAACATTTAGGAAGCAAAACACTGACAAAGAAGTACTTTGTTTAATGTGCAGGTACCATGAAATTCAGCCTAATGGGAAAGAACATGAACTATTTAAAGTGTATTTCAAGTATGAATATATTTGCCTATTCCTTCCTATATCAGTCAGCCAGAATCAGCACACATAAAAATGCTTTCATGTATCTTTCTTCCTCTCTCTTTCTCCCCCTTTCTTCCTTGTGCTCTCTTCTCTTACTTTGTATGACAGCCATTTTTCACTGTTAAATCCTCTCGAATCAGAAGCAGAACCACAGCTAAATCTTAACAAAAGCATTGTACTGCATGTACTCAAGGGAAGCTGCCCTGAGAAGCAATGCATGGATTTGTTCCAGTAGAGAAAACAAGCTAATATTTCCCCTGCTGGAAGAAGAAATAAAATGTATAATCTTTGCTCAAGGGTTAACTATAGATTTTTCAGAAAATATACTCAATAAAATAGCATTGACCTGTAGCACTTAAGATGTCCTTCACCTTCACCTACTCCTTTCCCAATCCTCTAGCCAACCAGTTAGCATAGAAGCTTACATGCATACAAAGACTTCAGCTATCTTTTAGTGTCTCAAATCACCTGTGTGCTTTGTTTAAGACTCTATTTATCTAGAGACTTTCCTAAAACCATGAGAAAGTAGTACTGAAGGGTGAAATTCAGCTTCAGATTTAAACATATATTTTCACAGGGACCAAAGAATTTGCCCACTGAAGCCAAAGACATTCATGACCTGTGCAATCATTGCTGCCACTTCTAAGGGTTACAGGAGTAGGGTCTTCTGTCCCACAGAAATTGTCTTTTACACTACTTAATAGTTCCATTTTATTATTAAAGTAATTAAACACTGCAGAAAAACTTAAAATGACTCTGTCATGAAGACTTTCCATAAGGGTCATAGTAGGAGCCCAGTTTATGTTCTGAAAACTGCATCTACACAGATAATCCCACTGCTTGCCTTTCTTTTAAGTACCACTGGCCATTTGGATTAACAATCTCCATCACACTCTGTGCAGTTTATATAAAGGCTCATAGGTAATCCTGCCTCTACAAAGTTCTTTTCAGATAATCCTGCCTAGAGTCAACCAGGATGATTAGCATCATCCTTTCATGATGTCTCCTGTTGAGAAAGCACATTTGAGTACTATCCAGACTTTGATTTTGGACAGTTCTCATCATAAAAGCAGATTTAAAGGGAGGGACAGTACTATTATTTAAATAAGCATTACGTGAACTTAACAGCACTTGCAATAGAGTGACAACAACAGTCCTTGAAAATACTCAATTTTAACCCAACAAACACATTCTTTTGTTTCCATTCATTCTAAGTGCAGTTCATTAGATGTCCTTGTAAAGTTGCTCCACCAGTAGAAAAGGAATTTGTCATTTCACAATCCCCTTGCAAATTTGTATTCAGGCTTCTCCTAGTCCTTGCAAACAGTTTCAGGGAAGGTAGAGAAATCCTCTGAGTACAGGTTTACATACTCTAGATTGTCAGTGGAGACAGATAGGTACTCAGAAACGTGACTTCGTAGCGGTTCAGCCTGCCCTGTGGATAGATCCATGTCTCCTTACTGCCCAAAGGAGAGACCTAAAAAGCACTGATTCCTAAAATAAGCTCCAAAGTTAAATGCCAAAAGTGGGTGAATACTTGCTCTTGTGTGATACTGTTAAACACCACAAAAAGACAGGAAAACCTAACTTTAGTGATCAATGAAGGAAACAAATGTAAGGTGTATCAGAGGCACTGTCTTACAGGGAAGAATGCCAAACTCCAGAGACTTAGTCTATCCTGCACCAGTTTCTTCCTGAGAAGTCATTTCATCTTCCCTTAACTTCACTTCTTCACCCAGCAAAGGTACATAACTGTACTTATCAGCTTGGCAAATTGCTAACGCTCAGAATGACACTCCTTGAATTCAGGAATGTTTTTATAGGACAGACTTCTTCATTAGGAAAACAACTTCAGCATCTAAAAAACCAAGAGAAAAAAGAATACACATACCCCATAAACTAAACCAACCTCCCCTACCAAAAAAAAACCACAAACCAAAAATAAACCCCTGCCAAAAACAACCAAACAAAACACCCACAACACACACATCAAACTATCTGCATCTAATCTGGGGGCTTCTTAGTAAATCAGCTCTTACAATATTGCTGACTAATTCAGGCTTCTAAAGACATCAGATTGTTTGTGGTAATGGTAGTTTAAACACTTTTTATCTGCAATTAATTCCTGAAGTCACTGCTGCTTGGTTACTCTTTGCTTGTTTAGTTGCAAGAAGATGCTTTGTCCTCCAGATTTCAGTTCTCTGAAGTGTTCATGAAGCTTCAGTTTCATTAGGAGAATTTAGATTGCTGTGGAAATCACTGTCTACTCTTTGCCTGTTCTAATATGCAACCTATTATATACAAAAATGCTGCTGATGGACTTGTTCATAAGTTTCATGTTCTGTCTTAGTTTGGATTATTAAAACTGAAGACAACAATAATCTCTTCTTTTAGAAATTTATTTATCCTCTCTAAGTATTAATTCGAAAGACATTTTTCCAGTGTTGTTATGTTTATTCTGCATATTTTTCTATTTTATTTGCTAATATTTAGATTTATTTAATGCATGTGGTACTGCAAGCTGAGGATCAGGAGGTTTTTTTATCTTGCCTGATAGAAAAAATCCTACTCACATACTACCAACTTTTAAAGCAGAAATAAACAACAGACATATTTGAAATAGCCTTCAAGTAACTGTTGATTAGAACATAACTTTTATCTGTATTATGCATCTTTAATTTGACAACTATCTTTTTAATAAGCACCTAGCAAAAATGAATAGAGGGTTCAGAAAGTGACCAGCAAGCAGAGAATTCTGGCATACAGTAAACATGAAAGGCAAGTCAGCATGGCTCTGCCCCCTTTATCTCCTAGGTAGAGAAATTAGCCATAGCTATGGTAATCAGCAGCCTTAAGAAAGGAGTATGATCAGGTACTATCAAGCAAAGATACCAGTGGCAGGTCTTCCTGAAATGTGGCAGTCATTCTGATGATGACAACACACCCCTGTTGCCCCATGAACTTGGAAAATGCTCAATTCTGCTAAATACAGCTATTTTCAAGATAGAGATAATACTAAAATTATGTGATAGGATATAAAGAATGACTAGTTCAGGTTCATAGTGAGAAGTGATCAGCATTATTGTTATATTTTAAATATATTAAAATATTTCTTTGTATAGTTGCATTTTTTGAGGAAAAGAAGCTAAGGTTTAAAAGGGGAGTTTCTGTCAAGGCAGCCTGCCAAAGGCTGCTCTGTAAACCTGCAAATACAGACAAGAAACTAATGTAGTTAAGAAGTTATCTTGCCATGCCCTTTCCTTCATCTGTAATATGGAGCTTATGAATTTCAGAAAAAGCCATTTTAAAACATTTCAGTAAAGTTTATTACAACACTTCTACTATACCAGATTTCAAAATGACAAGACAAGAAGCAGCCCATCAGCTAGGCAAACACTGTTGCCACAAATTACACAGGTAAAACCGTGACAGTTTTTGAACATGCATCCCAACACTCTCTGAATTGGAAAATTTTATATGAATAAAATCAAGAATGCATTTACAAAACATAAGGTATGCACATAAGCGCTCTCCTGAATTGAGGCCTAACTTTTGTGTCCCCAGTCTCTTCAAATAAATAGCAGAACCCAGCTTTTTTGCTACATTAGCTTTAAGAAACACAAGCTAGTGAGAAACACTATGTGCAGCAGAATTGAGAAAAATACAGAGCAAAGAGAAAACAGCAGGGCCAAGGGGTATAAAGCTGCCTTGAAATTGTAAATTCACATATGCCTTAAGTCATGACTCAAATAATTTGGTTGGTTTCATTTGAGTGACTAACAGAAGAGGCTTGTTCATATCATTACATTGCAAGAAAAGTGTTTATAGCTGCCAGGCCTTGTTCCAGTCAGAAAAGTGGCAAATAAATGCATATTGTATAAAAATACATAAGCAGGGTAGGGGAAAAAAACAAACCATAATGGTAGGCAAGAAAATAATTCTCCTGATCTATCTTACCAGGCATCATTGGAGACTCTCAAACAACTGCAATTCACAGAACCAGTAAATGATGTTTATAAATGAATGAAACCCTGATGACAACCTTCTCTGAGAAGTGGAAGTAATTCCCTCAATCCTTCTGCATGGGAGAGCCAGAGAAATGCACAAGCCAGTGATATGTGTTAGGAAGACTAAAGAGTTCAGGCTCTGACTTGTTAGTGCTTTAGGCCAGAAGCATCACCTAAGTCCTTCACCATCCTTGTAACGCTGCACTCCCCAGAACAGTTACATGGGAAGAAGACTCTTTGCTGGGAATTAAGCATCCTTTTATAACAACCTTCAGTGCAATTACAGGATAGTCTTTGATTTCCATGGATTCAGTTGTCTAACCCAGGAGTGCTGGATCAATTTGAAGTTGAATTACATGCCTGTTTAAGAGCTGGATCTGTCTGGTGTTCATAGGCAAGCCCCACTACCGCAGCATGACTCTCTTGAGTTGTGTCAATGTAGTTGTTTGTGCATCTGCTCTAGAAACAAGGCCTGAGGAGCTCTGGTCTGCTCTAGGAGTAAGACCACTGTGCCAATTCTGCTTCCAGAATAAAAATGTTGTGGGGAAGTTTTTTTTTATTCACAATAGGCTTCGCATTATGGCCATAAAAGGTTGTGGTGTCGTAACTCAAGGAATAGCACTGTACCGGATGAGAGACAAGAATGGGGAAGGCTAGTGTTGCTTTCCCTGTGCCTCCGCTAGTGAAACCCCAAGTCTGCTACTAAGAACAGAAACAGCCCTTCTGGGGATTCTCCCAGGAAAAGAAAATGTCAGAACTGACACAATGTTTGCAGTAATAAGCTGTGTTTGCAAAATTCTTGTAGATGTCACCAAAATGTAAATGAACTCCACTGACTCAGGGAAGCAATCTCCAGGAGAAAGAGACACAGAAGTTATTTGCATTTAGCAGGGGATTACAAATATCATTGTTCTCTCTCCTCCTCTCAGACTGAAACTGTTGGCTCAGTGTCAGCAGTGCAGAGCTACATTTCTCTTTCTTGAAACTAGTTTAATGCCAAGAGGATAAAGTGTGTATCCCTGTGCTTGTCAGCTAGCTCTTTTTCACATGTATTTTGCTGCAGGAATCCTGACTCTCAGTACTAGGAGTATAGTATATGATACAGTACAGCAGAAGCATGTACAATTATATAATGGGTACAGAAACAAAGAGGTCAGCCAATGAAAGTACAAGACAGATTCATTGCTTCAGCAAGATATAGTGAGATAAGATACACAAGATACTTCAATTAGACACACAAGTTTTATTGGGCTCGAAACATTTTCTTGCCTCAAGTACTATGCTGTAGATAATAGTCAGCACAGGCTTCACAAAGTACTACAGAAACCCCATTCTGGAAATAGTCTGTGGACTATTATGAGTTAACAAGAAGGACAGAAAGTTTACCTGATGATAAAAATACATGAATGAGACAGGTATTATGTGATGTCACAATTTTTGTTGTCTGGAGAAAGGAAGTGTCATCAGGATAAAAACAAAATACACAGGGATAGGAACATTACTTGTATTTCCAACTTTTTAAGGAGTATAAAGCAAAATATAAAAAAAAAAAAAAATCACACAGACATAAGTGCCACACTTTCACCATAAGGAATAAATCCCACAGTGATCCCCACTGCAGAAGAAATGAGAGCATCAAGGAAAAAACCAACCAAAACACACAGAAACCCCCCCATGTGTCCATAGCAAGTCTTTTTTCCTATTTTCAATCTTCACAGACCCCATATAATCTTCATTAGAAGTAATTGCTCAGCTTAAGGAAGCAGTGTGCAATAATTCAACCCTCTTCCACAGGTCATAGAAAATGCAGGAAAAATATAGAGAACAAGAATGTAACTTAACACAAAGTGTAAGACATAGATCACATGCTCCAGAAAGTGACAGCTGGGTTTAAATTAAATCACAAGTCAATTCAAGAAATAGCAGAAGGAAGGTATTGCCCTTTTGGTTGTAGACTTACAGAACACGTTCAGGTTAAAGCACCAACACACACCCAGTTAAAGTGCCACTCTGTTCAATGCACTGGTGTGTCAGTTTGCAGCTTCAGTGCAGCCATCTGTCCTCACAAGGCTGCAGTGCCGGTTGGACACTGCTGGCCCTCTCAGGAGGCACACGGTGAAGTGTTCTGATCACGTTGGATCATACGTGTCCTACAGTCAGCACAGGATTTCAGCACTGAATGAGCTCAATAAAGGGGTCACAGTCTGGATGTGCTAAAATTGTGTGCATTTACTTTATCATTCAGTGCTTGAGAAATTGACTTCTCATGAAAGATGCTAAGATGTTTCAGTGTTGGGTAACACGCTACTCTCTATCACTCACACCATGCCTTCTCTGAAAAAGGAGCAAGCAACTAGACTTTGGATGACATCTTTTCTGATGCATCATCTTTTCTACTGGGACAGAAAAAGCTATGGTGGATATATAGGCAAGTAGATGTCCAGTCCAGTAGTTGTCCACTGCCCCAGCAAGCACCATGTCCTCTCCATCGTGTAGGGCATTATTTTAATCCTAACAGGGAGCTAACACAATGCAAAATAAGTCCACAGATTTTTCTTCTGTAACCCATCAAAAGCCATGTGACCTGTTACACAGAGAACCACAATGCCCTACCACATGTCACTCAGAAAAATAAGGCATCAGAGTCATATGGATGGAGACAGTTCTGCTCTTGGTCCATTCCCTTTAGTGGCTGTTTCATCCAAGTTAGAAGGGACGAGATGGGTTAGAACCCTGCCTCTTCGTCTCTTCCACAGTTGTCAAAGATGGGCAAACTGGCATTCACCAAATGGAAATAAAACATGTCTTAAAGTCAGCAGCTTTCCTACCACTTAATGGAAACATGAAAACCTTGATTCAGTCAGCTGGGTTGCAGTGAAAAAAAGCTTAATTTTATCAGTATGAATTGCCAACAAGAGTGAGAAGAGCTCTTTATTAAAGGATGATAAGTGAAAGCTAAAATTAAGGCTGACATTAGATAAACTGATTGCATATTAATCTTGATTTGGGATCATAGCACAGCAACGATTTATGATATTATAGGTATATACACATTTGTAGGAGGGAGACAGAGGTTTTATGGGTTTGAGGTATTCCCATTAAATTATCTTGAGTAAGAATCCAAAGGACAGTGTTTACAGTAAATAAAACTAGTGAAATATTCCACTACTTCAAAGATACCCATCACAAATATCACCACATCCCTACCATAGAAAGAAGGTCCAAACAAAGGCTGTGTACATACTGACGGGGCCCATGGCTGCAACCTGTTCCTCTCTCCCAGGCCTCTGAACCCCAAATTGCACACCTCAGCCAGGGCTGCTTTTTGTGACAAACTAATCCTTTTAACCCAAGCTAGAGACAAGGTGCTGAGCAGAAGGAATATCTGTTACTGTTTTCATGGGCTCTTCAGTGTTAGCTACCAGGACAAATAAATTGCTTGTATTTTGATTTGGACAAAGCTTAATAGAACTGGTGGAAGTGGTCTTTGGAAAGAAAGATCCCATTCTGGCAGATGAGGGTGTCTTACCATTTTCTCCATGACTTACTCCTTCTGCTCAGGAAGGAATGGTGACTGTAAAGAAGCCACATCTAAAGCAAATGTGACAGAGATAGTACCTGTTCCCATATAACTGCATGTTATTCCAAGGCTCAAGAACCCTGCTTTTACATTTGTTCTTGCATTTCAATACCAAGAACAAAGATTACATGAACCTATTAATTTACATTACAGGAACCTATTAATTGGAATTAAAAAACGTTACCTCAAGATGAGGCAAAAACCTTCAAGTTAGATTTCTCTGCTTAAAATTGCTTCTAGAGTTCACAGGAAAAAAAAAAGTGCTAAGATTAAATACAATTAGCCAAAATTCCAGTGGAGAAAAATAAAAGCTTCATTGAAAAATGCAACTATAAAAAAAGTATATTGCAAATAGTGATTGTAGTTATGCTCCTAATTTATAGATGTTTGCATGGGTTAACAGGTAATCTGATCACATACCATGATCATTATGGATGTACTTTAAACCTGCACATGTAAAACTGGTATGTCTAAAAAAGAGAGCATTCCCCCAGCACATCTTACTGACATCCTGCTCATTTGGAACCCTACCCTGAAGTGCATCTAATCTTTCTTCAGAGACAGGGTTTATCAAGTAACACAGGAGGTGAACAGGAGCGGTGACTTTCCTTCCAGAACCAAAAAAGCTCATTAAACAGTCAGCATTTCCTGAATCAACAAGGTTGCCCACACCTTCACAAGCATTCAGTGCTTGCAAGCTCAGGTATATTGTTAGCAATGAGGCCATCTGTTTTTATCATCAGCCCTGTCTTCCCTGGCCCAGCCCTAAAGTCTGGTATTTCAGGAAACTATGCAGCAGCAGCTGCTAGTTAGAAAAATCTGTGATCTCATCCCCAGAAGGACCTAACAAAATAGTCTTAACAAGTGACACAGTAAATATGAATACATCAATTGTTTTAATAATCCAAACAGCATGACATTTCTTGTATCATATGCTGTCAGCACAAGAGATCAGAGGATCCAAATGAAAGTCCCTGCACTGTATGATGTTCAGTACAGCCTTTGGAACAAGTTGTAGTAGGACAGTAGCACAGCCTGAGTATTATAAAACTGTAGGTGTAGCTCAATAAAACACAGTGGTTATCCTTGTTAACATTTCTAGTGCATTTCTCCAATTAATACCAATGCAGAAGCTATCTAGAAGGTGGCAGAGGTTCACACAGGATTTTCTTTTTGCATGGTGTTTATACCTCTCAGTAAAAAAAGGCAATCTGTCCATTTATCTCTAGTATCTTAAATTAAAACAACCCACAACAAACAAAAAAAACCCTAAAACCCAACCCAACCTCAAATAGAGCAAACAACCAAAGCCACAAACCAAAATCACGTACAAATGAACAAAAAAACCCCAACAGTCACCAAAGAAACAAAACCCAAACCAAAAAAAACCACACCTAATTTCAAACCATATTCTATTACCGATTTACAACAGAGAAGGGAGAAGTCCTGCCTTCCAAGTCATGAACAGCACATCACTGTAGTACAGTTTCAAGACAATCCTACCACTCTTAAGACCCCTCAGAAGAGGGGTTAAAGGAGCTGTTTGATACATGCAGAGATTTCAGACCTTTCTCATTTAGTATTTTTCCTCAAGCTTCAGGACAATGGGCACTCTGTATTTAAAAAAAAAAAGAAAAAAAAAAGAAATACTAAGAACTTAGAAGACTCAAAAGAAGCATCCACTTTCCATTGCCATCCTGACAGCAGTTTGTCAGTACAGTTCTATTTAGGATATGCTGTGAAGTCCACAGTTTTATAAATTCTGAGAAACAGCTGTTCACCTGCTACTCCAAGGTAACATAGTTTTTCAGAATTGCCTTGAGGAAATTAGGTAACTCTGACTAACATCTTGTCTCTAAAGCAGGTCAAAAACTCACCATTAACTTTTTAATGATTAATCTGAGACTCACCCTACTTTTACATCTTTCACTGTCCAGTTATGATAACCATCAAGACTTCATGCTTATAGTAAAGCACAAGAGCTTTAAAAAGCAAACAACTACATTTTCTAAGCTTATTTTTGTTCCATTTCAGCAAATTAACCAATCATTGCACTACCTTGGCTTTAAGCACTTGAATTCAGGGCTTCAATACTGCCTTAACATTCGCTCGGTTCACTCCTTCAGCTAATACTTAGACTCACTGGTGACCTTTGGTGGAGACCTCAGGTTGGAGCTGTGTCACACCAGACTTTGGACAGATCAGCTGTGGAGATCATTGGAGTAAAATACGAATTCCAGCCCTGTGGTTTGATCATGGTAGTTGTTACTTGGAGCACTCCAAGCACCACCAGCACCTTTTCACAGGAATGGACCAAAATATCACTGCTGTTCAGAGCTCTGTGACTCTGCTGCTATTGGAAGGGATTTTTCCCCCCACGTCTTTAATTACGAGGTCATTGTAAATATAGTGTCCAGCACAGATGACTCGTATCCCATGGTATTTTGCTAGGATTTGGTATTTCTCTAGTAACTCTGGAGCACCATTTTCCCCCTTTTATTACTTTCAGTGCTACATCATTTCCATGAATAAGCCTTTTTCAGAATAGCATTCACTTTTCTCCAGCTTACACAATGTCTTTCTGCTGTGTTGCATAAAACAGGAGCTATTTTCACACTGTCAGTTTCTTCACAAAAAATTCACCATCTACTAATGCAAAGAATATAAATTTTCAACTTGCCTTTAATCTTTGAATGTCTTTTAATCTGATTGTTCACACATAAGAGACTGAAGATGTTTATGTATTCAGACCAGAATTGAAATAGCAGTGGAACCAGCTCTCTCATGCAAATATTAGTTCACATAAGAGCAGGTGCATACAATTTACATATCTAAGTTTATCAGTCTCTTTGAGATAGTGATAAATTCTCCTAATGTTAAGTCTTTATATTGCCCACATACTGAAGGGCATTCTGAGTTCTGTATTGAGACCTTTATTTGCCAGCACATTGTTAAAATGATTAAAACAAATAGGAAGAAACCAAAGAAGGGGTTTTTTGGGGTGGGTTTTTTTTTTTTCCTGATTCTACTTTAATTTGTTATCAGCAATTTTAAAAGTCCTTGCTGTTAGCAAGTATGCAGATGGAAATCCTGTTGCAGTTGTTTGATGCGGATAATGAGGGGCAGATATAACTTAGACTGTTTATATCTTTCTCCGTACATTTGCCCATGCACTTGAAAGAGGATAGAAGAGGCTTTTACATCGATTAGATACTGGTTTCTCCCCCAAGAATCCCATAGATTTTTTTTCTCCAATGGGTAAAAGGGAATAATTTAGCAGTAGGATTTCCACTATGAATATTAATAGAAGATAGGTAGGATGGTTTGCATACAGGCACATTAGGAGTTAACAGCAGAGCTCAGGAAACAAGCAAGGGTCAATTTGTGCTGCAGTGGAGGGTTAATAGTCAAAGGAAAATCGTTCTGCCTCATCTGAAATATCGACTTGTGCCCAGAGATGAAAGTCCCAGATATCTGATAAACTGCAAGAACAACTGTTAGTGACCTTTAACATTAGACTAAACATACAAAGCACATTTCTCTGATGTGAAAACCACTACTGTGAGGAGGTGGAAGCTGGATGGTATTTCTCCCTATTGTTCCAAGCAGTATCCCTAAAAGAGCTTTCATTTAGGTTGTCTTATTAGAAACACCCCTGCAGGGCAGGCATTTTCTGGAACTGAACCATTTTCTGGTCCCTTTTGTTCAAAAGGCCACAAAAACTAGCCAGTCTTAAGAACAGTTAGTATTCCAGGTTAAGACATTTTCAAGGATGCTCTGTGGGCATCATAGCAGTTCTAACCTGCATGCAACACCATTCATTACAAAGGGACTTCTAAAACCTTTGTAATCCAAAATTTAATCAACTTCCCTGTAACATGTAATTATTTAAATGGAGCTTAATCTAAGAAATGGTGTGCTCACAGGAAAAGACAGCGTTCTTGTTCTAGCCTTGCTCTGCATCTTTCTATTATTATTCTCACAGAGTCTCATTTGGAAGCAATGTAGAAGAATGCAAACTGCAATTCCTTTAGAAATGTTTTTTTAATCCTCTTTCAAAGTAACAAATAGCTTAGTTTTAAGAATGGGGAGGAATACCCACAGCCTAGACTTCTCATTGCCTGGAGAGAAAGTGGTGCAGCATACACAGATGTTTCTCAGGGCATCTGTAAATATATGCTAAGGACTGGTATCTTCTGTTTGGGGAACCAACCCAGGACCTCTTCTGACTTCCCAGCAGATAGGAAGGTGTAAACAACCTAATCTCTAGCAACCATCAATGTTTACCCTATGCTGAAACTAACCTTGACATGCAAACTGCATTTTACATTGAAAACATACACATGTATACACTGCAGTTTATATAGAAAGGTGAATAAATGCAGTGTCCTAAAGGCTACACAAGAGCTGGGAGAGGTGTGTGTGTGTGGGGGGTGTTTCTTTAAAGCTCTTCCTCTGCCATCTCAAATAGAAGATCAACCAACATTATTTATAAGAAGGAACTATATGGAACTTATAAAATATGCCATATATGCAAGGCAGCAGAATATTACACCAGTCTAGAAGAAACACCACTGCTGTCAGTTGGGGGGGGGGGGAAAGTTACTTTTTCCAGCCCTTCAGTGGTGCAAGTCTCCTCTCTTCTGTAAGTCTGACTCAGTTCTGATGGCCAAAGATAAATATGGGAGAGGGCAGAGTACATGACATGTACCAAGCAGCCCCTACACACTGCACAGCACATATATGGAATGGTGTATGACTGAATGGCAAGTCCTGTACTCCAATTTACCCATCCTCTAACTAAACAGGTCTTATATAATAAGCAATAGGGATTTTAAAGAGATGGATTTTAAAGAAAGGGATTCTTCCTTATGTTTTACAAATAGCCATGTTGAACTAATTTAATTTCTATATAGGTCTTTCAGTATCCCTGAATTTTGGTGGCTTCTTAAGCAAGAGAAACTAGGTGACTGAGCTTGGCCCAAGAATCAATGGCTGTTTTGCTATCACTGGCATTCCTGCTGCTGTCCAAGCAGATCTCCTAGTCCTATTCAGATGAAATCAGAAGGAATGAAATGGCTTCTTCATGGTGTGAGAAAACTCCTTGATTTCTGCAGGCAGATTCTATGATTATCAATTGCACAGTGGGAAGTCATACTTTGTATACTCTGTGACATCAACACCATCATTGATATGGAAGTGCATAACAACACAGCAAAAACATGTTCAGGTTACCTTGAAAGAAAGACCAAGATACATCACCTCTTACAGATCTTTGGGTTCCAGCATTTGTTAGCAGGTTTCTATCTTAGCACCCTGTTCCTTACAAAATTGGCTAGATCAGTATTTCAGCTGTCATCATTTTTTAAGCAGTAAATGTCAATCATTCCTTTACATCATTTTTAGTAGCTTATGCTGTTGAAGATTGGAGATGAGGATGGAAAAAGAAATGGGATTATTTTGATATGAAAAGTCCTAAATAAGAAGCAGCACATAGCCACAAGCATTCTAGAAGGGGTGTTGAAGATACAAGATGTAGATTCCTGAAGCTCAGTTAGTAGGTCATTCTCAGAATTTTGCCTTTATTGGCTCTTTCCCAGGGTTTCAGATCATGTGAGCAGGTTAATGATTGCTGAAAAATACTGGTTAATAGAGAAAATTGAATAGTTCAGTTTAATATATGGAAAATGCAAAACTTCATAATTTAAAAAGTCTCATAGATGTGAGCCAATTTAATAATACTCAGAAGTGGCTAGCTGATTTACATATTCAGAAACACCTATAGCAGACAATAAGAAAAAGTCAGCTGCTCAGCAGTTGTTCCTGTTAGAGCTAGCAAGAATTTCATCTCTGCTTTCATTTTCTCTTGGAGGTGGAAAGTCTAGTCTGCAAAAAAAAAAAATGAAGTTTTGGCTTTTTTTGGCTTTCTTTCCTCCAATATAGGTTAGGTTTCCTGCATGGGCTACGTCTTACATGAGCTGTCATCTGCCCTATAACTACCTCTTAGGGTTACGTTAGATATAGTTCAAATAGAGCTCCACCTCTCCTAAAGAGGAGACAATAGACATCTTAGATCAGAGTTCAAGCAGACAGACTGCTGAGGTAAAATACAGAATTATATCCCAATTACATTTTTCAAGCCTTTATGTGCCAAAATACCAGAGTGCCTCACAATAAATAAAAATAAATTTTAAAAATCGCTTTTGCTCCAGTCAAGTCACTTCCATCCTAAGCTGGGTCTGAGCTTAGGAATGTAACTTTAATGGGTAAAATAGGATTCTCATCATACTTATTTTCAAGTCCTAATATGGAGTTTCTGAAAAAAGTAATAGGTTCGGGTCCTGCTTATAAAATTGTATTAGTTCAAAGTTGTTTGTATATGGGAAAATAGGGGAAGAAATATATTGCCCATCACAAAGTGGGCTGTTATACTTCCAGAGTGATTTGTTTCACTGCAGTGGTATTTATCATGTTGATAAAATAGACCATGGATTTGAAAATTGGAAGATTTTTCCTGTTAATTTGAAACAGCACCTATACATGTTGCTGTGACATCAACATAATACCCTAAAGCCACAGCATCTGAAAAAGATTTATTTTCAGCCCTTATGCAGCCACATTCTTTTTGCTTCTGACATTCCCAATTTGCAGGCTGCTGGTGATCCAATCTTATTCATTCTGGCTCTATAATAAGGATGTCAATGCAAGAAGAGAAAAGTCATTATCTGATAGCCAGCAGACATGATAAAAAGGCAGAGTTAGATATCTCAGAGGCAAGGCCACCCTTCCTGCTTTGGATGAGCTTCTCAAGGTCATGGGCAGCTTTTGTACCTGTAAGTATGTTCCAAATTCACTTGAAACTGAGCGCATCAGATAAAACAGAAGTGTCCCCATCCCACAATCTCATGTCTGAATAAGGTTCTGATTTTTTACTATTAATCAGGGGGGAAAATTAATTATATTTAGCACATATATATGCAATGGGAAAGATCAAAGAGGCAGTGTGAGCTGCAGAGAAACTTGGTTTAAATTTATAGGTCTTGTCTGGTTAATGCCATTCATAAGGGTTTGAATTATGTTGAAATATCTCCCACGGTAGCAATAATCAGGCAAGAGTAGTTAACCTTTTGTATAGAGAGATTTTTACCTCAAATTTAGAAATATTAATGAATATCATCTCATTTTATAAACCATTTAAATGTCACAGTTGCAGCAGCTGACAGCAAAAATTTGTTTATTCATCGACTTTGTCAAATCATTCCAACCCATTCCAGAACATAAGTTACTATCAAGCACAAGTTAACGGGCTCTCACAAGCTCTAAGTGGATGAAAAATCGAGGAGCGATATACACGAGCTAAACAAAATCAACCAATCTTTAATCTATGAATCTGATGCCCTTTACAAGCCACATAAAGGTAGAAGTTTGCAGCAATCCCTGCACAGTTATTATTGAATATCAATCGCACCTTAAGAGACAGTTTAATCTTACGTGTGCAAATGAGAAAGAGCACACAGAACAGATGACGAGACATGACTGGCCCCCAGGGCTGTGGGTAGCAGAGGCAAGCAGTGCAAGAGCATTAAATATGCTCCTGGAACTTCTGAACCGAAAATCCCTTTCCCTGTACTATTTGTATGGTCTTGTGAAACTGATTTAGAGAGTGGACATTTCCCAGATTATTCTAGCTGTCCACTCATCCTCTCAAAATTTGCTACAAGATAGTATGATAAATGCAAAAGGATCAATATCCTTGCCCATTATCATCATCAGCTCCTTTTAAACACTACTTAAACATCCTAAGGTAGCAGTGTTAAGGTAGCTGCTTCTTGGATCCCTCCAAAGTGTAGGAAGAGTCCAATGCACAGTGTTTCCATAGCTGAGTGAGTATGATGGGTAAGCTGCCTGGTTTTATTCTGTTGGTTTTAAAAACACCCAGGCTTGACTTTGCATTGTAGCATGATTGTCTGCACTACTGTATCGCTGCTTTAGAGGGCAAAACCCCAAACATTCAAATGCATTCAAATGTTAAGGCAGTGCCACCCAATTCATTACATGACACAAACCACTGCCATCGCCAGACCTACAAACCCCTTTCTTTAATGACCGATTCGCCACCTTCCATACTCTAACAACAGCTACAAACTCCCTGTACTTACTCTGTTTTGTTCTTCCTGGGTCCCTAGTTATTCCTACCTTAATACACAGCCATCACAGCTGCTGTAGATCTTAGGTGATGGGAGCACTCAACAATAGTTCTGCCAAGATCAGTCTTGCACAAGAGTTATAAAAGGTGGTCTTGCAAGATGACAAAATGTAGATGGCAAGCAGCTACTTGAACATACCTAGTTCCTTCCCTATCCAGACTGGTCAGATTAGTAAAAAGCCCAGTTCTATCATTAGTGGGACTCTTAACCAGGGAGTCAGAAGAAAGCATATGTCCATCCAAAGCGTTCTATGGATGATGTGCTGATTTCATTATCCTGTTCAGCAGAGCTCAGCTGTTCTCATAAGCTTTTTCTTTTGCAGAATTACTCCTTTTTTTTTTTAATTTGGTAATCTTTCACCACACTTAGGGATTTGTGAGGTTAAAAAAACCCCCAAAACTTGTTAAATTGCCATCCCATTTAAAACTGACAGGATGTTTGCAGATAAGTTTTTTAAAAAAGAAGAAAAAAAAAGTATAAATGCAAATCAAATACAGGCCAGATTTCACACCTGACATATTCAGGATAACCAAGGTAAGTCCTATAAATAGATGAAATCCTGGCATTTAACTAGAATAAGATACAGGTTCCAACCTTCTTCAGGATCCAGATGGAGTAGCTTAGAAATCATTTTTAATTTAATTTAGCTCCTGTGGGGCCTTTGCATTCAAAAACTTGAATAATATCCCTCTCTCCTTTGCTACAGTGATGCTCTGTACGAAGCTGACACCCACAAACCCAAACCTTTTTCAGCTTGTTTTTGTGAAGCCCTGCCTGGGAGCATCAGAAGTAAGCAGTGTGATAGCAGCCTGATAGCAGCTGCAGCCAGAGGCTTATTTCACAGTACAGCAGCAAGTGCAGAATCCAATTGGTAACTTTTGGCCAGACTAAATCATCTCTGAACAGCAACTGGTCATAAGGGCAGAATCAACAAAACCTTCAGTTCCACTAATTTAGCTTATCTATGTGCATCACTCAGACCTCTCAACTCCTTCCTGCTGTATGTCAGTCCCCTCCCCTTGATAAGAGGCTGCATTTTCCAACACTATCCCAATCAGGGATTTAAAAAAAAAAAAAAGGGATATCAGAAATGTTCTTTAAACTGCTTCAGTGTTTGAGACACTTTGCTGTGATTATTTAAAAATCAAAGCATACTATGCACTGTTCCTGAGCTTCCTCCTACTTGTTTCCAATCCTGTACACTTTGTTAAGACAGTGTATTCAAAGGTAATAAGAAGTGCTAGATCATCAACCAACCCCAAACTTGTACTAACCTAGGGCATACACATAATAACACTATTCTGTCAGTGTGCTTCAGCTCTAGTTCAGCAAGTAATCACTAAGTCCTCAGGCAAGTCTTAACTGAGACTGGCAGGGATGAAGAGGTGTATGATTCTACGCACAAAATCGTTCCAGTAGACACATCAACACTTCATCATGAACAGGTCAGTCTGCAAAACAGAACCATTCCATGTCTCATCCTCTCGACTGGTGATAAAATGAATTCTATGTATTAAGATGACAGAGTGATTTTAAAGCAGGGGAAGAGATTTAGTTATCGTGGTAAGATCCAGCTTAAAAATCATCTCTGATTTTTACAGAGAACAAAGAAAACACTATCAATTACAGAGACCATTGCTGCTTCACTAGAGCTGATGTGCCTTCAGGGGGGAAACAAACAAACCAACACAAAACACACACACACCACTGTCACACACAAAACAAACCCGCCCATTATTTCAGTTTGGAGAATTGATTTTCATTTATGTGTAGTGCTCTTCCCTTCTGTCTCATCTGGGATACAAGCCAGTAAAAGTCAGTGAAAACAAGAAGCCACTCGTAATACAGGGCTGTATCTCAGATGGACAAAGCTCCCATGAAACATCTTCATTCCAAGACATTTCACTCTTACAGGATCTGACCCAAGTAAAACTTCAACACTACTTACTACCGAATTAGAAAGGGATAAGAAGTGTTCCTTCAAATACAGGTTAATGAGAAGGAAAAAGCACAATGTGCACCAAAAAAGAGTTGAGCTGTACCATCCCTTCTTCAGCTAGGTGGAATTACAGGTTGGTCTGTTGAGATGGACACTGGGTAAAAGAGTATGATGTGATAGTTAAAGGATTTTGCAGATTGATAATTCTTTGTCTAATACTGAAAGGAAAGCGTAGGCAATTATACACTAGTATTCTCATTCTAAATTAAGTGTTTGCTCAGCCATATGTGCTTCTTGCATTGTATTCACGGCTGCAACAGCAAACATGTTCCATTTGCTCCATGCCTGGTTAGCTACACAACTCCCATCGATGGCTAAAAGCAATGGTTTGTGCATCCAATATAATTCCAACATAGAGGATTAGATACTTGTCGGGGAAGACAGCAGGCCTGCCCGCAGCCTAGCTCTCTTCTCCCAAGATTTAGGCCCTGACAATGTTCTTCTGTTCCCATGAGAAAGGGAAAGTTCCTCATGCTGAGAGGATCCTAATAATCACATTCTCAAAACACAGCGACCTTGCTGATAGGGGTACAGGCTGCCCTAAACCAAGAAGCAGTTATGGGAAGGGATTTGGGAGTAACAGAACATGTTAGGAACCAACCATAACAAGATGGTCAAAACAGCAGGTGTGCGGATGCTTTTAGGTATTAAAGGTAAACTAAGGATGTTTAGCTATAAGACAGGTTTATCAGAACTTGTTATAGTTACTAACCAATCAATATGGTGTGAAGAGTGTGTGTAACCAATTAGCAGTTTTTTATTGCCACATTTGCAGTAAGAAAGGTATAGAATCTGTGTGATTTCACCTAATAAAATGTCTTCCTGGCTTCATGGCTTCACCTAAAATTCATATTGAATTGCGTGTTGCTGTCTGCCAGTCCCCACAGGTATGTTCATATTTATGCATGTATTGTTTACAATTTGCAGTTTCAATACAACTTGCATCAAAAAGATTTAACACTCCACTGTTATATTTATAGGTTGTATATACATTTCCAGATACTTCTACTCTGAATGAAAAAAAAATAACATTTTTCTATACAGAAATGTATAGTTTATCAAAAGAAGATGTATATGGATGAAAGGACAAAAACTTATAACAGATTCCTTTGCCAAAAGTATTATAAACATCTTTTGTCCCCCAAAAAATTCAAAACCAAATATATCAACATAGTGTCTGATTCTGTAGTTGTTAATCACCTGTGCAATTCTGATAGTAGGAAGCATCCCTGTGAAGTCTGGAGGTCTAGCCTCTCAGTATCATATTGAAAATACCACCACAAGAGAAGATTATGAATTGCATGTTGTTTTAGGAGCTGGGCTAAGGGGATTTACTCATTCCTTCTAATTAAAGCAAGATTGCAATCTGTCTTGTCTTTACCAGAGACTAGGTTCACATTAAAAGCATAAAAAAAAAAACAAAAAGAGAAATATTCATGATGGTAAGAAACAAGAGATAAAATAGACAAGACCTGGAGGAGCTAAGGAAGCCCTGAGAACGTGGTGGATAAATGGGCTATCATAAAATAAAGTAACACTACCTCAAGTACAAGTGGAGAGTGTAAGAAACAGTACTTTCTATTTGAAGTCACTGCTAAAGTGTTAAATTCCTATAAAGCAAAATAGGCCCAAAATATTAATGCTCACACTGCATGAAGCAAACCAGGACCAAATATTAGTGCTCACGCTGGGTGGCACCACAGGAATCTGCAGAACAGTCAATGTGTTAAGATACCAGCTGGCTTCCACTCACAACTACAAAAAATAATTAAAAAAATCAAATCTAGTCTACTGTTCTCTTTAGAGAGTCCCTTCCTGCTAAGAGGATCATTTAGAAGCTGTCAACAAAGTTGACTCTTCCCTTTAATATTTGCAAGTCAGGCAAAATTACCTATAAATTATCCTCCAGTACTTTCAGTTCAGGTGACTTAAACTAACTGGAACTGCTGTGATATTTGCATCTTCCAAAACAACTTTGCAAAACTCTGAATAAACAAGGCTCTGGAAAGCCAGTGGGAGTACACACTTGTTAGACACATCACCAACACAAACAGTTAAAAAACTGTACAAATGAGAAACATTATTAGAATTTTGTAAGCTTTGAGGAACATTAGTTCTAGTGCAAGGGAATCTACCCCTTAAACATCTCCCATACCTGAAAACTCTGCACTGAGAGTATTAAACAGGGTGGATTTCCATACCCTTTTGATTTAATGCTACAGAAACACAAGAGAAAACAGAATTTTTTGGAAATTAAATGCTTTGTAAAAGCACATGTCTTGGCTATCTTAACTGCTCATAAAGATTCTCAGCCAATAGTCAAGCGCTGCTAAAAAATGATCACCACCCCTACTATATGCTAATTCCACAGTTTTTTATATTTCTAGTCAGTTCTCTCAATGTCATTGGTTAGCCAATGATAATATACGCTGGCTTGTAGCCATTATCTTTTTTTAAGCTTATTGTGACTGCAAGACACTAAGTGGTATATCCCAAATGAAAAGAGCAGGGGGAAAAAAAACACATTGCTGAAAACTATCTACTAACATCTACTCATGTAAATAGCACTTGTACTTCTAAAAGCACATATTCATTTTACAACACTGAAAAGAGCAAAGTTTTGTTAGCCTTAGTTTCTGTAGGAAGCAAGTTATTGCTCTGTTTAGCTGGCGTGCAGCCAGACACAAAAATATATCTATGCCATACTTGAAATGTAGTCTTGATATGTATGCATCTCAATAGAAATCTAGTTTTCTCAGTACATAGTCTGATCCTGAGCAGCTAATGGGAGACTTCTTTTTAATGTGGGGGGAAAGTGTTGGTATTTGGTGGTGTTTGGTTGTTGGGTTTTTTTGGGGGGGGGTGGTGGGGATGATACTGGGGTGCTCTAATGCTTTCATTGGTTTCTTTTTCTAATATGCTGTGGATTAAGGATAGGAAAATAAGTTGTAATAAGCACCCATTTTCAAGATCCAGATGCAAATTTGGTTACCTTTACTGCTTGCCCAAACTTTTGTCCACGAATGACCATACAGAGCCTTTTACTTAAGCAGGGATTGCATCTACTGAAATCCTGAATCCTTTCTCCCATCATTTCTAACATTTACCTCCCCTCCATTAGAGGTACAATCCCTCATAAATACATATATGGGCATTTAATTCACATGTACAACTGTTTGTCTCCAGTTGATTCTTTAGGGGAACTTACTGTTTAGCTTTTGGTTTTCTCTAGCTTGTCTCAAAAGGATATTTGACTTGGGAATAAAGTTACTGAATTGATTCTGACTTTTCAGTTTGGGATATTCTCACATTTTCTGTTTTTCTCCATTCAGTAGACTTATTATTGAATTTAAATAATGTATCTAGAGATACTTTTTTAACAGAGGAAAGCAGCTAATAGTTTCTGCCACATACAACATGAGTGCATTTTGATCAGGAAAAAAAAATAAATCAAATGGGGCAGTAGTAAGAGTATTAATGTTGTTGTGTAGAACTGCTTGCCTGAACAGAGGCACACAAGGTAGATGGAGCTCAGCTCAGTCAGCACTTACCTGGGGAATCACAGGGTGTTCCTACTGTACCACTGTGCTTCCACACTGCTTTAAGGTGAGGTCTGCTTGCTCACACAGTATCAGGCCAAGCTAGAGAGAATGACTACACCAAATCTACCCTCTCCACCACAAGGCACGTAGCCCATGTGAACAACAGGAAAGCCTGGACTAAAGTGGGTTACTGTCTAAACATATGGGGGAGCCCAAAGAGCAATGAAATTGATTTACTTTCAGGTTTTTAATGAGGAAATTTTAAGTGTTCCTTGTGATGGTTTTCTATTTTGACAATTTATTAGATGAGAAGGCCAAGAGGACCAATATCTTACATTGCCTGAGCTTCTGCCTAATACAAAGCCATGTCTTTGAAAGTCCAGTGTCTCACTAAAAACCCAACTCTGAATGAGTCTCTTCGTCCTTCTGCTCCAATTCGGTTTCTAGGGATGCTGACTCATCCCACAAACTAAAGCATGTCCTGTACTACAAAAGCATGCTCTGTTTCACTCTTGCCCAAAACTTTCTCTGCAAAACCTGTCTTCTCAGACCTAGTAACAACACACTGTTGTGCTTGAAGCCCAAATTTTGGAGTTTTCACATTCCTCCTTGTGATAACTCTTTCAGAGTTATTCAGTTCACAATACAAAGAATCCCACCAGGAATAAGCAATACAAATTATGCATCATATGTAATTGACTCCAGCAGGGTATCCCCCAATAACAGGAAAACAACTGTCGAGTTACTCCTCCAGCATCAGTTACTAACAGCTCCAGAAAGCAGTCCAATACATGGTTTGTCCATAGGAGCACAAATTCATACAGTGGCTCTGTCTCAGGCTGCCCCTTCAGGCTTCGAAAGCCCTTGGTTTTGGCATCTGTATAGACACACTTTGCAAACGACTCTTTTGCACAACTGACACGTTCTTTCTCTCTCTGCTGTACAGAAGTTCACTTGAACCAAAGCAGCCCAACCAGTGAATTCCCCAGCTACAGTGAAAACGGAAGCGATACCAGTTTACTTGTTTCACCCCTCCTGGTGGCTGGAGTAGTGATCGGACTTGTGCTATTTCTGTCCTGTGTTACAATCATTGTTGGCAGTCTGCGAAAGGAGGGACGGTTAAGGCACCCACATCTGAGGAGAGATGCTGTTTATGGTAAGATAGCTAGTTATAGCAAGACAGTGCTTAACTTTATTAATATCTAGTGCTACGGGCAACAAAAAACAGCTGGCTGCTGTGCAAGGGATAAAAAACAAATAATTAAAAAATAGGGTAAGTAGGTCACAGGCAGCTTTGTAGTTTAACAGCATCTTTGTGCTGGCCCTGAATTCACATAGTACGTGCTCCATAGTAAATGGTTAATATAAACAAGGCCAATGCCGACAGCGTTTCTTAAACAGCTCATTTTCTCTTTATAGAGTATGAGATTTCTTCTCCATTGCTAGGCTCCTGATAGTTTATTTTCAAATCCCATTATAGCCTTGGTATAGCATATAATGTAATTTCTATTTGTTGGAAAGCCTTTTCATTGCTGCACTGCACATCAGCCTACAGTGACTGGGTAATTACTTCTTTTCTGAACACAAGATGTAACTGGATGTAGACAGAACAACGGCATTGAAAAGTCATTACAACTGCCATCAAATAGACTGGTTTGCTATCAGAAAAATTGCCAATTCCTATACCCTTACCCACCCACAAAAAAACCCATACTTTAACCTTACTTGGAAACATGAAGGAATTAACTGTAGAACTACAGTTCTGGCCAATTTGGGAGATGCTAACCAGAAACTAAAAGCCACTTTGTCGAGGAAATAAGAGAATCTTACAATTTCTATATTCAAGGAAAAAAAATTCTTTAAGTCTCCAACTAGTAAAAATTCAAATGATTAATAGATTAATGAATTGAGGGAGATCAACATTTGTGTCATCTGTGCTGAGGCTTCTATATCTGCAGTTTGTTGTAAAAGCACACTTTTTCACCTAGTGTTGAGGATTTTTTCCTTCATAGAGAAAAAATGATGAGCTACATAGAAATGCATTGGCTCAGACCTTGATTTCACTGAGGTAAATGAAGTATCCACTGAGGTCAATTTGACTTCATTAATTATTTGGACCAGGAATTTTTGTGTCTAAAAGAAACACATTTCCTAGCATCAATTTGTCCACCTGGAATCAAGAATAATTCTTTCAGCTTTTCCAGAAGCACTTATCCAAATAAGTGAGTAATATTCATGTCTTGTGAATAAAGTTTGGACTCCAAAAGAAACGAAATGTAAACTCCCATGCTAATGTACAGAGGGAAAAAGAAAAAAAAAAAGAAAAAAGGAATGCAGAAAACTAACGTGTGCTATTATTGTAACACGTATTTTCCCCCCTACTTTTCAGCAGTTAAATTTGAGATTAAATAGAAGTTCCTGTTTTGCCCTAAACAGCACTGTTTTGATACAACAAAAATCACAGAATCACAGGGGTTGGAAGGGACCTCGAGAGATCATCAGGTCCAACCCCCCTGCCAAAGCAGCTCCCCAGCTCATACTGCACAGATAGGCATCCAGATGGGTCTAGAACATCTCTGGGGAAGGAGACTCCACCACCTCCCTGGGCAGCCTCCCAGGGCTCTGTCACCCTCACTGGCTAAAACTTCTTCCACATGTTGGTGTGGAACTTCCTGTGCTCCAACTTGCAGCCATTGCCCCTTGTCCTATCCCCACAGTCCACTGAAAAGGGGCAGGCCAATTCCCCCTGCACCCCATACTTAAGATATTTATAACCATTAATTAGGTCCCCCCCCGGTCTTCTTTTCTCCAGGCTGAACAGTCTCAGCTCACTCAGCCTTTCCTCTCATAGGGGAGATGCTCCAGGCCCTTAATCACCTTTGTAGCCTACTCTGGACTCTCTCTAGGACATCCCTATCTTTTTTATACCAGGGAGCTCAGAAATACTGACCATTAAGATTTAAACATTACATTTAAATCTACAGCCATGTTAATTTCAGCTCCTTTAAAAACCCTGAAGCTAGGCAAAATCAAATAGGACAATTTTCAAATTGGTTGTTAGAAATAACAATGCTAAAGAGATGGGGAAAGAAAAAAGCATGGTGATATTTTTAAAAAATTTGAAATAATAATTTTAAACTAAAATGTGTCAATCTGTCCAAATGAAAAACTGACATTAGCACGTGCAATCCTGTCTCAGCAAGCTTCCTCCGGCCAGCAGGAGAGCAGCTGGAGTCACTGTGAAGTTGGCTTCCTTCCCTTATCAAGCAAAAGGAAAGCACAGTACCCCGTAGACTGACTTAGTCCTGGTAAATTTCTGGAGACTATATTGGCAGAGGTGAAAACTGCCAGAGGAGGGACAGGCAGTTCAAATGAGTCCTGCCCTTTATCCTCTCTTGCGGGAGACACTACTTTGATGTCACTTTCAAAGGTGACCCTTCTCTCCAGGTACTATTTAAATGCATCAAGTGAAAAGGATTACTTTATTTGGAAGAGAGTTGGAGGGGAGAGGGGAACAGAGATTGCTGCATTTCCACAATTTGGGACATTCTTATGGAAATTTACCCCTGAATATTGAGCATTAACTAATTATCCTCAAAGACAGAAAATAGCACTGACTTCTTGGTATTTCTGGAGCTACGAAGTGTGAGAGCATTAAGTAATCCCTGGAGCAGGCAACAGGATTATTTTCTCTACTGTTTTCCAGTTTTTACCCTCTTTGTGAATGTTTTTAATTGAGAACAGCATTTTCTGAAGACACATACCTACAATCAAATAACTAAGCTGCCTTTTAAAACCCATCACAGAATTGGCAAGATTCAGTGTATGCAACTCCTGGGATCTTTAGGAATCCTGCTAACGTTTGAAGCTCCATGCAGCAGAAACAATGCTCCTTTTCAACCTTTAAGGTTAAAAGCATCTTCAGATGCTTGCATCTTGTATGGAAGCACTGAATACAGTCCCTGTGCCATAGCCTGAAACACCATGGTTCATCTATATATGACACTACCTTGCTTTTACAGGCATAGAAGTGTCCTGTGACACTTGACTGCTCCTGAATACCAACAATTCCTCTGCATCATATAGGTTTTATTTTCTAGTTTATGGCAGTGTTGTAAGCAGTGATACTGTCTCAGAGAATCCACCACAGAGGAAAAGCACAGCAAGTATTAATTGCTTGTTTTCCAGCTCCAGATGGCTTCTCTTATGGTGGCTCTTTTGGAGAGCTAAGATCCACCTGCTTGGAAGAGTTTCCCCCAGCTTTTGATTTTGGTTCCTATCTGGATACACTTTCTCAGGTCAACGTCATGTATCCTGATTCACCTCCACGGTAAGCATGATATTCTCAGATTCTGATTGTGATAGTCCTGCACTTGGAAAGCCTGTTAGAGAGGAAAATAAAAATGCTAGACCTATACCCACTACAAAAACACAGGTCATTCAAACAGACACACTTTGTTCAGTTTGTGTATAATTTCAAGTTTTCCTTAGCAGAATATCTCTTTAGTAAATAAAGGCATGTGTACAGCCAATTCTTATTGGAGAGAATGACTACCAGTTTAGCTGTGGAGAGCCATAGTTGCCTGGATTGTAGTAGCATCTTTGGAGAACAGTGTCCTTCACATATCAGGCAGCTTTAATTGCCTGGGGACGTTACATTGCAAGAAGTGGTTTCTTCCAAAGACAGTTTTTCCAGAAATTAGGTAGCATCTCCATCTACATTTGTGTGCCTGCATTCACAGGATACAAGAATAGACACCATGAGTGACAAGAGACATACTACAGATCACCTATATCTCCTCTGTGTGCCTTGTGCACCTTGAGGTTAATAGATAATGGAATTCAGTTACTCTTTCCAATGAACCAACAGAAGTAGTTTTAAACAGAACATTACTTTCTGTAGTGCTGCATCTTACAAACAGCAAAAAATGGTTGAACAGCCACGCCCTCCCCTCCCCCTCCTTTTTTTTTGCCTTTTCTTCCTTTTAAAGCACAGTGTGTTATGAGTCAATGAGTGATACTCATAGAAACCTTATGAGGGATACTCATAAGATCAGTCCTTTTCTGACTGCTTGTCTACATACACACTATAGAGTAAGTCAGTAGTATAAACATACAATATATAGAACTTTGCTTTTCCTATTCTATACATATTCTACAAGCAACCCTTTATGTATTACAAAGTCATAATATATAACAAATGGGCTTTTAAAGATGGTGTAAATATTTTAGCAGAAAGCTCACATTGGAAAAATCATTCTCAGCCTGGCATCTAAATTTGTAGAACTTCATATAAATCCACTTCAGCATTTAGACTGGTTTTTGGACCAACACCCACGAGTCTTTACTAATAAAAGCCAGCCAGCTGACACCCAAGCAACAGCTTGAGTGGGCAGCTGGCCAAATTTCTCAGAATGAGCTCAGGCTCCTGTGAACAAGCTCTCAGAATGTATTTCTTTAGTAGACAGGTCTCCTAAGATTATACCAAAGGTTCATTCCATTTCAAGTTTGAAACATGCCTAAAAAAGGATTTTTCACCTCTTAGGAGGAGTTCTCTGGAAGGAGTTACATGAATGATACAGGGTAGCACTAGATGATCTGGGCTCTCCTGTTACTTCTCCAGCTACTTTCTGCAGTAAGCCTGGCACACAAGTGAACTATCCTGTGCGCTTCTTGTTCTAATAAGCTATTCTGGGACATCAGTACTAGGATCAGAGACACATAAAGGTGTCCAACCATTGCCTCCTCAACATTCCCTTCTGGGCTGAGTAGTATGTGCCCCTCAGGGACCCAAAGTCCAACTCTGCATACACAAGGAATCACTGCTCATCTCGTTAATCCAGAATCACAGGTCAAAAGTAAAGACTGTTGTTAATGGTTCTGCTGGTTTATCACTGCTACCGTAATTAAATATTTTAGAAAAAGTAGCTTCAGCAAACCATCAAAATCTTACTAAGCTTTACATCTTAGCAACACAACTTGGAGAAGACTTAAAGAAAAGTAGAGCCTGGCAGATGGCTGAAAGCAGAGCTACATAGAGAGACATTTAAACTTACTATTAATACATTATATAGTCCAGTGTAGCTTTCTGTTCAGAAAAGTATTGGTTGAAAAGCATTGTATGAATATATAGCATTATGTAAGAGCCTGAAAAATTTCTTTATAGCTACCTTTACATTCTCCCCCATGGCATAACACTAAAAACTATTTTTTCTAATTAGTAGAGCGTAGAGATTATGTAGACTGATGGGTGCTAACAGCAGGAAAACTGACTATCAGACATGGCCTTGAAGCATAAACAAGACATGCTTGACCTTGTGCATTTAAAATATTAACTCACTGGGATCAATCTTGTTACATATGATAATATTTTGAAGATTAGGTTTTCTGACATGTAGCACTGGCTAAATTAATGCATTTCCTCCTTCTAATTCATGCAGTGCAAGATGTAAATTAAAGCTAAACTAGCATGCCCAAAAGCTAATAACACAACTGTAGCATAAACAGAACAGAAATGAAGAGCAGCAAGTGAAGCAACTGCATTGGCAAGTAACTCTCAACACATACTTGAAGTGAAAGAATTCAGTGAGTGAAAACTAGTATCCTGCTGCCATAGGCAGACAGTAAGGCATTAGCTTCATTTCACGACGTTGTTTAATACTGCCTGCAAGAGGCAACTGCAAAGCCAAGTATTCTTGAACATACTATTTCTGCTAAAACCATACCTTCTGACTCGATTTCAGGAGAAAGCATGACACCTCTGTTTGGCCAAAGGGTTGATTATAATCAGTTTAGAATGTTTTCATTACATTTTATAGTTGGGTTTAAACCATTAAATATGTGGAAAAAGAATTTTAGGGGAAGGCTGATGAAACAAAGAGTTGGAATATCCATTTCTATGGCTGAGGGGAAATCCACTGTTCAGGACTGCCCACTCTCGACTCTCCAACTGAAAGTCCAATACAAAATGTTAATTGGGGAAAAAAATATGAAAAACATCTTGGGATGTGAAGGATTGAACTGCTTTAATACCTAAGTCACAAATTTCACTTGAGACTCAGCTTGATTATCACCGTAGGCACTTCCACTAACCTCTTTCTTACACTAGATTTTACATGCGATTTAAAGCAGTACCACGCACTGGGTTGTCATTAGCCTGCCATAGTTGCAGGGTGGTTAGAGAAGCCATTTGGTCAGTTTTTCTTGACAGCTCAAAATATACAGCACTCCTATCCATAAACATCCCTTTAGGATAATTAGTGACTTTCCAATGAATCTCAGATCTGTGTTAGCATCTGTCAGATTGATTTTACATGAGCTGTAGAAAGAAAATACAGAAAGATACAGTGTGTATGAACTAAGCAGTTTCAAGGTATAAGGGGTCTGTACTTTAAAGTCTGTTTCAATACTTGTCACAGTGCTGGAAGTTAAGTTAATGTTTTACAGTCTGCGTTACCAGAGATGACAAAGTTTCAGTCAGCTTGTTTGTTTCATCCTTTGTTTCAGTCATCTGAGAAAGATGATCTAGCAAAAATTGTAAACTACAGAATTCTTCTCCCCCAAAATCATGACATTTGTTCAAATTTAACCAGGACAGAATAGAAGAACAATCACCCTGGTCAACTATCAGCATAGTAAATATGACTGAAATGAATACTGGAAAGCCTGCAAATCCAGTATTTATTTGTTCAGCATTCACTGTGATAGCATGAGTAAAATAATCTAATTTTTAGAATATCTAAAATTTTAAAAATATTCAAAGAGAAAAAATAATCATTAGTATTATTTGGAGTTAAATGGCAGGCAGCAGACAGAGGCTTCTGGAGTTTGATCAAGATGGCTGTAGTTGCCGTTTTACCAAACACATGCTTTTGGCACTGTGTGGGTAATACCTTTATAGATAAAAATTATGAGCTCATGTTCACGTTCACGGTAACACACATAGTGAGCTTTCCTCATTATCTTTTTATATAATAGGAAATCTGTTTAAAAATAATTTGATCTTAGATGTTCTAAATGGCTTGAAATACAGTACTGATCAAGTAAATTAAAGAAATTGTAATATTCTTTATTAGAGTCTCTAAAATCCTAACTATGAGGACATTTGAGGTTCCTTGCACAAAAGGAATTGTATCAACTTTTCACCTTTTGGCCAGAGGAAATGCATCGCACCCCATTTGACTAAGTGCTTTTTCGCTCCTTAGTGATTGGATATTAATGGTACGTACAGAGCTTTAGGCAACCAAGGTTATCGCCTTTTCATCTGAGACTCATGACTGTCTAATACAGAACATCATTGAGGAATGAGTCTTGACCGAGGGATTTCGCTTCAGGAATAGTTTTAATGGAAGTCACAAAAGTCCTTTCTGTGTATCACATGGAAATGTGTCCTGCAGGGCACACTATGATAGAAACCTGTTAGTCACCCATTATCCTAGTACTCAGAGCACATTGGGGGGTTTATTTTATTTTAAGTGTGCTCACTCTACCTCATCTGGTCATCTTGCCTAATCTATATAGGAACAATTCCAGGGAAAATTGTCTGTTTACACTTGGTAACTTCCAACACTCTTAATACCCATGTACAGTCTACATTGTTTAAATGGGCAAATCAACTTTACTTTCAGGTGGCAAAAGGAAATGCTCAGGTCTCAAAGGCAGACACTAATTTCCATCTAAATATTAAAAAAACCCAAAACCATCCCCTACTTAAGGTACTTTCTTTTCCAAGACATTTGTTTCTATCCAGTGCTTCTGAAGAGGCAAGTTAGCTGTTCCCACAGGGAAGAAGGATTGAACCAGCTTCCTAGATTTTCTTGAAACACAGAATTAGGCTTGCAGGAAACTGACATAAAAACTTGCTAAGTTGCCAAGGCCATTCCTTTGCCAAGGCCAGTGTTCCTGTAAGCATGCAAGGCAAGTAGCTCTTGGCAGGTTACAGTAACATTTGGGAAAGCATGAAATGGACATTTGTGGTTAAGTTCAGATTTCGCTTCAATTCCCTTACTGGGATTTTCAGGCAGTAAAGAAATACCATTGGAGATATGATGGCATTAAATCTGCTCAAAGTCATGACGAGATAAAATTCGTGATTCTTTTGACTCCAAATTCTGAGCAGCCAGACACACAAAAGCCCCTCCCTTCACATCCCAGTTCATTATTGAATATTAATTAGGAATAGCAACAAGTTAATTGCTTTTTGATTAATCAGTTGCCCTCTGCTGTGAAGGGATTTTTACACAACACTCACATTTCAAAGCCCATCAGGTGAGCACAGGGAGGTTGCTTTAGTGCTCGACATTAAGCCAGCCCTTGAGAGGTCCGAACCTGCAAGGAAGACATGTATCCAGACTAGTATTCTGGATGTCTCAGGTATAGTTCTAAACAGAGCCCTGCCCTCAGCAAGGTTCTCAGCTGACGTGAATGCCACCACACCAGTGGCAGCACCATCAAGTTATCCTCTATGAACAGTTTTTCCCCCGAGCTGCCTTCATTATCCTATTTTCTACTAAGAGCTCATCCTTCAGGAAGACATTTCAGTCAGAGGATCATAGGCTTGAGAGAGGATCATCAGCAGTTACCCAGTCACAGCCCTGCTGCTGCAAGCAATCTGTCTTAGTAGAAGTTTACCTATTCCATAATAGAGTTTGCAAAGATCTGGTTGTCATTCCCCAATACCTAAGGATAGATCTAATTACTAGTTATTATGACAAACTTCTTTCCAGCTTCAATTTGTTTAGAGCCATGGTATGATAGTTTCTTTTTGTTGCATTTCCAGTCCTCTTAAATACCCATTCCTTTCTCTTTACTTGCATGTTGCATTTGTGGTCAAACATCTTCTCACACCTCAGCTGCCTGTTGTGAGGCTAAGGCACAAAGTTCTCTTAGCTTTTTTGTAATCAAAAACGTCTGTTGGGCTGCTGTACTGACTGACCAGACATTCTCTTTGGCTGTCCCAGTTTCACTCCAGAAGTGCAAAATACTGCTGCATATTAAAAAAAACAAAACCCACAAACCTCAGAATTAATTCCCAGAATTATTAAAGCAAAGCCCTTTCTAGGAATATGATCCTAAAACAGTTACATGGCAACCTTTCTCCTATACTAGCAGGTCCCAAGCATTCTTGCTGACATGCAAAAACTGGTGTTGTTTAGAACCCTGTTTGTGTATTAACTCCATGGCTTGGGTGGCTACAAGAGATTATTTTGAAATAAATGTATTTAAACTGATTGTTATTACTCCACCAGTGCCTATAGTTTCACTGTCATTTACTGTATAATGGTTACATAAATGCAGAGACTAAACACTGCTTATCAAGTAGTTCTTTTTATGTATAAAATTAATTCCAAGCTGAAATGTATCATATGAAGTCTTCATCATAGAGTGACTATTTTTATTAAAAATATTTAATTAGTTAAAACTGAACAATTATGTTGAAACTGTATTTAATCAGTTTCAAATGAATGCTATCTGGTGTATGTTCTCATAAAAACACTAAACATTTCATTTCAGTTTTATCTGGAATGTTTATTCATCAAAGAGTTACAACGTCCTCAACAGTATCTTGAGACATAGTACAAAATACAGGCCCAGATTTTTAGTGGTTATTAATACAAATAGTCCTATTGCAGTTGCCAAGAACGTGAAATTCCAGAAATAACTATAAACAGAAAAAAGGCAGGAAAAAATTAATTCCAGGTTTCCTTTATCTTCAAGAGTTAAGTTACTTAAGCCTTAGATGCTTCCTTGAACAATACCTTGGGTTACATATGTTACTATTTAAAACACATTAAAATAAAAAATGAAAGTGTTTTCTGTTCATGGTTACCTACTGTAAAATCAGGCAGGCAATTGGAGATGCATTTACCATACATCTGGGAACTTAAAAGTCAACTGAGATCAGTATCACTCAATAATCAAGAGAGAGAAATTCCTCCAGAGTACTTTAAGAGGAGTATCCCCCTTGTCTAAATAGCTGCATTTCAAATAAATGTGAGAAAACATTACCAGAAAATACTCCAGTGGTTTTTCTGGATCATTGGCTCATTCCTTCAGGGCCCTGGCTTGGCTCACACTGCGGGCTATTATCTCTGGGTGTTGCATGTTCATTAATCACCCTCTCCTCCCGTAATTTAGAATCAGTCATAGTAAAAATTTCTCATATAATAATACCCAGGCCCAGAGAGAGACAGATGAATTTTAATTTCATATATACACAATAACTAGGAGGACTGAATTAGCATAGGGGGCTGTTCCACTTAACTATATATGTTTATTCTCACACTATCATTCTCTTAATTACTAGGCCCCAACAGTTCAGGGTGTTTCTTTTTTAATAAATAAGGATATTTTGGCTCTTCATTCTAAGATGCTGTTCAAGAATTAAGCTAAGTTAATGACTGAGACAATGAGTAACATGGAATGGATTGCTATTATATGAAAACATTACACTAGTGCTTAATCACTGGCAAAGCACGCAAAAGAAGTGTCAAAGTATAGTCAGCAAATGCACATAGTATCTCAAATGGAAACTGTCAGTATCAAAAATAAACCTAGAAAAATATCCTGTCTCATGACATATATCACTATAAGAGCAGTTCTTCTGAAAGTGATGCAGTTCCTCATGGTAGTTACACACCACCAAATAGATGTATTCTAAGAATAAAACACCTCCAAGGAAACACTGACAGATTTTTAAATTGCTGTCCTACAAACCTAGCTGTTAGTAGTTTGTACAGAGATATCATCAGTTGAACTACTTCTATGGCCACCAAACACATCACTTTTTTCCTTTGATCCTCCTTTTAGAGGGTGTATTTGTTCTAATATCAACTTTATTAGGTAACAACAGAAGATAAACATCCTTTGTGTTGTTTTCATTATAGCTTAAACCCATAAGGACATGTGTTTTCCAGATTTAGGGATTCTGTTTACCATTATTAAAAGACAGGTCACCAGCAAAATAGAAACAAAGCAAGAGAAGCATTTAGAGGAGTCATAACATATAAGAAATGAATGAAGTAAAGAGAGAGCCATTTTTCACAAAGAATTCTTTATTCCCCAGATTTGCCTTTTTTCACTAGCTATACTTTGTGCCTTAAAAAAGTAGAACTTTCCATCTTTCCCCAGAGAGTAGGTCATAATTTATGAATGACAGCTACTTAAATAAGCTCTTTTGGGTTTCCTTAGCAACAAACCTATCCTAATACTTATTGCAACGAGACCTGACAAATTCATGAAGTTATTTCCCCCCCAACATTCTGAGTCAACGAGGTCAGCTTGAAGAGCTGCTGTATTTTTTTAGGCAACATTCTTCTCTTTGCAGATCACGTTTATGTGTAGCAAGATGACATTTACAGACATCAGCCCTACTTGCTTTTCCTACTACAGTTATCCCTTAAAAACTCAATGCCATAGTCTGCAATGACAATAAAGTTATTCTGACAAGAAAACAGGCCAAAAAAAAAAAAAAAAAAAAAGAGACAACACATTTCATGGTCAGTAACCCCTTCCTTCTCCAGCCACCTGTAAGATACAGTATCTTGAGGTTCAGTGTAATTTAAAACAAAATTAACAGATTAAAATCAAGTCACTTAATTCACCACAAGTACTGTAACTTTTTTCCAGTGCTGAGAGGCGTAAACTTGAGATGCAGTATAATGAATTCCTGTGGTCCACTATTAAGTTACAGTAACATAATACTTTTCAAAAGCATTTGCTTTCTTGTCTAGAAGGATTTTCCTGTGACTGCTGTACTGAACTAAAAAACCCAAGTAGCACCAGCTACTTTTTACACTTACAATAACTTCACAAAACTGAATCTCTCAGATAAAACACAACTACCCTTGTTGGGTTGGATTGCCTTTTTTTGAGAGAGAGAGAGACTAGCAAGTAGTTTTGGTTTTCCACTTAAGTCATGCAAGCTCACACTCACATTTTCAATTGCAAAACATACAGTAACACATAAACCTGTAGGTGTCATTCCTGTAGCAGTTACTGAGGCTCCACTGTTACATGGCTAGTAAGTTCTGCCTGTGTGTTGTGATCCAAGACCTACCCCACTTCCCCCATCTCTCCTACTTTCCTTTTGTTATACTGATGCCCATCTGACTATGCTGTGAGCTTTCAACTCAGGTAGCTAAATCAATAGAAATCCAGCCCAGAACAAAACACACACACCCCAACCAAAGAAAAGCACACGTGCACAAAAAAACCAACAACAAACCACCCACCCACACAACCTTCTTGCTTGTTTAGCTCCAGATTGGGGATCATGGTTGGGAGGAAGTAGTGCAAGGAAAACAGCAGGAGTATGCAACAGGGCAGGGGATACCTTCCTTTCAATGACAGGAACATTGGCTCATGTTGAAACCACAGCTTTAAGCATCCCTGAGCTTTAGAGCTGCCAAATTCTCAGCTGAAATCAACTGCATTAGTTACCATACTTCAGTGACTTGAATGTAACAGCATCATTTTAACATCAGGAATCATCACTGCAGTCTGTTATGGATGCACTGGTTCCTTGCACTGGTTCAATTCTCCTTTAGGTCAACAGCAGATTTCCCTTGCATGGGGTCTGGATCCAGAATCAGGAGACAGAGACGCTTTCTTCCTCTTGTGCCTCATCAAAAAAATCCCAAATTTTCCACCTTGAAACTCACATGACTATGGGCTTTTCAAAACTTAAACTGTTTCACTGTGGTAAAAGGAAGCAGTAGGTGCTCTTCATTAGCCTGATTAAGTCAGTATCTTTAGGTCAGCAAAATGTAAGTTAAGATGGAGCTCATAGTATGTAATCCTGGAGTGGCTTTTATTTTGAGTTTGTGAAGAGTTAAGGACATCAGGTCCGCAATTTCTAACTGACTAATATTTTTTAAAAGAATATCCAGTATTCTTGAAAGCTTTAGTGGAATTCATAGAGGCTGGACTGAAATCTTTTCCACATGCTTCTACAAAAAACATTTAACCCCCTACATGCTGAGGCTTGTTTCTGAAATATCTAACAGCCTTATTCAAGATCTTCAAAACAAGAGTTGTGTTTCTAAATACCATTCTTTCTGATGGGAAAGTTGAAATTTTCTAGTCTGAATTTAAGGCCATTGTCCTCATAAATATAAAGGGACATAAAAATAAAAGCATCTGTGGATATTTGAGTTATTTAGTTATCCCGTACTAAGACTTAGCTTTTTACCTTTCCCTTCCCTAAAAAGCCACTTCCATCACCCAGACTAGGAACAATACAATCAAAATCATTAGGAGCATTCTGAGTGTATGAATGAAAGCAGCAGAAGCACATATTTTATCCAAAACAGGCCCTCCATGGTTGATTGCAGTAGATTTAAGCTTGCTCTAACCAATGCAAGCTGCCCTGCTGCAAGCCACTTACAATGTACAAGTTGGGTTTATTAGCTTAGCTTTAGCCCTGCAGTAATGCAATTAGAGGGGGCCAAATGACTGCCTGCGGTCTACTGGGAAGACACATGCTAAATATCCCAAGTTTCAGGAAATATCCTAGAACTTAATAGCTCTGCAGTTAGTGTGGTTGAGGAAATGGGTTCTTAATTTGTCTGGCTCCAACAGAATTGTTCTGTGGGTTAATTAAGTAGGTGAAGGATTTCTTTTTTTTTTTTTTTAAAAACACACCATCCCCCCCTCCCAGGAAACATCCCCTCCTTCAGAATTGGAATTAAAACGATCCTGAAAGCATTGAACAAGGCAGCCAGAAACAAATCAGGTCTAACATTTAAGATTGTGATATTACGACTCTTCCTCAATTTTGCCCGAAGCCACTGAGCCAGGAAAACAGGACTTTCCTTTAGATCACTAGACCTGAGCTGGTTTGATATCAAAAGTGAAGGCAGCTTTAGTTTGTGGACAGACAATGCTAGGCTAGCCAGTGGTCCGCACAGATAACAAACTAGATTCCCCAATTCTGGTTCAGCCTACCTGAAGGCCACAGCACAATCTCTGCAGAGCCCTTAGGCTCAAAAGGATGGGCAGTGCCAAGACAGCACAACACAACAGCATGAAGCCTGCCCATATCCACTCTGTCCGTCCCCATCCCCTTCCTGCAACACAGAACATGAAAAAACAAGGACAAAGACACACTGATCTAGCCAGGCTCACGATTTCTCTCTCATGGGCCTCCCTAGGCTGTGCAGTCCAACCTCCAATCTAAGGTGCCTGTCTGCATTCACACCAGGACAGCGAGCTCTGAGTATGGAAACAGAGTGAGGAGTTAATAGCTTCCCCTAGCTCTAGATTGGTGGCACAGACACAGCTATTAAGCCTGGATAAACCTGAGCTGGCTCCTCGCAGAAATCCCATGAATCAGTCTGTCTTGCATTCCTCTTTTTTGGAAGGAACCTGACAAGGCATCTGCAGAGTCTCAGAATGACCAGCATGAGTCTGTCAAGATTATCCATCACAGCTCTGTATCTCAGCAAGAAATCCTGCTGCCTCTGCCAGCACAGATCTGCAACCCAGACAACCCGCTGCATGTAACTGTTGGCTAAGCACCAGAGACCTGCAAGTCAGGAGGACAGCATTTGATGTGATACTCTTCTTTAGACTCCATCTAAAGCTCTCTGTACCTTATTTCATAACTGTAAAACAGCAACATCGCTTTGTTTTTCCCCAGCCATTTTCTAACTTACCTAGTCCTGTACAGTTGAGAGCAGGAATGAAGCCCAGTGCCTATGGTGACTGGTGTAGCATGCACAGCTTAGTGTGAGCCAGCAGTACTATTCCTCCTCCTCCTGTATGCCTGGCTGGAAGGAGCTGGGCTTATCCCCAGGCCCCTTAGATGAACAGTGCTGCCACAAATGTTGCTTTCATGCAGAAGGATGGGGTCTGAACTTTCACTGAGACTTCCAGGATTATCTTTAGGTATTTGAAGATAGGCTTTGAAGTATTACGCTCTCAAGCGTCTCACGTGACAGGGGAGGCAAAGATGTAGGCTGAGGAACGAAACACCAGATGATCCTTTCCTTCTCACTTTGCCTGCCCCTGTTATGCTGAAAATAATGTATAGTGGCATTTTTCACAAGAATCTAATGAAAAATTCCCTTTTTTTTCTTTCAGCTACGATGAATGTGTGGGGCCAGGAGCAACACAAATATACATTCCCACAGACGATCCCCCCCCGTATTCTCTTACGGACCCTTGTCAAAGAAATGAAATATCTATAAACATTAGCCTGGAAGAGGAAGCAGCATCTGGGACTACAGGACAGGCTGCAAATTATGCAGTCAGGCTGCAGGACTTGCAGCAGCCCATTTCATCCATCTCTCTGTCGTCTCTCACTCTGGAGGCTGCTCCCCTGTATGAGACAGTGGTGTGTGAACAGAATATCCCCATCCCACTTGTTCCAATGGAAGTACTAAAAAATTCTTCCACTGACTTTCAGACACTCCTGAACCAAATCATGTGAATAAAAGTGGCTCTTTCCTTCTTTTCTTCTGAAGAACTCCGACCAATGAAAACATTTAAATAGAAGAATAAAACCTCTGAAAGTTTTATCTATTTTATATCTTTAAACAGGGATGCAATGGGATTTTATTTTTTACAGTCCATTTTGAAAGTTTACCTTTTTGTGCTTCAAAGTGTTCCATGACATCACACAGCATAAAAAAGCAGCAGTGACAAGCAGTGCATCCAACCTTTTTGAAGCATTTCAAAACACATTGAAATCAGCCACTCTTAATGTAGATACATGCTATCCAGTCAAGCCTACTTGTTGGTTTTATGATACTTTGCATGTTTTAGAACAGAAGGAAAAAGAAGAGCATTTTGTTGTCTTTGTAGGTATCACTAGTACATTTCATTCAGTGTCTTGGCAACACAGCATTTTTAAATAATTCTTCATCTAAATGTGTGTTTCAGTAGACAGAACACTACCTGCAAAACACAACTATCCATACTATACAGGAGCAAGTAAAAAAAATATTGCGATAGTCACATTTTTCATTTGGAAAGCCTGGCCAGTATCCAGCTTTCCAGACCATTGCAAAGCCTGCTGTAAGTCTTCCTCAAAAGAAACTGGTAGCAAGTGATGGAGAGGTGGGAACAGATCCCCAAACACCAATTGGTTTCGCCTGTGGAAGCCATGCTGCAGCTGTGTGCAGGCCTGGGAGCCCTTTGCAAGGACATGCCATAGCCAAGGGAAGAGCAGCGTCTGGAATCCCAGAAGATGCTTCATGCCAGTTCCCATGCATGGCTGCATTTTCAGGCACTAACTGGTCTCTGTCTTTAGAAAGGAACCTGTAGTGCTACAAAGGACCCTCACCTCTAGTAATTGCATTAGTGTGATGTAAATAATAGATGCTGGACCTGGCACATACAGTAACAGAACCTCACTTCGTGCAGGAACCTTTTCTTAATAGGCATGATCCTTTTCACAGGAATTTTGCTACCCAGAGATACAGTCTTTATTCACAGATCTGGACTTCTCACACATTCATGGGATAAACGTACACAACTTGGAGTTGCACACTAGTAGGTAAAGTAGAGGTAAACTGCAAGTGTGAGAGTTTAATCTTAAATGGTACAGAAGTACCCTACCTTCACATAAGGACTACATCCTCAACCAGTACTACTAGTTCAGTAGAGTTATCAGAGGCTCATCTCCACTAAATCTCTTAAGAGATATTTTCACTTAAAAAAAAATTACACTGATAAAATGGGCTGCATTTTATACTAAAAATGAGTATAATAAATATATAACTATGTTTAAAAGGAAGCATCATCCAAATTATTAAAATTGCACTTACATTTTCTGTAAATACTAAATAATTTTCAACTGTAATCATCATTCAACACTCCAAAGATTGACACAATTATAATTAATACTTAGATGGGAAGTAATTATATGGTTGTTACTGCTGTATAAATTATAAGATTACTGAGTCATATGCACTTGATGAGATAAGGTAAGTATGCATTTTTTGCTAAGTAACTGAGAGTAAATATGTATTTTGCTAGAAGAACAGAAATCTTTTGTAGTTCAGCAAGATTTTCAGTATTCTTAGTATACCCAAAGGAAGAAAAATTCATAACTTTGCACAGCAAAACTGCTGGCAAGTGTTGCCAGAACATGGGCTGTATTTCACATTTGTAACACACAGACCTATTCCTCTGTATAAAGTACTAGTGTAAAACAGTTTTGTGGCATGCAATAAGAGAAGCAAAACACTATCTATTAGGGGGCAGAAATGAAAACCCACATAGAAATGTGCCAGTCAGATTTACTAGCAGGAAAATAAAATGTGAAGAAAAGCACAGAGGTTTATTTATGCAGAACAGGACATGCTTTCACAGCTGTGTCTTCCTGCAGCTCTTGGAGACCTGCCTAGAACAGGGTAAGGCCCTGGGACCAAACCCTGCCTACTTCAGGATGCTACTGGGGAGTGAGGGAGGAAATCTAATAAATACCAGAAGACAAATGTAATCTTCCCCCCCACCCTACCCCCCCTTTCCTGAAAGTGAGTCTCCCTTACCTGTAGCATAGAAAATCTGAGGATTCTTCTGAAGACAAGCAGACTTTCCACATCTGGCAGGGAAGCATCTACTCTGTCACAGATGTTTACAGTTACTGTGCATTTTGGGAAGTCCTTTCAACCTGCTTAGCTTTTCACCAGACAACAGGAACTTTGTGACCTTTCAGTAACTTTCTATATACAGCTTACTAATTTTAAGTAGGCCTCTGATGAAAGTGGGGGATTTTTATTTTACCTCATGATATAAATGCATTACTAAGGAAAAATAATCGAAGTCTTTCTCCTTTGATAACTGTTACACGTTGCTGTCTGGATTGTATGTAGCAGCATTACTTACAAGTGTTTGTCTACTCCCTCTTGTGGTATATACTGTTTTATAAAGTCAAGTCATCTAGTTATCACACCTTGGCAGCTACTTTGTCACAGGGGTATGGAAGCCAACTGAAACATAAACTTCCATGCAGTTCCAGTTTTCTAAGCTGCCACTAAACGCATAGGTTATGTTATTCATTATTAAGAAAAAAACTCAACCACACAAACTGAATTAAAAGTAGAGTATGCTACCTTCAGTGATACCTTACCATGATCAATTGCACGAGTGGCTTAGAATTTTCTACTCTTGTTATCTTTTTAACTAGGTGACTTCCAACTAAGTTGGGGGGAAAAAAAGCTTTTAAATCCAACCCGTATACCTCTGCAAACAGACAATATTAGAAAGAGAAGTTTATAGCACTAAAGCTGCTCTAACAGCTTCTGCTGCTGCTGGTACTACTAGAACAGCATTGAGATTTCTTGTAATGATGCAATAAGAACATGTCATTGCTTGGAGAATATTTAAGATACTGGATAAATCTCAGCGAAGTTGACAGAGTGACTCCTGATGCTCCTTTTAAGAAATTCATATCAGATTTTATCTTGAGCTCTCACATAATTTTAAAGCCAGTCCTAAAACAGGCTTAACACAGGCCTTTTCATTTATTATGATTAATATAAAAAAGAAATTGGACATGCTGTTTCTTGCTATGTGATAACAATACTGTATTACTGTAGTTCTCTTTTTTGCTTCAATTTTTAGTATTCTGATCTTTACACAAAACTTTTAGTAAAGAACATTCATGTATTCGATACAGCTTCTGTGCTTTTTATTGCATATCACCTTGTTACTACTCACAGACTTTAGCCTCCTGTTATTTCAGGCAACTAAGCAACTGTCAACTAAGCAGCATCATTCAGCCACTAACATTTAGGCTTTCCATTTGTCAGAGATCACAGGAATAAGCAGCCATCGGAGCTGTCAGGTCTCTCCTGCTTAGGTGGACTAGTCAGTGTGTGCCCAGCCAGGCTCAGCAAGAGCAGGAAAGGAAGAGTCTGCAACACTGCTGCAGTGAAAACTGTAACCCTTGCAAATACTCTCCAGCATTTTAAACCCTCACTAATTCCTCTGAAAACTACTAAGGTCAGGAGACTGGAAAATAAAACACACCACCAAGGAAAAAAAAGAGGAAAAGCCAGGAATTAACAGGCCAGTCTTGCAGAAATACTCAAACGGATAATTTGTTAGGACAGCAAGGTAAGTAATAGTGTATTTCCTGAATCAAAATCACATCAGATAGATCTAACTAGTCACAGTAAAGTCTGACAAATCATTCCCCTCCAACTACAGAAATACACTCTACTTACATAACTACAGACATCTGTAAATTAAAATAACATACGAGAAAGTATTTTATCAACCCCTCTGTGTTAGTTTGAAAGGATGTGTCAGGTGGAATCACCTGTGAAAATACTGAGTGCTGCTGGATTTCAGAGTTTCAAAAGAGAGAATGGACCTATTAAAGTCAACTTACATAAATCTAGGAGAGACAGGAGTTCATAGGCAAGCAGGACAGGAATTTGAAGAGACAGAAACAGCCTGGAAAGAACAAGATGCAATTCAGTGAACACAAACAACAATTCCTGCACTTTTGAGAAATGTACGCTCAAATTCACAAATATGTGACACAGGTGACCTGTTAGATGGCTACAGGAGAACGTCTGAGAAAGAGACAGACATATACAGGCTAACTGTGAGTCAATAATGTCTTAATACTAGGAAAAAAAACCTACAACAGCCTGGGAATATAAACAGTGTTATTATTCTTAAAGCATTCAAAATCGCTCTCCCCTTACTACTGGCTCTGTCAGGAAACTGAGTCCAGGCTGAGGCTGTACAAGTCAAGGAAGCTGACAGACATGACTGCCTAGAGAAAAGGGCCAAGAAAGTTAAAAGACCCAGTTGTTATTTTTCTTGGTTTTTGCATGACAGAAAACAGAAAGCTGCTCTCCATTTTTCTATAGAAATAATAGAATTGATGGGAAACAGACAATTAGTATTTTATGTATCGGGGAGTAAACCCATGTGTAACTAGGAACAGAAAGGCCAAGTTTCAGTTGTCTTCTAGTGGAACTTTCCACATCCTCTCTTTATCACTGTCTGACAGTGCCCGACCCTGCTTCAATACCTGGCAATTTGCAGTTGTACTTTTTTGTCACTTGATATTAGCAGCTTTCCAAACCCTAGACTGTCTGCCAGTACCCTCCGGGAAAAGAGGATTCTCTTAGCCCAGACCACATTAGTGTCCCACTGAGATCTACATGTTTTCTAACACCAAGCTGTTGTCACAGCAAAACTTTCAGTGAAAATACCACCCCAATTATATCCAAGCATCTCCAGCTCTTAACTCCACTGAAGTGAGGTCCTACATCCAAAGCAGGAATTCTGGATAGATCAAGAACTAAACCTGTTTTCTGAATCCCCAACAGCATCTCATGCATTAAAACTTCTTCTCAGCTAGCAAAGTTCATATTCATTTCCCTTTTCCTCAGCTCACTGAGCTCATAAGCATACAATAAATTCACAGCTCAGAATTCAGACAGGTCTGTATTCATAGGTACTTTCATTTCCATTAAAGCAAGAAAAAGTAACAAGCAATAGCTTCTATATCCAATAGAGGCACAAACAAGTTAAAGCTTTAAGGAACCTAGAAGTACCCATGGTGGTTCATTCATGCTTTGGGTCCAGTGTCTTAATTCTTTTTGTTCTCCTGCATCTCCTATCCATATTGTTTCAATAACCCTTCTCTGCCCAAATCAACTCAACCACAATGAAAAAAAAGAAGAGTCATGTATACAGTTTGATGAAATTCACTGGCTATTGGCATCATGTCTTTTGAACTCCAGGCAAATAGCAACAGTTTCCATGCACAGCTGAAGCAGTCATTCCTTTCTAAGGAATTAATCTTCTCTCCTGGGACTAATGACTAGGCATTTTGTCATGCCAGTCTTTAAAAAAAAAGAGTCTTTTTGAAGTGTAACAGAGGAATCTATCAAACTAACCTAATACATTAGAAGAGGTTTTGCTTTAATTTCAATTCAAATGACAATGAAACAGTGGGGAAAAAAGCCTGTAAAAGTGTTTATTTTGCGACAGCTTTACTCCTAGAAGGATTTTATATTTCTGCCAGAGGCTGACGTCAGCGATAAACAAAATTAATACAACCAGAACAGTGAAACTTCTTTGCAAAACATTTTAAAAGGTCACTGAAGAAAGAGGAGCAAGGTAGGAGACATCACAGCTTAGGGAACTGTGACGACCTTCCAGGCACCTGGGTCATGGGAGAGTATTCTGTCCTGTTGGCAGTGCTGGGATTAGTACCACACTGTCATGGTTTAACCCAGCAGGCAGCTAAAACAACCACACAGCCACTTGCTCACTCACCCCACAGTGGGATGGGGGAGAGAATCAAAAAGAAAAAAGGTAAAGCTTGTCCTATTAAACTGTCTTTATCTCAACCAACAACAAAGGAACAGAATAACAATAAATTGAATATACAAAACAAGCAATGCACAGTACAATTGCTCACCACCCTGAACCAATGCTCAGCTCATTCCTGAGCTGCCCGCCTCCCAGCCAACCCCGGCAGTTATATACTGAGCATGACATCATAAGGTATGGAATATCCCTTTGGCCAGTCTGGGTCAGCTGTCTTGGCTGCGTCCCAACTAGCTTCTTGGGCACTTACTGCCTTCTCTTTGGCAGGCCAGAATGAGAAGCTGAGAAGTCCCTGAATGCGTGAAAACAACTAAAATATTAGTGCGTTATCAACGTTGTTCTCATACTAAATCCAAAACACAGCACTGTACCAGCTGAAACCAGGACATACCTACCCACCAAGGAGATTATTAAATTCCCCCTTTCAGGGAACAGACTTTTAAAGTATTTGGTCCCTCAAAACACAGAGCATAAATCCCATCCTTGCAAGCTGTTCTAGGAGATTAATTCACAGAATAAGAACGCAGCGATAGCTAGATAAATGAGACAACTTGGTATTGACTATATTATGCAAATATGCTTTACTGAAAAGCAAAACACTCAGAAGAACTAGCAGCAATTCAAGATTCCCTCTATTATTCTACTAAAATGCACCAGACTTTAACAAAATACAGTTATTCTATACATTAACAAGAACTGCAAAGGTTAAACCATCCAACACACCCCTACCCCCATGGGAGCGGGTGTGCTGAAACATGAAATCTAACCCTCTCATTTGGGTCAATAAAGTTTTGCATATGGCAAGAAGAGAGCTGAGCTGCCTGCAGGCACCCTACTAAGAGCACAGCCAAGCTTGCCTGTGTATGGATGCACATATGGTAGGGGAGGAAGCTCAGACATTGCAGCAGATGGCCAGATGGCCTCATTTTAACATGTGGTGGTAGTATGGGGATTTGTCCCCCCTTCCCTCTTGGCTAGATCAGCATTTTTTATAAAGCAATTATCCACACACAGATTCTACAAAACTATTTCCTAATGACATTTCTCTTGGAATGATGATCAAAAGCATATGGTTTTGGTAAGCCCCCTTGCCTGGAAAGTCTGAGAGAAGACCATTTTGTTTGCCACACCACACAGCTGCTTTCCACAAGAAAGATGCAGGACCACAGTCAAGCAAGCCTGAGAGTTCCCTTAATCAGAAGAAGCCATACATTCCCAGCGGTTAAGAGCGGGACAGATATTAATTTAAAAATCACGTAATGAAGACAATCTAGAAGATGAGCCATTAAAAAAAAAAAAATCAAGTCACATTCACACCTGCAAATTCAAGTCAGTGGAGACATCACTGAAGACAGCAGCCCAGCTGGTCGACAACAAAACGTAAGGCCATTGGAGGCCTATGTCTCCACTAATTTGCAAAGGTACGCAGGCATACAACAGTGTAGCAGCACAGAAAGTGAGTCTAAAACTCAAGTTCAAGATTAACAAAGTAATCGGGATGAAAGTCAGGTTAGTTTGCCAGCTGCTGGGACTGACCTCCACTTCAAACCCTTCCCAGCAATCACGTCAGCCACCACAGCAGATGACATGTCTATTTCACCTCATTCCAACCCAAACCTAACCCAGGATTTTGGAGCCAACATACAATAAAAGGAATAATAAACCAGACACGAGGAACGTGTTATGTCACTGAGCTTGGCTGTGCCGCCTCACAGCACAGTCCCTCTCAGGGCAGCTTTCCCCCTCACACCTGCCCTTCAGCCCTGGGCTCCACCCGCCCAGGAGGGTGGGTGCCCACAGCGCACACCTGCCCCCGCGTCTTGCGGCTCGACAGAAAGCAGCCAGGTAGAGGAGAGAAGCAAGAGGGGCTCGAGGAGGAGGTAACACGGCGCTGGTGGAGCCGCGGAGCCGAAACGAGAGTCCTTACCTCAGCGTGGTGCCAGCAGCTCGGCCGCCCTCACACGACGACGCCGCCGCCACGCGCCCGCGCTAAGGCGAGGCGCGCAGCGCCACCCGCCTCCCCACGCGACACTAGCACCACCCCCTCCGCCCTCCCGCCTTTCGCTTTCAGTTCGCTGGGGCGCCCGCCCCTGGCCCTGACTGACACGGCGAGACACCACTGACCGCCCGGCGTGCCGGCGCAGCGGCCAATGACGGGCCAAGCGGTGCCGGGGTCGGGCGGCCAGGCAGGTCGGGCGGCCCGGCCGGTCTGGCGCCGCCATGAAGGAGCCGGCGGCGGCGGCGGCCGAGGAGGTGGTGCTGCGGAGTGACTTCCTGACCTACTACGCGGCCCGAGGGGCGCAGGGGGAGTTGGCGGTGTGCGACGAGGCCTCCCTGAAGGAGAGTGCGCGCCGGCTGCTCGGCCCGCGGCGGCGCGGCGCGCTGGACGTGTGCGGCGTGGCGGAGCGGTGCCGCCGGGCCCGGGGCGAGCGGAGCGGCTGCGTCTTCCGCGACCTGCTCAAGGCGCTGGAGGTGCTGGAGCTGCTCTGCGTCAACCTGCTGCTCTCCCCGTGGCGGAAGGAGATCAGGTCGCTGAAGGTAGGGAGGCGCCGGGGTGCTCGGGCGGGGGGGTACAGCCGGTCCCCAGAAGGCTCGCCCGGCCTCGGGGCCTGGTGGCCGGCGGGTTCCGAGGCCTCGTCGCCGGGCTCGTGGCGCGGGAGGCATGGCAGCAGCGCGCGGGAGCCGACGTGGAGCGCGCGAGGGGTGCCCTGAGCCGCGCGAGGGGTGCCCTGAGCCGCGCGAGGGGTGCCCTGAGCCGCGCGAGGGTGCTGCCGGGTGTTCCTTGGCCTCTGCAGGCCTTGTCCTGGTGAGGCCGGGCCTCCGGGGACCTTCCCGGCAGTGCCGAGCAGTTCGGGGACCCGGGAAGAGCCCTGTGAGACGGCGGAGAAATGAAAAGGGACGGCGAAAGGCTTCGGCTGTCGTTACTCTGAGCTTTAATCGCGCTTTGCCTACAAGGAGGGTACACTTTCTGTTCCGAGCTGTCACTGCTGCTGACAGTTTGATGCCAGAGGCAGGGCGGGTCGGTCTGCCTGGTCCAGCGGTTTTGCCACCTATCCTAGCCCTGGTGACGGTAGGAAAACCCCCTTCAAAAGAGGACATGCTGCTGCTTTTTACAGCAGGGTGGTCAAGGCCACCCCCTTCCCTAGCACACCGAGTGCATCTCATTGCCCAGAAGAGACAGCAGTCTTCAACACATACAGAATGTACTTCTATTTAAAAAAATCCCTGAAAACCCAGAATTGACAGATATTTCCCTTCCTACAGCAACAGGTGCTAGTGAGGAAAAGCCATTTCTTTCCTGTTCCTGGCGTGTAGGTCTCATCTGCAGAATCTTAAACAGCAATAGATTCCTTTTTTCCTCATTCAGCTCCCTAAAACAGGGTGAAGCATAGTATATCCAGGTCTAGAGTTGGTGGGCTTAGATTTTTTTGTATCACAAGAATCAAAAATTTGATTTTATTGAAGTTTTGAAGAGCACTGTGGGTAATCCAGAGTGCAGAGCACCTGAGGAAGGCCTGAAACTATTCTACTGCAAGGCACAGGTTGGAGAACAAACAGTATCTTGTGTACATACAGGTTTCATAAAAAGATACTAGTTATACAGGGAACACTACACACATTTCCTGCCTCTCTCACTCTGATGTCACACACACCCCCAGGGCCTGCTCCTTCCTTCCCCTCTGGAAGGAACAGAAGCTAGGGCATGAAAGCCACACACTGTTGGCAAAATATCTGAGAGCAGACTGAGGCTCAGCCCTACATTATACTATGGCCTTTTAGGTTAATGGCTTTTGAGGGGGGTGCAGTTTTGTTCTCAATCTAGCACTTAGGAAGTCAGTCACTCTCAAGCTGGGTAGCCTGAAAATAAGGTGCCTGGAGTTGGTCATGCTTAGGTCAGCACAGTCTCTCATATCACCATCTTTCAGACAAAACCAAAAACCACTTTCAGTTCAGTTCAGGAACTAGGCCTCATGTGGCTTGCAAACCAAGGAAATGTTGAATGATTTCTTATACTGCTACACAGCAGCAACATTTTATTCAGGTCATGCTTTGCAATATCGTGATACTTTCTGCCCTTCATAAAGGTCCTTTCAAAGAAATGGCAATTTTAAGTGGAAATAGCAAAGTTACAGCAGGACTCTGAAGCCTGGAAAAAGAAAGTGTTTATAGTCTTGTTACCGATTGAGAATTACAATTAACAGTGAGTGCATCACATCTGTTTCTTTAGGAAAAGGTTAGACCTTAGTGATTTTATTCTATGCAACCTCATTGTTTGAAAAACTTACACTCTTCAGTAGAGCATTTAAGACTTATTGCTGAGTTTCTCTAGGTTGACTCAAACTATTTTCTTACTCTCTTCCTTTTTGAATATTGATGCTCTTAGACAGTATCTCAGCAGGTTTAAACTTGCATAACGTCACTGGAATTGATGTACTATAGCAAAGCTATAATGCTTGAGAGGCTGACAAAATAATGCTGTTAGAAAAGTCTCACTCCAATTAAAAAGTCAGACTTCCAGGAACATGGTTTTTAAAAATACTTAAGTATCTTTTTTAATACTTTCAATTTTTAGGAAGTGCCTTTCATGCTTCCCACCACCCCCACCCACCCCCCCAGTGTTCATCTGTTTTTCAATTTTGCATTCTTTTCAGACATTCACCGGTAATTTTGTCTACTATATTCGATCTGTGCTCCCAGATGACATTGTAAAAACAGTACTGGAGAAAATAGGTTACACTGCAACAACAGCAACAGAGTTTTCACTTGTCAAAAAGAGAAACAATGAGGAAACGAAGCAGACTGCATTTGAAATATTCCTGGCAAGAATGGAGTGTGAAACCATCCTCGAAATGACAAATGAAGAAAAGCATGGCAATTTGGAGAAGACCCTACAGAGGAGAACACAAATGCACCAGCAGCATGGAGATAAGGACAAAGAGGAGCAGACACCCCAGAGAGAAGATGCTGAAAATCTAGAAAGCAAAGAAAACAGTGAGACATCTTTGTGCCTTGCTACTCAACAGAAGTCTTCAGCTAATGTGGATATATGCTTTGAAGCTGCTGGGAATCTGAAGATCAAAGATGACATGCCTCAGTTAGCAGTTGCTCCATCCGCTAACAGGCTCCAGGAACACCAAAGGCAAGTCATTAACACTGTACATTTTCCGGGCAAATGCTCAGACAGTGAGGACTTCTTGATCAAATATAGTGACATTGTCATAAGGCAAACACCGATTTTCAGTGAGAATCTTTCTCCAAAAGCTTTTGAAAAAAAGCCAAGAGCCAGTCCAAGTGAAGAATGTGTTTTGGCAGTCACTGCAGAGCCAACTGCAAATGAGATCAGGCCTGTGCCACTCTCACCAGGAGCAAGCGGTCCGCCAGCCTTCGCAATATTTGCTGACAGCTCTTGTGACAGCAAAACCACTTCGGAGTACAAAGCTCAAGAAGCCCCCAAAGAATCAATTGAAGCAGAAATTAACGATGCCATAAATTGCATTGACCCAGACCCTGCAGATGAACCCAATGAGCTGAAGTCTCTGCCATACAAGGACATTGCACCTGTCCAAAACTGCAGTGTCCCTAGGGAAGAAGAAGTTTGTGAGCTGTCTTTAACTTTCACAAAACTACACATCAAGGACACTCAGGAAGACCTTATGTATCCAGTAGAGGAAACTGGCCAGTGTGAGTCAGTATCATATGGAGGTACAAGTGACAGGAATGTAGGAGAATTTCATCATTCCAAAACAAAACATACATATCTGACTAATGCTCAGATGCAGAACAGAGCAGCTGCACATTCTGAGCCACCTTCCGATCTCTGCAGTACCATGGAGAACATGGAGGAGGACCCCACCACTGGTTCTGATAGCAAGAGACTACTAAGGGATACTCCAGATGCACATCCAACTCCCGAATGCTTCAGGCACATCAGGGAGCCCCCGAACCTCACCTACATTCCACCACAAAGTATTGATGTTCGGGCTTCACGCAGAAGAGCAGACAAAGCACAGGGCAGAAGGAACCTCTTGCAGCCTGAACATGACTCTCCTGAATCCAGTGAAGTAAAGCTAGAGAACTATAATTCAAAAGTAAATGAAATCCAGGAGCCTTATGTCATTATTGACCAAACTGACCAAGGAATGTTATGCCATCATACTTGATTCTACTAGTGTTTTATTTGTAATCTGACCAGGTGTTTTTTACTCTCACTTGTGGCCTTAATCATGTTTAAAAATAATTAGCCTTGTCAATACAGGTTTTAAAAAAATAACAAACCACCTACACATGTCAACTAGTGGAACAAATTCTTGACAACTTCTTCTCACCTGGAACCTTTGACAATGTAACATGAATGGTCACCTTTCTAAGCAGCATAGGCAAGTTCCATGAATTTAAATCCCATTTAATCAGATTCCTTCTGGCTGTACTTAATGCCAATTAAGCATTTCTTCTACTACATTTTTTCCTTTTTCTTTTGAGACCTATTCTTGGGGTATTCTGAGTATAGTATGCAGTATAATGACAGAATCAGGCAAATGTTTGTGAACTGGAAGATCCAACTTTATAGCTTTACAAATGCTATATGGGAGCGTAGTTCTGACAAGTCATTTCATTTCTGTGAAGCTGTGCTCTGAGCTCATCTTGTCCCTGTTTTCAGCTGAAATTACATTTATGAAGTGTGGTAACGTTCTTTTAGGTTTAAAGAAGTAAACAGCCCTCTGAACATTTTACTAACAGTTTGGCTCTTACAGAAACAATAACCTGTATTACATGTTTCATGCCGGTCTTGTTACCAAAATTTTTGTGGGTACCACCACAAATGTCAAGAGACCTACTGAGCATTGTAATCACTCACTGCTACCAAGAGAGGGAGATCCAGCTGCCACTGCCGTTTCTCTTGCCCCCAATCCTGACACTTAACTCTGCACCAGGTCTGGAGGTTGCTGGGCTTTTCTGTAAGCCAGTTCATCTCACTAAAACAAAGGGGAAACAACTGCCATTCTCTGCCATTGTAGTGGCAGGAAAAGGATCAGAGAAGTATCCGGGGGAGCATTAGAGCCAGGGTGAGGGATATCCTGTAGATGGGCGTGCTGTGTGAAAAGCATTGTGCTGAGAAGCAAAGGGAGCAGTGTTGTTAGCTCAGCTGTAAGCTGCAGTCTCAGCCCTGAGAACCTCCACGACACACAACATTTAATTAAACTTAGAAAAGCATACAGTCATCAGTACTGTATTTCAGCCCAATCTTCAGTGCTTCTTTATACAGTCGTTACCTAGAGAGATGGTTTAATGCTGGTTCAGGTGACTTTTCCAGGAGCACTTCAATGCTAAGAATGTTTTGTTGTTTCATGTTTAGGTAAAATACTGGTTGAAATTAATTTACTATAAATTGTTTATAAATGAATTTCTGGGAGAGTTGGAGAAGCACATGGATTACGCTATACAAACCTCAGAAGCTAAAATGTAATTAATTATTTGTGTTTTGAACATCTAATTGTCACTGTCCTGTCACCACCTGATTCTAGCAGCATAGGAGGAATAAAACTTTGACCAACCTAACATCAAATGACAGGACTGCCTTAGCTTTGGATGGAGTCAGGAGAAATAGATGTTATGAACATACACATACAAATTAACAGGGCTTTTTTACTCAGTCTGGCTAGGACACCAATAACTTCAATGGCAGCCCCTGGAGCAGCATGTTTGGGATTTGTGGCTAAAATTCTTGATCATACCTGACTGTTTTCGCTATTGCTGAGCAGTGTTTGCACAGCATGACTGCTTTGTCTTTTTCAAACTATACTCCCCAACGAGTAACTGGGAGAGGACATAGCTGTGACAGCTAACCTGGCCAAAGGGATGTATCATACCATGTAACATCATGCTTTGCAATCAAACTGGGTAGCAGAAGGTGGTGGGTGTTTTTGTCAACCAAGGTGGTCACTGCTGAGAGACTGGCTAGTCATCAGTCTGGTTGTGTGAGGTGGTGAGTTTCAGCTATTCCATCACTTGTTTTTTCCCCACCTCCTTCTTAAACCTCTCTCTTGACCCAAAATCTCTCTGGATTTTGCTTTTCCTGTTCCTATTCCTGATCTGCTGAGGGGGGGGGGAGGGGCACAAACAGCTCTGTAGGTCCCTAGCAGCACACCGGAACCTCCTTGCTCATTCGAGTACCTGTCCTTCCTAACTATTTTGGGTTTTATAAGCTGTATTTTCCCCCTGTGGGGGTTATTAAAATTACATGGTTTAAATTTCATATTGTGTCAATTATTCTGGAAATGAACTGCGAAACCCCCTTCCCATCAGAAATGAAGATGTCTCTTAAGTGTCTAAGTGACCACCAGTACTACAGGAGTCATATAAGTAACATCCCATGTGTATGTTTACTGTAGCTATACAAGGAAAGGTATTTACCAGAAGGAAACTAATGACTACCACTTGAAAAGGCACTGAATGGAGCTTCTCACTCCGTTAATGTCACACTCTAGCCTTCATTAAATCTCTTAACATCTACTGTGAGAAACTCCTAAGGCTTTACTTACCTTCCCATGATGGGCCTGTGCACAGCTGCTCCCATCCTCATGGTACCTGGCATACAGGAGACCTACCTCTTCACTTTGCCCTTGTTTGAGAAGTTTTGGACCAGCATCTTCCATTTCAGTTTCTGAACAAGGCCACTTGAGGAAAACACAGTAATATAGAGGGTCTTTTAAGGGGTGAGGAAGCACAGCCCTCACTTGCCAACAGTGCTCCATAGTCCACAGGTCCACCAAGTCACAGGACCACTGGTACACATAGTATTTTTTGTTTCTGAACAACGCCCACCAACCAGTTAAACTGCACAGAATTTGTTAAATATAAAATGGGCATGTTCTGAGAAGCTACCTTTTGTTACTGTTTGAGTATCAGGATTGAGAATCTTCTCTTTATGGTAGACTGACCCATGTCCTCTCTGCCTTTCTAGGGAGAGCTACTGTGCACTCTTGGATATTGTCATGTTTCTTACTGCTGCAACAGCACCTTTAACTTCCTGTACAGTGGTAGGGTTTTGAGAAACCACTTTGGTATTTGCAGATTTCCAGGGTCTCAAGAGACAACTGTTTTACAGTTAGATGCTTGTGAAGAGGTGGGATTTGAAAGCCAGCTGAAATGGAAAATGTCCTACTTAGTAGGCCTTAGGCAGCAGTCCTTCGTGCCACTACTTCCACATGAGTAAGACAGACCTGGGTTTAAAATGCTAGTTGTAAACACAGTCAGGCTTGAGATAAAGGACAGAGAAAAGGGTCCATAAGAGTTCTGACCTCATCTGCCAGTGCCCTCGTGCCCCTGTTGGTAGTAACCACTGCCCCTCTCCTTGCCTAATTAACTTAAATATTTACAAGCAACCACTCAAACAGCACTGATAGTCAGCAAGAGGGCTGCCTGGGCCCCTTTCTAAAAGAAGGTGATTTGTGTTTGTTAAATGTAAGCCTCTCCTCTGGTGAGCTGTCAGCTTTATTGTGCTACAGCTGGTCCTGACTGTCGATGAACTGAATGGGGATTTACTGACTGATTGGATGTCTTTCCATCATAGAGACATAAGGCCAATTCTGTTCCCAAATTTATATGCTACACACAACCTCTTTGAATGGCTTAGCTCTCCCAAGACTTGGATTAGAGAAATTCTCTTTTGATCAGTGCAGACCCAGTGCTCAGGCAGCAGACCTGGTAGCTGGGTGATAGTTGCTCACACAACCTCTCCCCACTGGGTCTCTTAACATTCGTATCACATGTACACCCGTGCCCTGTCTGGAGCTACAGTGCTCAAGAGGCATAGCTTGGGTTCACAGCAAACTTGTTTTTAGAGCCAAGAATGAAAACCAAATTTCAGTGTTACGATTAAAAAACAAGGAAAAAGACCACCACCCAACTGGCAAGCATGCAGCCACTGAGGAGAAAAAACTGAATTTACAATTCACTTCAGAAGTACAAACGACAGTCTTAAAAAACAAGGTAATTCCCTGAGACAAAGCATACCTGAGAGGGACTGGCAAGGCCTTGCCAAACTCTGATGAAAATCCATGTGACTCATGTTTGGCATCCTCTCACCACAATAAGACAGTTTCTGAAACTCTGCTTTATAGTTTTTTACCTTACTTATACCCAAACACTAGAAAAACCACCACTAACCCACCAATACTGTTAAAGGTCCCACCCACTGGAAATAATCTGGCACAGCTCTCTGAGATAGCCATTAAATCCCTCGAGGCTCATTTCACAGCATCAAACAGTAAAAACCTGAAATTAGGATTGGGATGGAATATAGTGACAGAAACTCAGTACTTTCTTCCTACCCAATCACTGCTTCTTAGACAGTCATTAAAATAATTAAACATTTATCAGGGTAACGCTGATTGCCCCTCCCCCTTCCCCCCCCCCCCCCCAAAAAATATATCTGAGAGATTTCAGGAAGCAAAAGCAAATTCCAGGCTTAAAACCAGTTATTTATGATTAGTACAGAATTTCTGTCTATATATCTATAGCAGACTGCAAACATTTTACATTTATGACACATAACAAGAAACCTGTTTGATTTTGTTCCCAGTTCTCCTTAAATACTCCAAACTTCCTGTATATGAAAATCTATACATGAAAATGGATAGCAAAACACAAAATAAACATCAAATATTCCTCTATATCCCACTGTAATTAAGAATTATCAGTAACTCACATCCAAACCCAAATGATCAAAAAGCATACAGTGCTTTATACTGTAAGATTCTCTGTACAAAACAATTAAATACTCTTTTCTGGACAGTGTGCAAAATATACATCCTTGGCTTCTACAGGCCATAATTAAATTAGAATTAAGTAGATGACTCATTTTCAAACTTATAGAATTGTTTCCAAAGAAATAGGGTTTTCTTAGTCTCTTACAGAAGAAAAAACCTTTGAAGGTTTCAAGAATAACTACTATCCCCCTTAGAAATAAGCTCCAATGAGGAATATAATTACCTAACACAAAAAAAAAAAAAAAAAAAAAAAAGAGTCCTATTTTTAAGCCAGAATTCTAAAGCTTTATAGCAGAACAACAGAAGGGCAATACTGGGTTCACAGGCTTCAATATACTGATGTAGTCCTTCACTAGGAAATGCTCCCTTAGTTCACTGATCATTATTAACTTACACTGATCTGGAAAAAAAGAAACAAAGGATGGGACCAGATGGAAATGAGATGGAATTAACTGCACTTCCTGGCTTGGAGGACAGCGTGGTCATTTCAACACAAGGACTTTTAGGCATACCACAAAACCAGTTACCACAAAGCTACAAAATAATAGCAGTGATCTCCAAAAGCAGTGCTTTGAGATACTGTTCAACATCAGGCAAAACATGGAAAAGCCAAGTAACCAAAAATTTATATCCTCTGGCAAGTTACAGACTAATGTCTGTAACAAGTAATCAGAGCACTAACTGAAGTCTTGGACATGAGCCATCTTTAGGAGCATTCCCTACAAAGCTATGACAGATGCTCAGCTACATTAATGTAAGTGTGTTTTAAAGCATTGTTGACCTTGCTTGCTCCAATTAAACCAACCAAAACTATTGGAGAGTGGGGGAGGAAGTACATAGTGTACTTCAGGAATCATTCTCCTCAAATAAAACAGAAAAAGTAATGTGAAACAGTCAGAATTGCTGCATTAAAAGGATTATCTTGAAGACAAGGGTAAAAAAGAAATTAAGGGCAACTCAACACTTTAGCCAGTGAAGAATGAAACCCCTTTCTCTACTCTCCAAGTACCTGTAAGTCACAGTAAACAGATCAAGATACAAACCCAAAGAACCATCTGTGTTTTTCTTTATAAAAACATACAATCAAAGAATCCAAAGTAGTTAAGAAATCAATTCCAGGGTTTTTATAACCATTTGAAGGGAAAAACAAATACAGTTCTGTGCACCCTATATTTTCACTAGTCCTTAACTCAGTCACAGCAGTACTAGTGACTTCACAAACACTAGAGAGAAATAAGCCCTTTTAAAAATGTAGCTTTAAAAAAAAAAAAGCCACAGAGCCATTCTGCAATCACTTATGACAGCTGTAATTCTTTTTTTGCCACCAAATTCAGTGGGATTACACTAATGGTACTTATCTTCAGAACTACAGCTATAATGTATAAAGCAGAAGAAAATTAATTCAATGAAGTTGCACTAGTGGAGGTAGGATTAAAACCCCCTACTTCAACCTGGTAAGACCTGTTTAACAAAGCTACTTAAACTTGATACACTTTATTTGCTTCCTCTAATAATAATAAAGGGCATCCTACCTCCTGTATGGAAGTATTTTTTTCAATTTACAAAAATAAGGTTCCCTTGTGGGAGGGGGAGGGAGAGGAAACTTAGGTTGCTTATAGTAAGCAGCAGTGAAGTGGGAAACAGGAGAAATAGCCATATTTTAGCTGGGTAGAACTGACACAATAAAGCCGATATAGAACCTAAAAACATGAAAGGGAACCGGTTTATATTCTGTTTACCAGAACTTCTCGTAGAAGTAATTCCACAACATTCTACAAAGTATAGTTCAAAAGCAAAAGTATTACATTTATAAATAGTAAAAATACTCAAAATTGCCCCCAAATCAGACTTAAGCATGAATTTAAAAATACACCCATGGACTTCTATAAATGGTGTTGCATATTATATGGGTTTAGTATTCGGTCCCGATTTTCTTCATACTTTTCTATCATTTTCTGCATGTCATGGTCAGCTCCAATTACCTTGAAAAGAACAACATGAACATCAGAAATAATTTGCACCATAAAACCTGTTTCCTTTTGAGCAAAATACCCCCTGAAGGGTGCTACCCCCCTGAAGCCAAACCAATGCACTCCTAGCGATCTATCCCATTAGCTTTCTGTTCAGAACCTGGCATTCACTGAAAAGCTCCATGTCTGATCCTGCTAGCACAGCCAACAGGCCACCAAATTCCAGCAGATATGGAAGGCCAGACTTCTATGCTATATGCTATGGATAGCTGTAAACATTTTTCTGAGCTTTTCCTTCTCCAAAGCAGATTTATTTACTTTTACCACTGAATAAAAATAAGTGTTTGACAATTACAATCATCTACATGCTTAACTGGTTCTAACTAAAGCAATACTCACAAGCACTGGGCAGGAAACTTCAAACAGTGTGTGTTTAACGAGCCACTCTTCGTAGAGCTGATGAATGGCTTTTAAATATTCCTAGAAAACAGGCACTCAAGTAACATACATGTCCAGGGATGAAACACACATTGTCATTTTTAGACATTTGGTAAGTAGTTAAGAACAACATATAAAAGCATCAGGTATTTCCACTAATGAAAATTAGCATCATTAGGTTTCTGAGCAGGATTAATTCCCAGTATAAGGTTTTGCTCCATGAAGAGCCTCATGAAGACACAGCTTACGGGAGGAGCACAGGGCTCTCAGCTCCTTTTAAGATCAAGAACCATGTTCCTCTCCCATAGGTATAATGTGGCTCAATATTTTATAGAGAAAAAGACAACAAAGAGAAGTCAGGAAAAAAAGGACAAGACTGCAAAGATTATGTTTTGAAGGCACTTGCTGTGTCAACACACTGTTCTAAAACCCCTGGTTCACTTTCTCCCAGTCTGACTCAGTTGCCTCAGAAAGCACTTCAGCCTGTCATCAACTACTAATTTTTTTTCATGGAGAACACTTAACCTTTTTCATTCATAACTGCTCCCCCTCACCCTTCAGTAGAGCTGCCAAGTGACACAATGTCTCTTCAAATCCATTGTAGCAAGGATTTATTCTCCAAGGCAAAATCTCACATGGCCCAAAATTTAGCTCTTTGCATGTATTTTCAACTGACAATGGCTTCTACTGAGCTTCCCAACCCTAGAGGTACCTTCATAATACCCAGTATGATTACTCTAAATACACTAATCTCTGGCTAGGCTCTCTTTAGGAGAAAGCTTGTTTAATTAAGGGTCATTCTGTAAACAGTGACACAGGAAGTGAACATTCAATTACTAGAGTGTATTTTTAAGCAGATTCCCAGACTACCAGTTTTCAAGAAGCTGCTTCTTTTCAGACCCAAGCAGAGATGCTTTTCATGCATAAACATCCTGGCAGTAACAGACAACACAAAGTGCCCACATGGATCTTCAGCACCTGCATGCACAGGTATTTGTGCTTCAACTGGGTGCATTTATGGCATTTAATGAGACAAAGAAATTGCCTTTCTACATCTTGGAGAAGATTAACATTGACTAATTCTCCACCTAAACAGTCAGCTATAGTACACTGATTACCAAAATGTAACACTTGGGAAAGTCAGTCTGCATGATAGATAATTTCTAAAATATAAATCAAAATGAAATACTGAAGTTCTAGTTTACAGTGGAAATGGCTGCACCACATTTTGGCAACACACTCAGGATATTATTTTAGTATTTAGATGGGAATCATTATTCTTCTAAGGCTCACTGAAACCACATGTATTGAAGGCACTCCTTACCAGAGGAATGATCTTTTCCTCTTCTCTGCATCTTCTCTTTAACCTCTCATAACAAACTTCAGGAGAAGTCTGCAGATAAACTGTCATAACAAAAGTTATAATAGTTAATGGCCAAGGATCAGTTTTAAAAGCAAAGCAGCAGCTTACTTCACAAACTTGGAAGAACCCTGACTTTGGTACCATGAGTGAACCTCCCCTTTGGCATTACTGTTAATCAATCCATGAACTGTCTGATGCTACACGTTGCAACCACCATCATACTGAATAATGGGCTTATTTATGACCCAATAAACAAGAATTATTTTTTTTCTTCCAGTAAGGAAACCCACCCACAAACATCCCCCTCCAGATCCCATCAAGATTTTACCTATCAAATCAACTGAAACATCAGTGTTGTTCTGGATCCAGTCGAACCACTCTGTTAGGACAACATAATCCACCTCTGGCATTTTTCCACTGAACAAAACACAGAAGTCATTACTCACTGAGCAGCATGCACAGATCAATCATAAACTTCTTTTTTTCCACCTGACTAGAATTACTCCCAATTTACTCCAGCACACATGAAGAAAAACAAGAGCAAAATTATTCCCACACAAATTCAAGGCCTCCTGAAGCATTGTTTCTACAACAGAAAGACCAAATCTTTTTCTTTTCTTTTTTCCAAGTACTTACTGATACAAAGTTTCTATTATTAAATTACAAACATTATTTTTCCCACTACAGTTGAGAAATAATTACTCTACTAAGAAGAAACACATCACCAGGCTGACATCTATGCAATAACAACAAGTTAGTGTCGATGGTATTTTATTGCTCAAGTTCTTTATATCAGGATCTTTTCAAATACACCTGAACTACTGCAGCACGTGTCGCCAGAAAGGCTCAATTTGCTAAGCAGCCCTGACAGAAGCCACAGTAAAGAGCAGTGAAAAACTAATGACACCATGTAAATAAAATTTACTACCACTGTAATAAATATCTGTGGCCAGAGTACTGAAATATTCAATATACTTCATTTGAACTCTATATTCAGAAAGCATAGACAATATTGGAGACCACTGTCCCACAGGTATCTCAGTAATAACAATAAAATACCAAACAGCTCAGTTTAAAGCAAGTCTATGGATGCATACTGTAGAGAATCAGTCTGGTTTTTACAGCATCAGGATTTTCACTTATTACCATATTCCTAAACAGTCAAGCATTACTAGTTTTACATTATTCTCTCTTCAAAACTGATGATAGTAACACCTACTCCACCCCCTTTCCTAAATGCTTCTGCAATAAAAGCATCCAAGAGAGATGGGGCTGAGAGGCTCCTGTTTCTTTCCAGCTGAATTATTAAGATCAGTTGCAACATTTTAGATTGTGCTGAAGAAAAAGATTCCACAGATTTCTCAGCCTTTGGTATCACATTTCCATCTGCTATGCATAGCATCAGCTGGCTTGCTGTAACAGAGCAAAGTTCTGTCCAACATTTTAAAGTGCTGAAGCCACAAAATCTCTTCGATGCCCTTAAAAATGTTATTACAAGATTAATATGTAAGAGTTGACACAAGCAGACTCAGCTTTGTCCTTGGGGACAAAAACACTTTGTCAACAATGAAGAGAAAATAAAAAAAGTCAGGAATTAAACCAAGAAAGATGCTCCAGATCATTTCCACTGCACACAGACTGGGATAAGTAACATCTCTCTCTCTTTGCATTTTAGTCTGCATCTCTCAAGGCAGTTCCAGTAACAGGCTAGGAGCTTACGCAGCACGGATGCCATCTCGTGGCACGCAGGCATCCTCCCTGCAGACAAGGGCAAGAAACTGAAACTCCATTAAAACAACAATCCATTTACACATACGCCTCTCTGTGTAAGGTCAGCATTCTCAACAAAACACAAAAATCCACCAGTGCTGCCTGCTGCACTACTTAGGTTGTGGCCCATGTCCTACAGGCTTTATTCTACTGGTGAGCACCACGTCCCACACAAAACATCCTGCCTCTCCAACAAAGCGCTGATGGATTTCACAGACCACTTAGATGCACATTACCAAAGAAATCAATTTTTTAGCTACTTAACCCAAAAAAGTACAAAGCTGTGTACCATACCTTCGATACAGGTTTTCTACAAAAATGTATTTTGCACTGTGAATGGATCGCTCCATCATTCTTACGGGAGAAACCTACAAAATAAAACCTGGCAGTCACTGCCTAGTTCACATCTTCCAGCATGTTTGTTTCTTTTCAGGCTTCTATTGTACATCATGTCTTCTACATTATGAAATACCTAAGATTTTCAGACCTTATAATAAAATTTTAAAAATTCCTGGGAGAATGGGAACCAGAGAGAACAAGTATTCTTAATCTTACATACAGTCACTGAGTTACTAAATACCTACATCACTCATTTGTTATTCATACACAAGTTTCAAAGGTAACTGCAGAAGTGTTCAACTGAGTAGCTGAAGTGAACCAAGGGGACAAAAAAGCTGCAGTCCAGAACAACGGGAACTATTGCTGCCACCTCCAGGTGTGTTACCATGTCAACAGCACAGGCCTAACATCAGAAAAACTATAAACAAGAAAACAGAACTTTTTGAAGAAATAATTCCAAGTGGCAAAGTATTGCTGCCTTAGCCGGTCTTGCACGTGTTCAAACAGCGCTGTGCTTTGGAGAAGAGATTCTCTGACACTCCCTGGCCCCTGCAGAGCAAGGTGACTCTGGCAGAGCTCTTTCCACACAGGTATTCTGCACATTAATCCCCATCAAAGCAAGAACTGCTCCAGCAAGGTTCAAATGGCAAACAGCAGCAAAGCACAGGTTAAAATGTGATTCTCAGGAAATTGTGAATTAATGTTTTCTACAACAGAACAAGATTTCTATTAATCTTGAAAAACACCCAAAAAATGATCACATGTGTGGTATCACTATCATATGTGGTACTTCTGCAAGTCTGCCCTGACACAAACTCAGGAAATTAAATGCCGGAACAGTCATTAAGACCTAAGTGTGCCACCTAGGATCAGATTTGTAATCAGGGAACAGAAGACTCAGCACAGAATCTAACAAAAGGTGTCTGAAGGAAAGAGAAGTTAACAGAACTTAATAAAAAAGCAAAGTGTGTTAATCAACACAGAAAAAGAAAAAATTTTAAGGGGAAAAAGGATGTAAACCATCTGGAACAAAGCAATAGAGAAATTTAGTGCAAGTATTTTGGATTAACACAAGAAGCAATTGCTAAATTTGTGCAAGACAGCATGGAACAGCAGAATGAATGCTAACACTATCTTTAAGATTACCTAATGTTTGCCAAAGATTTGAAATAGCTAAATTTAAATAGCTATTACAGAAGTTGGTGATGTGTGATAGCAAAGAGATTGGTGCAGGCCTAGCTTACAAGGTTGGTGCTATAAAAGCAGTGTTAGCTTGGGAAAGTAAAAGTTCTGAGCAGGTAGAAGGCAGAAAGAACACAAACGGCATCTTAACTTTTGGATACATGGTTAAGAGTATTTATTACTCAGAACTGCATCTAACTCTTCTCTAAATTAGAAGTATGTTTGCTTACCATTGGTCTGGTATGCTGCTCCAACATCGTAAGCTGGATGTAGGTCTGTAATGTTATCCCCCATCTTGATGCGTCTTGGTACATTAAGCCCTGGGGTTAGAGATGGAAGCCAGACAGACAGATGTTTTGGGTAGGTCAAACAGAAAAAAAAAAAAAAAAAAGATAATTTGGTTAATTTCATAAGCTTCTGCACTACAGCAGAATTGCTAAAAGCAGCACACTGAAACAGTCGACACCAGGTTTGACAAGAATTAAGTGATGATTTGCCCTCCACAACACAGATGTATGAATTCCAGTCCTGGCCCTTACAGACACGAAGTGGGGCACTTGGAACACTTGCTGAAGTCAATAGGAGTTAGTTACTCTGCACCTGGAACAGTCAGGACCAAGGCACAGCTCACATGAGGCAGTTCAAACATGTCTAGTAATTAAAAAAAACCCTGCCACTCAATTTTTTTTTATACCCAGTCCATCCAGAAATGCACATGCCCACAGGACTGCCCTTCCTTTTCTCACTGTCCAAGATCAGAATGAGAAAGTATTCTGAAGTGCAGAGATTGCCGTGACGACGTGTGACACAGCCAGGCATGCCCTATCCCTTTACTAATAAGGAAGTAAAGCACCAGCAACTCCTACTAGGGGGAATTCAGGTTGACCTATGCCATCAATAATCACATCAAATACATGCCTGGGCACGTATGGTTTGAGGTGTAACCACACCGCTGTCTTGACAGCAAATTCCACATGAGCTTGAGTATACTGATACCCCTCTCAGCCAGCAATGAGATTCACAAGCCCGTATCAGCAGGAAAGGCTGACATCAGAACCCCTGTCAACCATCCCAGCAAAAGCATATGTGCAGATGCAGTCAGAGCCCTGACTGCTTCTCTGAGCAGTATACTACTATGATCACACCTTTCATAATAGTTTTGCAGATTCTAAGAAGTCTTCCTGTGTGTCCTTTAAAACAGTAATTGTAGAATTAATTTCTGCCACTTACCAGGATATTATGACCACGAACATTCCTCCACTTAGTCACTGGTTCTGTCAAAACCTTGTTAAAAAGAATTATTCCACATTAAACATGTCTTAAGATTTGAAATATGTCCACAAGCCTATAATTTTTTTAATGAATACTCATTCAGTAACTCAAGAGTATTCAGGACTTGTATTGGAAAGATCATCCTTCTTCAAAAAATAGCCTTGAACCACGTAATACAGAGATAATAATGAATACCATTAAAAAAAGACAAATATCATTATGCCTCATCTTTTTAGCATTTTAAACTCAAAAAAAACCCCACTGGACTGATTACTTACTAAGTCTAGATATACTTTCACTTTTTTGATTCAAAATCAGCATGATGTAAGGGAAAGAATGGTTTAGCTGAGCACTGACTGCATTTCAGTGACCTGCTCATTCCATCACAAATTCATTTCCCAGCGCTACATGTCAGCAAATGAAGAGAGATCAGAATGCTATCACACAAATTTTGATTTTTGTGATCTAGCAAGTGGAATTTATTGAAAAGTTTTACAAATTAACCAGAAAAGCTTCTACCCTGAATAGGTAAAAATGACAAGAGACTTATCTGGTTCAAACAGGGTCTAAAACTCCCAGGATATTGTAAAGGTAGGACTAAGAGAATCTGATAAGCCTGGGAAGTTAATCTGCTCTTTAAAAATGTTTAAAAATTAGTTTGCTACCATTTGGGTTAATAGTTATTTACTCCCCAATGATCATTCCTGTTAGATTACCAAATAACATCTGGCAAAACAGTATTTCTATGAGGGATCCTAAGACTTCTTATCAAATGTGCTCAGTCCCAGGTCTGCTGGGACATGAAATAATACCTGATACATCAATTGCTCACTGAGGTTTGTTTGTGACTTCACTTAAAATTCTGTCTGCCCTTCCCCTAGTCCCGTTCAAAGCAGTATGAAACCAACTACCACAACAGTTTAAGAAATCCCCAGAAGCAATTCCAACTGATTTTTTTATTTTTAAAAAAATTGGGATCTGTTACATGATGTCAGCATTTTTACATCACTGCTACTTTGCCTTTGCTTACTACAAGATACATGTCAGATTTAAGTGACAAGAAAGAGCAAACATGCCCACACATGCCCAGCCCATGTGGGCTGCAGTGACATTACAGAGATACAGACCCCATTCCACAAGTTTTACTGATGTTTTAGCATCCAGAACTATGTAATATATAATCTAAATTTCTCTTCTACAATCTGACTGTACGTAGTTGAGAAAGGGAGGCTAAATATGTGCACTCAGAAGTGCACTGGCTTACAGCCTGCTGCTTCTTTCTCATTAACCTGAGAAAGGGCAACACTTCTAAGTTACCTATCCATTTTGTCAAGATAAGAATGGCTTAATGATGTAAAAAGAGACAAAGAAATGTTCATCCAGTACCTCAATGCTAGTAGTCTGTGCAAAATAATCCAGGCATGTTGTTTTTCCACTTGCAATGTTCCCCTCGATACACACCTGTTGAAAAACAGCATCATCTTGTAAAAAACATGCTACCACATAGTAATAAACAGCATACATAAAAATAAACTGCTGCTCCTGACACAACCTGCCTCAGAGACTTCAGCTTTGCTCCCAAGGTAAAACACACACCAGTTGCAGTAACAATTCCAGTCGCCATTCAATAGATGGCTTAAACCTTAAGATGCATTAATACTTTATTTTCAGGAAATCATGTGTTTAAGATAAACTACAAGAACCTGGTTTTGTCTGCAGCTTAAAGTAATGGGATTCCAAATCAGCAATGTGAGCACTCGAATTTACAAACGGAAAAAACCCACCACCACCACACAGGCAGGGCTGTATGGGGCAACTGCAACACCAACCTCAAACCAACTGTCCCCACAGCAACACCATGCATTTGCACTAATGCCTTGTGATTTTACTGCAACTTAAAGAACTAGTTAAGCCTTGGCTTGCACCGAGTGAGGCCCAGTAACAAGCCCACCACCTGCACAGCCTGCAGAACAGCCACGTCCAATGGTTTCATAGGGTATGTGTACTCAGATCTTCATACCTTGCAATGTACGTAGCTTTCTTAACAGAACACAAATACTTACAACCGTCTTTCTGTCATCTTCTTTTATCAGATGTTTATCTAGGATGGAAATAGTGGAAATGAACAGGAGTTACAGAGGAGGTCTTCATAACGGAGGGCTGTACTGAGCCTCTTAGCAGGAGTCCCCCCACAAAGCCTTCAGGTGCTCTACTGCACAATACCAGTACTTGTCAAGTTACTGATCTTTAAGGCTCTAGGTAATCGCTGTGTCACGTAAGAGACACACCGTGGCTCCCGCTGACACAGCTTTAGCTTCAGCGCTCTTGCCGTGACACCAGGGCCGGGGAGTGCCGCCACTGCCGCGGCAGGCCTGCGCTGCGCCTGCTGCTCTCCGCGCCCTTTCGGCAGGGAAATGGGGGGTTAGAGAGGCCGGGCCCGGGGGACGCCTCCAGGCCGAGCCATGCCTCAGAGCGGAATACGCACAAAACTTCTGAGAGCCGCGGGAGGATCGCTAGACCCCTACCAAAACAAAAGGCGGGCAGTTTCAGTGCCCCGGTGCACGGAAACCCCCGCGTACAGCGCGAAGCGAGGGCCGGCGACGGACCGCGAAGGTCTCCGGGGCCATCGAAGGCCCTGCTCAGCCCGGAGAGGGCGAGGGGAGTCCTGCTGCGGCTGCCCGGGAAGAGGCTCGGCGCCTCCTCACGCCGCTGCAATCGGGGACACGCTGCCAGCAACACTCCTCGCTCCCCCCACCCCGGGGCCACCGCGTCCTGCTAACCGGGGGCGCGCACATGGGCGGCCGTCACCTCCCCGGCCGCCGTTCCCGCACCGCCCTTCCTGCGGGCTCCCCCCGCCCGCCCCCCGCCCGCGGACTCACAGCCGCCGCCGCTCGGGCCGGGCTGGCAGCGCAGCCCCAGGCCGGCCGTTGAGGAGCCCGCGGCCGCTCGGGCCGGGCAGGAGACCCCCTGCGCGCCGACCCCCGGGCCGCGCCGGCTCCAGGTCCCCCGCAGCGCGGCGGACCACGCCCGGGCCGCGCCCAGCCGCCACATGGCCCATCCCCGCCGGCCTCCTCGCCGCCGCCGCCGTCGGCCCGGCCCCGCCCCGCCCCCTTCCGCCGTGCGTTCGCTTCCGCCGCCGGAGGAGCCGGGGGGCGGGGTCATGGCGGCGCCGGGTGCGGCGGTGGTCGGCCCGGCCCGGCCCGGCGCCATGGTGACGGTGGACAGCGGCTTCCCCCGCTCCCCGCGGGGCGCCGTGAAGATCGGCCGCGCGGTAGGCCCTCTGGAGAGCAGAGCGGGGCGGGACGGGGCGGGGGCCGGGCCGGGCCGGGCGTCCCTCCGCTCCCGGCGCGGCGCTAACCCCCGCGGCTCTCTGTACCCCTTCAGCTGGCCGCCTTCGTTTCGTTCGTGTGCTTCGCGGCCTCCGGCTCCCCCGGGGCGTACACGGCGCTGGCCGTCATGGAGGCGGTGATCACGGCGCTGTTCTTCCTGCTGTACTTGCTGAAGCTGGACAAGAAGCTGAGCTGGCTGTTCTGGCCCTTGGCTGTGAGTACTGGCTGGCCCCTGGCGCGAACCCGTCGTACCCGGCCTGGGGCTCCCGCGGAGCTGAAGGGAAGCCCGGCCTTTCGCCAGCCGTGGCATCACTGCCCAAGCAGCTGGCGTAGATACGCCTCAGCCGCCCCTCCTCTGATGAGCATCGTTTGCTGAACTTCGTAGCACGGTACCTTACATCTTTCCCCTCACAAACCAGGCATTCCCCTTCACGCAAGCACTGCCGAGCGCTCTCCCCCCGTTTGTGAGGGTGGGTCGGCCTGTCGCGCCTAGCCAGGCGGCGTCGGCTCCGCGGCATAAAAAAGGAAGCTGTACGAGAAACGCTGGCTTCAACCTCGAACCGCTTGGTGTCACTGCCGCTCCTGCCTGGGTAGCTGGGTAACAGAGTCATGCACTCCCCTAGGAGAGGGACAGGTTTTATCAGTTCTTCCCGTGCTGGCAGCGATTCGGGTTGTTCACAGGGGTGTATTTCAGAATAAACCTTTTGCTTCCACTGGCTCCTTTAGGATATTTTCAACTCGGTGATTGCGGCGTTGTTCCTCCTCATCGTGTGCCTGTTTGCGGTAATAATCAAGACCAACAAGGGGACGCTGGCTGGAGGGGTAAGTGGGAACAGTAACGAATCTCAGTTCTTAAAGTGGGCATGACTGGAGCCTCGTGGTGTGCTTACATCGTGGTACAGCCATGAAATGCCTGTCGTGGAAGAACGCACACAGAAGTCAGAAGCAAGAGTGAACACGCATTCAGTGTATCTCACTACAAGAAACTAAATCCTTATTAGTAATTTAAAGATGTTACTAGACTTAGGAAATACTAATACTGACAACTCTAACTGATTTGGCTTCCATAGCTTGAAATCCTAGGTTGAAATCCCCATTGCTCCTTTAGGACTACCCAGTTTGCTTACAGTATTTATTAGAGAGGTGACATTTTTAACAGACACACTGGTACCTCCCTCCTAACGTGTACATTATATTTCCTGACATGAAATGAGGAACTACAACAGTTGAAAAGGTTTTTTCATAATATGAATATATTGTCATGTATTTAAGATAAAACCAGTTTAGTGGTTTAAGCAGCTGGTATTTTTAATTCAAATTAAAACTAATATAAACAACATTAATAAGTTTTGAAAGTATTTCAGTGGCCTGAAATACAAGCTAAGCTAAAACATGGCAAGCAACCACAAGGAACACAAAACTTGCCCCAGGAGTTTTCAAATTCAGCCTAAGAGCCAGGGAGGTGCAGAGCTGTTGTCTTCGCTGGCAGCCAAACCCAAAAGGAGCCTTTCCTTGAAATGACTGCCTGTGCTAGAATACAATTTACATTCTTGGTTGTGAAGTTGCTAGAAATGCAAGTTAGGTTGGAAAAGCAGGAGACTAAGCAGGTAGCTTGGAAAACAAGTTTGGGTAGAGTGTACCACATCTTCAGCGTTGGGAGAAACAGAGTTGCCCCTAGGCCCATACTCCTTGGGCATGAACTGCTTTGAGCTGTGCTGTCCCAAAAGACCTTGCCTTAACATTGCTCCCACTGATCAGATATTCCATTTTAAAACATGCTTGCCTCACAAAAATGGTGTGTGTGGGATCAGTCTGACAGGAAAGAGCTGAGCGAGTTGGCTCCCAACTTCACAAACACGCTTTTCCAGTTGCCTGCCTGAAGTTGTGTGTTTTTTAAATACCTACATACATTTTCTTCAGTTTGCAATGTTTCCCATTCAGAGCTTTGAAGGAGAGGGGCAGTATGTTTTTCCTGTTAGGTTTGTTTCTACAAACATTGACTTGTCTCCGGGCAGCCCTTCAAGAGACAGAAGGATTTCCATTTAGAATAAAGGCATCATCCAGCATAATGCAGCATTAGCTTAGCTTTCAAGGAAAGCACATCATCTCCAAGGCTTCTGGCAAACTTCAAAGCAAGCTGGTGTGTAGACTGCTGTATGAAAGGCTGATGGGACTTAAATATGGATGTCATCTAATTTCTCAGCTGTCTCACATCACACGTATATTTAGAAGGCCGGAACAAACGTGGGATGGTGTGTTTACTGCTTCTGTGATGAACGGTAGATGAGTCACTATGGTAAAAGGTAGAGGTTCTAACAGCCTTACTTTTATAGGTGTTTGGTCTTATACTACTTGTTCTCTGCGTTGTGGACGCAGCTCTTCTTTCCAAGAAGATCAGCCTTGGCAGACCAAGAGGAAGGACTACCCCTGCAAAATAAGAGTATCTTTTTAGTAAAAGAACAGTTTCTCCACTGATGACTGTGTTACTGTTTTCTTATATAGAATTTCAACTTTGAATTCCCATTTTGTATGTACTGTTACAAGTTTTCTTACATTCACAAATGTAGTTTCAGTGTGGCAATTTCACCAATTATAAGCTTCAGGGAAAATTTTCTTGGTTTTCTAAACTTAAAGTGCATTTTTACCTGTATGAAAATTATTTTCATAATTGTCTGCTTTCTATAATAAAAAGAAAATGCAAATAGGCATAAGTGCATTATTTAACATCATTTATTTTTAAGTGCATTAAAAGTACAAGTTACTTGATCTAATCTGCCAGTAAACATCTGCAGGAACAGATTGTTTTCACACCTCTGTGTGTTCATTCCATAGAGCAGTGTCCTGGCTGATGCCTGCCTCATGCCAGGTGAACCCTTTGCTGCTGTGGGACCTTCTGATCCCAGATTCTCATTCTTACCCTTAGAATAGTGCGAGAATAAGCCACACTCTCACGGTGGTGTAACGTGATCGCGACTGTCCCGCGGTGCAGTGAAGACTGGGTAAAACTGAAGCAGTTTATTACAAGCTATGTGAAATGTTTAAGCGTCTGTGGGGACGCCAGTATGGAGGGGTCTCTGCCCAGAAAGCCAGCGGTGCGTTCAGCGCTGCCCAAAGCCACGAGCAAGCACCCCCGCCATGGAAGCGAGTTTCCAGCTGATGCGGTGGCAGGTCCGGCAGCACGCCCCCCGCACGCCCTCCCCCCCCGCAGCCCCGGACGGTGCGTGGAGAGGCGGAGCGGCCCCGCTGCCCTCGGGCTCCCCGGCCCCCACTTCCCGTCGCCGGGCTCTGCCCCTGCGGGACCTCGCAGCCCACTCCCCCCGCAGCTGCGGGCAGCACCGGGCCGGGGGCTGGGACGGGCTGCGGGGCCGCCCCGAGCGCACGGCCGCCACCCCTCCAGATTTGGGGATGCCGAAACTTTTTTTCACGTTTCCGCAGTGTCACGATTTCCGCTTCCCTCCTTCAAAAAAACACAAAACCCCCGCTCCCCACCCCGGCAGCAGCGCTCCTCGCCAGCCGCAGCCATGGACGAGCCCGAGCCCGCGGGGGACGCCGCGCCGCCGCCCGGGCTGCGCTCGGTCCTGCCCCCCCGGGAGTTCCTCTGCTCCCGCAAGGGACAGCTGCTCCTCGCGGAGTCGGTAAGGGCGGGGGCGGCCCCGGGCGGGGGGGGCTGGGCAGAGCGGCGGCGAGGGGCGCGCACGGATTTGGGGGCGGATGGGGGGGGAGCAGAGCTGCCGGGGGGTCGGGGGGTGCGGGAGCGCGAGTGCGTCCCGTTGCGCGGCGGTCACCGCGGGAGACGGGCGGCGTGGCCGGGAACGGGCCGGCTCCAGCGCTCGGAGAAGCTTCCCCGGGCCGCCCGGCCGCAGCGCGATGGCAGCCGAGGGGACCGGGGGAACTGCCGTACTTACCTGGGGAAACCGGGTTCGCTGGGCGCGGGCAGAGCACGTTGGGGAGCCAAGATACTTGCCAGGCAAAGCTTCCCGCGCCCTAGCTCCGATCCCGGGTGCAGGAACCCCTTTGCAGTTACAGGGGGGTGTGACTTCGTCCTGACCTGTCCGCAGGGCGAGGCCAGTCACGGGCTGACCTGACTTGCAGTCTCCTGGTTCCATCAGGGAGCCATGGCTCTCAAGGCAGCTCGGGCTGAGTACCCAGAGAAAGATCTAACTCATAAATAAACGATGTGTGTCATCACAGAGGGGACCGGGATCTCTCAGCTTTTGTCCTGAGCACTCTGAAGCTGCATTTGTCCCCGAGCTCACAGAAGGGCACGCCTGCTCACTGCCATAGAGCCAGGCAGCTCACTGTGAAAGCAATCATCAGAACCAAGCTTAGTGTGGCCATCGCAGCCCTGCTGCCCAAGAAACACACTGTGGTTTTCCTTAGGTCCAAGTTCTGAGATCTGGACTGGTGGCCCAGACCTTTGATTTCTGGTTAACGCTTTCTGGTGTCTCCCTTGGACAGGCTTAAAGCCTGGCAGATGAAACAGTGCCCTCCTGGTAGGGAAAAAGAAAGCTTACCCCATGCATAGTGTGTGTTTGACAATCAAAAGTGAAATCTCAAGAGGAAGTTAGATGATTGAAATTAGACCTTCAACTTCATTTATACTAGAAATACTGGGAAATTTAAACACTGAGTTCTCTGTAATTGTAGCTGGAGCTCTCACAACAGGTATTCAAATATTGGGACAGCCCAAACAGAGCCAAGTCTATGGAGTGCTCTTTAGATGTGTGAGGTGTCTCTGGCTACCCACTGAGATAGAAACAAGGAAATTCAAGCAAGGGGAAGGACAGGAATGAGCAGAAGGTGGCAGTGCCACCAGGCTCCCTGAGCAGCCTTTCTCTACCAGCCCTGTGAGTTTAGAAGGTTGTGGGCACTGCTCTGTGACAGGCAGCAAGGGAACAGCCAAGAGATCACAGAATCACAGATTCTGTGAATCACAGAGTTGTAGGGGTTGTAAGGGACCTCAAGAAATCATCGGGTCCAATCCCCCTGCCAAAGCAGCTCCCCAACTCATACTGCACAGGTAGGAGTCCAGATGGGTCTGGAACATCTCCAGAGAAGGAAACTCCACCACCTCCCTGGGCAGCCTGTCCCAGGGCTCTGGCACCCTCACTGGGAAAAAGTTCCTCCGCATGTTGGTGTGGAACTTCCTGTGCTCCAATTTGCAGCCATTGCCCCTTGTCCCCACTGAAAAGGGGCTGGCCATTTCCCCCTGCACCCCATACTTAAGATATTTATAAACATTAATTAGGTCCCCCCTCAGTCTTCTTTTTTCCAGACTGAACAGTCCCAGCTTGCTCAGCCTTTCCTCTTTTTCCAGACTGAACAGTCCCAGCTTGCTCAGCCTTTCCTCACAGGGAAGACGCTACAGGCCCTTAATCATCTTCATAGCCCTTTCTCTGGACTCTCTCAAGGAGATCCCTGTCTTTTTTTATACCAGGGAGCCCAGAACTGGGCTCAAAGCCAGATGCAAGGCTGGCTTTGAGAGCCAAAAGACATTCATTCAGGAGATGATGGTGGCTTCTGCAGTGGGGAACATAAGCCCTGGGCTGGGTAGCAGCAGGCCACGGGCTGTACCAGCTCCATCAAAAATGACAGAGTAATTCCATGTCCACCACCACTTACACAGCTACACTTATGTCATTTACAAACCCACACGGTTAGAAGATACCAAAGTCCAACTAACTTTGCGCCTTTGGCACATGTTTTTGTTATATACTGTAACTTCCTACACCAGTTTACAGCCAGTAAATTATGCCTTTCAGACAGCCTGGCTTTTTAACATATCTGAATGATGACATATTTGAGGAATACTGTTCTGGTCATGGGATCAGACTCACCCTTTTGTTGTCATAGAGAAGTACTGATTACGCCTCCTTGGACTAATAAAAACTGCTCTGTCTTGACAAAACAGGGATTTACCCTTTGTAAGGCCATGCAGGGCTTCCTGAGGGTTTGGCTGGCTGAAAGCAGCTCTGAAGTCCCCTCTGCTGAAGCTGCAGCGAAGGTTTCTGTGTGCTCCTTGCACAGAACGTTGTTTCCTGGCAGAGGGAGAGGGGAGGCAGCAGTAGTTTCTCTCTGGTTGTCTCAGCTTTGGCAAAAGAAATCCTTGGACAGCACAGGCCCCAAAATAAATCCAGTCTGCATACAATTAGAGAAACGCAGTGCCAAATAATTGAAGATGATTCCAAGTGAAATTTATCATCATTTAAATCTGTGTTTCATCCTTAGCTTTGTATATCTTGTCTTGAATGTTTGATTTTCTCCTCTTTGACACAGAACTAGTGTGGGGTGGGGTTAGGTTCTGCATATATGTATGTAAATTATATTCATGGGATTCAGATTTTCAACATCTTTTGATCAGAAACAAAATGGGGTCTCATTATTGTTTCCTAGTATCTCTGTGACATCATTATTTGGCAGCGTGGCAAGTCATGAGAAACACTCTATTTCTCTGCCTTTAAAGCCATGCAAATACTGGCATCTCCTCAGGTAGACAGAGGGTCTCTGCTCAGCTGCTGGAAGTGCCAAGTCAGGTTTTTCAATACTCAAAAAACAAACCACCATATATGGAAAATACGTATCACCAACAAAGCCAGAAACAGCTTGCAAACACATCTCAGCTGGGGTAGATGGTTATACTTCTCCTTTCGGTCAAGGGCAGGAAGGGAACAGGAGTTGGCTTCAGCAAATTCCCTCAGCCTGGTGACCATGCTGGTTGTGAGCTTGGTGGAAGTGGCCTCACTCAGAAGTGTTGATTTGCCCAGTAGAAGTGGGCAAATGGTCGGTTCAGCTGCTCTAAGTTACAGCAGATGACTCAGACTTCGTAAATTGGGGTAAGAGCTGCATTCACACCAGCCTGTTCCCTTCTGGAGGCGGCTGGGAGGCTGGTGCCCACAGCATAGCTCAGGGCATCCCAGGGACAGTGGCACAGGAGAGAGCAGGGGCTTTGTTCTGATTGAAGGAAACTGCTACAGACACTTGGCAAAAATAACATTTTTGCACATTTTCACATGGAGTGAGGATGGATCTTTACTGTGTTCAGGTGTAACTTCATTGTCAGCATGAGAACTGCTCTGGGGGCTATCAGGTCTGGGCATTCTAGTGCTTCCTCCAGAACAAGTTGGGCTGGTGATGAAGCTGATTACTGCTAGAAGCTTAATTACAATCTCAAATTTTATTCAGAGAAGGAAGTCTCTCTCTTTCCCCCCACCTTCTTTTTCCTTTTGATCTCCTGTCTTATTAATTTTGCATTGCCCCTGGGGTAGCTACACCTCCGCCAAGAAGCAGTAACATCAAGTACATGTATAAGCTTTGCTGTGGCCCTGACCCTATTTATCCTGTCTTGCTCCTCCACTTCCTAATCACTGGTTTTTATCTGTCACATTGTGGGGCTTTTCTTTTTTCCCCTTTCTATTTTCTCCCCATACCATTATTTCTTTCACATGTTTTTAACACTGTTCTTCCCTTAAGCTACTAATTTTTCCTAACCACTCAAGTTGCTATCCTGAAGGTCAGCATCTCATCTATACTCTTTTCCCCCCACTCAAGAGGTGCATTTTTCAGTTCCCTCTGTCCCGTGTTGGAACCTTTTAACAGCCACTCCCATACCTGTCACCGGAAACTCTCCAGACAAGATTCACATTTACACATCCTGCTGCTCACCCCAGCTATTTTGGTTAAACTTTTGTATTTGTCCTGGTGGCTGCTGTAATTGGCATCTCCTTAGTCCCTTGAAGACAGTATGCAGTGGCACTACGTATTTTTTGTATTAAAAACATTGTATGGATATGGAAGGATGACCTGTAGAAGGTTGTGTCATTGTTCTGGTGACACAAAGGATGTAGAAACCACCGTGCCTGCTTTTTCCCTTGTTTCCTGCCTTCTGTCTTTTCAAGCCTTCTCTGAACTGACCTTCACAGCTGAAACTTCCAGCTGCTCTGTGTAAAACCTTCAGAGATGACCCCTGTGCCTTTCTCTGGGTCTGCAGCCAGAAGGTGGGTGTCCCTTGCAGCTAATTCCGGAGAATCAAGAACTTCACTTCCATGACAAGTAGGATGGAGAGCTGGCTAAGTGATCAGCTTTCCCTTCCAACAAACAATAACACAACACACTCTCGTCCAAGAGAGGTCACTACCAGCCACTTTTAAAATGTATAAACAAGCCTGGGTTTCTGCAGAGGGGAAAGGAGCAGCAAGCACTTGAGGGTGCAGAGCAGTGAGCAGCGGCTGCTGGCTCCTGTGAAGCAGCCTGCAGTGATGTCAGCTGCTTCCTGGCACTTGCATCATCCCCGGCAGGCTGCAGCGGCCCTGTTCTCCCTGCACAGAGGACACAAACCCTTGGTGCTCTGCTGTAACCTCAGCACTTCAGCAGCCCTCCCTCTCTCAGGGGGAGCAGCAGTCTCTAACCATTGTAACTTACTGTTTAAATTGCAAACTGGCTGTATGATAAAGTGTAACTTCATTATGCCTGGCCAACTTAAGAAGCCTGGCAACACAATATTAAGTAATAATTGCATGGGAGAAAGTTACTCTTTGAAATACCAAAGAAATTCCTTTTAAAAAGTAATATATAACAGTTCTTTCTCTGTCATGTATATTCCCATTCCCACAAAAAGGAGCAGAATGAAGAGTTGGGTCTCGTTTTTGCCTCTTTCTGCCAGGGTATTTTTATAATCTTACCTCTGCCAGATTAGAAAAGGTCCTGTTCTGTTGCTCACTGCACTAGTGCTTCACACCAAAGCATTCCTCCAGTCAGGCTTGTTGGGAAATGGCTTGAGGAGCAAGGCCATGGTTCTTTTGCACAAGCAATGAGGCTGGCAGCAATCACACTAACCTTTTGACAGCAGCATGGCAACAACTCAGCCTGCTAGCTGCTGCCAGTGCTCAGGATGTAATCCCAAAGGAAAAATACCCCCCTGCGTAACAATAAAAATGGACAAAATTGATACAGCACATTTTTTTCCCTTCCCAGAAGCAGCATTTCTTCTGGAATCTGAAAGTGCCAGAAATGAGCTTGCAGCAGCACTGAGCCTCATGAACTTCCTCTGTAGCTGTTTGGGGGTTTTTGAGCACAGACACAGAGCTGACAGGATCCCATCGCCCGACCTTCCTCTGAAATCACTTTTGAATACACAGCTTCAGGAGGAAAGGTGTGAAACATGTGATGTGCAGTGGATCATGTGAGATGGCCTTTAGAGCTCTCAGGCCATGTTCTGAAGGTTGCTTTTGAGTTTCCTTTTTTTAGAGGAACTTTCAGTTTGCCAGATGTTTGTCTCAAACACTTGCAGTCTGCAGAAGAAAGTCAGTGGGTGTTCGCTACTTCTGGGTACAGTCTGGCACACCAGCCCTTGTCCTGTGGGAGGAGATGTGTCCTTTTAAACTAACACATTTTCAGAGGACATAAAATGCTTCAGCAGCACTGCAGACAGGGTAACAAGTTGCCTGCTCTCTGTCACAGTTCAGAAGAGATTGTAGTAGCCAATACCCCATACTGTGCATGGAGTCCATGTGTTCCACCTGTCAGAAGGGGAAAGGAGCTCTACACAGAGAGAAATAAGAAACAGGTCTAAAGCCAACAGCTCTTTAGGCTCTTGCATTACATGGGCATTAAAACCCACGTCAGGGCTGTGACATTGCCACCAGGCAGGCAGGAGAAAACCACAGAACAAGCTGAAGCACCATCTGTCACCTGACAGACTGCAGGCACCTCCTCTCTTTTGTTCCTCTTGCTCTCTAATGCCTGCCTCCCTTTCCAGCACCCTCCAGCCTCTCCTCAGTGCAGACTCTACATCTACTGTCTTTCAGACATTCGTTCTCCAAATGTGATCCCTTCTTTTATAGGTGTGACACGGACCTGTTGGAGCAGGTTCAGAGGGGACCACAAAAATGATGGGCTGGAGGGGCTTCTGGAGAGCCCTTCAGAGGGCTGGAGCACCTCTCCTGCAAGGAAAGGCTGAGTTGGGGTTGTTTAGCCTGGAGAAGGGAAGGCTCCAGGAAGAAAGGGCAGGGAGTGATAGGACAAGGGATAATGGATTTAAACTAGAAGAGGGGAGATTCAGACTAGATATAAGGAAGAAATATTTTTAAGATGAGGGTGATATAACTGGAAGAGGTTACCTAGAGAGGTAGGTGGTACATGCCCCATCCCTGGAAACATTCAAGGTCAGGCTGGATGAGCCTCTGAGCAACCTGATGAAGTTGAGGATGTCCCTGCTCACTGCAGGGAGGCATTGGACTAGATAACCTTTAAAGGTCCCTTCCAACCCAAACCGTTCTGTGATTGTATTTCACATGTAATAGTCCTTGGCTATTTCAGGCTCTGAATACCAAAACAAACAATGATGCTTAATCAGAGAGCAATTATCACACTTCATGTGAGATTCTTCCCCTTTTACTACTGTAATCAATAATCCACTGAGATCAGGGGACTTCTTGCAAAAGAAGGGGCTTTTTTTTCTTGTGACCTTGACATGCCCTTCCTGTGCACAACAGGATGCTGACAAGCGGAGTCAGGAGTGGAGAGCTGGAACAGGCTGGACTCAAGACCACCACTCAAGGTGGTAGTCATGACCAGAGTGTAGTTACTGTTCATGGGGGCTGACAAACAGGCAGCAGGAAAGTGCTGTGATCCAATCAATAAGTGAGGGATTGGTTTGTGCCACTAACCAGCCTGTTAACTAGCTTTTAAAATGGACAACTAATATTTCCCCAGATGCCAGCTTCTCCAGATGGGGCCAGATCAGAAGCCTGAAATGCACAGACTCATCCTTTTGCCTCTTTGTCAACTTACCTTGCACTTGAGCAGCAATCCTGCTGGCACTCCAGCCCAGAGGAGCAGGAGCCCCTTGGCACGCTCTTGCCACAAAACAAGTTTCTGTTTGCACCCCAAGCCATGTTACAGCAGGTTCTGGGGCACCCCACTGTGTTTCAAACCACACAGGGTTTGAAAGCCATCAGGGCTGGGGAAGACAGCAGGAACCTATAGTTGCACAAATCACGGCAAGGCTGGGCTTAAGGGAACACAGAAGCTCTTTGTTCCACCTAATAGTTAACAATTCTGACAGAAAAACTCTGCATGAAGGCAGACAGCCCAGGAGTCACCATCAAATGGATTCCAGATCAAAGTGATCTCTGCTGTGCATCATCAACTTACGTATCTGAAACTCGCCTCTCTGCCTCCCCTTGCTGCTACAGTTTGATGTATTATTCAACACTGCAATTCATTCTTCTGTAAGAGATCTACCAAGTGCAGTTCAGGTCTCATGTTCTGCTCTTGAAAGGGGGTTGCTTGGACCTATCCTGAATGCGACTCCTCCCTATTGCCCCTGCATACTTCTGTCTCCACAGCTCAGCTATCACACACACTTTCCTTTATCCAGAAAAAGGAAGTGATTTATTTCTAAACCAAGAAAACACGAAACCACATCTAAATTATGTTCCACAGACATGAGTGAAGCAGATTCACAAAGCTAAAGTCTAGTCCTTTTTGGTTTTATTCCATGGTGGTTGGATAGGAACATGGGGTATGGGAGGGAGGGAGGGAAAGAGGGAGGGAGGGAGGGAAAGAGGGAGGGAGAGTCCTCTCTCCTCTAAGCAGTTTTTAAGTTGTTATCTCCTCTTCCAACAGTGCTTATCACTTTTCATTCACAGAAATAAAATACCACATTAAGGATAAGATAGAGCCAACAAGTTCCCCCCACTACATAAGTACTCAAGAAAAAAGCCTACACAAAGAAGGCTATGTGAGCAATAAACAAATAATAAGAGAATAAATAACAAATAGGGTGAATATCAGCAGGCACAGGTCTTGATGCAGAAGTGAACTTTGTCTTATCTCACAATACCAGATCAGTTTCTTACAGCCCAATGAAACAAGAACAAAGCACAGGCATTTTAAGGTAAATAAAGTATATTACTAAAAATGTCACATCCTCTCAAACTTGGCCACCCAGTCCTGATATACTATAAAACCATATGCTCCAGTTATTAGCATCCTGGTCAAGAACTGGCTTCTTTCCCCAAAAAACAGTCAAATAGAGGCATGTTAATTAAGAAATTATTTCAGTAGGATTGAGCTGCTTGGTTGTACCCTAAACCTAAAAGGGCTTTTTTGAGACATGGATTTGAGGATTAACTGACCTCTCATAGGAGTAATTATTAATTATTTATAAGTGCCTTATCGTTCAAATGTAGTAATTGTGGGATTTTTTGTTGATACATGGGTGGTCCCCAGGAACACATGGTAACAGCAAGCAAATAGGTTTGAAATGTAATGAGGCAAATGCATTGATCATCATAGTCCAAACATTTATGCTTTTCAAGAAGCTACATCTGCCTTCAGATGTGCCATGGGGGTGGACATAATACATCTGTTTTAGTACTACGTGAGTGAGAATGTCAGTGTCCCAGTTTAGAATGTTAACGAGTCCTTGTACTCTAATGCTTGAGCAGTACTACTGCTATGGTGACCAAGAGCATCTCTGAGCATTGCTAAGGCAGAGATTTGTCTCCAAGAGGCAAGGCTGAACAGGGCAGCTCAGGTGTAAACTACCACATCATCCCCACGCCTGCAGGAAGTGTTTTATCCAGTATGCTAGCTACTTTATTTTAAGCCAGTTTGAAGAAAAGCACCACCAGTAGCCACATGAGGCAGTAGAGCTGGAGCCTCTTCTCAGAGGTGACCAATTCCCAGTACAGCACCATTTGAAGATTTATTCAGTTTCTCAGCAGTTCCCTCACCTGCCCCTTTCACAGACTGAGCAGTGACAGTCCAGGAGCAGGGCACACACTTTGGTACTGTCTGCTTTAGGTGAAATGCATTTTCTTAGCTGTTTTCCCACTGTGTTTTGAGTCATAAACTATATTCTGAAGGTTTTTAAATTGAATGGGAAAACAAATGCTGCTTTTATTATTGTGTAGAGTCAGGAAACATGATGGTGATAAAACAAATCCATGGAGTTATCTATCCTGTAACTCTCTGAAACAGCTGTCTGCCCAGGAAGACCAGAGCCAGAGACTTCCAGAAGCCACTGAATAATTAATTCTCAGCTCTTTTCTACCCATCAACAGCAGACTTGTTTCTTTCAGCTCTAAGCTTAAAGATTATAAATGCTCAGTTACTTTGGGCTGTCTGAGCAATGATTTGGATTTCATATGAGAACTGTCACAGTTGAAAGGCTAGAGCCCTGTTCACTCAGCAACGCTCCACTCTCTTCAGAATTATGTTGTCAGAACTGTTTACAACCCAGAGCAAATTACTGACTCAGAGAGGTGCAAATCCACTACGCTCTCTGGAAAGTCGATTTCACACACATTGAAATAAATTCCATTACTGTAGATTTATTCCAAGCTAAACAAGAAAATTCATTTTTCCCAAGGAAAAAAAAAAAAGAAAAAAAAAAAAAGAAAAAAAAAGGGGGGAAAAAAAGAAAAAAGGAAAAAAGAAAGAAAAAGAAAATAGAGGAAAAAAAGAAATAAAAGAAAAAATTAAAAAGGGAAAAAAAGAAAAAAAAAGAGGGGGAAAAGAAAGAAAAAAAAAGAAAAAAAGAAAAAAGAAAAAAAAAAGAAAAAAAGGGGGGGGGGGGAAATGAGGCAGGAGACAAGATATGGCATCAGCAGCAGCACTGACAGAAATCACAAGGAGAGGAACGATCCAAAGCTGCTCAGCTGCCTGAGGCTCTGCTATTCCATGCAAATAACTCGAGTTTTCCCTTTACTGTAGGTGCTGTCATTTATCATCTTTATCTGCTACACTGCATCTCTAGCTGCCTCTTTCATGATGGCACCACTCCTGGAGTTTCTGCTGGCGCTGTTCCTTTTTTTTGCCTACGCCTTCAAACTTAATGAGAAGTTTAAAGGGCTCTACTGGCCTTTGACGGTAAGCAACATGTGAACAGAAACACACAGACTTAATTGTACAGTATAACATGAATAAAAGGCACTGTGCAGGACTTGCAGCTGACTTAACAACTCATCCCATTATTAGAAACCTGCCTGTATTGCCTGCCACTTAAAATCACAGAATCACAGAGTTGTAGGGGTTGGAAGGGACCTCGAGAGATCATCGGGTCCAACCCCCCTGCCAAAGCAGCTCCCCAGCTCATACTGAACAGATAGGTGTCCAGATGGGTCTTGAATATCTCCAGAGAAGGAGATTCCACCACCCCCCTGGGCAGCCTGTCCCAGGGCTCTGTCACCCTCACTGGGAAAAAGTTCCTCCCCATGTTGGTGCAGAACTTCCTGTGCTCCAATTTGCAGCCGTTGCCCCTTGTCCTGTCCCCACAGACCACTGAAAAGGGGCTGGCCAATTCCCCCTGCACCCCATACTTAAGATATTTATAAACATTGATTAGGTCCCCCCTCAGTCGTCTTTTTTCCAGGCTGAACAGCCCCAGCTCTCTCAGCCTCTCCTCATAGGGGAGATGCTCCAGGCCCTTCATCATCTCTGTAGCCCTTCTCTGGACTCTCTCCAGGAGATCCCTGTCCTTTTTAAACCATGGAGCCCAGAACTGGACACAATACTCCAGGTGGGGCCTGACCAGGGCAGAGTAGAGGGGGAGGATCACCTCCTTCAACCTGCTGACCACACTCCTCCTGATGCACCCCAGGATCCCATTGGCTCTCTGCTCTTTAAACTATTTCTAGTTTAAACTAGTACTACATCCTAAAGTTTTCTTGGTGCTGGTGCAAAGCAAGGTCTTATTAAAACATAGGACTTATGCTAGATTCCAGGCAAATGGCTTAGGTCTGGATCTTCAGAAGCAGGCAACATCAGCCCAAGTCTGATCACTGCTGGGGCGACCTTAATATTGCCACCCTTACAAATGGGGAAACTGAGGCACGTTACATAGCAATGCCTACACGTTACTAAAATTCTCAGGTAAGTGCTGATGAGATGCAGTCATATTCACGTGCAGACAGCCAGCTACTCCTGTTAAGGGTGGGGGGAGCGCTGCCACCCTTGCCCGCAGGTGCTCATCACTGGCCGGCTGTGAGGGAGTCTGCAGGCTTGTCGCCAGGGGCCATTGCTGCACAGCGGCCACGGGATGTCTCTGTTGCTTCAGACATAGCCTGTAAAGGGAGCGTTTGTCTAACAGCACAAACACAACGATCTGCGATTCTCTTTTGGTACAGTCCAGTAACAGTTCATCATTGTGAGACCTGAATTAGAGCTCCCAGTGCATAAAATGACATTAGCAAGGCCACTGGTGGATACAAGAGAAGGGAGTTTGACTGCCAGTTTACATGGCTTTCCAGCAGCAATCTCAGTTCCAGCGTTTTCCTGTTTTCTACTTGCATCTGATTCCAGAACTGAGACAAAAAAAGCACTTGTATGTGTATCATGCCCACTGCCACAGCATACTCCAGCCACAGAATGTAGATAACTGACCTCATCCTGACTTCAGAAGAGTCAAGCTTCCTGCAGGATTTGTGTTTTGAGACAGTGTCTTATTCATCCATCTATTCTGAAAAGGCAGAAGCTCTAATAGTCAGCAGAGGTCAAGACACCGTTACTCCAGCTCACATGATTTACACATGCCCTGGCAATCAGCTCTTTAGTTAACAAACAGCTCAGAGACACTGCTGCTCCAGCACAACACTGCTTGTGTTACAGGGCACCGAGCTACAGTCTCAGCCACAGAAGCACCTATTTCCATGATGACAACAGGTATATTCAGGACAGGCTCCCTGCTGGAGTTACAGGTGTACTAAGTACCAATCAGAACTGTAAAGACTGAAAATGTTTAGTTCCTACAGACAGGCCTGTTTGTAAATAGAGACGCCTGTTCCCCATGGGAACTGGTACACTCCTCTAGAGCCTCTGGTACTGCAGAGTTCTGCTTAAAGATGGGACTTCCTCAGGCAGTTCCAATGGTTCTTCCACTAGACCCTGTACTGCACTGCAAGTTAAACATCACAGGAAGATGGCCTTTCTCAGCCTGAAGAGGGGTCTGCCTGGCAGACACATGTTAAAAATAGAATTTGTACCAACTCCTCTAAGAGCAGAAACTTATCCCAAGATAACAGTCATCTCACATTTAAAAACCCTTCCCAGGTGAGGAAGCCATGCACTAGGAACTCCCAGGCTGTGGTCACACTCCACACAGCCACTGACACAGCAACAGAGTTCTCTGAAATCATTTTACAGGAGTCTGTACACTGGAACTACAGGACTGTTCTGAGAATGCAACCTTGCTTATTTTACAGGATTTCTTGCGGTGTGTCACTGCTGCCATTATTTACTTTGCCATTTCAATTGCTGCTGTCTCAAAATATAACGATGGAGCATCTAAAGCAGGAGGGGTAAGTAGATGGGAGCTTTCCACTTAGGTATTTTGGCAAACAGCATACGGATGGACTTTAGAAGCAATTCCATTTTGACCCCCAATGCAGGAAGTAGAAGTTTCTTCAGTTAACTGAGAGTTACATCTGCCTAAAGAAAGGCAGAAACAGTCAATTACTTAAAAAGACCAGATTTTGAATCAATGAATAGTTTTTCATCCTAACAGCACTGCTCAGTGTTAACCATACAGTCCAGGGGAGGCATGTATTCTCCTTTTATAATTTCACCCTCTGTGCAGGGAAGATAAACTTCTCTGTTCCTGCAAAGACATGAAGATCCTTGAATACAGGGAGTAATAATAAAAAAAGAAATCAAACCTGTAATACTAAGGACAGTCTAAGTAAAGGCATTTCAACATCCTGCCTCCACTGCTTAATTCTAATTGGATAAGTTGAAACAAGAGCAGTGTCATTTTACCTTCCAGCGTACAGAGTGCCCAGGAAAGAGCCTTTGTCATCAGCATTTTGTGTTCAGAAACAAGATACAGCCTCTGCATCTGCAACTTGACTCTAAGCATCTATCATGTATGCAACATAAATAAAATGTGCATAACATTTTTAAAAGACAGGGAAGAGCAATACCCAGCAGTGCCAGCCAGTAGCTCTTACCAAACCATCCCAAGTCATACCCAATTTCAAGACAAAGATCTTGCTTTAATCCTTGCCATTCAGTTTAGACACACAGCAATGCAACACAGCATTTACTGCTCAGCCTGAAACCCTGCCTGTTTCTTGCCACACTGCTGCTTCCTTGACACTGAAGTAGGTAACCCAGCATCATTTGATGTCAACCTAGTTCACTCTGCAATAAATATGTTTTCTTGCAAACCAGTAAAAAAAAAGAAACCCACAAAAAAACCCCAACAAAAATAAACTTCCAGAGAAATCAAGGTAAAGAGATGCCCTGGGATGGTGGAAGTGCAGGTTATGTTCTTCTGCAGCTCCTGGCACAGAGTGGTGCTGAAGCTCAGAATGCACCCAGAGCCAGAGCATGATGCAGCCTGGGGAGTGGCTAAGGACACATCTGATTGAGCAACTGCAGGGATCATCACTCAGGCTCCCAAATTGGCTGTGATTTAGTTGATGCCAGCGGGTCACAGGACACTTCCCTTTCCTGTTTTTTGTTGTGCTTTATTTTTAGAAAGGCACAGGCCAAAAATAAATACATAAATTTAAAAAAAAAAACCAACAAAAAAAAAAACCAAGCCCAAGTTTTCTTACAGACTTTTTCTTATGTCAGGCTTATTTGATAGAGCAGAACTGTTGTTAAAGGATTATAATTTTGGCATTTTAGGTGTTTGGATTTATAGCCACCATCGTGTATGCCATTGATTTCTACATAACCTTCAATGACCTGGTTGCTTTCCTCAAGCAAGGCAGTTCTGATTCCCCTGACGAGCCCAAGTCAGAAGGTAGGTGAAATTCCCCAGTTTGGTTATACAGGCACGTAACATGAGATTTTCTTCTCCATTTCACCCTTCACAGGAGAGCAAAAGCACTCGCTCAGTAACAACAGTTTCTATTCTTGGCTACCTTGGTTTTCTACACCACAAGTATGCTGAATGATGGAGCTGCTCAGTCTTAATACAACTGGAATTTCAGTGATTTATCAGGATAACTACCAAGCCAGCAATGTGAAGTTTCTCAGTTTTGTGTCCTTTAACTCTGAAAGGCCCCAAAGTTACAGAAATTACTGTGCAGCACAGACTTTTTTCTTCCCATCAGGATGTCTTACTTTAAACTTCATAATTAATGTCCATTAGTCCACAGTCTTTTATGTTCAATAGTGCTTTTCCCTGTGATCTCTATCATAATTGCCTCTTGCTCAGGGTCAAACTTTGACCAGCTGTGGGCAAAAGGCCTTGAGATCCAAGGGCCATGGCAGACAATTACCAAGATTATTAGCAAATTTCCTTCTCAAATGGGAGGTACAATCTACTTCAAGTTAGACAGATCCACTTAAGCAACGACAAAAAGAGGAACCCACTGTTGGGAGTTCAAACTCATTTCAAGTCAGGGCACAAGCAGCTATTTTGCAGTACTCAGGAGCCCAAATCTGGCATCGTGCCCCTGTTACTACCTCTTGCACCCACACAGAAGACAGGCTGCTTCACACTTAAAAACAAATCACAAAACCCCCAAAAACACCCCCCCACAGAAACAAAACCCATAAAAGTCCTAAAAAACAAACACCCAAGATGTGTAGAGAATCCTAGAAGGTATATAATAATGCTAAGTCTTTTCTAGGTTATTTTAGTAGACTGCTAAATGTTTTGCAAGCTTTAGGCCAAAAAGAGAGACAAAGAAAAGAAGAATCAAAAGGAACTGATCATAGGAAACAGGCTGACTAAAAACTGTTTATCCTCACAAACTGAACAGACCACAAGATCAGGTGACAAGGGTACAAAATTAGGCTGAAGATTAGATCTCATTTCCCTGGAGATGGAGAGAAATACTTACTTACAAACGTGCAGTCACAGAGCTTTGTGTCAATGCCCTGACCATGCAAGAAGGGCTGTGCCTTGCAGCACTCTTCCTCTAGCCCCAAACGAACATTCGCGCTGGGGGTCTCGACTGCCGAGCCCAGAAGTCCTTTGCTTCCCTGCATGCTGATTCTCAAGCTCAGGCAAGATGTATCTCTGTAGGCCTACTGGGATTTCCTAATGCCTTAAAGCTTCTGATTTTGGGATACGTTTAACTGGCAGTGTGTAACCGTGACCCACAGCAAGCAGCAATACTCTAGTACAGGAAGCATGTCTTCAGCAGACTTCCTCTTGCTGGTCATACTAACAGAATCTCTGCAACTTCTTTCATGTGAACTGTTATCTACATTGCAGTGGTGTAAGTGCCTCAGCAGCATTTCGTGAGTCCTTTGAAACACCACTTAAAGCTCCATCGTGTTTGAACTGTCATTTTACATGCTTTTTTTCCTAAATACACCACATCCTTTTAAGGAGACACCTGCCAAAGAGCAGCATCTATCTCCCAGCAAGAAGTAAAGCTGACAGAAATTTCCAGGTTTTATTTCCATTATTGCTCCTTGTTTTAAATTTCAGATGAGAACTCGGATTCCGACTCAGACTGAAGAACCAAACACCAACCAAGCGTGAAGGGAAGATGATGGAGCACTTTCCTCTTTGCTGAATGCACTGCCAATTGAAATATCTCCCTCATTTCAGCCTCAGTATCCTCTTTCCACCTCACTGTTTATGGAATCACCGAAGCACAGACAATGCAGTGATGTGGAAAAGAAAAGTATTCCCAATGCCATTAGACACTTCTTCAGAACTATGGATTTTACAGTAGTTTGGCCTGCCACAGGCACCTGTATCCAAACAGCACATCTCAATTCTCCGTTGCCCCTCCTTACTCAGCACTACAATGTACTGACTAAATGGGAACATAGTATTTTAAACATGTAAGTGGAGCTTTTAATATGCTTTCTTAATTCCAAATCTTTAACTTACAGCTTTTATACTTCTTGCTGTGCCAAAGAAGAGAGGCTCGGAATGCCTCCGCTTTATCTCTCTATTTCTAGATTAACTTAGAGTATGTATTTATCAGAAATCTGAATATTCCAGTATCTCAAGCACTGAAGGCATGCATTATAGGTAACATACCGATTTCAATCATGTATATCTACTGCCTATCTGTGACAAGTGACAACTGGAAATCTGCAGCAATGCCAAACCTCAAATCATAGTTGGGCTGCAGGATAGCTGGCTCAAACATTCAGTAACACTTTAAGATGCTTGGATGGGGTGACATCCCATCTTCTGCAATCTCACCACAGATATGAAGTAGAACAGATGAGGCATCACCTTACCAGATCCCTTCCATGAAAGCCCTTGTACGTGTTTGCACAGGCAGGTGAAGAGGGCTTGCCAAACACCATCCAATATTATCTGCCTAGCGAGGCCCGCAGGTATCTGTGTGCAGGGTGTCACTGCCTTATCTCACCTTCTGTGTTGCAAACACTGGTCCTTCATGAGGAGCAGCACCCTCAGTCTGCTGGGTTCACAACAGACAACAGCTTCTGTAAAACTCAGGATACCTGCACCAGGAGGACTGTGAAAGGGCCAAAATGCCCAACCTCCAAACTAAAGAATGTCTGTAATGAAATGCATTTTCCTAGACTTTTTTTTTGGGGGGGGGGACGTGATTTATCTCTTGGTCTAGTATTCTGGGGAAAAGCCTTCTGAATTTACAGGAAGGTATTTTCATGGGTTGCACAACTGAAGTTACTTGTGTCTCCCTATAAACACATATTACTTGTAAAAAGCACGGTGTGCTGCTTATATATGGTACCAGACAGGTCTATTTCAAAGAAACCTAAATACATTTTAAAAAATTCATGTAGCATCAGAACAGGTGGCCTAACAAAAAGTAATTAAAGTGAGAGCAGATGGTACAAACAGAGTAAATTAAAAACTGGGATAAAACAATAAAGGCAGATTTCCTTTGGAACAGAATTCCTGCTTGGGTTCCAATTCCCTGCTAGCAGCTGGCTGCTGACAGGCAGCAACACGGTACCTCACAGCAAGAAGGTGCTTGGGAAGGTGTTGGCCAGACTCAGAGTTGTCTAACAGGCAGCTCCTACACCTCCTGTTTCCAGACCACTGAATAAAAGCACAACAAATAGTTGCTTCCAAATGTGACAAATACTCTTTGCCTAGATGAGGAGGAGTTCTTTGGACCTTTTCTGGTATGAAATTCCAAATTTCTTCCTTTTCTATTGTTGTATTTTACTGGCACACACTGTGACATCAGGGGACCTGGGCTCATTTTTGTATTTAATCCTTTTGTATTTCTCTTTTTTTAATAAAAAAAAAATGTACTGCATGTCACAGCTGGAAACTAGTACATGGTTAATATTTAGAAGCCATGCTGGATTAAACCTCTTTTAATAGAACTGTTGGGCATCTTTATTTACTTTAAGATCTGTTCTTACTGCCTTACCTCTGACTAGCAACAGTAATGGTGTTTCAAGAAACTCCATCAGGAAGGATGTGGTCTGATGGGGACACAAGGACAGCACAGCACCAGCACTGCAGAGCAATCACTCATGCTTACATGTCTTGCAAGGAGAAACTTCATCTTTAGCACATAAGCATAAAAGAATTTAACCAAGACTTAGTTTTAGCATACTTAGTGGACATCAGAGGTGCAGTGCTCTAACTTGGCATCTAGTAACATCATAAACAATAATCCTATTCGGGTTTCCTTTTCACAGACATGCTATAACCTGAAATCTGCCAGAGTTCTCTAGTAATTGCATTGGGATACTACTGAAATCAACCGAAGAGGCAAAGAAAATTGCTCATTAGTTGTTTCACAACCACTTTAGCAGGCATGCAATGAATTGCCTGTCCACAGAATTTCATTATTAGCATTCAAGTAATTGATCATTTATTTCTAAGCAGTTTACTCCCAGGGTTGAGCGTTCACATAAGATTCCTGCCTTTTATTTAAAAGGTTCTGTTCCCATGATTGAACTGAAATACACATCTGTATCTTACGAGTATCATTTCAGAAAAGAGAATTCAATTTAGAATCATTACTTTAAAGTCAATTGTGGGGCCAAGCGGCAGACGACAACGGCTCCATCTTTTGTTCATCTGGTGGCAGCAATATGGCACTAAGCTCAGAGTCTGGTGTAGGGCAGAGGAAAAGGCTGCTTGGGTTTTGGCTTTATTAGCTTGTTTCTCCTGAACTGAAGCTAGTGGGAGCGCTGGTTTCTCTATGATTCAGGATCTGCAACACAAGCGTAACACTGTACCTGCAGCATGGAGGCCTTACTTAGGTCTACCAGCAGGGTCATAAACATCTCTTCTCAGTAACAGTACAGTCTTGTTCCAAACAGGAGCCATCTCCAAAAACCAAACAGGCCTGCATTACAACTACAGCACAACTAGCCCCATTTTGAATTCCCATGCTTGTTGAACAGTAGGCTGACCTAGGGAGTGATGAGAGTTTTCAATACCAAGTGTGGAACAAACCCATGCAGAAACAAGGCAAGGAGTCTTACGCTATCAACACTGCAAATCAAAGCCACTAACAAACAAACAATTAGCTGGCACCACAGATTAATGACTTCATACAGCACTGTCATTGTTTTAAGGTCTCTCTCCCTCCTTCTCCGACCTTCTATAAGAAAAAGCTTTTATACTTAGCTGTGCAAGATTTGTTCAGTCTTGTGTGGAGCTTCAGGACAGGCAATGTTAAGGAATTCGAAAGACCTTCCAAAGCAGCCCGTTTAGATTCTCACTGAAATGAGAGGCTCAACTGTCCATAACTTACTACTTAACTTCACTTTCACCTGGCATTGTTCAAAGTGCCATTTTCAATTGACAAAGTCATTTCCAAGATACAAAGTGACAAGTGATGTGTATCTGCCTATGTGGTACTTGAGACTAGCCTAGTGTGCTGGAAAGCAGAAGACAAGTTAACGCTCTGCATAGGAAGCAGATGTTTTTCATTCATCTGGGGAGTTGGACCTGATGATCTCTTGAGGTCCCTTCTAACCCCTACAATTCTGTGATTATGCTTCTGGTAAGAGATCACTGTGCAAATTTCTAAGCCTGAATTTTACAGCTGCATCTTCCCCTGCTTGGAGACCAGTAGCCTGTATCATTAAGTGAGCACGTACTTGTAGCCAGACACTAACACAGTGCACGTTTCTGACACCTGTACTTTCTAAAATGCATAAATGGAAGAGAAAACATACACAATGCTCCCAGTCTGAGCTAAACCTCATAGTGGGCAGTTTATAACCAACCTCGCAGAGAGATTAAGAACAATTACATGAAGTGGCTTCATTTCAAAGTTCAGGATCCAAACTGACTCCAAAGAGCAAATCCAAGAAAAATACCACTTTCTATTTTTACATATGAAGCTCCACCTAGCCATCCTTTAATCCTTTTATGAGCATGGAGAGAAAGAACACATCAAGAAGTAGAAGAAATTTAGATAAACACTGAAAATGTGAATTTTGTTACAAGATAGACAAGACACCTTTTTGCATGGAGCATTTGTTTAAAAGCCAGGATGGAGACATCATCTTCTGACTCTCTTTTTACGTAAACAGGACTGCATCAAAAAAACCCTCACTGCAACACTGATTCCTCCTTTACTGGAAGAATTCCCAGTATTCTGTTTTGTAAAAATTCTAGGTCAGAAGGCAAAACAATGCTATCCAGAAAATACTGTATTTTAAAAAACCTCAAACCACACCATACCAAATAAAAGTTTTTCCACTCTATTTCCTTGAAAAAGAAAATGGATTCCAGTATGAATTTTTGTCAAGTAATACCTGTGCTTCTATTTGATGTATTTGTGATGCTGTTCACCACATTGTATTTAGTGGATCATGTGGCTAACAAAGTCATTTACAGTCTTCCCAGGAGAATCAAAGAAGATTCAGTATTTCAAAGTCAGACTCTTTTTTTTTTTTTTTAAGTTCGACACCTGACAAAATTTCTCTTGATGGAGGAACACCATTGATAACATCAGCAGCAGGAACATGGCATTAAGTCCAGCACTTTAACTCTTTGTTTTCTAGAAGAGGAATTTTAATTTAATCACGGCCTGATGTCTAAACAGATTCAATGGATGCAAACACTACAACAGATCAGAATCAACTACCACTGACAACCCCACACAGACAAAAGGAACTGGCCCATCTTCTAGCAGAGAAGTACAAGCACATGGTTACTTACTGAGTCCTCCTGGTAAGAGCTCAATCTCGCCACCACCTTTGTCCACATCCCCACAAACACGGTATCCCTAAGCAATGTTTTAAGAGCATCATCCATATTCCCAAATCACTCATTCAACCATGTGTGCTTTTCCTCAGTTCTTACCTTTATTAACTCCATGCTTTCACCTCACACCTAAAGCACCTGGATACCAAATATACCAATTGCATCAAGATAAGACTCGCGACCTACAGCTCAGGATGTGGCAGGGCATTACCCACCCACTCTGACATTTCAGCTTCAAAATGCCTTTTCAGTCCAGAACTCAGTGCTGCAAACCACAACTTAAGAGCATTTCGGCCCATTACAGCGTACCAGATGGGAGAAATCTCCACAAGAGCAAACACACCACAACCACTTAGCAATAAAGTAGTTCCATGTGCTTTCTGCTACATGCAACCTTTCATCAAGGCCTCCTCATACATGGTTTTTCATTAACTCCTGCATCTATGAAGTTTGCCTTGTCAGAGACATAGCCACAAAAAACTCAGACAGGGTCAGCTGCTTTGATGTTTAACCCCTATGCCACTGCCTCGCATAGGAAGGGCATTTAGCAGCTCCACTTACTGGATTATCAACCAACCAGCCATGACACTTGGCATATTGAGTTTATATCGGTGCCTTTACAGATGAAGACAATGGTTTCTGTACTTTAATATGTCCATTTATTAAACAGGAAGTCCTGCACAAATGATTCCATACTATATTGATCAAGATAAGTGTTAGAAAACTACCATTTTCCCTACATACAAAAATACAGACTTTTACCACTATGAAGACATGATCAGAAGAGTACCATGAGAATCCATAGAGCTCAAATCTTCAAATATCAGAAAGGAAAAAAAAAAGACAGAAAGACAATTAAAAAAATTTACAAAAGGTATTGTGCCCATATACAAAAGACTGGAAAAGTAAAATGACATTTAAAACCGATAAATACACCATTTAAATTATGCTGGAATGGTATGGATTTTAAAAACATGACTGCTACCTGTATTGCAAGACATTACAATTCTTCAGCTTGTGTTTTCTGTTTACACAAAAAGCAACAGAAAAGAAGCACACAACATACTGAATAATCATTATTGGTGTAAAACCTAATTGGAGGTTACGTCTTCTTGTAGAGTTACCTTGCCTTTGAAACTGGTCAAGCATTAACAGCACAACTTTCACATCCAGAGCTGGAAGATGCTACACTTACACAGTAAGTTACAGCTGTCGATACTGAGGGGACCGTGATAACAGCTGGTAGGTACCACTGCAGAAGCATCTATTTTATCAGTTAGCCTCATGTGCAGTTTTGAGAACTTCAAGAACACTTAACCAAATAATGTGAAATTGCTTCATGGTTGTAAATTTTCTCTATATGAAAATTTGCTAACTTGTAATATTCTTCAAATCCTTGAACAGGATTTGATGATAAATGGGTACTGGATCCCCTAAGTCAATGGGGAGTTTTGCCTGAGAAAGGACAGCAGAGTCAGGTTCTGCATTCACACACAGAGTAAGCTTGTAAGATCTCTCCTTGGCAAAACATTACATTTTTTTCTTACTTCAAAAGCAAAATACCAAGGGTATTACACAGCAGACTTGTGCTCATATGATAAAAGGAAAATTGCATCCTTTGCTCAGCGCAAGATGGAATTCAACTAATATTTCTGAGCTGTTCACAATTACAAACCTGTCAGTATAGGATCTATATCCCCAAGAGATAAAGTCTTTCAATCAGGCCTGGATGCTCCTTCATCAGACATCATAAATTACAAGCCAGAATCAGAATGTTTAGATTATACCCAGAAACAGCACTGAGGATACAGACAGCCTACACTGAGCATCTGTTTCCCAAAGTCTCAAGGAAAAGACATTGGGAGTACCTTCCAGCTCACACCAGCAACCACCTTTCAGGTAGCAGCCAAAGGCAGAGCAGAACTGGTACAATCTTTCGATTTGCCATGAATTCAGATTTACTATTTAGTACACAAAGGGAAAGCAATGACTACAGAAGCCAAAACTGGTACTAGTGGAAACAGAGCACAAGAAAGCCAGAGATGCATTTAGTGACTCACATTAAAAAAAAAAAAAAGTGTTTACTGGTTTACTAAATTTACAACTATTTTTGTGACTGACAAGTGTTTATACCACACATGGAAGGCACACTAGGTGAAGCAGTTTTTCGGTAGTTGTTTACAATTCTGTGAAAAAGACATAAAAAGTGTCAACTTTCAAATCAAAATTGAGCATTATGAGAAATAAATACATACTTTACTATTTTATTGTGGGTTCCTGAACCCTTACAAACTTCAACATATACAAATAGTTTCAAAATTACACTAACACAGAAGAGAGTAAGTCTAGACAGATATAATGATTAGCTAATTCCTTTGTTACCTTATGTCCTAAGTGTTGCATCTTAAGTATAGAAATCATTTAAAAATGCAATGAATTGGCCACAATGTATAAATCAAAATATTTTCTTACTCCAGGACTGTGATGTGTGAGTTAAAGCTGGATGAACTGTAGTGCTAAAATAGACTCTCTCCCTCCACAATACCCAACAAGTAGAAACTGGTAAACATTCAAGGTTGAAGTATAAACAGTAGAAAAATGAAGGTAGCAATTGTTGCAACAAAAGGGTGCTAGCCAGAACCACTTCAACCTGTAGACATCAGGATAAATGTTGTATTACTGAAAATATTTAGACAATTGTACTTTTGGGATTAAAAGTTTACCAAAAGTGATAAATCAGCCTAGTTAAGAGAAGGTATTTTCTTTCAAACACATGAAGGTTTTAATTAAATGTCTATGGAGACATCTGTCCAAAGCAAAACAAATACAATACCCTGAAATTTCCCATATTCTAGACAATAGTCTGTGACAGTCAGAAGAGGCAGATGGTCATATTTCCTTCTGTTACTTACATCCAGATGTTATTAAAATAGCTGTAGGGACCAGCCCCAATTAAAAAAAAAAAAAAAAGAAAAAAATAAAGAAAAGAAAAAACCCAGATACTCCATTAACATGATCTGGCTATTGCTTTTTGAAATGTTCCTACATCCTCATTCTGCATCCAAGAAAATAGTTTCCATATCCTTCCATATATGCTAACTGGCATTTTACAATTTTACCCATGAAGTCCATGGTATACAGATAAAACCTTCATAGTAAACACAAAGCTCTATGTTATAAATATGTCAATCAAGGTAACTCTGTATATTGTATATAAAATTAAATATCTTCTGTTTGCCAAGTATAATTTAAAAAGGAATATCTGTGGCTAGTTATAAAAAAATATTTATTAACCCATAGAGATTAAAAGGCAATTTCACTTGCTCATCCATCCAGCACATCTGAAAGAGCTGCACTGGAATCTGGATAGGTAACTTTATCTAATCACATTTTCATGATAAATAGACAACTTTCATTTCTGGGCACATATAAGAACACTTTTGAAAGCTGTATATCCCGAAAGAAAATTAGATTGTGTTGTATACTCTAAATTAAAGGCTATCATAAATCACAGTGTAAGCAGATTTTTTTTTAAAGATTATTTTTAGAATAAAAATGGTTAAACTATAGACAGATTTTAAAGAGACAAGCAAAACCAAGACCAAAACAACAAAGGAACCTTTTCAGGTTAGACAGCACTGCTCTGACACTGTCAAACAGATCCATCCAGGTGACCAAGGGACTAACAGGAAAAACAACATAACAGGAAAAATTAAAGTATCATTCAGGATCTCCTTACAATTTGTACAAATTCATTTCTCCCTCTCTTAAAATAACGAGAGGTATAAGGTATAATTTCTACAAAGAATTTCCAAACATTCTGCTGGGTTTTGTACCTATTTCAGTTGCATTTTTAAATTCTTTAGTTGCCATTAAAATTCTCACACACAACTCTACCTGCAGCTTTTTGAGCTTTCTTGGTTCTCCAAACAATCTGTTACTTTATGCTATAAACAACAACTAAGTACCATTTTTCACAAGTGCTACATGAAGGCTTCACTCCTTTCAGTGGAACTGAGTAGAAGTTAGTCTGCAATTATCCTTTCTTCTAGACACATACAGCCCTTCTGCTGCAAGCATCTACATCCTGCAGGTCTCTGAACCAACTACTACACTTGAGCTGGGCAGAAGTCACTTGATAATCACACTGATCTGTCAACATGCCTCAGCTTTTCAGATGCATCATTAACAACATAGGTTTAGAACCTCTCCAACGTACTTTGCAACCAGCACGGCTGGAATAGAGAAACAATTCTACACTTACTTTTACTACTGATTCAAGGTCTGTCTCACCTCTACAAAGTGCAGAAGCAAGCGATCCTTCTGTGGTTGGGGATTACTAATGGTCACATACCATTTTGAAAGCACTGGATTAAGGGTGAAGTTGAAGTCTCTCTGCTTCTCACTCTTTATCACATCCAAAATTCATGATCAGATTGTGCCTACCTAAAATATATAACTACCTGCTGAAGATGTTTGGCTCCAGGGCTTTCACCTTAAGACCTGTTCTTTATGCTCTGATTTTAATGCACAAAGCTGTTGAGTATCTCACCTGAGTAACAGAGAGGATATTTTCTTCTACACTATTGGAATTGCTATTAAGTTGGACTTTGGATTTGTTTTAAAATTATGCCCTAAAACGTGATTCTTACTTATTTGGGGGTTGCCCTTACAAAATAGAACAAGTAGAAATGTTTCTGAAGTTGTCATGAGACCAGAAAATAACAGATACAGAACAAGTACTAAGGAAGAGGGAGTAAAAAAATGGTTGTATTAATAAAATATCTAATCGAGAAGCATCTGTTATGCCTGCATATCCCCAAAATAGCACAAAGGTGACAAATTATCAAATTTGTTTACAGACTTTTTCACAGAAAACTAGTGGTTAATTCATAACAGTCCACGTGCAGCTTCAACTCTCCTGCTGTTTTCCACAGCATTTAAGAATGAGTAAGTCTGCTGCGTTAGGATAGAGCAATCATCATTGGTACAAAATAACTGGGGGGGAAAGGTGAAGGTAAACTAAGATTATCTTGAGGAAGACCGTAATCTTTCCCCAGTTTTCCCCTCCTCTTTCTAGGATCAACAGCAATGGTGAAATACAAACAGATAAAAGAATTAATAGAATGTATCATGAGATGCACAATGAAACGTATGTGACAAAGCTTATGAAGAAGCACCCCAAATTACTGATTTTATACAAACGCCTATCTAAGAGACATCCTCTAAACAAATGATGAGAAGCATGCTTTCAAGGCATAGCTCATTACTCATGCTATGCTTCTGAACACAAAGCACAGACTGAAATACAGGCGTCAAGTGTCAATATGTTGTCTCAGAAAAGAAGGTGGTAGATTAATCTCTAATCCTCTCAACCTCTAAGCATGCAGCATACCAGCTAGCTTCCAAAGTCCTAGAGGAAAGAATAAATTTTCCCCTGCACATCCAGCCCAAACATCATAAGCGACAGTAACAGGGAAGAGCACCATCTCTAAGCAAAAGGGTGCTGGCAACAGTATTCTTACCTCCCTTCTACTGAAGCAGACACCACACGGATCAATGCAGAAGGCTTAACAAAAATTAAATATTAAAACCTAAGATAGATGAGGCATGAATAAATGAAAGGAACAAGTGAAGAGTAAGGAGGAATCAACTTTAAGAAGCAATGAAACTGTCAAATCAGGTCTATTATGGTTGTAAAAACTCCTATTGTAGGCAGTTTGCACATGATAAGAACATATAATAAACGCAAACTAGGGCTAACAAAACTGAGCATACATAGCAGTAAGAGGAAAACATACATTCTTGTAACACTGTACAATTGTTATGCTGCTGCTCCAATCATATCTTATTGTTTAATCTTTTAATGTCTGTGCATAGGCTGCAAAATTCACCGTGATTTCTACATGCAGAAATACATAGAGATTGCATATCTGAGGGCTGAGGTTGACAAAAGAAGACTAATCAGAACCATTACAGTTTTGAGCACCACATACCTACATGGTTCAAGTGTTTAGCATTAATTTAGTATTATTTACAGTTGGCTTTGAGTCCCTTTGTGGAGCTAAACAGCATTCTTCAGGGCGAACAGAAATTATCCCTATATGCTCAGCAATTACAAGCAATGCTGGCTGGGAGAAGCAACTTAATGTGACTTTTCTAAGCAAGTTTTAAAAAAACCTTTCTATCCATTTTCTTCCTGCAGCTTTTTTTTTTTTTTTAAATGATTACTGCAGTTTGGATAAGTGTCTACCATTATCCATACTATTACTTCTTTAATAAACCATGTAAAATTGTGTTGGGGGGGTAAATCAAACATATATATAATATAATCTTAATGTTTCAAATTTAGTTGTCTTACAGCTACTTTATTTCCCTTGTATATAATCCAAATACTAAGCAATTTCTCTGTAGAGTAATAAATGCTTAACTTAGATTTTTAGAAAGTTTATACTGTACAATGCTAAAATTATCTTTGGTCCCAAAATAAGGAAATTGCAAATTTATGGTTTCTGTTTGTTTTACAGAGTATATCAGATAATAATAATTTAAGAAATACTCTCTTTGAATTCTACCCTGAAAGCTGTGCTAAGCTCAAGTCATGATGTGAGTAATAAATAACAGCATGCTGTTCTCAGCTCAAGAATACTTACATAAAAGCACTCAAGGTCATTTAGGTATACTACACTACATGATGAAGTAATACACTATTAGAAGCATAACTGTATCACTCTGCATTTGTTATTCCAGCTAAACGGTACAAAATTTTTTCATGATCTCACTCTAGAAAAAGCTCAGTGAAGTTATTCTTACACCTTTCCTTACCTACAAAAAAAAAAAGATTCAAAAGATACCAAATTCATACACTTTCAGACAAAGCAGATTTCCCACACCTCTAAAAAAAACCCCGAAACAACTAATCCCAGAATCAGCAGAGAGATTACAGGAGAGCATACTCTCTATTTCAGTCTCCATCATTAACCAGCCAACAGAATATGCCCCTAATTAAAAAATTTTGTTATGTATCACCTAACTTCCATTTCTTCATTTCAGATGAGGGTTCAGCTCAAAGCATGGATCTTCTGGAAGACAACATTCTGTGTTTGATTTGGGGGGGTTGTTTTGCTGGTGTGGTGGTTTGGTTGGTGGGGGTTTTGGTGTTTTGTTTTTCTACAATCTTTATACAAACTGCTTTAAAGCCAGTTTACAATTCCAGTCTAGGTATGCTTGTGCTACTTCAAAAGGTTCTTTTAATAATTGCCAATATTTACAAACTCGCCTTGCAAACTTTGCCAATACTAGGCAGAGTGCTGAAAAACAGCAGGGTTGTAACAACTGTACTGGCAATAACAAGCCTAGTTATTCCATACTACATAAAACAAGGAACTGTCATTTACATCTCATGAATCACACAGTTATGCTGGTGAGACACCAGAGATTGGCTTATATAGTTCGATCTTTTTTAAAGTGTTGTTCCCTTTGGCGTTAACTTTCAATGAAGCACAGTAAATTGTTACTATAGTAACTGGTAAACCACTACTCGTTAAGAAAATGCAAGTTTTCTTTAACATCATTAGTAACTCTTTCTGAATTTTAATCTCCATCTTTGTCACTAAGGTGAAATACACTGTAGACATCAGTAAATTGAAAATACATCAATTTTGTCATCAGTTTTTCAGACATCGAAATAATTCTCTGTTGCTTGATTCAAACAGCATCAGCATTAGGTCACCATCCCACTTCCCTCTGGTATTAAAAAAATCTCAGGAATTTCTATTTATCTTCTGCTCAGTATAACCTCTTTTTCATAGTTAAAGGTGATCTATCTGCAACATGTTGCCATTTGTTATTATGACTCCAGTGAACTGCATTGATCCATTTAAGAGTACAACTACATAAGAACACAATGCCAAAAGTGTTCGAGTCAAAGGTGAGAGAAATTCAGGCATACGTGGCATAGAGCTGGGTACAGAGATTGCTCTAGAGATCTTCTCCCACACATTTTCTTTATGAATATGCCAAAGAATGGATTAGATAAAAACATCAATCAACAAAAATATCAAAGGAGATCTTCCTAGCAACGTTATGATACTAACCAATTACTGCAGTTTTGAGTAGAGTAAAATATGCTTCTCTTCACTGGAAGTATAGCTACAATAGGAAGAGTTCAGTTAGGTAAAGCTATTTCTAAGCATTTCAATACAACCATATCATCCTGCAGTTAGCTAAATTTGTTTTCCAAAGAAACATTAGGAGAAGAGATCTGGAGAAATAACCAAAGTTTTACCTACTCCCAACAGTTTCAATTTTAGAAGAAACAACCAGCCTTCTAAAAAGGAAAAATTTCTCTTACATGAATTGAATCACAACATTGCAACCTTAACAATTTTATACACACATCATAATTTTTTGTTAGTTCTTGCTTCTCAGAAAGGTTGAACCTTAAAAATAAAAGCACCATGAGTAGAATGCAAGTCTATTGGATGACAACCCCTTTTCTCTACTGTGCCACTCAACCCCTTTTCTCCACCCTCCACCTCCTGACCTAATTTTTGTCTTCATTTTGGAATGAAAAATAAAATTTATCCCAACATTAGCAGGCAACCACATACTTACACCTGATGCATTATGGTGACCATTCCATAAACATGTTACCTTTGCATAAGGTCAGATCTGGCCAAGGTCATGCATGAACTCAATACTACGATTTCAGAGTAACCCATAGGGTAACTGTACCTCAACACTATATCCACCAAACAAAAAATATGAAATGATTGTCCATTTCAGCTAAGTGCACCAACATTGAAACTGCAGGAGATCCTACAGATGAGAACCGAGTTGTACTTCTAAGATTGCATGAAGACGGATAGAGAGAATTTGTTGGACATGATACATGGCTGAAGTTATTGCTATTTGCCCCTCACTTCCTTTTTGCATGTGTTAAATTTACTTTTGGTGGATTGCTTTCCTATATTAACCATCCAATGTAGCGCTGGTCTTAGTGTTTAGAATAGATGAAGAAACAGTGACAGAACATGGATATTCAGAGCTTGCACTCAGGAGAGGGAAGAAGAGTACTGTGCAGTTAATCCAAAACAATAACATACTTCAATACATATATATATTATATATTATATAACTATATAATATATTTTTATATATATGTGGACATCTTAAAACAGATCTTGCTTTTGAATGACCAACATTTACTGCCTTCATGTCAACAGCTTCTGACTCAATGCATCTCTGCACATATGCGACGCTGGGCATTCTTTGCCACCATCTGATCTTCCTTTTCTTCCGTAAATAAAGAAAAACCCCTTGATTCCACGATGGAGTTAAGCACTTCTTCATTTCCCTTTGCAGTCCCATTTCAATGTCGCTTTCACGCATCCAGCCGCTGAATCTCAGGGCGATGATCCACTTCTCTGGATTCTGTCCGAGCACGGATGTAATCACTGGTCTGACGACTGTTCTGTTGTCTGTTGTTCATTCGCCACTTTTTAATAGCTAAATACGTGTTCACAGCATACACTGCCATTGCCAAGAAACCAAATATCTACAAGAAGTAGAAAGAATTGTCAAAGACAATTTTTGAAAACAAGAACAATAGCAGTTTCACAATAAATTCCTCAGCAGCTTAGTTTTCAACTTTATTTGCACTGACCAATCATCACGGTGTGTAAACTGATGTTGTTCTTCAAAGAATTAGAGAATCTGAAAAAGCAACTAAAAGATCAATGGTCCCAGAAAACAAAGTTCTCTGACTACAAACAATTAAATCCTGCAATGCAACTTCAATAGAAGAACCTCTTGCAAAGAAGAATACCGCTCTTCATCCAACAGTTCATTCCTCAGGGTGCACATAATAGTGAATGAATAATAAGAGAACAGAAGACCAGTCCAGACCATCAGCCTGGAGAAAGAGCTAATTTGCAGTTCTGAAGAACTGTTGTCTGATTTTCAATGTCCAGGTTTGGAAAAGGGAAGAAAAAAAGTTGCCAGCTCAAGCACAAAATTAATTTGCATGACATTATTGTTCTAGACTTAGAATCTTGAATTATTACTAGACTCACTCCACAGAACAAAAATTGTCTGTAGTGAGCAAGAAGGATTCAGCAACTATGTGTAAGCAGCTCCAATTTCTTGTGAATTTTTGGCTTTATCTTTCCAGCAGGTCTGCAATATAGAGCAGTGTGATCTAAGCTAGCTAGAAAGAAAGGAGCAAGGCAAGTTCAACTTTTAAAGTGTTCTCTGCAAGTAATTTTTCTGTTTGCTCTTGCCTCAAGCCTTAAGATAAACAACTCAAAGGATGTCAATACTTTTAAATCATAATTAGCTTATAGCCAACCATAAAGTTAGAAGTAAACTGTGATGGCAACAGGAGTATTCAATGAAAGAGGGAAAAAGTTTTAAAAGAAGGTAAGAGTCAAATACAAAGAAGCTCAAATTCTTACCACAGCAGCAATTTCTGCTCCAGTTTTATGGTTTAAAGCAGCAAGTACTACAGAGGCAATGAAAAAGAAGAAAGTGCTGAGTCCAGTGTTGACCAGATCCTAAAAAAATAAATTCATTAGCATTACTAAACAGCAATTCTTTGCTTGCTTTCATTAGAAGTGAGGAAACAGAAGAAAGTTAGAACAAGAGCTCCAGCAAAATTTTCCCACTTTTTAGGCAGTTTATCCCTCATACAAAAGGCAGCAAATCTTGTTACACAGGAAACACAGCACAGGCACACCTTGCTCTGTGAACCCAAGTCAAATAGCACGTACACACGAAGCACGAGTGCAGATTCTGGATGGATTACCTCCATTTCTACTGGGTTTTTTAGACAAGTGCTGTCATACTATGACAGTAAACAGTGAGAAAACATTGTTGAGCATGAACAATGAGTAAAATTGTTCTACCTCGGCTGACGCTGAAGTAACCCAAATACCAAACTTAGCACTCCAGGAACCCCTTGTTCTCCTTCATATCACAACAGTGCTTCATACACTGCCCAATAACTGCCATGATTTTTTCTAGAAATTCTTTTAGGCCTTCACTGTAGACAACCACCTGTCCTATGTCATTTCTGCCCATATTGTGAGAATACACAGATTTACATATTTATTGCATTAAATCGATGCTTTAAGCAGACAATTTAAAACGTATGTACAGCAACTCCCCAGGGACACCTACATTCAGGGCAAATTCTTGCTTTGCTCCAAGCACAGAAAAATGACAGGCAACACGCAATTCAGTTACAAAATGCTGCATATATCAGTGTTCAGATGATCATGCTGACATCCTTACATAAAGCAGGGTCATTAACGTGTCACTGAACGTAAATAAGAATACTGAACGGCAGCTATTAGCCCAATATTAATTACATCAATACAAGACCGATCAGATTTCAGGAAAAAAAATAATCAAGAGTTGGTACTTTAAAATAAAAGGCAAACCAAAGTGCTAGATTCATTAAGGACTAAGAGTTCAGTGTGTCACTTGGGGCACCTTTTACATTTTTTTAAAACATTTGATATGTATGTACACTGTGTTATATGTTCACTACAAAGATGTAGAGAGCAACTAAATGAACAGGGAAGTTCAAGGAGCAAGCAGAGGCATGGAAGAATCAGGGAATGGCAGTTTAGCACAAATATCCTGAAAGAACATGAAACCAGGGAGAGGTGAATACTACTATATGGAAAGCAAACCTGTATACATATTTGCTGTGCAACTTAGCTTTGAGTCAAAGGAAAAAAACCCAACACTAACAAAAATACATTCAACATGTCAACTCCCACCATTTAAAAAAAATAAATGCTATCACCACTCATTAATTAGAATTCAAAGACAAATTTGTTGTACTTTACTCTTCCCTCACATGCCAGCCAGGCTCACTTCTTGTTCCTACTCCTCCACTTACAATTATTTTTTAAATTTTATTTTATTTTTCTCCAAATCGGATCTTGAAGTGCCGTAAGAAGTTAAGCTTAGAAAACTGAAGGTATAAATCTAACCCTATTCTCTGTGCATGAATCCTGTGACTGTGTTCCAGCTACACAGCACAAAGACTTTGAAAAGACCATCGTCATCCAGCCACCCCCAAAACATCTGTTTTTCTAGCAGTGCCTGGATAATGCTTTAGAAAGTAACAGTAAAATCTGGAAGTCTCTGGCACTGTTATTCACAGGAAAAACTATTTTGAGGGTAGTGACTAGGGGACAGCTGGTTATCAAAATTAGGGGTACCTGCAGATAAACTGTAAATGTATGACTGTGGCCTGCTCCCCAACTGAAAGGGGGACTTCCCCAAGAAATTCGAGAGGTTTACATCGCTCATTGCTACTTCCACCTACACATTCAGATTTCTTAAGCCCAGTAAGACCCAAATTGTCTTACCAAACATTAAAGAAACAAAAGCAAATTGTGAGCCTCAAACTCCTACCACCTATTCATCTCCCAGTGTATAATTAGACTGCATAATTTTATCTCTGTTCCAAGCTAAGAGAGATGTTATCTGGTACTCATAGCACCAAAGTTGGAATTTTTTTAGTTATTGCAGTATTAATAACTTCTTGCTTTGCAGAGATAAAGTTAGGAAACAGAGGCAGTAGAAAATAAATGGCATTTCACAATTTCTCCACACATCCTCCTCTCCAACTTCAAGTTTAGCAGCTCTAACTGTGCTTTGGGGGCTGTTAACAAGAGCTGTGGTTCTCATCTGCACAAACCTTTTCTTACTAGGAGGGAAGACTCACTACACATGACAACAAATATCAGACTCAAAAGTATTCAATGTTTTTGTCGAGTCTCCAAAGTAAACATACATATGTCACCATGAATGCTGAAACCAAATACTGAGGAGAGGACACCTTAAGTTCTTGAATAATTTATTAAAAAATCAAAATAATAAAATTAGTTCAAACCAATGTCAAATTATGTATTTTACTACCAGAACAAATTGGTTACCTACAGGAATGTCCTACAGAATGGAGACAAAATCCTAGAAGAAACAGCTCAGAAGAACTTAGCAATTACAATAGGTAAGCATCTCAAGATGTGATGCCACAAAAAAAAAAAAGGAAGGAGGGGGAAGAAAAAGCACTTATACACTCCTTGGGACATAAGGACACAATAGGTTTGAGGTGGTAATCTTACCTTTGCAAGGGACCCTGGCATGCTGCGTCCTGTTCCGGTATCCACATTTTTAAAAGTATGTTGAAATATTGGACAGGGTACAGAGAAGAGCCACAGAAGTTATTTAAAAGGAGAAGAAACTTTCTCATACTATGAATCAAAGAACCTATACTGCTTTGAGTATTAAAGTGATAGAGCTGTGAGTACATGAAGACTCCAGTGCTCAATTTTAAAACAGATAGTATTTTTGAGAAGTTTAACATAGAGAAGTACAACAAAATTAGTTTTATAACAAAATTAACAGCTGCAAAGTTAAGTAAAAGTCATTCAAAATGAAGTTTTAATTGTAAGGGAACTAACCATCAGAACAACCAGAGATGTGCTTAATATTGACCTTGTCACTACTTATAACCCAGATCCTGTTTATTCAGACATGCATTTTGTACTTCCTTAGTACTTAAAACACAACTGGATGCCACAATGTTCTATGATTTATAGGATCATATGTGCATATTAATTAATCCTGCTGACCTCTGACTTTTTTGAATCTGTCAACTTGATCATCTTGCCAATGGAGAATAGCATAAGCTAGATAGCTAGACCTATCCACAACATGACAGACATTACCATTGGTCTCCACAAACTGACCTGAAGGCTTCTTGCAAGGCTGAGATACTGCAGAATGTGAAATACTGCTGAAATGAGACTGCTGGTGCCTTTGGTAATTCTTCCATAAAACCAAAGATATAAGTATGGTAGAAACTTTGTCATGATCACTGGCATTTCATTTTATTGTACTCTTTGCAAAGAGCACATATCAAATTTGTCCTTGCAAAGAATCCAACAATTTAAATCTAAATAATTTATTCCATCTTCAGGCTTCAATTTATTCATTTGTGCAATTCTATTTTCCCTGTTTAGGTCAAAACTTTCTAGTGCAATTAATAATTAATTCACATTCATATAAAAAGTCTGGTTTCCTGAAAAGCTAACACTAAAACAATCTTTTATATGCATAAATGAGATTGCTTGGAACTTAAGGAGCAATGACACTTATCAATAACATTGTCATAAAGATATAGAAGGGTAATTCCGCAGGCTCAAATATCAGTAGAGGTTTTTTTAATCCAAAATTTGGTACTTAGAGCAGAAAGATAAGAAAAAATGTGATGGTTTTGGACAGAGTCAGAGTACAAACAAAAGAGAATTAACTACAGCAAGAATTCAAGAAGGACACTCCCTAAAATAATGTAGCTTTTTTCCACGTAAGAGAAAATGAATAATCGTGACAATAAAAAGAATAAACTAATTGAAAAAAGATGTGCCATTTCAAATCTGGCCATGATGTAGCTGAAGTTCTTGCCATTATATTTATAGACAAAGTAAAAACCACATCACAAAGATAGAAGAATGTCTGCTGAAATTACAGCAACCTCATGAGACAGTATGCTGTGCCATAAAATACTGTACAAAGCTGCCATCCATAACAGAGAATAAAATCTATGAGCTGAACCAAATCCACTCTGTACTGCTGCTGTTCCCCTTCTCCTTTACAAAATTATTTAAAACTAAAGACTGACTTCTGGTCACTTGCTAGTTATTCGCAAGTCATTCTGTTCAGTCACCCACAATCCTGTTAGTCCAAAGGACAAATATTTGTTACTGCCATCACCATGCATCTGTCCCACTGAGGAGAAGCATAAGGCAGAGGCAGCCTCTTAACTTGTGGTTAAAGAGGGGCTTATGCCAAGACAGTATTCTTCACTAATAAAGGAGTGAGGCTTTTGTTCCGTTGATTATGCTGTAAAGGTGGGAAACTCTAGAACAGTGGTCAGCATCCTACAGCCTTGTTTTCAAGAGTCTGGGAAAGTATGGTTCCTGGATTAATGTGGATGGAGAAGCTGAGCTGATGCTACAAATGAGAGGTCTCTTAACAGACCTGAAAACTATTAAGTAACTCCTGAAAGTAACAAGGCACATCACTTCTGAAAGCTTCTGTTCAGTCCTTCAGTTACCAGGAGTCGTCTCTGACTCTCAAGACTCCTCAGTAGTATCCACATGCCATTATCCATCACCCTCCATGACTCCACACATGCAAGCTTTTAAGAGACATTTAATCAAAATACATGCTCTGCCTTTTTATCCTGTATTTGGTGGTGAAGTAAGAGACTGCACAAGTGACCAGGTACTATTTAAAAGGGAAACTGCCATATTGCAAATGCATACTGTATAAACAAAAGTATGGCATTTACTCTGTTAGTTGCTTTTTCCTTTGCTTTCTGAAATCCAAAAGTTTACATTTAGATGAAGTAGCTACATCAATGTATCTGGAAAATATTCCTGTTTCACCTTGTCACAAAAGGCAGCAGAAGTTAGTGGCCTGCTGCTGTCTTGGTTATTTTTCACAAAAGACACAGCTCTAAGTAATATTTCCTTTTAGCTCTGTTCAGGTTTTGGTGGTTTGTTTTTCAGTTGGCAGGGGAAGGGAGGGGAAGTGTGGTTACTGATTTTCTTATTTATTTATTTTCAGTGTCCCTAATTTTTTTTTCCTCTAGCCAGAGCTAGACTTGCAATGTTTGGGAACTTTTTTCCTTGTTTCTATATGAAGCTATCCATTTGATGATTACAAACATTACAGTCAGCCCACTAAATCAAGCGCCTCTGGTCAAACTCCCATAACCTTATTTTATAATGATATTATCAAACTTTGTTTGTTTATTCTGTACCATTATTTAAAATGGCAACATGGTTTCTCAGGCAGAAGTCAGTCATAGGTAGAAAGACCCAAATTAACGGTTTGAGCATTAATTGCCATCTTGTTTTTCCCCACATTTGTTTAGGCTTACATAGGTACAGGAGCCTTTATTCAGACACTGGGCTCTACTACTCCAAGGTTCACACAAGAATGGCTTCCCCAATACAATAATCCATGACCAACAGTTTCAGAAAAACATTCACAACTCAGAGGGCTGAATTCACCCTCTGTTAGCAGAGGTATCTTAGTGCCCATCTCACAGTGTGGGACTGTGTTGCCTGGCCCCTACGCAGGGCTGAAGGTTCCCATGGGGGCCGCGTCACACAGGGCAAGGCCCCAAAGGTCTCCAGCAGTCATCTGCAGGCGCTCCTGTTCAGGTGCTTTGATCCGGTCCCAGGCGTGTGGCACTTACTTGAAGTCAGTTCTATTTCCAGCACCCCAAGCCAAGTATGTAAAAAAACCTGAACACCAGCATTTAAAAAACAGCTTGTGCTTGTATTCCTTACAGAATAACGCATCATTTACACCATGCTGCACTAAATGAGAGCTGTCCACAAACAGCACTAGCCCAGAGAAAATTAATTCTGACAATTTTATTGAATTTATAAAATCTGCATTTTTATACTTAAGTAGGTATTGCTGTTTTGGCAGCAGTAAACATAAAAGTGAAGAATGACTGACTTAATTTCTCATTCTACAACTAAGCCAGCCAAAGAAAACCAAGATGTTTTGAAAGAAACAGAAGGGAATTTCTTTTTTTTTTTTTTTTTAAAAAAAAAGTCAAGATTGCCCTGTGAAGGCCTTTGAACTACAGCTTTGTAACTACACTCCTCAGAGCCAAAGCTGGCATAAGACAGTTTGTCATTCTGGCACCACATCAAATTTTCTGCCAACGACTTCAAGTGTCAGTTGCTCACATACAAGGTTTCATTGCTGCAACAACTGAAACACACATCAACACCACAAAGATGATGAAATAAGTTTTCAGGCAGCACAAAATATAACCACTAATCAGTGTGTTTAAGAGAGACACCTGACTCCTCACGTTTCTGCCTCACATCAGTGCTTCCCAGGGACTGCATCTAGGATAATAAGCCCGAGAGAACTCTAATGTGCTGTGCTCAGTTCTGCGCTTCATCTTTGAGGCTGCTCTAGGCTGAAAACCTCCACATTCAGAACTGTGCTCAAACATAAAATATCTAAGAGCTCTGTGAGATTTTTTTTGGTTTCTAAATATCAGTGGCCAAACCAGACGATTCCTCCCCACCCCCAGTCAAAAACAGTCCATTCTACTGGGTGGTTATGCAATTATTTAAATCACTAACAACTCCGATTTCTCCTATCGTACAAATTCTTATCCAAGAGACACTGTCAAATCCCAGTATTATCAGTTATCTGACATCACTTCTCCACCTCCCCAAGTCATCTTGGTTCTCATCCCTGAAATAAAGGTATGGCAGCACTACTGTGGATACACTCTGCAGTAATAGTAATTTTCAGAAAGCTTGGCAAGCTACAGACAAATTCACCACAACACCAAAGTTACTACAAACCATTAAACTTCCTACCCCATATCTACTTCTAGAGAGCCACGGCATGCACACAGTTTAGCAGCAGGATCTTAAGTGTTCCCTGCAGATCATATGAGATTCAAATTTAGAAGCTAAGCAACTACAAAATTATACCAAACCTCCAGTTATTAGTTAACTCTGCAAACAATCACTTCAAAGCAGCAGCTCAATGGTTAAGTGGGAATCCCTGCTGTGGTGTGCTCCTCATTCCCCTATGCCACTTGCTAGTCTCCTTGCAGAACAGGCTCCCTTTGAACTTTGAAGCATAAAGAAAATGGAAATTTCCACTGACAGGTTCCCCAGTTTTTGCATTTTTGCATAATATTGATGGTGCTGCACAACACAGACAAGTGACTGCTCTTTCATGTTACTGCAGCAGACCTGCCTCCTTCCCAAACAGTCAAGCTTTCTAGCCTCCACATTTCTTTCATCTCTACCTCAGAAAACATAAAAATGGAAAAGTCTCTAATTAGGATCAAAACAAAGATATTTTCCCCACATGGCTAAAAAAATCTGTATTTAAAAAAATACTGTTAGGTCAACATTTTTCATTCCAACTAGGAATAGAGGACATTAAATAATATCCACAACATATTAGAAAGGACTCTAATTTTAAAAAAGTACTGAAAGAAACAACCCTGTGTTAGACTATGATACTTTCTAATATATAGATCACTTGAAATGAATGGTTTCAAATACTCAGGAATTTTGTGGACTTCTTACTAAATTTAACACTACTAGATTTCTTCAAGGACTGTAACAATCTCCTGATACAGCTTCTAAAAGCAAATTTTGAGAGACTATAATGAGTATTTCCCTCCTGAAAGAAGTCATACTTTTTAAAAAGCACGTTATATTAATGATTTTATACATATGCAGACATGACTTCCTCTTAAAGCATTCAGGAGCATGGAACTGTTGTTCAGAAAGCAACTCCTGTGATAGTAACTGTGTCATACACAGAGGCCACAAAATTAAAATAACCACCAAAACAGAGGAGAGCACTAAATATTGCAAGATCAAATAGTGTAAGAATATGTATCTAAATTTCTATGAATAAAATGTCAAAATAATAAAATCCCCACACCCCAAACCTCAACGTTCAGCCACAACTCTACATTCATAAATTTCCCACTAACATTGCTAAATTAATGTCCAATAGGGGTTTTATCAGCAGCTTTCAATCTCCCACTCCATATATGCAGCAGCAGACTACACCTGTCTGAATAATGAAGACAGTCCAACACTCCTCTCAGACTAAAAAACCCATCAGACTGAAGACTTAAAATCGGAAATGGAAGTCAGGAGCTTCCAGTTCTCATTTCTGTTAGAGATCCTTTTTATAACAATGGAAGAAGCGTTTCATCTTCACTACATAACTAAGAGAATGAGACTTACAAGATCATGACAATTTACTTCTACCTCTATTGATTCGGCAATAAGCACTAAAGCAAAAGCACTTCCAGTGTATTATTCCATTTGCCCTTCAGGTTGAACTCTGACCATGTCATGTTGCTCCATGTTGTTTAGGTAGAGGGTTCAGAGAGTGACCATTGCCCTAAAAACCCAAATACTTAACTTAAAAAAAGAAAACCAAACCCAACAAACCACATCTGGATGGACTTTTAAGCTCTTTTCTCTCTGAAGGTCTTGAACAGAGTGCTATGCAGACAAGTAACACTGCACTCAAAGCAGCAACTCATATCGCTCAAATACTTGTACAAGTCAGGTCCTTTCAGCCACTCTGATACCTACACCCTGATACCTACTGTGTTATTTGGAGAGAGTAAGAGAGAGAGTGAGAGAGATGCATTTAGGCTTCTATACTTAAGTAAATTCACACATTCTTAGTTTTCCATTAGGCAGCAAAAGCGTGCCACGGGACTCAACAACAGGGAAAATATAAAGGTACAGATGTGTGAAGTTATTAAACTGACTCTTCCAGAGATAAATGTCAGCTCAGTTACAGATGCCATACATACCACTTTGGGGTCTCTTGATAAAATATCATGGTCAAACTTATTTTGACCATAAGCTGTATCTAGTGTTCACTGTGAAACCAGTCACATCACACCAGCAAAACCATCATGTATCATTATGTGAAACCAGTGAACATATATACACTTGTTATGGTGCTCTTGTATATCTTACTCACATGTACAAAGCTGTGTGATGTAAAAAGACACTCTTCAATTGCTGATACTGGCAGTCAGGCTGTTGTGATGCTCATTAAACAACCAAGCTGGCAACAGAAACAGAGACTACCTTCTCCATGCAGCTGCTGGCTGCTATTCAGCATGCCACTATTCAACTTGCCATGAAGGTGAGTCATGACAAAACCAACAGAACAGAGACAAAAGGAGCAAAGGCTAAAACAACAACCCAGTAACATTCCAGTGGTTCCACTGGTTTTGGTTTGCAAGCCATCTGGATCTCCCGCACCTACAGTTATGAGTCAGTTCTGCCCATCTAATTCATCTATCAAGTATTCTTCTTAAGAGTTTCTCAATAGATCATGCATCCCCAGGGTACAAAGAATCATTTAATTCCACATTTCAATCTAATAAAAGACAAGTAATTTGGGCTTATGAACAGTTACTGCAAATGTGCAAACTGCAAAATTGATAAAAAATAAATTAAAAAAAAATCAGAAAAGCCTAAAAACCTCTGGGACTTGTCTCCAACAGTATTTATATAATTACAGCTATGAACTAAAAGAGAATACAGCCACATATGTATCCATACTGCCCAAAGAATTTTATATAAATATTCTCCTTCAAGTTGACAGATCTTTTGCTAGAGTGACTAACATTGATTTTGTGACCTGTGTTTATGCAATGCAATCTGAGTTTAACTCACAGTACAGCATGGAAATAGAGACTTGTACAGAAGGAATGAGCACTGCCAGCAGTTCTAATACGAAAACTTGAGGAAGAGGACTCATTAAGCATTGCCAGTCAATGTTTAATAGTTGTGTGAGTATTCAAAACACTTTATTTTTACAGAAAGCACTTTTTTTTTACACTACTACCCAACGATGGTATTAATCTGTATAAGAAGATATGTAGCACAAATGTCCTAATATTAAAAAAAGAGCTTGAGAGAAGAACAGACTACTGTAAATAAAGCATCTGTCAATACAGGCTGCATTTTTATCCACAAACAGTAACTGCTGGCATTAGAAGGAAGCTTTTTCCTTCTGAAGAGAAGCTACCAGAGGATAGTTTTAGTTCTGTTTAATGTAGTTCAATCTTTCCACATTTTTAAGCTTGTTCTGCTGTTAGTACTTAAAATAAATTATAGAATATAAGTAAAATATATACTCAGCATAAAGAACACAGTAGAAAACAAAATTCTTAGACCAAACTTAAACACAGATTTGCAGCTACCTTGAACAGAATGAGGATTTTCATTAACTTACAGTAAGATTCCAGTTGATCTGTGGTATTCTTGTGTGAAGATTTAGACTGAACATAAGCAACAGAACTCCAGTAACCACCAATGCACTACAGCTCACAAACTCGAAGAAATAAAGGCCTTCACAAGGGGAGCATTCCATGATGGTCTCTATGCAGATGAATGCAATCAGTGCCAAAACCTAGGAAGAAAAACAAGTGGAAAAAATATAAATAGATCTCCACATTTTGAAAGTAGCCACAAGTATTCCTGAAATTTCCATTGGGAACATGATCAGTTTACACTCAGGAATGTGTGATTTTGGTTTATAACAGGGCACTGCCTAAAGAGCAAAAACAAAAGCAAATTAATGCAAGACTTTCTGAATATCTCCTGTTCAACAAAGTATATTTTTGCGAAATTGCAAGGAGTCTAATACTAAAATGAACAAGACACCCACCCAGAAAGGCATGAAACCCCTTCAGGCCATTGGCTTAACATGCAAACGGGACCTCAAACATTTTATTTCATTTTTCACTCATGATATGCTATTCCAAAACTTGAAGATGGAATGCATTTGTCTATTGGGCCAACCTCAAGCTCAATGACACAGTATTAATGTACTGAGATTGTGAAAGACATTTCAAACTATTACTTGAAATTCACTAACAACTGGAGAGCTAACTCCATTCAAAATACAACAGGCTCCAAAAACGTCTGTCTTTGTCATGCTTATCACCACCAATATGCTATTTTTCATATAAAAACATATTTTATCATTCCCTTATAAGGCAATACAAGTAGGTAACAGATGAAGGAAAAACCCCTGCTGCTGCAAACACATCTAACTGGGTTAGTCACACTAAATTGAGAAGATAGCTTGGTAGAGTAAATACAAATGCAGACCTTTTTAAGATGAGACTTTAACTATTTAGGATAAAGCAGTGAAACTCAATATACTTCCAAAAAATCTGCCCAATAGGCAAAACTAAAATATATAGAGCCATAACTAATATTAGCTACCACTTGGATACCACTGATTAGCTACCACAGAGTATACAACTTGCATATGTAATTCTATGTTTCCAACTGATTCCTCTTTAAATATAACTGGTAAAAGAAAAAGCAGTTACATGGACAGTTTTGTTTTGTTGTGGGTTGTTTTCTATTTTCACTGGTAAGCAAGGAAGGTCTTAAGTGTTTTTGCTTTGGTTTTCAAGACAACAACCCCTCACCCACCCACTTACATTTTTCAGGAGGAATTTGCTTTCTTGCTCTGCCACAAAATGCTAATGAGACCATAGTAAGTCACTTCAATTTGAGGATAGAGATCTTAGGGGATAGCCTCCTCAGAGTTGAATATGACATAATTTAAAGGTTTTGAACAAACAAAAATTTAAAAGATTGACAGAAGCCACGAAACAAAACAAACCAATTTTTGCTAAATCCATCTTTGCCAGTTTCAATAATGTTTTGCAGATAGTTTCTTTCAGCACTTTTTATGCTTCATCCATCAATTTGTCTATGTCCTACAACAGAACAAGCCAAATGAAGAAAAAGGATTTTGAAAAAGTTTCTATTTTTGTCACTAACATCAACAAGAATTTTAAGTAAAGGACTCCACATGCTTGCTTGTCACATACCTCACAATACAGTAGCTAATTGAGATTTTAAAATCGATTAAAACAAAGCACAACAGTTACAATCAAAAACTCCCACATGGGTAAAAAGGCTCTCACAGTTCACTTGGCACGGTCTCTGAGACAGCACACACCACACCAGTGTTTGCCAGCTAAAAGATCAAGCCAATTCACATCAAAAATTCTCAATGGATACCCAGTGACTAAACACCTTCAGGTTTTATCTTTGACATTAAATAGCTTGTGGAAAAAAAAAAATCATATCTAGTGAAATGGAATATTCAAAAAACAAAAATCAAACTGCACTTTAAGTAATCACACACACAAAAAAATACTGTGCAGAACATAGCTTCATTTTACAGCACCAGCATGTAATGAAGTCTACATTTTCACTGAACATAAGCCTCATAACTGAAGGTGTCACCAAATACAATTAAAAAAACCAGCTGTAAAGCCCTCAAATTGCAGCCATTTGAAGCAGGTTCAGTATCATGTATTAATTTAACTGGAAAAACTTTAAGTTGTAGATGCTCCAAGATAATAAAGCCTTCATTGTTCTTCCCACTGGTTTTGGTATGAGAGGGCTTAAATTTTTTTCTTTTAAAATAAATGGTTCTGCAATATTCTCTACAAACCACAAGCCCAAACAATATCAGGTTCATTTTCTAAAAATATGAACCGCTCTGAATTGTGCCACCAACATCAGGCTCAAGGAGCCAGGAGCTGTGGCACACCAACTGCTAAGCTGGGCAAGTGCTACTTGGCATATGGAATACCTATTTTGCTGATAAAAGCCCTACACTACTATATACCAGGCAGCATTGCTTCTTCAAGGCTAATATTGTCATCTTAGAAGTCAAAGCTCAAAAAAGATGAGTTTCTTGCAAAAGGGCATTACAAATAGATGGTGCACTGAGGAGGCACTTGAGCAATGAACTCTAGTCATCACGTTACTTTTATATTCCCAAATACAGAATAAATAATTAATAAGCTTCAGAGAAATTCTATCTTAAGATTTCATTGTATCCTTAGGAAATTATAAAATACATTTACCTGTGATGCACACTTATAAGAAAAAAAGGTGTTAGTTGTGTACACTTAGGTTTGACTTAACCCATGCCATTTCAAACGCAAGGTGTACCAATAGTTTACACAATGTGCAGCAGCAGCATTATGCGACAGTGGTCTGGGTTGTGGCAGCCCAAGTCTTTTGACACATTTATCAGAAAGGTTGGGAGAAAACCTCAACTGCTTCAGGTTATGATGGAGATTCTGGCCACAGGGTGATTATGATCACAGAATGGATCTGAACACGTTAACATTTTTTGGTTGAGGGGAAAAGGCAAGGGGAAATGTCCACATGCATACAATTTATTTGCAACATGTACTTCAAGTAAGAGTCCAACTAAATGTGTTACTATTCTTGTAATAGAAATATATTTCACCCTTCTCAAGGATCATCCGTCTGACTGGTGCTACAGATACCTTCCTCTTAACTGACTGCTATTTGTCTCACAATTAATGTCATGACAAAAAAAAAAAAAACCTGGATTAATCATTACATCAGAAAAAGTTATCCTCCCACAGAAACGTCCCTTTCATCAACATAATAAAAATCTCAGTCTTTAATACAAAATATTTTCTCTTTGAAACAGAGCAATCTTCTCCTCCCACACATTTATAAACTTGCCAGAAGCAACTTTCCAATTAACTACAAGTAACATGAATCTTCTATAAAAACACACCAGTCCTGCTTTCAGTGACCATTCCACTCTAAGATTAATCTAATTTTGTTTCTAATAAGAAAGCAAACTACTCTTAACACATGAAATGAAATACATTACAGAATCAAACCCATGACTTCACTACATTATTTAAAAGCATTATGTAAATGCTGCAACATGAGCTAAAGCAGCTTGTCTAAGGCCATGGCTCACCCAGTGATCAAGTTCATTAAAAAAAAGCCACCAAACCGAACAAAAAACCAAACAAAAAACCCACGATGAATGTCTTAACATTGTAAGAAAAATATTCCATGTTCCACCTTCTCTGCTTTAACTTTATGAAATAAATAATTTATGAGACGGGCTATATAAATCAAGTAGTGAGTTAATACTATTTTGCCACTTGATTGACATGGCCATAAAGAAAACTGATGTGATCATAAGCACAGCCCAAGAGTGTCCCACTGCAAACTGCTGACAGTCTTTGTCTCTGCTACTCCATTTATTTCCTGAGGGATTTCAGTACAGGTTTAGCACTAACCATTCTCTCCTATTCACTCACAGAGCTCTGTAACTATAATAAACCACCATCTTTCTAGCCTGTGTTTATCTACATTGCTTGTCTCCCACCCATCACTGCCTACTGAATTAGCTAATCTACATACTGTTCTGAGTTCATTAAGGCTCAAAGACCTAAAAGTCACTTCTCCAGAGCTTCCTATGCTCTTTCCATTGCCACACCACACACTCAAGATAAAACTGGTGCCTTGCCTTACACCACATTGGCTATACACACTTCCCTTGGGAAGCGGGAGGAAGGACAAAGACCATCCAACCACCCTGGGAAGCCTCCATGCTCCATCCAGCCACCATCTGAGGGTGCAAAGACTTAACACTGTCCCAGGTGGGTGACTGAGGCACAAAACCACAGCAGATAAAACCTCTCGCTCCCCAGCTGCTAAAGTTTTGCTCTTGGCTTTGTAATACAAGTCACCAACACTACCTCAAAAACCCAGAAGACAGAATCTGTCTAGGCCTGTGTCTGCCTCCTATGACTGAAGTTACAGCACAAGATAAACAAAACAAAAAAATCCCCACCAAAACCACCCCAGCACTGTATCAGAGCACAGACCTCAGCCAACAAAAAGCATGCTGTCATTTGTCCAAGGTAGGACGTGACCCTCACTTTTGAGTCGCACATCAGTTTAGGGTGATGAGTTATAACAAGTTTTTCCACAAGCAGAAGTTTCAAGGTTGGTTTAACAAAAATTGAGAAGCTGAATGTGGTGGTGATCTCCTCTTACATGAATTATTGCTCTCTCCCACAAATGACATGGCTACAGCTTTCTTGGGCACAGTCAACAGAATAAGTTTCCTGTGATGGATGAATCAAACCTTTTCATCTGTTTTTCTTTGCACTGAGTACTTTGGAGAATTCCACCCTAATTCACCCAGTACCTTAAGGTTTGTATAACTCTCTTATAGTCTTTCTCTTTTTTAACAGTTGCTTTTAGTTTCCCTTCTACTGCCACTCTTTTTGAAGTACAGTAGAAATTGCGTTGATACACAACTTTATCATGATAGAAACATCTGCTCAGGTCTGTGCAGAGGCATCCTAGGCTACCTGCAACACCATCTTTTCCTTGAACAAAGGCAATACGAGATTTTGCTCAACAATGCCATATCAACAAGTATGAGCTTTAGGGTATTCTGAGAAAAAGTCTGGGTCTGCTCAGACTAGCATGCCCAATGTGTGCAATACAGCTCTAGGAGCAATGCAGCAAACATCCTGCTGCTCTTCATCATTCATCTCCCACCACCACATAATGCAAAGGAAAAAACAATAAAAATCTCAAAGTGGAGGATTAACTATGAGATGTGTTTCCCAATAATTTTTTTTTTGGTGGGGTAGGGGTTGGTTTTTGTCTTGAATAAACTGGCAAACTATTGCCCACTATTATTGTTTGGGATGTTTAGGACTGCTAAGATAACTCGTACAGTTGAAGGCTGTCGTACTTGTATTAAAGAGTACTGAACCCCCACATAAAGGCTCCATTCAGAGTGAAGCAGCCCTTCGCTGGAAGGGAATGAAGCAACCTCATTTTAAGGCCATTTAATTCCTGAAACAGAGACTCTATACTGGGATCCAATGTCCTTTAAATTAGCCACATTAGCCTCCTACCATTATTGTATTCATCTCAACTTTCCTGTAAATTCCCCTGGAGAAGGGCCCTTAATGAAGAAATCATCTGCCTTAGGCCTATGTAAATGGTGTGTATTTACATCACTTTCTTGGCAACGCAGGCACATCAGACATAAAACACTGTATTTTCCCAAAATGGAGAAAATGTGCTATGACAGGCACCAATGCTGAAAGCGAGCTTTTAGGAGGTTGTTAATGGTATACTTTTCCTGTCAGAACATGTTGTGTTTTATTTTTGAAGAAAATAATCAAACAACTTTGCACTAAAAATAAAAAAGCCAGTTCTGCAATGAAAACAAACTAAAAAATTAGTTTTCCTGTTTATCTAAAACCTTACCACAGAAAGCCTTATTGTGTGGTTAAATGACATAATTACGCCTGATTTCCAAAAAACCACAAAATGGTCAGCATTTTTTCTGCCTGAAAAATACCCACAGAATTTGAGTAAGAATGTCACACTACCAAGACATTTTTACATCCAGACTGTTTAGATTAATGGTACGGCAGAATACATATGCACAAAATAGAGAAGAAATAAATTGCTTTTACACCACTTAAAGTATCTGAAGACATCAAACTTTCTTGAATTAAAATCTAGATTTATTGTTCTCATTTACTTGGCCCAGCAGCCCCAATTTAACGTATGAAACCAAGTGGGTCTCATTCCTTGCAAAGCACATGCATTTCCCACATCTAAAACAGCTGGCACAGATACGAATATTTGGGATCATATGGCTTAAACACAGTTCTGCTTCTCCAGCAGGAAACCATCTTTTACCCTAAGCAGAAGAATGACTGATTTCCCGCCTGTTCCTAGTCTGCATCTTTAAGACTAAAAGAAATGTGTTATTGACTCCGGTGATTAGACTGCAAGGAGCCTGAAATCGCAAGGAGCCTTAAATCACAAGGAAGTATTAAACTTCTCTTATAAGATCGAAAATTTAGAAGCACCAAAATGATTCAGCACTCTGGATAAACTGAATTATGCTCTAATGGCACAAAATACAGCACCAAACAAATCCAGAGAAATCTAACCAGACCTCCAAATTCAATTCTGCTTTGGTGGTGATGATAGAAACAATAGCAGAAAGTTCAAGTTTCAGATCTTCACTGCATCTCTAGGGTTTTACATGTAACTGCAATCCTTAAGTTTCCATTGTTTCTTAGTTGATTTAAATATAATGTGGCAAGACTTCAACACATTAAATATTAGGATTTTTTTATCAAATCAGCTGATCTTTTGCCACTTCCAGCAGTTTTCTATAATCCTTAAAAGATCCAGCTACTGCCGACTTCCCTTTCTCAACTTAGGCAAAAGACCAGTTCTAAATACAGAACATATTTCTGAGGCCAGAAATATTTTAATAGCATATTATGAGAAAGGGTCATATTTGAGAACAAAGGTAATCAACACATAATTATAGTTGTTTTGCAACATTAAGTACATCAAAATACTTAAAGTCTTAAAAAAAGGTAATAATTAACTTGTCTGAACTGAGGTGAACAAAAGATTGTCACCTGGCTAAAACAGAAATGCATCAATTTTAAAAAGTGAACTTTATTAGTCTAGAATGAAAAAAGCTGGCTATGTAGTAGTGACTGCTAACTTCATTAGTACAGTGCTCTGCTGATTCCTTGAACACACCTATATAACAAACATTCTTATCTGTTACATAAATGCAAAAACACTTCCAGTTCAAATACCATTAAACAAATACTATTTCACAGTATGGAAATATTTTACAGTTTGGTGTTTTTTAAAAGAAAGGACAAACATGGTTCTTCTTGTTACTGCTAAATAATTTAAGGGTTGGTTTTTTTTTTATATATACTACTTTTATATTGTCCTCAAAGTAAATCCATTTCAGTAATAACTCATCACGCAGAGAGAAGCACTGGTTTGCACAACTCCATGCAGCTCATTCTGGAGTTGCCAAATGACCAGCCCTATGCCATGCTGCTCTGCACAAGCAGGCCTCAGGCTACAGCATCAGACAGCAGTGGCCATCACCTCCTCCTTTTCTCCCCATAACAGCAGGGTCACTGTGTAGGTGGCCCCTCACACCACTGCCTTTTAGCATTTAGGGTGTACCCCACTGGACCGGAAGAGTCACTTGACAACCCCTACTATTGGCTTCCCTATCCAACATTACATAGCCTGCTGCTACTCCAGCACCTGGAAAAGTTTGCCCATCACTATGGCATGATTTTGCAGACCTGACTGCAAGTTTGTAATAAGCCACCCATCCCATAAACAAAACCCCAACAGTAGTTTTGCAGCAACTCCATCCTATAGGAAAGCTCATCTGAAGATGATACAGCATGCCATGCTTTAACCCAAGGCAAACAAAACACAGAAAACATAACCAGTTTCTCCCAACAATTTCTTTCCCCAGGAACCTGTGCCTCCAGTCAGCAGAAACTGCAAATCGTGTGTCGTAATTCAAAGTATTCTCTTAAGCAACAGGCCCTGCGAGACAATGAACACAGCCCCAACAGAGGGTTACACATTTCTAACGTTCCAGTTTATATGCTGTATCACTCACATACAACCCAAAGGAATGAACAGTTCGAAAGACTTTATCTGTGGTACACTGAACTGTGCCAATGGCTTCAGTGAGCAGACAAAACAGTAAACTGGGGGGTGGGGTGGGTATGTTCCCACTTTTCTCCATTGACTCATCTTTGAGGTTTAATTTTCCCATTCATTGTCTCATACTCATTCTGACAGACAAGCAAGCATAGTTTTTTATAGTCATACCTCTCTCTCTCATTTCCCAACACCACAAGTTATTCCCTCAAATGATACTGCCTCCTGCAAGACACAGCAGGTTCCTCAGGGGCAGCTCATCAAGGTCAGACAAGAAAATCCTCTCAACAGCCTTCCCCCAAAACCTCAGTATTCCCATCTCTTGCTATAGGAGTGGAGGCGGACATGCCACAAAGCAAAGGGACCTCTTGCCAACTAACCACTGCAACAATGTCCACATCAGACTTCAGAACAGCACTCTAAAGTGCTGGCAAAACCCATAATTAAATTACACACAACAGACAAGTGGAAATTCTTAAACAGTAAAACTACTCAACTAAGCTTCTTCAAGGCCAACTTCACAATTTGACTGCTACTTGTATATCATCTTCTTCGACAAGCTAGATAAAAATAGGTCAGAAAAGTATACATTTTTTCAGTGCTACACTAAACATAATTTTGTATATATTGAGTCCTCTGCATCTTCCTCAGGCACTGCCAGAGCACGTAGTAGGGTGAGAAAGGCAAGAAAGGGAAGAATAAAGTATTTTTCCACTAGTTCCATTTGCTGTCCTGCTCATGTAGGCTTTAGTTGAATAGTAACACAGAGTAGAAAGTGACTACAGGAAACAAAAGGCAGGGAGGAATCTAGCTTAACAGCTGAGTTCAGGAAAGTTTGGTAATGCTCACTTTCAGTCACCAAACCAGGGTAAATTATAACCTGGCTTCCTGAAAAGTCATCAGTAATTCCCGTTTGTCTTAAAGACTGATTTAATAGTTAGAAAAACACTGACTCAGAGTGATGCTATCAGCATTTATTAGTTTGTTCACTACAACTGTGCAGGATGCTCAAGAGATAGGTCCCTCTCAGTACATTGTCCAACTTTCCACCCCCAATCTTCCCACAAGGGTACAGCATCCTCTCCAGTCCATTTCCTAGTATCTTCTACTAGGTCAAGCTGTAAGAACTCATAACTTATCATATCTTTGCTATTTAAACAAAATTAATAAATACAGTCACCCTGTTTCTTGTCTTCAGGCTGCACATACGCATTCTGTATGGTTCACACACATTCTCTGCTGGAATGCAGTTATGTTACTGAGATTGTGTTTGCATGATTTTTAAACAAAGTAAAAAAATTTGGCTATTACTTCACTTCTGACAATTCTCTACTCGGCTCTTAAAGAAGCACAGACACTTTTGACCTAGCTTTGTGTTCCCATTCACATTAACCTGTGCTGGAAAACTGGGTAGTCAAAACAGTATTAAAACACTGTAACAAACAGTAGAATAAACTAATTTGTTTAAAGAAGTAAAGGTATACTCAAATTTTGTCAAGTATTTGATCTACGCAGCCTCCTGCTTAACTAGCCTATTAGTCTATATTAAAAAGTGAAAGTTCTATTTTAAGACTATCAGAATCAGCCTGTATCCTTTAAAACCCCATTTAATCCAAATTATGAGTAAACATCAAACATCCCACAAATACTAAAACAAGAAAGGAATTTTAATGAGAAAACAATCAAGAAAAAGTACTCCTAAGGAATCTATTAACATTTTTTGTTTAAAGGAAATGGTGCAAAATGTCCTTGCAGTCCCATCGTTCCCAAGATTGCAATCTGAAGGTCCCCTTAGATGCCATGCCTTAAAAGGCAAAACGAGTCTAGACATACTGGTAAAACAGAACATTAAAAAAATAGATGTAGGCCAGAACATTAAAGAGCACTGCCAGCTGTACTGGGGAATGCATGAAACCTTCAAGCCCGCCTTGCTCTTTAGACTGTCTTAGAAGCGTTATACAGTAGTACCTCATCCAAAATAAAAAGATCCCACAAGCTTTCATTGCATAACTACAAATCCACCTACTCAGGCTTTTATAACTCAAGAACAGAACTGCCTAAAGACAGCAAACAAACTGGGCACAGCACAAACAACTACAAAATGTTGTTAACCACACAGAAGCCCTAAGCCTCTAGGAGCAATGCCTTTGCCTTCTCAGTCACATTCTTACTGTACTACCAACATGAACTAAACCTCCTGAACAGCCCAAAGACTCAGGACGCTATTCTGTAATTCTAGAACTGCACTTTTTCCAAAATACTTTTAAAATGTATACTAAACTATTACTGTATCATCTAAAATTAAAAGATCCTAACGTTTAATAAAAGGTTTAATCCACATTACATAAAAAGCTTCTAGGTGTTAAATACAACCATTAGTTCCCTTTAGAAGAGTATGTGATCAAACAACTACTTCATTTATTCACAACATTCAAGCGACCATACCAGTTCCTAATATGAAAATAACATCACAAGACAAAAGTTACTACTGAACTCATAGAACTTAAGTATTTTATAATACTCACAAACATGCTTGTTGCTTTCTTGCACGAACATTTTGGTTTAGAAGATAAAAGTACAGAAGATTACTAATACAGACATGCTCATTGTTGATTCATAAAATAATTTCGCAAAACACTTCCAAAACTGTTATGAGTGGTGCTGCATCACTGACACATTTAAAGCACTTGGAAATCATGTTTAGCTCAAGGGAACTTTACAACCTAAGTGCCACATATTTCTCCATATCAGGCACGTGGTTGCTGTGCCTGTAATACTTCCCTTCATTACAGTATAGCTGTATCACAAACAAGTTCAGCTCACTTGCAAACTGAACACTTTGTGAACATACATAAAGCTTTTTAATAGTATCTTGAACAAGACATTATTCAAACATCAACACCTGAATACCAAGTTACATCCTAAAATACGTCAGCTACAGACAATGCTGAAGATACTTGTTAGGGTAAAAACACATCATATTTTTCCACAAGCTAAGGCATTAAATAGCAGAGCTTCAATTAGGATTAATTAAATGCAATAGTCAGAAACATAATACTCTTGAGTTATCATTCCCAGTTGAATTTGCACACAGTGAGATTACAACATTAACAATTGCTCTGCTTACCTGAAACCACATTTCAGGCATGATACTACTCTAGTAAAATACTGCAGCATGAGTACAGATTTCACCCTGGACACCTAAATAAAACAATGCTTGAGACCTGTCACTGTGAAGACTGCATTACTTGATCCACACTGCTCTGTACCGTGTGGGGTTCTGAGCTCAGGTGAGTGCTTCACCAGCTCCAAGATGCCTTTGCCCACAGTCAGTAATAGTTTTGGCCCATCTTTCCTCTATTCATGATTGTATGTTCTTGCAACAGGTTAGCATTATCCACCTTTCACTTTCCTCCTTCCAAATTCTGAAGGTACAAGTGTCTGAGAAACCTAAAACATTATTTCCATATTTTGGAAGTAACTGGCTACACAAATAATCTGATAATTAGGTGATTTATTAAAAAACCCACACCAAACCACCAAACAGAATGCATTTTTAATCCAAGTCTAATTTAGAAGTAGCAACTACTACCACTACAGAGTAACAGCAGCTGGCCCACTATTAAGGTTATTCATTGTACATGTAGCCCTCTACGCATACAAAATTTCAGTACAATTTTATTTGTTGAGGTCTAGAAGCAAGGTAAGTATTTCTGAAATGCAACTTTCAGCACAGGATGATGACTCAAAGTGTGCAAGTTGATTTAATAAAATAATACATTAATTTGCATCAGAAATAAGATTCCTCCTATACTGGTTATGTTACAAGAAAAACACAACCTCTTAAATTTCTAGTCCTTCCCCTTGTCTCCTTATCTCAAGATAATTAAATCACTAGGGAGGCTCATCAAAAGACTCACCATAAATACCACTGAGAATCAAAGCTCAGTATACAACACAGTTACAAGGATTTCTTACATGAATGCACACTTACTGTTTGGAAGTTATAAGAGAATAAAAAAACAGAAGATGTGGTTAATCATAGTCTGTAAATTACCAATATAAATTACCAATGCAATCTTAAGATGTAACAGGAGAGGTATACCCAGCAGAGGCTTGCAAAGTGATGTATCATTGCACACATCATACATGTAACACTTATGTAAGACACCTGAAAGGTTCCCTGTTTCTCAGGATATGCCTACGGAGAAAGAATTACCTCAGTCAGATGGTGGTGCAGAAAGTCCTGAGACCAGAGTCTTGCCTTGCACAGCAAGAAAAGTGCACTCAGATATTTTGAAGTACACAGAGGGGTAAGGAGCAGTTACAGAAAACAAAAACATTAAACACAAGAACTATAAATTTGCTAGAATGAAGTTCACACCAAAAATGAGGAGTGTCTATACTGCCAAAGCACAGAACAAGTGAACAAAAGCTAACTTTAAGGCGAAACTAACACCTAAAGGAAAACCAAACCATCAGGTACAGGGCTGCCTGTGACACTCAACCTGCCTTAGAAGGCTCAGATGTCTTCTGCAGTGCTCTGCTTCTCACCAAAAACACTGAATGCTGGGACCAAGGCCCTGACCACACAAAGAACATCATCCATTGACCTCTATTAGGTACAGTTTAATTGTCTGTAGCTAGGATAACACCTTATTTACCTAAAACTAAACTTTACAGTAACTAATGCAAAAGAACCCTCGATTTATTCTCATTGTGTTCGGCGGCCAACCAGTAACTTCTGTGATTTACAGCATGACAATTGCCTGCAAAGCACCCAGCTCCCCATTCTAACAACCCATAAACAAAGTAGATGAGGAATCACACTGCTGTGCAGCTACAGAGGAATACAGCAGAGAGCAGGGAGAAAGGGGCAAGGAAGAGTTAGACATGCTGCCAGATGTGACACATGGGACTGGCATAGGAGGCTGGGGACTCCCATCTAATCCTCCCCTCCAGAAGGTATCAGATGCTGAGCTGAAGGCACAAGAAAGCAGAGATAATTAAATATCTGAACACCTCCTAACAGTTTGCAACCAGATTCTAATAGCTGGCAATCAGCTTACTCCTCTGAATGTAAATTTTATAACTCTAACTTTTTTGTATAATTAACAATAGTAATTCTCAATGTCTTATTACTCATGCAAATATGTATTACAGACTTACTGAATTTTGGTTGGGTTTTTTTTCCATTGCAATAGGTTCTGATAGCCAAGATCTTTATTGTAGTCCTGGCCTTAAGCAACTTCTGGATCTGAAAATGTATGACAGTAAGCCGCAAAACAACTTCTTCCAACATTCAGCTACTCTCCACCAATGAAGATGGAACTTTTTATTCTGAAAATTGTGAATATATGAACTAGTATTCCCACCAGATTTCATTCAGCACAAAATCTAGCCTCAAATGACGGGCAATAGCATATGCTATAGAGAACAAGATGAGAGCAAGCTCACAGTGATACTTCCCAGTGCGCTCATCAGCAGCTTGTAGCTCCGAGACCTCCCAAGCAGAAGTACTATCTTCTTTAAAGGAGTCTCTAATGGACTTTCATAGCATTTGGAACAGACAAATGAAGAAAAGAAAGTCTAGAGCTGTATGAGCCACACAGTCCATCACTAACCACCACAAATATCATCCTCTTCTAAGCTCGCATGTGATAAGTGTTTTCTAACATTTTCTACTTCCATCAGAAGGTTGCTCTGATCTTCCCACCCCAGTTAAATCATTCCTAACTGCCAATGTCACAAGAGCTGGCCAGACACAATACTTCACATTGATTATCCCAACTGTTAAAAGTGACACATGTTACTTTAGATCTAGCGTGTGTAAAAAGCTGGCAGGTTCCCCCATAGAACCAACAAGGCTCCCAACAGGATCCTGCCTGGTTTCCTCGTGACCTGATGAACAACCCACTCAGAGCTACCGTTCCCAATGGAACCAAGAGGCAGACAACAGGCAGTCACGATTCACTGTGGGAATTTCAGTGGGAAATGTACATCTGTTCCTAACTTTACCCATAGTAAGATCCCTCAAGGTGCAGAATTGTAACACTCAAGGAAGAGCAATAGCGCATTCAGAAAAGCCAAAGAGAAAAAAGTAAGGGTGGAGGGGGAGCAGCCAATCTGAAGTTAAACAATTTCAAGCAAGAACCACCTGATAACCACCACGTCTCTTTCGAATTATAGCAACGGGCACCTCCTAATCCCTCTGTAGAAAACACCTTTCTTCATCAAGCACACAGAAAGGAGTCTCTCCTTAGGAAATTCAAGGGAACAGGGAAGAAGTACCAAAATTAAACAAATCATTTGAGGATGTCCATAGGAAAGTTTTCCAGGGATATCTGTTTGATTATTGTATAATAATCTCTATGGGAAGTACCAAAGACCCCAAAAGCATGAGAAACATTAAGCCATGCCAGCAAGTAATGAAAATAAACTCTAAAGATTTTTTCTGCTCTGGTCTCCAAGGACAGCTGTCTAACCTTGCACATGTGCCACATGGCAAGGTACTGCTCCAGCTAAACGCTGGTAAGTCAGCTGAGACAATTTCCCCCTAGATTTCAACTTCCCCAAAGGACAAGCACGTCTTCAGTAAACACACAAGTGTACTGCCTTCTCCCTGACTTCCATTTCAAGTTCAAACAAAAAAAAAAACCAACAGGAAAGAGGGGGCTACAAAACCAAGCATCAGAAATCCACAGTTCCATACTGCTTTATGTCTTCTCCTCTCTCCCCATTCACTTCCCTTCACACTATTTACTTCCCACCTGCCTGATGACACCTGATGAGGTGTCTCAGCCACCCCAGTAGCCCTGAAAACTCCGTTCCTGTTACCACCCAACACTTAACCACCTTGCTGCAGGCTTCTTTAAAAGAAGGTGACAGCTCCAGCCTCAGTTACAGCAGATGTTTCCTCACAAATCCAAATAAATATGCACACATACACACACACACCCCTATTTCAACAGAACAATAACATACAGGCAAAACTTTCTGAGAAGTTCACCTATCTAACAAAAACTTCCAAAAAGAGGAAAATCTGTTCAATACTAAGCTGTTCCACATGGGTTCTTTTTATTACTTCCTCACTGTTCTTCATATTGAATATTACTGACCATTAGTAGGCAGATGTACGTACGATGCAACTGTTCAACTTAGTTTTAAATATTAATGAGCAGCCCTAAAGAGTAAAATACAGTTTTCCTAGTTTGCATACCAATTTTAAAATTGACAAAAACCACAACGTTATTCAACCTTTTCTGGGAGTCAAAGGAAGGAAAGCCAAAACAGAACTCTGAAATAAGCAGCACAATACTTCACATGATTATTATCATAACTCATTATGTCAGTGCCCTTTTAAAGGATGTTTTAGGGCACATTCTCTTTAAATATTAAGAAATGTGAGTTAAAACTGTTCTCCCCTTTAGCAGCAATTAAATTACTCCATATGCCTAAAGCTGCTCTCCATCTAGCAATAACTCCTGTAACAATGTTTTACAACAAAAACAGACAAATCTACAAAGAAGTAATAGAACCCCACAGTCACCTATTTTTCAGTCACTCATGGTGGGGTTTATTTTCCTCATTCCCTGCTGCTTCTGCTTTTGACAATCAAAAATGGCCATCTGGAAGAAAAACCCTTTAAGCCACAGTGTCCAACACCCATCCTTCACACACAGCACCACAAATTTGTGGGGAGTCCTTCAACCAAAGATTAAACAGCAACATTTGTTTTGAGCTGATACTTTTCCCTGCCAATCATTCATGTGTTTTAACACAAACCCTGATGCTAAATGAAGCACATGCAACGTCACCTTTCCTGTACCATTATTTTTGCTAGAATGTGTTTAGATACCTGTTAGCTTAACCGATACTTGTCATTGGGGTTTTTGGGGCTTGCTGGGTTGAAGTTTTCTTGTGTGGAATAAAGGGAGTTCCTACTTGTTTTTAAAGCTAGAATTCTGTACTGTGGACTTCAATACGGTTTTAGTTCCTACTTCTTGTAAAGCTATTACTAAGCATCAAAAGTAAAATAATTGTACTTGGCAAATAAGCAAATTAAGTGCACCGTGGAACATGTTCTCTCTTTTCCAGAACAGCTCGGTTTGCAAATTTCAGTAGTCTGCTCAACCAGTCATTACCATGAATCAGGTATAGCTTCTATGGGTATAGTTGTGCAGAAACAAAAGGTGTCAAGTTGGTGCACTGGTTTCCACCCTATTCTAGCTAATTTAGTTTCTTGTTAACTTCTGACCCACACTGGATTCACACCTTCTGTAGGAACCATGCACAATAGCTCACATCACTCATATCTTAAAGGCACAAAGCATTACTCAGTTTCCCTGAGGATATTAATCTGCACATATACATCCTCCTAATGATGCACTGGAAGTAGTGACATCTTCATACAATGGACAAGAAACCTCCCCTATCTGTAACTCCAGCACCGCATTGTTTTCCCCACGTATTTCTTTACAAGACTTAAAAAATAAAGAGGTGTACTACATGCATCCTTGGAAGTTGTTCCAAGCAAATTGGAGTTTACAAATTAAGGATTAGCTTACTCATGATCAGTAATCACTCATTTTAGTTGCATGCTTTTAACATGACTTGCCAATTATTAGCATACTACAGAATGGATCAGCAGTAGGAACAGAAATACAAATCCCAAGGGCAGATTGTTTCAGCATGTTAGGAAGCACCACCCCTGGATTTCTACCACACAGACTAAAGTTTTTTCCAGTTCAAAGACAGGTAGATGTTGCACAGTGATGACAGATTCGTTGGCTTCAGTCCTGAAAACATGTAATGCAAATACAGCTATTCCCTGTTGTTACGCTACTCAGGTAACATACTCATTGCACCACTTGCAGACCACAGATGCTGTTTTAGACCAAGGAAATGAGAGGGAAACAAATCACAATCCCAAACCCTGGATTTCACTGGGAATTCAGAAAAAAACCCACAAACTATTATATATTCATGATCACAGTCCTCTATAAACTTGTGTCACTGTTGAACCTAGCATACTTTGAAGGTATTTCACCTAAAACCTGTACATGTAAGCTGTCTCTTGTACTAACCAAAAGTGAGTTTAAGTGCTTAAATTACATATATAAAACATTAAAATATTTCTTCCATCAGTCCTCAAAGGAGCCACCCATTTCACAGGAAAGCCATCCGTACTACCCTGCAAGAAACCACTTAAAAATTTATTTTCGTAAAGCACCTATTTTAAAATATCCTGAAAGCCACACTTCTTGATTTAAAAAAAATAATAGAGCGACTTTGAAAGTGGATCAGACAAAGAGAATCATCAGCACCATCCACCGCAAAGCTGACAAAACGCTTGGGGTGTTATTACGTGTTTAGCTGCCACGGTGCTCTAAGATTTGCGTGGGCTCCGTCAGACTAAACAGTTTAGCTGTTCAATGTACGTGAACAGCTTATATTTTATTTCAGAATGGAAAAACAGGACAGGGGGGCACGGGGTTGTTTCCAGGCTTGCTTTATTTTTACTCCGTGCACTTAAGAAACACTCCAGCCCGTCACAGGGAAGCGGGTACAGGAGCACTTTGCAGGCACCCAAGCGGGCCCACTCACGCCTCAGGCCCTGACACATCGGGGACACGGCGTCGCACCTCATGCCCGGCACATGGCGGCCCAGGCTGGACCCAGTCCGTGCCTGCAGCCACACTGCTCTCCAACGGTAAGTCTACCTCAGTGAAAGAACGCTTCATGTTTAAATTCAAGTGTTTTAGTACTGAGAAGTTGCCTTATTCATTTTTTTCCAGCCCGCAGGGAACCTGCAGTGGTGGATTTTAGCACCCCAGCAATCGACGGGCACAGGTAGGCCCCGGCGTTCTCACCGAGGCAACACCTTCCACTAGAACAGCTGAACACCCCAACGAAACCTACCGTAGCGGGCGCCTAGCCCGGGCCGCTCCCCACTCCGAGGGGAGGCCGCCTCACCTGACGGGAGCAAGCTCGGACGCCCCTCAAGCCACCCGAATTCCAGCAGCGTTTCCTCCAGCCGCTGCCGGGCCGAACGGCCCCTCCCGCCCTCCACCTCCCCCGCGCCGGGCTGACACAACCCCTCGCAGCCGCGGGGGTGACCCCTTCAAACAGCGCCCGTCCCAGCGTCGAGCTCGGCAGCGGCCGGTGACACGGAGCACCCCGGCCGGCGGCAGCGGCTCCCAGCCCGCGCCCGGCTTCCCGGCCGCCTGAAATGGAGGACGGTTGGGCCGCCGCCAGGCGCCGCGCCCGCAGGTACACACCTAGCCGCCGGGCCGGCAAGGCGAGCGGCACGGCCCCGCCGCCGCGGGGTGCTTTCCACCGCTGCCCGCCCGCACCGGCACGGGAAAAGGAGCCCCGCCCGGGGCGGGGGGGGACGACATGACTTCTCCCGAGCGCGGGCGGCCGCGGGCCCGCTCCCCGCCGGTGGTACCTACCACCTCAGCCAGCTTGATCCTGCCGAAGGTGCCCCGCAGGTAGTCCAGGTCGCAGCGGAGGCCGCCCAGCCCGCGGCGCTGGCTGACGGGCTCCGTGGTGGGCTGGTAGGGACTGCTGGCCCCCGACATCATGGAGGTGCTGGACGCCTCGCCGTCGAAGCCCTCCAGGTCGTCGCCGTTCCTCATGGTGCCGGTGCCGCCGTGCTGCTGAGGGGCTGTCTGCAGAGCTCCGGCCCGAGCCGAGCCGAGCCACGCTCACCTAGCGGAGCGCCGGCTGCATGGCCCGCCCCGTCCTCGGTCAGGCGGCGCGGCGGGGGCAGAGCGAGGGCAGCATGGTGCCGCGTCCCGGCCGGCCACCGCCTCAGACCCGGCACCGCGCGGCGGCAGCAGCGGCGGCGGCAGGAGGGGGAGAGCGGCGGCGCGCGGGCAGCCCGCAGCGCCGCACAGCGCCCCGCCGCTCGGGGGCGCCCTGGCCCCGCAGAGGGGCGCGAGGACCGCCGTGCCCGGGGCCGCCGCGCACGCCGGCCGGGCCCTCGCTGGGACGAGCGGCCGGTGCGCCCTCAGCCCCCTCGGCGGCACGGCCACCCCCTCCCGCGACTCGCAGCCCAGTCCCTACAGCGGCAGCTCCACTCCGACCGGGGCCGCCGCCGCCGCTCCTCCCCCTGCGCTCAGCGGAAAGGGCGGAGAGAGCCCGCCCCGGAGGGCGCGCCGCGGCCAGGCGGTGCCTCTACCGGCCCGCGGCCCTCCGCGCCCCCCTCCGCCGGCACCTGCCCCCCGGCCGCGTCCCCGCCCTCGGGCCGGGCCTCCCGCGGAGCCGCCCGGGCAGGGGAGGGGCAAGCACCTGCCCCCGGGCCGCCTCCCGCGCCGCCGAGCCAGGCGTGAAGCGGGTAAACGCGGCCGCGGGGCAGCCTGCTCGGCAGCGGCCCTTTGGAGATCGCGGCGGCGGCCTCCCGGCCGTCCCGGCGCCTCAGAAGGCATTAGCACTCGTTAGGGTGGCGTGCCGGCTTTCTGTGGCGAGGGTCAGGGACCGCGCTGGCGCCGCCGCTGAGGATGCCGGCATGCTGACACTGCCAGCGGCACCCGCGCTGCGGGGCAGCCCTTCGGGGCGCCCGGGGCAGCTCCCGCCGCCCTGAATCACGCTCCCCAGCTGTTAGGAGGCTGTACCCGCAGCAGGTCGGATGTAGGAAACCTCCGGGGTGCTTTTCCGTGAGTGCCGGAGACGTTGTGAAGTGTAACGTTAGACAGTGAGGTTTTCCAGGTGAGCGGTGAGTTGTGGCAGGCGCCGAACCGCTGCTGGGAGACGCTTTTTCTCCTGCTGTGTGACTCCCCTCGTAAGCCAGGAGCCATTGCAACACAAGCTGGCACATACCGGTGCGGCAAATCAGAAGGTGGCATTGCAGAAGGCCAAGGAAGGACAAAGGGAGAGATGGCTGAGAGGCTGAAGAAAAGGCTAGGCAATAAGACACCTTGGGTTTGGTTTTTGGTGTAGACACTGCCTCCTGCGCAGCCTTCGGCACTCTTCTTCATAGCACAGTGTTTCCTGTAAAGGATGGAAAGTTTAAATGCATTTAAAATCATTAGAGCCTTTTGAGAACGCCGCACAGCACAGACACACCAAAGCCCCTCTGTTCCTTAGTGAGTTAATTGCCTGGGTAATGGAAGCACAGTGAAGTGTTCTCTCCGCTCTATCCAAGGCGTTACTGGAGCGATGGCGAGGCACAGTGTGCTGACGGTGCCGCTGGCCGCGGTGTCACAGCGTCCCAGGCAGCTCCTAGGGAGCACTGCCATCCATAGCCATGGTGCTCCTTTCGGCACCGCCGTCCGCACAGCCAGCGTCCCCCTTGCTATAAATGGCACGGCGCCAAGACCACGCCATACTGGGGGACTTTCTGGCATCCTCCTGGATGGGTGGGTGGGCTGGACAGACTTGGCAAGGGCTCCTGAGGTTGCTGCCAACGTTTAACAAAGGAATCCTTTACACGCGTCCTGGCCTGATACGGCACCTTTCCAGCCCGCTCCCTAGCACTTGAAGGAGAAAAATGTCTGCGTTTAATATGTAAATAAAAGTATTGATCCAGTGAAAAGGTCACTGCATTCAGCCACGGCAGATCACGTTGCTTTCAGATAACTTTGTTTTCACAAGCTCATAAGCTTTTCAAGCACAGCCTGCCATTTCATTGTGTGTCTGCGTACCGAGACTAGGAGAACGGGGAACCAGGTCAACGATCAGCACTCAAGACACCACCGCAGTATCAAGCTAATCAGCTCGTGGAATTCATCAGGGAGGACTTCATATCCAGCTAAAATATGACTGAATAGTGAAAACAAGAATGAAACCGCACAGAGGAGGAAATCCAAGTGTGCTATTCATAGCCACTGTAATTAAATGATCAAAGATCTGTATTTTTACAGAACAGTTAAGCCAGCTTTGACAGAATTAAAAATTCCCCATCAGAAAGAATCTCCAGAACAGTGGTGATAAATTAAAACCAACTGGTGATTCAGGCATAAAAAGCAGTGGAGAGAGACTCTGAAATAGTATCACTGATCAAACTGAACTGAACAACCCTCATCTCTCCACTTCCACCTCAGCTACTCATACCACCTGTAATACACTTGCAAACTTCATCTCATTAAGAACGTTTTATTTTCAAGATTAAAGTGTGTGACTCTTGCAAAAGAACAGAACTATCAACTCAAGACCAGATTAAAAAAGCTGCATTTATGTAGTTTTAACACACTTTAAAGTATTTTAATGTTTATACATAAAATTTATACAGAAAATGGCACTTATTATGAATGGTGCTTAAATGTAGCTAAAAAGTGCAGAAGGAATTAGGATCCTAACAGGAAAGTTACATCTGTGCAAGTACCTGAATGGAGCTGAGAGGTTCTTTAAGAAAATGCTCCGGTATTTCCACATGACCTACCAAAGGGAAGGAGCACTGGTATGCTGCCAAATTCCAAGAGAGCTGAGCAGTGATTAGAGTTTAACTCTGGCATCAGTGAGGAGGCTTTTTCTCCCCTCGAATTTCTCAATGTAAAAAATGCTGAAGCTTTTTCTCAACTTTGCATTTGGGAAAAACAAAAAACCAAAACGACCCCGCACCCCACCCTAAAAAGCTAAAAAAGAACTTGCTTTAGGAAAACATCTGGTAGTTGTACGTGCCTTAGTTCAGCAAATTGTTCATTTTCACAGTGTGAGTGTGTGGCATGCACATTTTGATTCTGTCAATGGGACATGACAGGCAAATTATTTTGCTGAGTCAGAGTTAGGAATTAATACAACAGGAGTAAGCCCAAGTTCTGACATGGACTTGAGGCAGAAGGAAAATTGGACAGAAAGAAGCAGAGTCACAGTCAGTTATCTCCAACTCATAAAGGATGACTAGTTGTCTCTAACTGGTAGAGGGTAACTGGTGCTGAAGGGTGTGACAATTCCTTCTTCACCACAGCCAGCCACAGCCAAAGTAGCACCGTGTGACCTCACAGTGTTAGGACCACTCACCAAAAAGGCACCTTGGGAGCAACAGTAAGAACTGAATTCCTCAGCTAGGAGTCAAAGCACAGTCCTGTCAGCTGAGGAGAGCACCAAGAGATGCAGAGAGGAGGACAAGAAGAAACTAATTTTAAGGGTCAAAAGCTTCTTCCACTAAAGAGCCTGAGAGGTTTCCCAGGTGACAGCACAGTGCCTGCTTCTCACACAGGGGCTCTTTGGCACATACTGACACAGCGCAGTGTGGGACTCCTGGCTGTGCGCCGGGGTACAAACCTGCAGCTGTGGTAACAGAGAGCAGCAGAGAATCCCGCTCCTGCCCTGCAGCTATACTGCAGCATGAGCCCAGGCACACTTTGAACACCTACGCCTCTACTCCAGCCTCCGTGCTCCAGAAAACAAAGGAGCTCCAGATGGCCCAAGCCCATGTGCCTGCGCGACAGGTCCCTCCACCATGAGCACCCCGGGGCAGCGTTGGGTCTCACCATTGGACCAGAAGGCAGCAGTGGCTGGAAGTCACCACAGGACCCATCCCAAGGAGCTGTATGGGTTTGCTTCACCTGTTAAGGGGATAGGTACAAGCATCACTCCTGGAGTTTCACCATCACTACCAGGAAACAGTATTTCCCCTTCAAAACCCAACCGAACAAAAGGAAAAAAAACCAACCCCACCCCACCCCCCCCCCAAAAAAAAAAAACCCAAAAAAAAGCAGCACTGCCAATCAGATTTGTTACTTTGTAGACTTTTGAACATGACTGTATAAGCTATTAACAATGAGCCATTCACAGAGCAACCTGTTGGGTTTTTTCACTCCAGGATTAGAGATTGACATCTCCTTCACTATTATCTAGTGGCCCAGGTTTGGGTTTTTTCTCCCCCTGCCTTTGTCACTGATGAAATAGGCACTGACTCCTTTCACCTTCAACAATGTTTAAGGACATCTCTAAGTGCCAGGGAGTGGTTACCTTCCAGCCATGAGCTGGGCTGCTAGGCAGCAGGCATTCGACATAGTGGAGAGGTGAAACTAATTTCTATAAAACCTCATATTCTTAAGAAAAGTGCCAGTAGGCCTTTAATGGTGCTGGGACCCAGCCAAGACTGTGGGTTATATTTCTTCTGAAAGAATCCTGTATAATGAAGCACACTGAAAAATATGCAGAGAGACTGACAGCAGTGTTTATTTTATTCATGGCATTACATCTAGTCAGGGAACAGAAGGGAAGGGGGGAAAAAAAAGCCCTGAACTGAGAAAAAAAGGTAATCTTCTTCCAATAATACCATAAAAACACACGGGGCTATACAGAGGAAGGTCAGAAAATATGAGTTCCCTCTGACTGCGTGGGCAAGGGCACGCTGCCCCAGTGATAGCCACTATTTGTATATGGAGAGAGAGCATGCAGGGTGCAGCAGGCCCTTCCAGGGAGAGGAAAGAGCTGAGTTTTATTTTTTGAGGACGTGGGAAGCTGAAGGGGAGGATGAAAAAATTGTATAAACCGTGTTTTATAAGCAAAGTTTTAAAGGTCCCTTAGCAGGCTTAAAGAAAGATGAAGTACACTCACTACATTCTTTCTTTCCATGGACGAAATGGGCCAGTGAAAACAACTGACCTCAACTGTTTTAATGCTGTGTTTGCTGTTACGTAACCAAACCCTCGGTCCCGGCACTTCTGGTGGGGAACCGCCAGTATTTAAAGGTTCATGTTTTAATTACCTTTCTGAATTTGTTTTGCTTACAGCTAAATTAGCTTATTGCTAGCATTAGCTAATGTGACAACAGTTCAAAAATTCCTTTTTCTCAACAGCACTTAGTTCCTCCATAGGACAGAACTTTACGTTCAGCTAATTTGGCTCATTCTCCTGCAGAGTGTTTCTCTAGTTACATGGGTCTTCCACGAGCACGGGAAGATTTGGGCTTTATTTATTATTTTTTTTTAACAGGAAAAATAATTTCAAGTCTTCCATCACTGGCTATGAACTCCAGGCAGGCATATGGCCCCAACTCTACAAAGCTGTACACAGCGGAACTAATAAATCCCCATTCCTTGCAGACTCCTGTCTTCTCCTCCTACCCTCCCCACCTCACCCCTCCCACTGAGCCCAGTGACCCAGCACCCTCCCAAGGGTCCCTTTTCACACACAGCAGGCTTAGCTCCTATTTATGTCCTCAAACTACTGCTTGAGCTAAAGGAAGCAAGCTCTATGCCAGGTTCCATGTGTGCAGATTTTTGTTTGGCCTGTCTCTCCTGTGAAATAGCCAAACTTACTTGGCAATCCCTACCTAAAGCAGAGGAAATCTTTGGATTTATCATCTCCACCAAGCCACTAATTTTCATGCAACTACTATTAAGTCAGCTATCTGTGAGATCTTTCGTGTTACTGAAGCTGGCCAAAAGATTTAAATTATTTTTGAGGAGGGGTAGAACAGGACAGAGCACAAAGGCAAAAGCAGAGGAAACACTGCTAAAAATATTTTAAATATGACAACATTCTCTTAATAGTTGTCTTGTACTTCTGTTCAGCTAAAAGGGGACCAGGGGAGATATTTTGACAGGCTTTTGCTAAATTTGAAATATTTCAGATCCTGCCTATTTCACTGACAATTTCTCAGCCCAGCAAAACAGCATTGCAAGGTATTGGTCAAAACATCTTACTACAGTTAGTTAAGCAGTTGCTAATTATAGTTTCCTACTGAGAATCCAGTATTCTTATGGGGCATGTGTGCTTTCCCCAGGAAAATAAACCTGTGTAACAATCCAGGTTTACAGCATACACAAATTTTAGTATCAATTCACGAAGCCAAATCTCTTATATATTTAAAGGATATTTCCCCCTCTCTGGCAGTGTTCAAGGCCACGTTGGATGGTGCTTTGGCCAACCTGGGCTGGTGGAGGTTGCCCCTGCCCATGGCAGGGGGTGGGACTGGATTAGCTTTGAGGTCTCTCCCAACACAAACCAGTCTGGGATTCTAATACACCACTTGCTTTTTTCAACAGAAACTACCACTTATTACAAAGGATATTTTCGGCTGACAGCTGCTGAGTACCTGTGAGTGGAGCAACACAGTGAGATTACAGCACAGATGGTAAGAATCTCATCACTCTTCTTACTGACCTCCACACCTAAACCAGACAAATCCAGTTCTGGTTTTGGCTGGAAGTACCAAGAGCTCTCCTCCCAGTCTTCTGCCTTTCTTTTGGGTTTAAGAGATTTTCTGTGCAGCCAGTGACTGATCTTCAATAAAATGGATTTTTTTCCTATTTCTCCCTCTCTGCCTATGGGCACAGTAACTCAAGTTTTTCAGACCATCCGAAATTCTGAACATTTTCACTTCCTAATAACCTCCAGAGCATAGTCAGTATGCCAAGTCCTTAATGGATAATCATTTGATTCCTCTGGAAGAGAGATTTTAATTTTATACTAGTCATAATCAATATAAAGCAGTTTTTATTACCTAACACCAGCAGGTAACACACATCCCCCCCTTTATCCTAACATTTAAGACACACATGATCAATACGGCCATTTAAGCAAGTGCAACATCCAAGCTTGCTCCACAACCAAAACATGGGGTAAGTCTCTGTTGAGATACAGCCTTTATTTACCAAGCCTCTGCCCAGGCACACATCACCCCCCCAAACACGTGTCACCACTCCTATTTGCCCTGTGACCCTGTGGTGAATTCACTGTACCCAGCTGAGGCTTTACCGCCTACCCCCAGGCTGTCTTGCAGAAAGCCAACAGGCAGGTGTCAGACCCCAATCTGGCTGGGCTCTTTCAGAGGGAAATGGGCAGCACAGGGCAAGATAGAAATCGTAGCCAGCCACTTGGGCCAACACACACAAGTCAAAGTACTGTCCTCTAGGCCTCAGAGTGCAAGTCCAGTGAGCAATACACAGACTTGACCTGGTCTAAACTCAGTAGTCATCTCCATCCATACTCTTTTCACTTCTCTTAGTCCCTCTGTTCTGTCAATTCACTCAAATCTCAAGCTGTCATTTCATTCCCTCTCTAAAAGGAAAGTCCCAGACTGTTAGAGCACTGTCAATCTGGTAAACCGAGTGCCAGGGACTTACAGTTGCAGGTTTCCTTTTCTCAGGGGCTTCAATACTCTCCTGTGCATTCTTGTGAATATTCCTACTCAGCTCCTCCTCAGACCTTTTGGTTGCAAACACCTTTCTGGCATACTTTGAAGGATTTTTTGTTTGTTTTAAGCACTGATAAGTCTGAGACAAGGATGACATTTTCACACATGTCATAAAGCTACACCGAGTGTTACATCCAAGCACACACCAACTGTTTCATAAGTGACTATTCACATTGAAAAACCACTTTCCAAAGGCAGCTTGTGCAACCTGGTTCAGCTCTTTTAGTGCTGGACATGGCTTTTTCAGCTTTTGTTCTGAAAGAAAAGAGCGAGAGTCTTGATTAAGACACCTCAGAATTAGAGGGTTTAAAAATGCATAACCCATACTAACAAACAAGAGTTACTAAGGGAACAGCACCAGCAGTGCACACAGCATCTTGCAATGGCATCAAGCAGCAACACCTCCAGGCACCGATCCCAAGTCTGCCACCTTCTGGGCCTGGCACATCTCGTCTGCAGAAACCTTCAGCAAAATTAACCCTAGTTGTCAGGGAGAGGGGAGTCAAGGATCTTCAGGTCAAAGGTTACAACTACCACTGTTGATTCTGCCATGTACAAGAGCACACAAACAAAAGCAACACGGGGGAGTAACTGCTTCCCTTGTTTGCAACAGCATCTTACGGGCTGCTTGTGTGTGACTGGTAGCCCGGTAACTCAGAGGTCTGTGGCTGAATACTGGGGCACCAACCAAAGCCATTTCCCAGCTATTTCAGAGGGCAACAACGCTACAGATCAACTTACACCACCAGGTCCAATCTTCACCTGCACCTCCCATGACACAGGATGGCTGTTTATTAACTACTGTTACACCTGACTGCAGAAGTCTCAGGTGTTTGTGCAACCAGAGCCATGTGGTGTCCCAAAGCATTAGTTGAGGCTGTTGGCTTTAATTATTGGTGCTTACATTATCTTCTCCACACAATCTGAGTGGACCTGAGAAGCAGTAATTAATTATTATGAAGGCTGTAACAGAACAGGCTGGAAGTTTTATAACAATACTGAAACAATGATTTTGGAATTAAACAGCCTCTATCCTATGAATTTATTATTTATTTTCTAAATAAAGACCAAGCAACAGACAAGTTCTTCTGGTACTAAATATTCAATTTACATACTCCACGCAGCTCTACATGCAGACCTAGACAAGCAGAATCTGGTTTAGGTCTTCAGGAACAACCTAACAATCTAACAGCCTTTCCCTTTTCTGAACAACAAAGGCTCAGAAACGGATGATTTTATTCAAGCACAGGGTCTCACCTGAGAAATTAATCCCCTAACAAAATCCTGCCCTGGCTGAAGAGCCAGAGGGGTTACCACCGTCGTCTGGAACAGCACAGGCACTGAAGGAGTCATCTTGCAAGAGCAGCTTGGAGCCTCCAGCAAGATACTTTCCACACCAAAACCTTAATATCCCAATATTGGGTTGTTTTTAAATTTGGAGACATTTTGCTTAAAAAAAAAAATACAGTTGAACAGCAGCAAAGTAAACACAAGAGTTACAAAGGTGTTCTTCTGTTTCAATCCACTGTTAGTCTTTCTGAAGTCACTTCCAGCTGCAGCACCTCAAAAGATGAACTTCATTTAGTTTCCTCCCAAATTAATAAATAATTCTCTTACCATATTCAAAAATATTTTCTAAACCCCATCTTAAAGGCCCAAAATGAATTCTTTACATTAATGAGCTCATTAAAACATAAAGCATTATGGCAATTCTAAAACAGTAATTGTTGCATGGCCTCAGAAGGATTCACTTCTAGAAAAGCTATGTATTTTAGAAACCAAAAGCTTAGTTCATTTGTATTTCAGAGGCAGGGTGACTCAAGAAACATGATTAACCAGCACTTCAGCCTATGCAGGGGAATATATAGGCATCCAGTTCAAGTAACAAAGTAAACAAGTACAATCCTAATTAAATCAATTTACTCGCTCTATGCTTCCTAGGCAGAACCTGTTACATCTACTGAACTTGGCCTTGCTACTGGCAGAGTAGAGGCATTTGCACCACTTGAGCAATTCACTCAAACATCTCATAACCCAGATTTTAATCCTACAGATTTAGGACCAGTGCTCTGCTTGAAGACAGTATTCCACAATGTATACCAGAAAGTACACACACCCACCCACCCCACAGAAAACCTGCAACGGTTTCTGCATTCTCATGAAATATATTACTTTGCATCAAATCCAGTTCTCCTGGCATAACTGTTGGTGTGTCAGTGCTTGTGAGCATACCCCTCTCTGCAAACCTAGCTACAGCTTCACTTTACTTACACACAGTGCAGACTCTAAACTCCAGAAAGGAGTTGCAGTAGCAAAGGCTGGTACAGGAACTCTCAAGGAGGAAATCGTTATGGTACACAACCGTAAAAGCCAACTTATTTCTCCTGTTCACAGAACTCACTAATATTCTGCTCCCACAGAAACAGCCCTAGGAAGAGGATCTTAAAAACAACAACAAAGCACAGCATAAAGCAGTCTGGATTCGTGTTTATTGAAGCCAGTAATTAAAGACGTCCTCATTTTGCCAGCACTAGAAAGCAAGATTCCACATGACTGCATACTGCACCTGGTTAAAGCCATACAACTGGACTAAGGTTTGTTTCATACATTTGCAGTCCTAATTGTAAGTTGGAAAAAAACAATGAACTTTGTATACAGGACAGTGAACTTTCATTTACAGCATGTATATTGTTAACTTCGTGATGTACAGAGCAGTCACTTCCAACGTAGTTAAATTAAATAAAATACAAAATTCTGTTCAGTTTAAACAGGTTTTTTGTTTTAAATGCCAATAAAAAAAAAGTGCAAACGTAAAATCAAGCAGCATAACCACAGCATTTTTATGGAGGGCCAATCTTTAAACTCTTCTATTTGCTTCAAGTTGAATGCTTTCATCTTTTGTTTTCTTAGTTTAAACGTGAACAGTAGATGCAGTCACTATAATGCATATAAATATAGTCATATAACAGTTTAAACAGTCTACCATACAAGTGTATCTGCAAATAAAATGATGTTTCACTTGAAAATGTAAAGGCTGTTTGCAATTTGGCCTTTGGTTCCAATGCTTGAAGACACCAGAATAACAACTGTGCAGCTTACCAAAGTTGACAGACTTTGGCAACCACGGGATGCTACATTACTTACTCTTTCAGTACACTAGGAGCATTCACTTGCAATTAGAAACGGGCGAAGTGTTTCTGTTTTGTCAGAAGCATCTTTCTGCAGAGCTAGTAAGTTACCATACAGTAACAGTTCTGATCAATTTTAGTACATGTAACATTTTTATCAAACTGGAAAGAACTTCAATTGAAGTTTCACCCACATCGCCAGAGAAAGTGCTTTATCAGGTTAGAGGACAAAAAATGCTGTTTCAGACTGAGGTTTTCAAACTAGACCCCAAAAAATCACACACTTTTTCAGTTTGTCTGTTGAGTTTTCGATGTTTTAGTCTCCAATCTGAATTCTCAGTGTCAGGAGGACAGTGTGTAATTACTTCTGGTGTGGTAACTTGCAACTGGCACCCACGCCGCCAGGATGCACACCCACATTACCCATCAGCCATCTACAGTCGTAGTCTAACTGTTATCTAGACAACTGTATAACTTCAGGTCATACCATTTATTAAAAAAAGGTAAAAAAAAAAGAGAAAAATATAGTATTTTCAACAAAAAACTGGCACAAATAACATACTCATGTTAATGTTTGTCAAAGAGGCAAGTAAATACTCTTAGCTTTCTAGATAATGTTTAGACAGACTTACAAGAACAGCCTCTTGATGTTACATAGGATTTGAAGTTAACATCCAGTACTGTGTTAGTGGTCAATCTAATTCTGTATATTTAAGTAACAATATATATTAGGGAAGTTATATCCAGACATCAGATTTAGTACAACAAGTTCATATCAATAAAAAGTAAACTCTGCATAATTCAAAATGTGGTTTTTTTCCCTTCAGCGTTAAGAGCACAGAATATGCTTGGTATTTTTAATTTATGGTAGTGTGTACATGTAAAACAAGCATACTGTATATAAAATCAAAGTGCTGTTTCAGTAACCATAGCAGATTTGTTTGTCTGTAGAGAACGATGGTTTTCTGTGACCATGGACAGAGCTCCATTTGAGCAAAGGGGACAACCACAACCCACCTTTCCAAATGAAATGCTACATTAAAGAAAACACAAAGCAAGTTATTGAGTGTTCATCATATGCACATTCAGACTTTTTAGGTTACCTCCAGAACTGGAGTTGGCTGCACCTGCAGCAGGTGTGGTTGGAACTAGGGTCTTGAAAGTTTTTGCTTTAAAAACCTCCACAGGTGTAAGGCAGGAATCCATTTTAGCTTGGTAGCTAATTTTGTTACAAAAAGTAAGGAAAAAAAAAATACTGAGTGTTGTGTAGCACATTTCATTATGGGAAAATGATAAGTCACCCACCATTCTTCATAGGCTAGCCTCTTGGCATAAAAAAAGGCAGAAGCTATCAGAAAACAGGATTTAAAATTAAATACAAATCGCCAAACTACCGATTTTAAAATAAAACCAAACAGTGACTGTTTGTACTACAGTGCACAATAAGTTCAAGCACCTTCTAAAGACACATCACACACTGTGCCAGGCACTTGGATCTAAACAAGTTATAGTTTCTCCCTTTGTCAGCTACACCAGAAAGGGCATCCACACTCTTAAAAGACGTTTTTAAAAACTAAAACAAGATTTTTAACAAGAATAAATTCCCATGGTGCTTAGTGTTTGGCCTGGAATTCTCCAATGTAAAGTAGTCTTTTTAAAACAGTGATTATTTACCCTATGTGAAACACAGGATTTAACAACATTGCTCCTCTCCAGCCAACCCAACATTCTAGTTTCTCACTGTCCCAAATCCGTTTCCCCTTTTAGGGCTCCACTCCCTACCTAGGTTTCTGTCACCTAATTAATGCTCTGTTACACCACCACCACCTTCCCAAGAACATAATGCATTCGCAAACATACAAGTAGCCAATTCCAGTAACTCTGAAAGAGGATTTCATTTCTCTTTCTTGCCTTGTGTGCAGTCAGTAGTAGTATTTTAGTAAGAATTCTCCATTTTGCTTCTCTGTGTTCTTCACAACAGGAAATGCAGCCGCACCTGCTTACCTCCAAAACCAAAAGAATTGCCCTATATAAACTCTAAATGGTTATCTTATACAGAGGGATTTTATATGCAAACTTCCTGAATGTGCACTTTTTACTGGGACAAGGCAATGATGTACTAAGCTCATTTCCCCTGCCCCAAGAAAACTGATAGCATCTGCCATAGCAGAAAATTCCTGGTCTTATCAGATCAATATACATAGTTATTTGGTCATTTACATATGCATTTTTTATGTGCTATCAAGCTTCGTTCTCTGTTGGAGGAGAGTTTGTTGTTACCATAGAGTCTGGCTTGCGAGTCATCCTATCCAATTCCTCTTGAACATTTGTTAAAACTGTTTTTTGTCCTAGAAAGAGAAAGAACAAGATTAAAGCAAGCTAGATCCAATGAGATGTTTTAGCTAGTAAGTACAGGTATTCAAAAAAAAAAAAATCACTTCTGTGTGACAATTTATTATTTCATTGCCTCATTATTTCACCACTGATGCAAGAACTCAGGACCTGGTATGACACAAGGTAGTTCCTACATAAAACTGAGAAACACTCAGGTTTGATTCACTTCAGAGAGATGAAGTGCTCAGTCATACAGCAGCATAAAAGAAACTTATCTGTGACATATTTTACAGCCACTAACATTTTAAAAACAACCACATTTGGAATTGTCTATGAAAATCAACTGTGCCCAGTTCTATTATTAGCACTGATAGCAAGGACTTTATTTAGACCCAGGTTTTAACCACAAGTTTTCCAAAGTACCTCAGACACCTGCTACAAGGATCACGTTTGTTTGGTCACACTTATGCTTGCTGTGTTTTAATATTAAACAACTAACAGAAAGACCTCTTTTATGTCTGCAGACAATGTTTCTCTTTAAAAAAAAGAGGACATTAATTACATATTCATGTAATATCTCAGAGCAGTCATTTCAAAGGACTTCTTCAATTGGAAACAGACACACCGAAGTATTTAATGGAAAGGCATATCTTACATTTTTATATTAGACTCAAAACTTTTAAACAATTCTTCAACTGAACAATCAGTTTAATTCTCTCATTCTGAAGATTTATAAAGCCATGGACAAATTAATCACTAAAATTGGAACAATATATTCTAATGCATAGAGCATACAAGCATTTAAGATTACAAAGCTATATTTTTAGACAAAAAGTAGATTATATAACCATGTACAGCTTCCTTACATAGCCAAAGAATTTAACAAGCATCTGTTTTCCAGCTCAAATGTGTGTGAAATATTAGGTGGATTTTTTCCAGGGTACATGCTGAAAACATTAAGAAGGCAAGATCTGACTGTTAGAGATTGAAGCGGGTTTTTTCCAAAGTACAAAGACATAACCAAGTTAAAAGGTTACCTTTAATCACTACAAAGGTTTTAGGTTTAAGCACTAGTTGTAAGCTACAGTACTCTTAGTAGTATCTAGTCAAAGCAAAAGTATTTAAACAAAGTTAAAAAAATTAGGACATTAACTGTAATATGACTTCCAGTAGAAAACAGTTACATGTAGATGATGGTACCTGGGAACTAAAAAATAAATCCCTAAACCCTAAGACAATAAAATCCCTTGCTTAAAATGCTTCCTTAAACAAAAATAGGTCTAAACAAAACTGTGGCATTTTGTGTTTGTTATGCTAGATGAACTGGATCCATAAGCCTCCAAAATAATACCAAGCAGCTGTCTCCTGCAACTCCACCATACTGGACAGTAAACACAATGCAAAGCAGTTCAATGACATGCAGGTTTAGAAACTCTCCTTAACTCCCCTCATGTTTCAAAGGAGAAGAAATACAAGGAGCTGGTTTTTAGGAAAATACAAATTTGCCCTCTGTTATGAATTCAACTGGCTCTTACTGTCATTTTCCCTTAAAAATATTGTCAAGGATGGTAATGACCTGAGTCGTTTAGATGTGTTCTACACAGTCACATGCATTCTGCTCTCTAGATTACAGTGAGAGCAGGGAAGTCTAGTTCCTTATCTACTGCACAGGAATAGAAGGGTGAAGGCAAATCTTGGAATTCCCAAGAACCTTCTTGCAAGAGCCTTCTTGCAAATATAAATGAAGTAACTTTTTAAGTCTAGAAGCCCTTGCAAAGAAAAATAATCCACCACAGAAACCAGCAATTGATGTTCTTTGAAATACCATGGTCTGCACATGGAAGAAAGGCAGTCTAGAAACAAAAAAGCAAGTAAGATGTGTGAGGAATTACACAGCATGAAAAATGGACATGACATCACAGCATCTGCCCAGATGAGAGTTCACACAGCAGAAACCAATCACTGCTCCAGGCTGACCAGTATGTTGAGATCCACAACGTCCCCCTCATCCTGTGACAGAAACTCAACATTTCAACCACAGGATGATCACAGCAGTGAGAGAAACAGATGGTCTCTTTAAACCTAAGTATTTTTAGAGTCAACTTTCTGAAAACTTAGGGCTCTGTGAACAGTTCAGACATTTTAAATGCCCACAAAGGTCATTTCAGCACATTTACTCCCACAGAGAATGTTGCTGTAAACAAGACTCCCTCCAAGATATTCTCCTCAACTCTTCACAAAAGAGCAAGCCATCTTTTCTGTTATCAGCAGCACCAGCTACCTTATAAACTCAACAAGAGCTTTTCAGATACCAGTGTTAGGAGCCCTTACCTTCTCAGGAAAGTCTAATTTTATATTGGTTGCATGTAAGATGTGAGCACATCAGCTGACAAGGAACAGGCATATTCTCTTGTGAGTGAAAGCCGACTGTTCTGTTCCAAAAGTCAGGGAATGAATGTGAGCTGCCAACTGGATGCAGCCAAGAAAAGCCAGCTGCGATCTTGAGATCACTCAGGAGGAGTACTTCCACCAAAGAGAGAGAACTGCTGTACCAGGCACTACAATGAGATATATCTGGAGTGCTGCACACAATTCTAATCACTCATGATCAAGAGAAGATAAGCCAGTGATGGGTACTAATGAAGAAAAAACTAGTAGGGAAAACAGAGCTCAACCTCTAACAGAAGACTAGAGGAGAACTTGTCTAATTTAGTCTGACAAACAAGAAAGTTAAGAAAGGATGACTGCTACCTCTAAATGTTTCAGGAGAGAAACAATCTATTCAAATTAGAAGCTAATGCTCACACACACAAAAAGGTACACATAGCCATCTGTTATCTTTGAAAACTCCTGAAAGGCACATGATGTTCTAGAAGACTGAAAGAGGAAAGAGTGTAAAGCCCATTACAGACCAGTTAGTTTTTACTCTAGCATTTTTTCCAGAAACTGCAATTATGTTTTAGGTTCTTACAGCCTACTAGCACAACAATCAACACGGATCTGTTACCCACAAGTTGCGTCAAGCCACCCAAATTTCTTTCTATGATAGGATAACAGGCCCTGTGGGAAAGGGAGAAGTGGTCGGTATCACATCTCGCAGAACCTTCCCGTGAATGAACTAGAAAAAAAAGTCTTGATATTTCAGGAAAATGTATTGTAATTCATAAAATCATCCATTAGTCATCTGCAACACAAGTCAATATTTTATTCAGCAATTTCCTGTCTCCAACTGCTGAAAATATCAGATATCAGGCAAGCACGCTTGAAGGGACTACAAAGGGTTTTGAGAGACAGGATTGGAGCTGAAAAAGTTATTTATACAGATTACCAAAGTGGTGCATAAAAATAGAAAACAACCATGAGGCAGATCTACAACCTTTTGAAATACCAAGAATTTGATACAGGCTAGGAAAGTCTCCTACTAGTAGGCAGAAATTGTATTAAACTGGCTGTATTGTTATAACAAATCCTGATCAATATCAAACAGATGAAAAAAACCTAGCATCACACAGAGGCACCTAAACAGAAGCACAATACCTAACACAGATTAAGTAACCCCTCCTTAGAGCAGACAAAGCCTTGTCTGACATACTGCATTGATTTCTGAGCACCAGAAGAAACAGGTCATCTGTGCAGACAGTATCAAGGAGAACAGCAAGAATTATCAGAGTATAAAAACACATCCTGTGAGGAAAGGCCAACAGTAGTGTATTTTTGTAGTCCAGACAAAAGTCATAGGCAAGTGTAATAGCTTTCAAACATGCAAAAGATGGCTGCAGAGACGAAGGGCTTGCTCTGATCTCTGTCTCCACTCAAACAAGACAAATAGTACTGGGATTAAGAAATAATGACTGTACAAGAGAAATAATAATGAAGAAATTAAATACTGGAATAGGCTTCCTGGAGAGATGACATTACATCTTTTATTTCAGCATTTGTTTGCTTTTTAATCACTAGCCAGGAACTCCCAACTGCATCTGCTTTAGATAAAGAGCAGGAAGAAACAGTCCCTAAAAGTGATTTCTAGTCCTATTTCTACAAAAAGTTGATTTGACATTATGGTCAGTGACAGCACGAGGCTGCACCTGATGAAGCAGGGAACACCCTTCTGTGTTAACTGAAGAGGTTGTCTGGATTAAGAAAGAATGAATTAAATTTTTATACTGCAAAAACAATAATAATATGTAAAATTTTTTGAAGTTACTTTAAAGTTACAATAAAAATAAATTACAGAATTCATCTCATTAAATCGAACAAAAACCCAACAAAAGCCTGACTTACCATAAATCAAATTCTAGCCATTTTTCATTTGGAATGTCATATAAACCCCTTCCCAATTTAAAGAAAGCATCCTTACTTCCCCTCTCCAGGAATAGCTTCAGGTCAAATAGCCATAATGCAACAACTGCTCTGGTTCTCTTACTAGCAATTAGCATCACTGATTAGCATCTAATATATTTCATTCCCAGTTCAGAACATCTGGACCTTAAACTCTCATCAGAAATCATGTGTTTGGCATCACCATTAAATTTTACATGGTTTCACAAGTCTGGGATCAGAAGTAGAAAACTTATCAATAATTTAAGAGGGAAATAATTCTGGAATAAAGCTGCTGAATGTGTTACAGGAACACCAGTATCAAAAAATAATAATCAAAGTAGTCATTCTAATATCAGCCACACATTTTGCAACACTGAATTTTGAATAGGTACCAGGTATTCTGACAGGTTTCTTTTATTTTCCCCCAAACTAGTGCAGTTACTTATCAGCAATACAATGAAGTCATAGGCACACACAGAGAATGAATCCACTTGATGAGTGTTATCAGTTGTGTTGGATAACAATAACTTACTATATAACGTGAGAATAACTGCAAGCTGCCATAAGAAGTAACTAATTTAAACCTGAACTCTGGAGGCATTTCAATAGTTTGACTGGAAACTACAGTCCAAACACAAGAAACTGCTTTTCCTTCAAGCAACAGTTAAGTGTCAAGAAAGGAAGGAATTCTAAAGGAAAGGGGAAAAAAAATTTAAAACCACTTTCTGAACAGGATCAAGGTTCAAATGTTACTTATATCCCAGCAGTGTAACTTCACCCAAAGAACCAAGTTATGACAGGCTCAACAGAAGCTCTGGATTTGTGAAGTTGCAGTGGTTTAGTTCTTTTATAAAGACTTCATGTTTTGGCACTGTCTTCTGTCAAGGTCTGTCACTTTACTGACTTACTTAAGATCTACGCAGTTAAACCAGCACAGGCCAAGTAAAATATTAGAAATATGCAAAGCAGCCTGCAATAACAAGTCCAATACCTGATTTCTTGGCTGTACTTTGCACGCCTCCAGCACCAGGACTCCCAGGAGAGCCAGTCTTTTTGCTCAAAAGACTGTTAAAGAAACTAGCCAAGACACCTTCGCTTGCAGCATTATCTAAATAAAAACCAAGCACACACACATATATATAACAGATTAGTTACTGACAGTAAATTATAGAACTTATTTTTTACATACATATATCACTCCCTTACCAATCAAGGAAATAAACCTGAAATATAAGAGAGTGTCTCCTTGCTCCATTTAAAGACACTAGTCTTTTGCATTCTTTGGCAAAGTCAGAGATCACTGAAAGCATATTACTGCTCTTCTGGAGCGAGGGGAGGATCACAAAACTTTAATCTAAATATTTGTACGCTTTTGTTTTGTTTTTTCTAAATGTAGAAGCCAAGAAAAAGTGTTATGTATGGATGTGCAATTCAAAGATTTCTAAGTCCATTAAGAAACTGCACAGACGTTTTAGTGCAGGCTTTCACGCCACACTACTTTTCATAAATCAGAACTTGGATATACAGCAACAAGACATGATCCAGAACCACATGAGGTATGGCACTGCAGAGTGTAATTAAAAACAATACCAGCCCCATCGACTTCCTTAATGCAGAGAAGGGAAAGAAATTGCTCAACAGGGAGCTCCTTGTTAGGGCTGAGGGGAAAGGGTGTCATTTCCAAGTTACTTCACGTAAGGTGACATTCTAGGAGCACTCAGCAGAACAACAGGTTTCACTGGGGATTCCAGAATAAGTGATATGAAGTATAAAACTGCATGTAGTTTAAAGCAATCCTCAGTCTAATAATCCAGCTGATGCATAATAAATGTACGTAGGCAACTTAAGGGAATAATATAGTTGAACTCTGACTGCTTGGCAGTAACAGAGCTCTACTTCAAGTTCTATCTCAAAAAAGGAAAAAAAAAAAAAAAAAATCAAATCAAACCTAAACTCCCTTCTGTTACTCAACTAACCAGACCATTTGTGAATATATTCCAAAATCTTTCTCCAAAAGAGGATTTTCTTAAGGGGAGTAACACATGATAAAACCAGTAAAACGCTTATTCATACTTTTAATATTTGGATCTGGTTTCTTAACGGATGTTATTGGTGAGGCACTGGGTACATTGGCGGGACCAGCTCTGCCTTGAGTTCTTGGGGATCCTGCAGGTCCTCTTGCAGGAGATTCCTTAAAAAAAGTCCAAATCACACAAATCAGAGAGCTCAAATGGATTTCTTATACAAATTCCTTTTTAAACCTTTAAACTGGCACTGGAGCGTACGCACACAGGGGAAAAAAGCCAAACAAAACAGTAACAGTTAATTTGGGCGTGTGCCTCTGCTAAAAGAAAGGATTAATTACAGTAGAAAATTCTCAGTTCAATAATCATCAGATACTTCCGTTTTCACAGCCAATTAGAATGAAGTCACCTTTTAAAATACTTTTTTTTTTTTTACATTACTTTTTGCAGTTTGGGGCGACTGCGTATTTCACATTTACAAACTGGACCTCCACAGGTTAGAATCATTCCCTCTCCCCTAGAAAGAAATTAAACACCTTCTGCTCCTCCCTTGGATTCACTTACCGATGCTCTTGTAGGCGTTGCTGGCTGTTTGGCAAGGAATGACTGCAAAAACAACATTAAGAATATTTAATGTATTTCAGAAAATACAAAGGAATAAAATGCAGTGAAGCTGACAATTAATTCTGGTATTTACAGGCTTCCTCTTTCGTATTTATATACTTCCAGACTGTACCACTAGAGAACAGTGTTAAAGTGCATAAACAAACTTCAATCCTTTGTCTTACACAGCCGTTGCAGAACTATAAGCCAGAACCACAGACACCAAAGCCTGTAACCTCTACGATACTTATAATCAACTATACAGGAAAACATTATCAGAGGGGATTTTTAAGCAACCAAGCAGTAAACAAGATACAGCATAGTGAAATTTCATACCTTATAGATTGTCAAGCCTCTGACTGACAAATCTGCAACACTAAGATGTTACGTCTTAAAAGTATCAAAGATCAACACATCCAGGCTGTGAAGTTTTAAATTACCTTCTTGCTTTTGTCCTTTGAAATGTAAATTACCTCTGTTCTCAACATATTTTCCTTTCAACTTGCCAAGGTAAGTGGCCATATTTTCTACTGATATTTGTTAAAAATAAATAAAAGTCTTATTTAACAATTACCTCTGAATTTGTGAAGCTGCAAAGTGGCTGACTAGTGATTTAAATGAGGAATGAAAACCTGAAGGCAGTAACAGTGGACAACTTAAAGTGAACTCTTATTTAGTAGGGAGTTATTCCCATTCTTACCTGCTGCTTCATAAGAAATACTTGTTCATCTTCTGCTGCCAGCTCTTTATCATGGACTAACTGTTAAACAAAATATTTTGTTATTAGAAGTAGAAACTGAAGTAACTGTCACTGTTTATGGTTTAGTGATCAAGAAAAGCAGGTAAATCTTTAATACTGTTTTTTAAAAAAATAAAGCAACAAAACCCTAAAATTACCCACTTTAGACAGCCTACTCCTGTATGCCTATACTCACAAAACATCAGCAATCTATAGCAATGAAATTATTTACTGCTCTTGCCTTACATGAAGAAATCTTTTATTAATGATATGTTCATGCAATAGTGATACACTGTCTTCTTTGACAAGATTTGCCTTTACATGGTAACCTCAGTGCCACGTGTGTATGGATGTAAATAGATGAAGTCCTACCACAGTATTGCCCATTTTCAAAAAGGTTCTTGTGAAATGGTTATTTTTTGGCTGCCTTTTATTCACAAAGGTGTTTGCTTTAATTTTCCAGTTGTTTAAAATATTGTAAGCCTGATGTTTCATACATGTGGGTACAGAATAAAACCCTGTATTTATATTTTGAGTTCTTCGACATTAATAGTTACTAGCAGCTATTCAAGCAAAATGTACTTATTTGTCAGGGGACAAGGAAAAGTTTATCCTTTTTTACCTTTCTTACAGGAGGTTTTACAATGAAGTCCTCATATGCATCTTCTGGCTTCACTGTTGTGAAGTTTTCATGTAAAATGGCAATTTTCTTTTCATTGTCCCAACCAGCAGGTCTATTAAAAACAAAGGAAAGATTTGCCTTTTCAGTCACAAAAAGCACTTCTACAGAGACCATTTATTTACTGCCCTCTACCTGAATAAGGCAATTTTATTATAGGTCAGCCCTAATTCTCAGCTGAATTCCAAAGACACTAAAAGCTGGCATGGTGTACTCTCAGTCAAGTAACCCAAGTAATATGCAGTAAGTTGTTTTTTCAGTTCAGGATTTCAGAAGAGTCACATGCTAAGAGTTTGAATAACACAAACCATTCAAGTTTGCTTTTTTTAATATAAAAACTACCATGGGTGTAACATAAAATGTAGCACTTAATAGAAAACAATCCAAAATCATGTTATTTATACAACTGACTTACATAAAAACTGCATCCTTTTCTACCACTAAGGCAGGTGTGGTAAACTGAAAACCGTATGTTTTATGTACAATGTACTTATACAACAGATCAAGGTTCTTTTCCTCCTTAACTGATGTATAAATCAAGGCAGCCCCATCTGATTATTTATTTAAGGAAAATGATGTGAGATACAGTTTTTAAATTGTATCAAGAATTTCAAAACAGGAGCTAATGGACATGTATCTACTAGACCTGGCTTTGAGAAGGCAAAAGCTACAGCCATGTAGTATTTGGGGAGAAGGTGGTCATATAACAGAAGACTCATGATACGTTTCTGTCACATACAGACCCAGACATTTAAATTTGAAACCATAAAAAACTTAAGAGACAGCTCAGATCTCTGGTTTACATGGAAATTGCGAGTTCTGAGGGGAAAACCAAGAAAAACCACCTTACAAAATTCCTTTGTAAAGGAATAAAAGCCACAAATCACAGGCACAATAATAATAATTTAAAAAAAAAAAGGTTTTATACATCTCAACATTTTTGAAACAACAAATGCTACATAGTAAATAACACACCAAACAATCTTGATGGGCAATTTCTCAGATTAACTTTATGTGCCATTAAACACCAAAACACATTTTCTTGCTTCCAGATTACAGCAAATCCATTCAGTGCAGGAAAGGATACACTGTAAGCAGAATCTACGAATGTGTGACTGAATGAAGTCAAAGTGTTCTTCTCTGTAATCATGCTCCTTCTCCAGTACACTCACAGCATCGCACTGGAAGAAAGGGAGATAAACAAAACTAGAAAAACACTGTCATTTAATGCCAGCACAGCTTAAAACATCTCCCTTAATATTACATACACATCTCATTTACTTTAAGCCTTTGGTTTTAAAATGCCAGCAATAAATCTAAAAGTGAAGTAATTAACATATAGTTGATAAGGCTTTTACACTTCAGCAAAACTTAAAATTGACACTGACTGCAGACACTTGCTTCAAAAAAACATGACTCCCTTGACTATCCATGCAGAATTCATTCTGCACATCTGTATAAAGCATGCCTTCCGTTAGAAAAGTAATTAAACTTTTCCATAGTAGCAAAGAGAAGCAGAAACTCACTTTTGTACAAACTACCAGCACAGGAATACCAAGGTTGTGAGTCAGCACATTTTCTCCAAGTGGCAAAGAAACATGTTCATCTTCTTGGCCAGAAGGGCCTCTTCTCTGAGGTGATCCTTGGTAGCCTTCTTCAGGTTCTACATACTCTTGAAACTCCTTTATAACTGTTAAGGGAGAGAGATAGAGAGAGATCAAGATCTTCTCAAGGTACAACAAAGGAACAAGCTTTATCAAAACTGGGTCACAACCTACAGCTTTTAAATCTTCAGGTGGAAAGGCACAGTCCAGATACATCTGCCTACTGGATGTGTTCACTCTCCCCACATGACAATCCCACCCTGAAGCCAACAGGAGCCTCAGGAAAGAGGCAAGCAAAGTTTCATGATTTGCTCCCATGAGGCATCTTATTCAGAAGCAGGGCAGCAGGCTGGCTGTATGTACAGAAAGGAAAACTCTTCAAAAAGCTTCCAGCACATTCACAGAGAGAGCGCTGTTCAGCACCTTCATCCATGTGATAGGGCAGGAACTACAACTGTACTGCAGGCCATCTGATACTTCGGAGCTTTAGGAGGTGGTAAGACCTCAGGAAAAGTTTATAGTACAAATAAAGCAAAATGAAGTCACTGTACCTTTTCAAAATAGGAACCTGCAATACAACAGGCACTTGGAAGGAAGAGCAGATCAGAAAAATGCTTCATTTCAAAGCTGCACAATCTACAATTCTTATCAGAAACAGAATGGTGTGATTCTTGTGAAAAAACAAGAGCTCTAGATGAGAGAAAAGCTTTAAAAAAAAATCCATTCACTATAGACCATAAAACTTTCAACCACCAATTCAATATATTCCAAAGGGGAAAAAGAAATTTGAATGCAGTTACTTTCAAACTTGGGGAGGCAGTGCCTTCTGGTGGAGAGGAAACAACAATGCTTTCAGAGATGCTTTCCTGTTTCATATTCAGCAACTGGAAATCCAAATTCCATTATAAATTCTGCATGTTAAATGTTTACTGACTATCTCACATAAAGCAAATTAACTCCAGAGCATTTAACTAGAAAAGGGTTTTTAAAAGTACTTATTTCATGACTCAGCTCAGGATTCAAGAAAACAAGTGTATTACAGCAGTTAAAAGAATACCATTTACAGCCACACCAAACAGTCAGATAAGCCCCTCTGATTTAATCAGATGTAAAAGAGTATTTGACAGTGCTGCTCTCAATTTACTGCATCATTATAGTCAGACAATGTTAGTTCCTTTACTAAGATACATATTAGTATAACCCCCTCAAATTTTGAGATTAAAAAAGGGTTGGGGAAGTCTCTCTGGAAAACAGAAAGACTTTGACAATATTAGACACTATTATACAAATTATTATTCAAGATAGCCCAATAATCTTACTAATGTAAATACTAGCAAATGCAACGAGCTTCAGAAATCTGATGCACATCCTCATTAATGTCTGCTGAGTGGGAATGATGACCGCAATCCCGGACAGCTGAGATTCCCAACTCTTCCCTCTCCCCAAGAGTAAGCAGTACCAAACACCACCCATCACAGACCATCTCACTCTGTTTGATCCCTGCATGGAGGGAGAAAAAACTTGGCAGTGGAGATTTGTTGTGGATTAATAATGCAGATGGCCTAGCATTAATCCCTGCCTAGAGACAGAAAAGCCACTGAAAATGCTCAGCTTTAGTTAACAAGGGCATCTGCTAAACAAGTAACTACTAGTGGTAGAAGAAGGCAAAAGCTGTACCTTAAACCACTAACTACTGTATCTTGAATGTAGATAAACCACTTCAATTCAGGAACAATACAAGTGCCTGTAGTGACAGGTGAACACCTTTTAAAGATTCTCACTCGACCCACACTCCCATTCAAAATTTAGTCCTGTTAAATCCAAGCAAACCTGGATCACAAGTGCTGTCAAACTGCCTCCTATGAACAAGCTGCATTCCAGAGCAGATAAAAAAGGTCACTTTGGTTTAAGTGCTTCTTTGTTGCACAGCAATTTAACACTTCTTCCTTACCTCCTGTATCTGTTTCTCACTTGGCTTCCACCTGAGACTTTTAATGGACATCAAGTTCATCATGTGCCCAAAGAACTTGCATATATCTTCACTTTTTGCAAGCCAGGAATATTTTTACCTCCACTTAGTTTATAGTAATGAATCACAGTCTATATGGTATAGGAAATAACTTTTTTCTTTATTTAGTAGGAAATATTACTTTGGTTTAATATTTTTGAACTGGAACTACAGATAACATGATGCACATAAAACAGGAAGCCAAAAAAACAATTGTTCATCTGACAAAAGTATTCTGCTACCTATCACTAAGGTTGAGTTACTAGGAACAACCTACTACATTTGAAAAATTATCACAAGGTGATGATATGCCATTGAAAAAAAAAACAACCACAAAAACATCACACCTTTGCTATAGTGTTCTGGTTTATCTACCAAACTTGTGGCTTGTCTAGCTAAAAAGCTTTCTATTTAGACTTCTACATTTATTACAGCAAACGAACCCAAGTTTCCAGTTAACTGTTCTATTCTCACCTTAACTCTTACCTACATAAGCTACAGAAAGTTAAGTATAACAGGAACAGATCTATCATTCATGCCACAGGAGCAACTGACTGGAAGTACCACCCAAAAAGCAATCCACAATTATTCTTAGCTTTGATTGTTCTAGTAACAAAAAAATCCTCAGTCTTGGAGTACTGTTTAACTGCAACATGGAAACAGCTGACCAACACTACCACTCACTTAACTAGATTGTTCACAAACACTGAAGGCTGATCAAGAAGTGTGCAGAAAAATTTTTCAAGACAGTAATTCCTTTTTTATACTCTATTATGTTTTCACAGTCAATAACACAGCTTTTAGCTCTCTTGCGTGCGCTATCTTTGCTGATCATAAATTTATGCTTGTGAAAAGAATTCCTAGGCAAAAGATGTCTGGGCAAGGAGCAAGTTTCTTTTATCTTAAGAATTCTTTCAGCTCTGTGTCAGACAAAAAAAAAAAAAGGCAGAAAACGTGAAACTAATTCAGCTTGAGACACTACCTGATTTTCAGAAAAACTTGCTCATGTTTCAAGTCTTTAGCTTCAAACCCTCCAGAGGATGCTAACGTAATAGCCATTTTACTAACATACTTCCTTTCTGCCTTTCTTGATAATATCCTTTCCTGCTCTGTCATCATAATCAAGGAGGCAAAATTTAGATCTTTCCTGAAATAATTATTCAAACGTGTATTCTTTAAGCAATGATTTATGGCAACTGAGCCTGAATTATCTGAATCCCCATTAGCCAAGCTTTTAGCAACCCATTTCTGGGCAGCTCAGTGACAGGAGTGAATGCAGACAAGCAATGCTCTTGCTATACTCTGAATAATTCAATTTCTTTCAAGGCAGCCTGTTGCTTCCATATGTGTGTCCTGCCTCCCATTCTGGAAGCTCTTTAACACAAAAGGAAAGCTTCTCATATACCAGATGGAGCCTAGCGTCATCCACCCAGTAGAGCCAAGAGTCAGTATCGCACAGAGCAAACACAAGACAAAAGGCTGGGTGGAGAAAGGCCACAAAAACCTTCAGAGCAAAGACAAGCAGTCCGAAGTTCAACTCCATTGAGAATGGTGAGCTAACAAAAGGATTTCTGGAAGCTGGTAATCAGATCCTAGTAATGGAGAAAGAACATCAGCATTTAAACAGACACTAATGGCATAACACTAAAAAATGTTCCCCCAGGGTCAACAAGAACTACTGGCTACTGGTACTGAGAGTGATAGCTAGGGAAAGCACTGCAGACGCTCAGCTTGGTCTGCAAGCCCCAGTCACACCCAGAAGCAAGCATAAGGGAATACGGTTCCACAAGCTGAAGTCAGGAAACACATACATCCACGTGACATGATGCCGCAGTGGGGCTTTACTGGAATGAATTTAGCATATCTCTTCACTCTGCACCCTGCTTTCAAGTTGGTGACTGCCTGCTTTACACATGTGCTTTCCTACCCCAGATTTTACTTATCTGCACTACTGCAACACAGCGACTCTCCACTTTCTAAGCGGCAGCTTGTCTCAGGAAGGACACACAGCAAGACTTTAGCAAGGAAATTTTCGCGGGTGTGGCTTTATTGAGGGACTGCGGCCACAAGGCGTTCTGCAGGCACGCGTGCTCTACATGGAGCACTTACAGGAACACAGCCACAGCTATAGCAGGCATTTCTCACAATGTGCTGGTAAGACAACTACAAGCTGTGGTGGCCAAAAGTCTGAAGACAGATCTGGCCTTAGGGACAGTCCGCAAGAACTCAGAAGACAAGTATGCGAGATGACATACAGGGCCCTAGAGGAGGCGCACGATGGAAGTCTGGAGGGGTGATTGCGGGCGGCCCCTGCTTTACCTGCGTGCTGCTACGGGCTGAAGCTCCCTGCTCAGCCAGCGGATGGCAGCAGAGTCCTGCAACGTGTGAAGGGAGGGAAAACTTGCGAGCTGCCTATTAAAATGCAAGACACACCAGAAATTCCTACGATACTGTAATCTAGAAACCTCCAACACAATGCTATTGGAATGCCTTTTAAGTTCCCCAAACACAGTACACGCTTAGTGAAGCCTGAAAACACTTCTCTCTTCAAAAGTAAAACTTAAGTGCACAGATTCCACATTTACTTGTATTGCCATAAAACTTTGTGTGTCTCAGAAAAGCACAAATCAGGATAGCTACTGTATTGAGGCTAGAATTGCCTTGCCATCTCCCATTCCTAAAAAATCCCTCACACATACAAAAAAAGAATGTGCTGTTTACTTTTTTTAAAATACATATAACCAGGTGGTTACAACCATTAAGTTAAAACTCTACCTAGTATGCCACAGGCACAAGCCTTTTGGGAAAGTAGTATTTAACACTCAGAAGATCAGCTGTACAAATACATCTGAATGCTTGCATGCCAAACAGATTACACTGCTCCCTAAAGTGAATCTAAGGAAGCCACTAGACAGTATTTGCAAGGTTTAAATACTCCAGGACAGCTAGCAACTGTCAGGATCAGCCTGAATCTATACTTCAGCTGAAAAGTGAAGAAATTTGTTCTGGAATAACTTAATAGAAAAACAGAAAAACTCTCAAGCAGCACTCAAAAATATTTTAGAAAAGAGAAGAAGCTGCAGGAAACAATACTGCAGCGATGACAGCTTGCCAGTGCCAGATTCTTTCCTGCCACAGATATGCCAGGAAAGTAAGTTAATTTATACAGCATTCCTGAAGTCACAGGGTAGGAATGGCTGCAGTGAGAGACAATTAGATGTACCAGGATCACAGCCTGAGCCTCGTGATAAACAAGGGCAAAGAGACCTATTGGAAGACAAACACGGTAGGGAACGGGCCCTGGCTTAGATACAATGGGAAAGCAGACAGCTCACTTCCATTACTGAATTTCATCACTATTTTAAACAAATGTCACTCTATGGGGTTAGATTTTAAAAAATCAAATTATCAAAATCTTCTTATTGGAAAGGAATTAGACCATCAATTCACCTGATGTTTTGTTAGCACAGCAGAACTTTAAAACAGTTGTTTTAAAGCTTAATAGTCTGTTTGAATTAGTGTTGTAATCACAACTTCAAGTAATTCATATCCAACCCATTCTCAGAACAGTGATCTGAAGAAATTTATTGTTACAAGATTAATAATAATTTAAAACAAAAAAAAAAGAAGAAGAAAGTATGGATGTACAAAGACTTACACTTCTGTTCCATGTCTCTCATCTCCTCTGGAGGAATTTTCATCTTATCAATATGTTCCTGCAAGACACTGGCCCACTTCTGTAAAGACTCCATTACAGTCCAAGGTCTAGACATATCTGCAACAAAGACTACAATGGTGTCTTGCAGGGATTCTGCAGAAACAGCAAACTTCAAGAGCCCTTTATGGTACAAGTCTCCATCCAGAATCCAAACGTTACAGCGAGTGTGATCTGAAAGGAAAAGGTACAACTGTAACTCAGCAGATGCCAATGTTTTCCTCTGCTGGTCCACAAGTAGACAGATGAATACATAAGTGTTAAATGAAAGACCAAAATCCAGCTACCAGCAGTTCTTGCCTGCTTTTAACACAGGTGCATGTGTAAATACCTACATTACTTGGTAGATGCTTTCATTTAACAGGGTATTTTCTTGATTCAGAATCTTTTAATTTAAGAAATACTGTATGTTCCTTCTCTTTTACAAAGAACAGGTGACACTAGAGTTTTTAGATATTGCACAGCATTGCTAATTTGAAATACATATATTCCAAGTAAAACTAGAATGCCTGACACACACATGTAACTCCAAGTTCAAAAGGGGGTGGTTATAGCCGAGTCCTGCAAGGAAACCTTAGGTGTCCCTCAGACACATAAGCTGGTTTAACATACTAAAGACATCTCACAACAGAAATAAGCTGCAAACAAGATACAAGCAGTAAGCAGCTTAGGTTTCTAGCACAGGAGTAGGAGGAGCAAACACAGGACAAACTTAAAACCTACCAAACTAAAGTTGAGCTACCTGCTCTTAATTCACATTGACTTAGCGTTGGCTTCGACTTGCAGGCTCCTTACAGAATGAGGACTGGTCAAAAAAACTGCTGTTTAGCTCTGTGTTCCCCCTGCCCTGGTATTTTAATAGCAATTGGACATTTTTTTGTTGAAATACAGGGGCTGGGAGTTGGGGGTGACGACAGGGGAAGGGATGTCTGTGTGTATAAGTCAGCTGGGACAGACAGCTGGCATGAGAGGTTTTACACCAAACATGAACTCCAGCAAGAACAGAAGAAACTGAAAATGGAGCATCATTCAGGAACGCTGTATCAGGGACTCTGAACAACCAGTACTGTAAAAAAAATTAAAAAAACCCAATTAAAAATTACATTATCCTCAGAACTCTCTCCTGAGAAGGAGCAACTCCATTTGTTTCTGTCTTCTAGACCCTTACTAGCATTCCTAGCATCTCTTCCAAAGTATTCCCTATCCTACTAAGGCTGGCCAGTGGGAACAATGGTGGGTCTCCAACAGTATTACGTACAAGACACATGAATTCTGAAATCCATTGATCAGCAAATCACCACAGAGCCTGGACTTTCAGAACAGCTACTGAGCTTCATAATTACTCTGCCTCACTGCCCTATGCTCCAAATCTTTAAATTTCATAAAATAAATCCAGTTGCTGTGGCTATTGTAACTTTGCTTCCAGAAAGAATCCATCAGGATCAAAACCACTAGAGCTCTTAAAAAAGGTCAAAACTTGACTAGGGAAACTGGAAGGAGAAAAACCTACAAGATAAACATACTACCCTTCTAATCAGGTACTGGATAAAATTACAGAACAGCCAAGTTACAGATTACATCAAGATGCTATACGTGGGCAGTCTTCATTTAGCATTTGTTATGCTCCCACTTGAGTACTGTTAGGGTGTCACAAGACATTCAAACATCAGTCATCACATGAATAGCAGACAGTTAAGCTTTTAACTTAAAGCCCTCACTCCCAACTGTGCGTGCCAGAGCTCTCCTTTACAGTACACAGCAACAAAAACTGCTGTGTGTCTAAGAAATGCACCTTTGCACATTGAGCAGTTGTTTCCCCCCCTCCCCACTTCAGGAAACTGTCACTGATACCACACAGGATTCTCACAGCGCTGGACGTTAGAACCTAAAGCTATCAGGAGAGAGAGGGACAGCCTGGCAAAAGCTTGAAATCAGAAAGGAAGCTAGGACAAAATGTGAACAGTGTCACACATCCACTATTACACAGAGTAAGCAAACCATCTATGCAGGATTCTTATCCTCTGCATTCCAGGGGCATCCTTTGTACATCCCCAAAAGCAGAAACCTGCCAGTGAATAAACACCCTGCGAGCTTCCTGTGAGTTAAAGGCTATTAACATGTATTAACCATGGCTATGCACAACACTCTCCTTGAAGCAAACATCAAAGTTTTAAAAGCCTAACAAGTCCATGGAAGTTTACAGCTGGCATCTGAACTTTCATAGCTTTTCCTTCGGAAAGTGCTTCAATTGCAGGAAAGACTTTCACACCTTAGCAAGTAACAAAAATCAGTAAATATCCTAATTCACTGCTTCTAAAGTCACCTTTTAAAGCCAGTATCTAAAGGTCAGAAAGGTTTTGTTGCTAAACACTTTTGTCCTACTTAAGGATTTAGTTTCTGCTTAACATGTAGAATACAGACAGGAACTAGAACAGAGGTGGAACTAGAGAGCAGTTGGGACTATCACTCAAACAAAATCCATCTGCTAGGAAGGCTGGAAGCCTAGCACTCACATTAAAATGGTTTGGGTCTTGTTTTTTTTTTTTAAAAAAAGTTAACATTATCTGAAAATGAAAGGTTTTCCTCCTTACAGGAAAGGGGTATGGCTTGTGATTTATACTTACCACAAACATAAACCACACCTAAAAATACAGTACGGGTGGTTTGCAACCTGGCAAGGACTTAATGGCAAATTCACCTTTGTCAGCACCACATCAAGCTCCTAGTTAGTCATATGATACGAATGTTAACTGGACCTTTCATAACAGCCATGACATGAGACACCAAAACAGAGCAAATGATTACCAGATTCTGTTGGAAACACAGGTGCTAATTACTAAAGACTATTACAATAACTGCTAAAACTACATTTCTAAATCTTGTCAGTATTCCCTTATCCCGTTAGTCATGTAAAATATTTTCCAGCTTTAATTTTACTGCAGATGTAGTTGCAGTTCATTGAATCAGCCATCTCCTGCATTTATTAAAAAGGTATCAGTGGCAATTAGATATCCCTTGTCCAGGCTGTGAAAAGAAGCAAAACAGAGAAAAATAATTTTCAGGAGAAGTACAATTTTCCCATTAGAAACCACTGTACCTGCAGCACTTGGCTCAGTCTGGAACAACCAGTTCAACTGGATTATGCATATGATATGACTGAAGTCAGGTCCAAACCTGAGGCAAAAAACCAGGACTACTTGATTTTGGTATGAGTAAGAATGCAACAGCAGAATGGCACTACTTCAGCGGCACATCTGGCACAGTCAGGAGTATTGTACTTGCATTTGTAATCTGAGGCAGCTCAACTCAACGTTCTCTGTGGTGTCTAGGACTGCCAGCTAACCCATACAGCACTGCTACAAAACCAGATGTAGTTTGTCTGACTTGCTGCACATCCTCGCTTTAACTGTGCCCTGTCACTACAAGAGACTTTCAAAACTACTCTAGGTATATATCTATCTATCTTTTAACAAAATTATGCAGAGCCTCTCTTCTAGGAATTAAAATTCTCAACTCTCAAAACCAGACTAACCAACACAGGCACAAAACATCTGCTCCCCAGAAAGAAAGGCAAAAAATTAGACCTGGACACAGTCCCTGAGAAATTCTGCTAGGTCATTTAATATTCTGAGTTAACTTACGGCTGGTGCTGTGAGTGCCTTCACCAAGACGAACCAGGGTGTCATCTATGCAGAAGCCACGTGCTCTCAGGGTACTGTACCTAGGGCTAATGAGGTAGGAGAATCCTCCCTCTCTCACAACTGCTTCTCAGGCATCACCAATACACCCTAAGAGCCAGATTCAAATATCCCTTAAAGAGGGGGGCGGAGGAGATAACAAGCGGCACATAAAATTTTCCTTAGATTTCCAAAGGGAGGTGGGGGTAGATAATGACTCGGCACAAAGAACAAAGTATTTCTCCTGGAAAGAATAAACTCCTCTGAAATGAAGAAGAAAAAAGGTAGAGAGCAAAGAAATCTTCCAGTACCTGGGAAAGAAGCTGAAAAGATCTTCTTGCTCCACTACAGTTTCAGTTACCAGTGTTGATTTGACACATCTAGAAATCCTTGCAGTTTGCTGGTCTCAAATAGGTTATGGTATAATAAAAAGCAGATACATGAAAGTAAACTCCTGAATCTTCACTTTCTTTACAGCTTTCAAGAGCCGTGGGGCAATTTTAAAGGTTTTGTTCCCAAATCTGTTTTGGAGAATACACACATCTATAGTGTGGAGAGTTGAAAGAAACAAACCCAAACCTGCCCTAGAGAAGGAAGCGTGTTATCTTTGCCTTCTGGGAGGTCCTGACCCACTTTGCAATTGTATTTTGCTTGCTGATGACACTAATGAGACAGAGAGAAACAGCATGTATTGCTAGATCCTAACACATCCATTACAGGGATTCACAAAGACCTGAATTCTCCAGCTGAGTCTGGTAGTCAAAAAAGGTCTCTCTTTTCACCCTGCTAGTGCTGCCAGAGTTGTTAGGACTGGCTTCTCCTAATCACCTCAAACACTTATCACTTCCAGATACTGAGGAATAGCCCCAAAATATTTTCAAAATAGGGACATACTTGAGGTTTGATAGACAGCACCAGCAAAAATAGCACACAGTTTTTTCTGCGTAATACCATGTCCTTTGATGTTGCAAGAAGCCTGCTGTCACTGGCTCTCTTAACACTCCTAATCATATGAGGGTTTTTTCCACCCCTAAAGTATTTATGCAGTACTAAAGATTGTGCATGGTGAAAAAGCACTTACACCAAGAATCTCAAGAAGCCAAAACCAGCTCAACACTTAAAAATACAGCACAAAAGATTTTTAGGAACTGCACGATTAGGTGGCCGTTAAAGACACAGGCAACATCCTCATCCTTTCATTGTGCTTAACTTAGTATCCGAAGACAGTTTATTACCATGTGAGCACAGGACCAATCTCCATAACAACCAGTCACATACAGTACTTAATCACTCATGCAAGCCTTCAGTACATTTCAAAAATACCATAGAGGATCCTTCTAGTCCATTTGCTTTCAGAAACATGGATGAAAAACCCTCATTGCTTCCCTCTTCTGAACTGAAAACTCAGGAGAAGTCATGAATAAGACGACTGTTTTTCCCCACTTTTGAAGAGGGAAACTAACACAAGGAGGTCCAGCAGTTTGCCCAACATGAGACAAGCAGAAGTAGATTTAGGAGCAAGGATAACAAACTCAGTCCTCATCTCTTTCTGTCCCTAACCTTCCTAAAAGTAGGGGAATTCTGAACATTACACCCACATCTAAATGGTCTCTTCCCTCCCATACAGTAGGGAAAGGGCTAAGAGACAAGCTCCAATTTGATAAATCTGAGAAAAGGAAATACTAATTCTGACTTTAAGTTCTGTTCTTCACTTATTCAACTCTAACAAAACATCTCAGTTATAGTTAACCAAAACTCTGCTCACAGCCCCCACAAAAAAACCACCAAAACCCAGAAATCCATACTAAGAATTAAATTCTTCTGGATGTATCACTTACTTTCCATAGTTATTAAGTGGACATACCAAATGACAGTATATCTGCTAGTAAGTCAACATCAGCAGATATATCTACCCTAAAAGTAAATGGATCCCGAGAGCTTCTCAAGTGTACTTTTTCCTCATAGACAGGTCAGGCTGTAAGAAGGGCAAGAGGCAGTGTACACTGAATGCAAAAGCCATTTCACTTTTATGAAATTGATATAGCTCCTACAACATTCAGAACAATGCTGGAATCAGCTACTTGGGCGTAACCCAAAATACACTGATGAAACCAGAGTTATAAGAGTCCCTGTGTCAGCTACTTAATTACAGCAAAGAGATTACGTATAAAATGAACTTACCATCTCTGTCTTCATCATGAATATTTAGGTACAAGTATTCCAGCCCCCTTCCTTTCTTGCCATGCTCCGCTCCCTGTATTTTAGCCATAAGCGTGGTTTTGCCTGAACCATCATCACCTGCCAGTAAGTTTTTACAGGAAAAAAGACACTTTCAGAATTAACTTTGTTGAAAAGATTTTTCAACGCATATTTAGGTAATCAGAAGCATCCTTGCACATTTCTGGACCATACTTATTGTTTTCCTTCAAGTATTCCAGGTAAATCCAATGTGTTATATCATGACAGTAAGAAGCATTTAGTCACTCTGTTTAAATGTAAGTTATAGATCTAGCACAGTAAACAAAAAAGTAAATCTATCATCTTGAAAACACCACTGCCAGGGATCACATTACATAACATAATCGTAGCAAACTGATGCATCAGTTCATACACATCACTTTCTTAAACAGGATTTGGTTGTACAAAAAAACCTCCCAACCAACCACCCAACTGCCTGCATATGCTACTTACCAAAAACGAGAATATTCTTGCCTGATGGCAATTTAGATCTCGATCGGGTAGAAACTTCGCTCAGTATTGAGGACCTGGAAAAGCAGCATGGTTCTCGTTAGCTGGGCATGCACACAGCCAGGCACGCCACGCAAACACAACCCGCACACTGCCCATTTGACAGCACCGATGAGCTCAGCAGATCTGCGACGACCAATCCAGCTCCACTCCTTCTATTTACAAACCTGGTACGATGTTAAAAGACTTAAGTTGCTTTTAAAAGACCAAAGCACGCCACCTTTTTGAGAAAAACTTTCCTAGTTTTCACAATACTGGCAGTAACATCTTAAGTTCTTCCTCCTTAGAAGAGGCCCATCGCTGCAAAGCACTGCTTCTCAACTGATGACTAACTCTTTCCCCGATCCATCACTGTACTCCGCGCGCCATTTCTCCTGCCGCCGACAGCGTTTTAGAAGCGTTACTCGGAGGTAAGCGACGGGAAAACGAGAGACCGAGTCTCCCGGAGCCCATCCCGCAGAGCTCCGCGCAGACCCATCTCTTGGGCTCCGCGCACCTGCTCTGCCTCATCCCCGCAGCGGCGCCGGCCTCGCTCGCGCGGCAGTGGGGCTCCCCTCACGCACCTCACGAGCCCCTCCGGACCAGGGAAGGGCAGCCTTGCCTACCGGCCCCGGCCGGGCCGGCCTCCGCCGCAGGCAGCTGCGTGCCGCGGCACCGCCACACACCGCTCCTGTCAGCGGGGCCCGAGCGCGGCCCGGCAGCCGGCACCCACCGCAGCCGGCACCCGCCGCCCCCGCCCGGGCCGAGGGGAGCGCAGGCTCCGCTCCTGCCCTGCCGAGGCAGGGGCTCGCGCCCGCCGCGGGAGAGCCGAGGCGGCTTGGCAGAGCGCGGAGACCCCGCCGTGACAGGCACGGGACGCCCGAGAGCAGCTCTGCCGCCGGGGTGCCGCGGCCCGCGGGGTACCCTTCCCGCGACCCCCACCCGCGCTCACCAGAGGTTCTGTCCCTCCTCCTCCTCGCTGGGGAGCTCGGCGCCGCCGGGCCCGTCCGGCCCCAGCAGCTTCTTCTCCACCAGCACCGGCGCCATCTTGCCAACTGCAGCCACAAAGAGTGACCTCACCCGGGCCCGCCGAGGACCCCGCTCCTCCCTTTCCCCGGCCGGCCCGTGCAGGCGCCCAGCGCCGACCGCTCCGCCGCGGCTCGCCGCCTCCCTCCACCCTTCGCTGCCGCCCCGCCACTCGCGGCCGCGCTGTTTTCCGATCAGGCGGCGCTCGGGCAGCCCCGGCAGCGCTCCCCGCCCTGGGCGGTGCCTTCCGCGGCGGGTGGGGCCGCCGTCGGCAGCGCCCCCTGCTGCCCCCGCCCGAGGCGCTCGACACCGCCCTACGCCCAGTGCGGCGCGGCGGGCCCGAGCGCTGCCCGGTGCTTTGCGCGCTCCCGGGCCGAGCTGGATCTGCTGGCGCGGCCCCGGCACGGCCCGCAGCTGCGCGGGGCGCGGAAGCCGAATGAAGGGACGTGCATGGAGGAAAGCACGCGCAGGCGTTCATTGCCACCCAAATTCTTGCACCACCACCCCCCCCCCCCCCACGGCAGCTTTTCTCTTCTAACAGAGCAGCAAGGCACGTTCTAGAAGGTTTGGAAGCACGTGTTGCTGCGTGCTTGGTCAGTTCAGCCTTGCCGAGCGCTACGCTGCTGTGGTGGGACTGTTCTGACGCAAGTATGGTTTGAAGGTGCCTGTTACGTCTGGCCTTCCAGGCATTTTATGCAAGAAAACGAGATGATGGAGAGTGTACAGTCAGAACAAAGGAGAAAAAAAGGTTCACTGACTTGCTGAAATCCTCACCACAGGTTTCTGCTCGCTTCCAGTCCCCGACTCTTCCCTTCAGGAGTACAGGAGAATGGTGTCGTGCTGTCTTGTGCAGCAACTTGCATGACGAGCAGGTGAAGCACCAGAAGAGGCTGCCCAACTTGCATTGGCAAAGATTCTCAGACCTTGACAAGGCACTGAGCAACCTGACTAACTTGGACCTCAAGAGGTCCTTTCCAGCCTAAGTTACACCTCGGATTAGGTAAACTGTCACTATTGTGACATTCTGATTTCATGTCAAGTAAAGATCTATGCCTTACAAATTCTCTGCCTTTGAAATGTATTTAGGCCAGTATAATATGGAATACTGACACACCTGTTGGTACCAGCTTGTCCCAACCAGTTTTTGACCCCTTAGAAAATGCAACGTCTATACCAGACAACAGCTCCCCGTTGTCATACTGGCCTTTGGTAGCCCTTTTGGCTCAGACTTTGCAAATATAGAAACCAGCATTTAACTACACTGCTTTGAACATCTCTCATCAATGCCAGAAGATTTTAATAATTAAAAAATTAATTTGCAAGAGCTGAAAATACTAGAGAACCTATTTGTTATATCATTGGCATCATCTTTACTGCAAGCTCTCAGTTTTTAGTTATCGTGCCTGTTTTTAAGCATTTAAGCTACATCATAGTGAAAACCTAGTGCTGGTAAGATAAGTAAACTTTTTTCCATAATAAATTAACCATCAAGCATTCCTTTCTCAGAAGAGATAAATACAAATTAAATTCTAAGGTTATCACTCAAAAAACCAAGTTACTAAGGCTTTCAACTAAAGCTTTCTCTAAAAATTGTGTCATTGCAGAAATGGTGGTTCTGCTTGCTTGCTGGACTAATACACCAAAAAATGTTCAACTCTAAAGAGAAGCCAAATTTTAACAGTACCCGTGTTCAACGTGGTTTCACACTGAACTATTTTATGTAGGTCCAGGACAGTTTTCCCAGTCAAGAAACACAGTGGTGCACCTGAACCACACACTAAGTTTCCTACCCAGAAGCTCTGATGTCTCCACAAGCTTTCTGTTTCAATTTACTTCCTGTACCAACATAAGATTTGCCTACATGCAGCAACATTCAACCATACATTTGGTGGTTTCTGTCACAGATTCATCTTTCTGCACATACAGCACAATAAATACATGACAAAACCTCCCTTAAACATTTCACTGATTGAGAGGAAGTGTCCAGCATTAACATTTGTCATTGTCAGACATAAAATAGTAATTCTAGCAATATAGCCTTTTCTGACAAATGGAACATAAAGCAAAGCCTTTACAAACAAAAAGCCAAACCAAATGTTGCATAAATCATGCTTAAGGTTAAATGAAGTTAAAAACAACCCTGCAAATTTTACTGATTGTTGTCTATGTTAGCTTTATTAAAAAAAAAACAACCCAACCAATTATCAAATTACATGTAATCTAAATTTACAAAACATAGCTGTCAGTAAATGTTATCACTGAAATCCATGAGTCCAGGACAATCTAGATTCTCCAAAAGCTCATACTGTTGTGACAATACCTCAGTGTTAAAAATGCAGTTGTTCAACGTTCTGCAACAAAATCCAAATACTCTTGAAAGATGTTATTGATCATCTTTGGTTTTTTCTTGCCTTGATAAAATAGAGATAAAAGAAAAAGTATCAAGACAAACAGTGGAACAAAACATTGCACAATTTTAGAAAACACTTCTGTAGGAAAACACTGGCCACTACACACTCCCACTCGTACCCCAAGCACAGCAGCATCTGCTCCTCCAAGGAGCATCTCTGCATAAGGAGCGTACATGTTAAACACAGTGAAAACTGCCAGAGAGATTGTCACAAACCATCATGGGAAAAGAGCCTGAACAGAGAAAACACCAAGTTCCTAATAAACATCAGGATTGATTTAGAGTCCACACCAACTGAAATTTTACTCCTTTCTGTATTCTGTCAGGTGACAGCACTGGAAGGTTCAAAGGCTCTCTAATATTTTCCCAGTTCAGTTCTGTCTCTCTGAGAACAAGCCATCATTAAATTACATTGGAGACCATTGCAGTGCTGTGTGCATAGCTCTGAGCTGACACAAAGCACGATCCCATGGGCTGCATATTCTGAAGCCTTTTTTTTTTTTTTGCAAGCCAGTACAAGGGCAAAAGCTGATAACTGAGCTGAAAACAGAATATATGAATAGTAGAAAACAAAATTATGATTACTTGCAACTGTAACCGGTAGTATTTCTTGGAAAGATCTACACTTGTCCGTCCTTTCTGAAATGGATAAGACCACAAAATTAAATTCCAGTGGTTACCCATTTTTTTTACTCCACTCAAAAGGTAGTTAACTTCTTCAGTTGTGAAATCCTTTCGGATTCTTCTTCTCTTGACTAAAGGTCTTGTGTTCATGTCCAGGAAATCTGTTTCATTATTCTGCAAGTATTTATTTTGGTATAATTAAAAATTATGTGAATTCACATACTATTTCACATTTGGAAGTAATGCATTATTGCTGACAACACAATCATAGAACCATAGGGGTTGGAAGGGACCTCAAGGGATCATCAGGTCCAACCCCCCTGCCAAAGCAGCTCCCCAGCTCATACTGCACAGATAGGTGTCCAGATGTGTCTGGAACATCTCCAGAGAAGGAGACCACCACCTCCCTGGGCAGCCTGTCCCAGGGCTCTGTCACCCTCACTGGGAAAAAGTTCCTCCGCATGTTGGTGTGGAACTTCCTGTGCTCCAGCTTGCAGCCATTGCCCCTTGTCCTGTCTCCACAGACCACTGAAAAGGGGCTGGCCATTTCCCCCTGCATCCCATACTTAAGATATTTATAGATATTAATAAGGTCCCCCCTTAGCCTTCTTTTCTCCAGGCAACCTCCAACAATCTGAGGTTGCACTAAAGAAATTATTTGTCAAGATATTTGTGAAGAATACAGTATTTTTCTTTCCACAGCCCTTACTTTAATTTCTTTTGTGCCTACCTAGTTTAAACCTTTACTTTGTTTATTCCTTTAGGAATTCCTTTCTGTTATTTCTATATCATGCAAATTTTCAAGAATGCAGGAAAAAGTGTACCTCCACATCAATTGTTCAGAAAGGACTGTTAGTTGAAAAATGCTTAACTCATTTCAGGGATAAATTGGTATGACTAGAGGAGGGTCAACAGAGTAATATCTTTTTAGTAAGATTCACTTTGCTACGGGTTCTTGTTAAAAGTGATTTTAAAAGAAATTATGTAATTCATAGTGATTTGGATACTGATAAATATGCAAGTGCATGATTAGGGTTTGTGTAACTAACCTCATCTTTGTCAAGTGAGTGCATACATTTTTCTTTTAAGCGCTGAGATTGCTGGTTGTACATTTCTTCAAGTCTTTGCCTCTTCAAGTTCACATTTTGTTTTTTCTGGAAAGCTATGAAATCATAAACTAGTTAAGAAGCCTTGTTCAACTGAAATCTACTATAAAACTCAATATAGTGTTGTAAAGGAACATTTTTTTTCTAATTAGCTTGAATATGCAAATGTCATTTTATTGGTCATATCTCCTTTTCATCAGATCTTTTTCTCATCATTTACACTGGCATATGATGACTATTTGTGCATTGGGAGCAACTAGCAAATAAGGTGAATTAACTCAAACATCAATACCACTATGATTAAAGGTACAAGAACATCTCTCTCTAAATTCACAGCCATTTCTCTCCACAAGCAAGCACAGGTGTTCTTCTCAATGCAAAACCTGATCTCTACATTATCCTTATTACAGAATTAATTTTCTGGTTATACTCACACTTTTCATACGTAGGTATCAAGTTGTAGTCATCAGTCAACCTAGTATTTCTATTATGTTCATCTCTATTTGAAGTACTAGATTTGTTTTTTCTAAGTGGAGTCAAAAGAATACCTTAAAAAAACACACAAAAACACAACATTATGCATTTTTCTTTTCAAAAAACACCACCACAAAACACAAGTAGTGTTTTAGGAATGACAATTTAAGAGAGAACCATTTTTTGAACCATACTTCTATCTGGTCTTGGAAGAAAGACTGGAAAATTCAGCTTACTTCAGAAAGTGTTCACATGCTGAAAGGTAAAATATATTAGCGTAACAGGCTCTTGATACGAAATAAAGGTTTTGGGTTTGTTGGTGCTTTGTTTTTGTTTTTTAAGACCTCTATGTCTATCATAGACAAATTAATTTCTGAATGTGAAGGAGAAAAAAAAATTTTAAAAAAACCCCAATCTACTAGCTTTTATCAGAAATTAATAAAATAATGATGTAAACAAGGCTTTTGGAAACAGGAGACTGAAAATGCAATTCCTGATAGGTGGGCTGACTTTCAAAAAAGGAAGGTTTTTTAAAAGTAATATTGTGCTTTAGAATATAAATACTGATTTAGAGAGATGCTTCAGCCTACTTAAAACTTCTGGTCATCATTCATAAGAAACAGTAGTGGTTACTAGTTGATGAATGTAGTAGTCTATGACTGTAGTTGGAGCTCTATGGGATGTATCCACTAACATCACATTCTGAAGAAAATTCCTTGTGAATTATAAAATACATATATTTGCAGTGAAAGTAAAAAAATATAACCATTAACTTTTTTGTTGTAGTACAGAATAAAATACTTTAGAAGATATCTACTCTGCTATTTACAAATGGACAAGTGTTGTGTATTACAATGCACAGTTTTTATGTGCAGCTGATGGTTCTGTAAACATAGGGTTCCTAAACTGCCCTGCAGGAACTGATGGAACTTAATATTCAGTTTTCCATCTTTACCTGGTTAATAACATCTTCCTCAACCTCTCATAATACAGGACAGGTAAATGAATCTCCTCTACTTAATATTCTAGAGCTAGTCACTGTAATATAGTTGAGTCCAGGAACATGCAAGCATACCATGTTGTGATTCTATACCTCTCCACTTAAAACATCAATTCCACAAAACTGAAAAAATAGCAGATGGCATGAAAGTAACCCTGGCAGTATTCAAAGCAGTATCTACAAAGCAAGTGCCAGATAGCATCACTGTGAACTAATATGCCAACAAAATTTCATTATTACAGAATATGCATTTTTAATACAGATGTTTCACAGAAAAAACACTTAACTGCCATGGAAATCTGTGGATAAGGAAAGTCCAGTGAAAGAATTACTTAAACAGTAAGGCCTTTTGCATTAATTTCCAAACCAATACCTTACTTTGGAAACTATCCTTTTTGATCCCAGAAGTTGATTTTTCTGTATGCAGCCCTCCTTTCTTCACTGGAGTTAGCAGTATTTCTGGAAAATATAAGATGGACACCAGTACTTATGTTAGTTATTACTAATTGCTTAATTTTCAAAATGCCTCCTTTAAACCAGAAAAATATAGGATGCACTTTTAATTCATTAAGAATTAGGAGCCTCTAACATCCCTAAGTATGCAATACCAGAACAAAGTGACATTGTTATCATAGAATCATAGAATGGCATGAGTTGGAAGGGACCCCACGGATCATAGAATTCCAACCCCCCCCCGGCCACAGGCAGGGCCACCAACCTCCAGGCATGATCTGGATAAGGCTGCACAGGGCCCCATCCAACCTGGCCTTGAACATCTCCAGGGGTGGGCCCTCCATTACTTCTTTGGGCAGCCTGTTCCAGCACCTCACCACGCTCTCTGTAAAGAGCTTCCCCCTAATATCTAATCCAAGGTTTATGATGTCATATATCCATTCACAATTATTTCAACTTAATATATTCCCTTCTATTAGTACTTGACTAACAGTGGCAAACAGAACAGCCTTATCAAAGCCTGTAGTGAGGATTTATCACTACTGACAAGAAATACACAAGATCCTCAAAGCACAACTGGCTAGTTGTCATCGGACATAGTACAAATCACTGGTAAATTAGATTGAGTGAGTTTAAAAGAACAGGACAATCAGAATCAGATTGCTAAAAGTTCAGAATTTTAAATACAATTTAAAACTGTAAGTTTCAACTACTAAAAAAAGAATAAATAATTAGAATTACTCTCATGAGGAGTTGTGTATCTACTGTTGTTACAAACAGTCCATTTGCGAAGTTCCTTTTTATATCTTTCTTCAGCTTCCAGAATGACTTTGTGATGCTCACACTGGTGTGGACAACTTTGCAACATCTTGGTAAAGGTTATACTATTGAAAGACAGTCTTCCTGCAGTACAACCTGGAAAAAAGAACAGGATATTGTAGAAACAGCAAACACAAATGCTACAGAAGCCATCATGAAGTCCAGTGTTTGATTTTGCACACTATGATTTACAATTTCACCCCCAGCTTTTCATCTACACATCTCAAAAGCGGCCACACTGTTACAAATCTTCTTGAAAATACTTATTTCTTTTGTATTGCTCTCTAAAAAACAAAACAAAAACTCAAAGCCAAACAACAAAAAAAGGCACAACTCAAAGTATTTTCAAGTTGACCTGTGGGATCAACTTATACTGCACTTCAACTCCAGAAGTACTAAATGAGGCACAGATACTCTACAGGAGTAAAAATATTAGTGGGATGAAAAGAAAAAGAGACCTCAGTTCCTTTTGCACATTTATCCAGGAGCCAAAATATAACTTAAGTCTTCCCTATGCTTTGAAACATTTTCTGAGTTGTAACAGTTAATCTATATTAAACCTGAATAAATAAGAAGTCTAGTTTGGGTATGAATTTCCTTAAAGGAAGCCTTCCTGCTTCTGAGGACATCCCTAGGGTAATTTATGGTTTATTCTGGGATGTTATCACAGTTCATTGTCAGCTGAAGAAATTCTGCACTATGAGGAACTATAAGGGCACTGATACATATCTGCAATATTGTAGCCTAAGATAACACAGCGCTTAAGCTTGGGTTGAATTTAGTTTGACAACGTGGGTTTATAGGTCTAAATGATTTTTTTTTTGCTTTTAGTGGAAGTTTTGGGGGTTTGTTTGGTTGATTTTTTTAATAATAAGAGACACAGGCTTCATTAAGAAATTTACATACAAACCCTGACTACCAGCAGCTGTATTTACTGATTACCCTGTATTTAATAGCAGTAAGGCAGAGAAAACAGGAGGGCTGCAGAAGAGTAGTGCAAGGCTACATTGTTTTCCTCCCTCTTTCCAGAGCTTTTCCTGAGCTCTCTATAGGAAAACATCTGCTCTTGCATATTCCTGTAGGTAGTGTTTCATATTTTAAGCTGTTGTATACTCTGTTAATAAACCTATATTAATAAAAGATATATAGACCAAAATATGTAAGCTCCATTTCAATATTTATGCCTTATTTTAGGAGTAGAAAAGGAAGCCATTAAGAATCACATAATAGGTAGTCCAATAGATGTTTAGAATTCTTGCAATGCCAGTTCACTGCGTTGCTGATTCTTCAAGGCTTCTTTTAAGGACCCAAGAAAGAAAGACCTAAGATAATATTTACCAAAACACCTTAAATCTGCTACTTTAGCAGATGCAGATGTAGTCGAAGTACTTTTTTCTTTCTTTGCTCTCTCTGAGTAGAGTGAACGTTGGTCTAAATTAGAAAGGAAAAAAAAAAAAAGACTTCAGAAAACACAACCTATCTTTTGCCATGGCAATCCTGCATCAGTATACCTACATTCCACTCTCTATTTGTAGATTATTAAAGTTTAAATTTCATAGCAGCAGCAAACCCAAATGAAATTCCTCAAGTGGGTTGTATTTACACTTTTTTCAACCCTGAATAATTACATTTAGCTTAGTGCTTTTTCATCACTCTCCCAAAGCATAGTACTTCAACTTGAACACGGCAAAATAACCCTGTAAACTTACATTGCTTAATACACCCTATAAACTTTATTTCTATTTGGAATCAGGTGCTGAAAAACGTGACGTACTGGAATAATACTTATTCTCCATTTAAGTAGGTATAACCTGGAGACCAGCTTGGTCACCTGTAAAGCGACTATTCTGGTAAATACTAATCTAACAAATAATTATAAATTTTATAAATTAACAGGAAACTACATTATGACTAAAGATTTGGTTGAACAATTGCCAATTCTGCAATAAATATATCAGGCCAAGAAGATGAATACAAATCTGAAAAACATTTCTCTTAAACACATGTTCAGCGTGTAGGAATAGCTTCAGGCAAAAGCCACTCTCTCAGGCAGGTTCTATCCCCAGTCTTACAGGTGAAGAACAAATGCAGCATCCTTGTGCATTTTCTCTTAATAGCCTTAATTGTTCTGTACAGATGGCATTCAGAGTAAACTTAAAATATGTATCTGGGATACATGAATTTGAATAATTAAAATAAATTTTAAAAAGCTAAAGTATGTATTAGAGGCAGAATAAATATTCTCCAGGTGAAATTCTATGTAATGTAAAAAAAAAACCCAACCCATGCAAACAGTTAAAGTATATTATGTATAATGTCCTCTGTCATCTAATGATATATAATTTCTGATTTTAAAATAGCATAAAAGTACACAAGCATAATTAAAATTTCATTAAGAGCAAAAATTATCTAAGAAAGAAATATGTTTAGCTACTTGTACCTGATAATTAAAATTTCATTAAGGGCAAAAATAATCTAAGAAAGAAATATGTTTAGCTACTTGTACCTGATGTGTGTATCTGTTTCTTATTTTTAGCAATCTCTGCTGGTTGTTTAAATAAGTGTTCACTGGGAAGATCAAAACAAATTAATAAAAATCAAACTTCACAACATATGTTTACCTGTAAATTAATACACACATTCCAAAGGCAAAACAAAAAACATATTCAATATGTAAAACAAACAAAAAATTTCTCATTATCCCAAGTTACCGAGCATGTAGAATTTAGTATATAATCATAGGGTCAGAAATCTGTTTACCAGAGACCTGTGATGGTCATTCCTTCCAGTGATGTTCAACATGTCTGTTCCAGCATTTGGAATGGGGTGCTGGTTTCCAGAGTCATTTGCAATTCTGGTTCACCTAAGGATTACTTAGTGCATGTGAAACTTGCACAAAGACTTCAGAATACTCTAGCCTTCACAAGATGTGGCAATTTCACTAAGAGGTAATTGATTTTCTTCTGTGCAACCAACATACTCCTGTGCTATGGTGATCATGCATTTTCTTGTGTCACTGACTACCTTGGAACGCTGCTGGAGCAAGGATTTTAATCCATGGTTATGCTCAAGTGGCTCTTGTTTGTACACAGATACATATAGCAAGGAGAGCACTTTTTAAAATGTGATCTCTTTTCATTGATTTCAAATAAAGAAGCTGTGTGAAATTATGTCAATCAGTAGAAATGCAAAATTTACTTGAAGGTACCATGGAAAATATCCTGTGCTCTTGATCCTGATCTGCAATGCAATGCATGCAAGGAAACGACATAGGTGCGTGGCCCAGCCAGCCACACTGAAAAGCACAATAAAACATGGAATTCAAATTAAAAAAAAAAAGAAGTTTAGTTCATGTTCTCACTGTGTCTCTAGAGGGATATTCCAGATATAAATTCAAGACTATGGAATCTGTACTTATCCTTCCAAGTTGCCTATAACTAATTTTTTTTTCAAGAGGCAAGATAATCACAAGCAGCAAAAGAAAAAGAGGAAAACAAGCATTAGTATGAGTGGAACGAGAGGAGAACAGTGAATTACTAAACAAGGCTGTGCCTTTTTCTTCCTATGCAGGGAAGCATTCGAATATGAGGAGAGAAAAGTAGAAGGAGATGACCAGGAGCTTTTTCCTCTAGTTAGTAGGCACTCCAATTTTTTGCAGAGCAGTTTTGTAACTGCTATTTTCCTGGTACGTGCATATTACAGACATCTTTGTCATTTCATCCAAACCTATGGGTCAGATCTTGATCTACTGAATCAGTGAGAATTTTGAGGCAAAAACTATGGATGCTTTTTCATCACAATGTTGGAGGCATTAGAACATAGCCTGTAACAGGCTCTCCATACAATCTGTCAGAAGCCTGTCATTCAGAGAACAAGATCAGAAACTTTTATGATTATGACTTCTATAATCTTTGATCTGTGATGTCAAAAACACTTCCATAGAATATTCATAAGTAAGCCAACAAAAGGCTATGTCTTTTCATTAGGAGAAAAACCCAGTAATTTAAAAGGCTGACTTTCTGTTTGGAAATTACTGAAGCAAAGGAATAGTATATTGCTTTGGTATAAGATACGTACCTTACTTGAAGACTAGACTGAGTTTTTAAACAAGCATTTTTTTCTTTTATACTCTGACTTTGATGTACACTGCTTGCTTGCGTTTTGTTAACTGAACATGGAATATTACTCCGGTAATTTTGTCTAGTAGAAGCATTTACTGGATCCATAGTGCTCACTATTTTATTTTTCAGTGGAGGAGAATGTACAGATTGAGCAAGAACCTGATCATCCAACTTAGAGGTCAATTGTGGACAATGAACTATTTTATGTATTCTTTCTCTATAAGTTTTTGGATCAGCAGGATTCATCTCATGGTATTTTGATGCTTCGATATCGGCTTCTGAAAATCTGTCTACAAATACTCTTCCTTGCACTTCTTCCTGCATTGAAAAATACTGCTTAGCAACTATATAAGCGCTGTAAAAATATTACATAAAACTATAACAAGATTAACTAGGAAAGACCAGTCTAACTCTAAAGGTAAAGCAAATTCCAGAGAAGCTTCAAAAGCCCTTGTCTGAGTTGAGAGCCAACAAGACAGCAAGCTGCTGAAGGTATTGAAGGAGTAGTTACTAAGTGATAGTTCCAGGCTGAAGCTATGCATTTGCTACTAACACAAGGCATGTCTAGAAATGAAAACAATTAACTTAAGATCCTGGTAAATAAAAACTTGCTATTCCACACCCAGAGATACGAAGTAGCTACAGAGCACAAGGAAAACATGAAAGAACTTTGAATTTATGCTCATATTTCTCCATTATCATCAGTCCCACACAGATGCAAAATCACAGGCATTTTGTGTATGCCAATATTAAAATTATAGGTTCAAATGATAGGCAAGTAAAAAAAAAAATACAACTCTTCTTTCTCCAACTTAACTGATCAAAATTTTGTAGAAAATCTGGTTTTGTAATAAACTAAAATGCACTCATAAAAAATACAGATGCCTGCATTCTGATTGCCCCACGTACTTCTGATTTTGTATGATACATAGTAATGTTAAAATCAACACATTGTAGTTTCACATGCATTCAACACCTTCCCTACTTTTCTAGCTCACACTGAAATTACTTTAAGAGTTTACTTTCTATTTCTCCCTAAACTCTGGAAAAATATACTTGTTTTTACCCTACTTTGGTAAATAGGCCAACCTCGTTGTGTTCTTTTTCAATCAAGTTTATTCTATGTAAAATTTCTTTTGCTTTCTTCCAGTAGTCTTGGAGACTTCTTTTTCTGACTGGCACATCCATCTCTTCTGCATTGTTCTTGTTTAATGAGTTATCATTTATATTCAGGGACAATTTTTCAGCTTTATAAAATATAAAGTTATATTAATATTCCAAATTTTATCAATGTTCCAATTTATCAATACCTTAAGTATTTATTATATTTTAGTCACCATCACAGTATTTTAATGCAAAATATAGTCTCTTAATAGCAATTTTTATGTAACTGTTAATTTAAACATACACATAAATGTTAATACACTTCAAATATAGACTGCAGTTACAAGAGGCAAGCTTGCAATTATAGTTACTATAATCTGTTTACACAGTGATGCTGTCCTCTAAAAGAATTATTTTTATCATGGATGTGATTCTAAATCCATAATTCCTTTACCCATAGGGGACTCTGTTTTGTTGGTTTTTTTACATAAACCTGCTCTATATTAATGGACACATTATGCCCCCTCAGTCTATAAACAAAACTCACAGGTTTTTTTTCAGTAAAAAAATACGTGCTTTTTACTAATTATCAATTGCATAACACCTTGCATGTTTTAAGATTAAAGGACAAGGTGACTTTCTGTTTCATCAGTAGTATTATACAGTTAATGAAAAAAAAAACCAAAGCCAAATATAATTTAAAATACACCTTACTTTAAAAATAAAGATCAAGATATTTTAATATTGCAAAATAATTGTAGTCATGGTGATTTCGGGCTTGATTATCTACTGGTTTACTCTCTATATACAACAGTTCATCCCCAGGAATAGAGTGCCAATTGCATGTTAAATGGCAATGTTAATATGCTGCACATGATCCATAGGTGGGAAGGCTTTTAAGAACTGGGCCTATATATATAGGTTTCACAAACACATTATTGCAACATGGATGGAATTTTTACTTTTTTTTTCTGCATAAATGCCATAATCAGTCCATGGTGGCAAATGTGCAGCTTTTTTTGCAAAAAACTATCATCTCTTAGAGTACAGAGAAGCACAAAACTGCTACAGTTAAAAGAATTTAGGAAGTCAAGAGAAATTAAAGATTAAACTAATCATTGTGATTTTTGAAGTGGTAACAGTAAGCTTACTCATTTGTTTGCAGTTTTGCAGCACAAAAGTAGCAGCTTTGTTTAGTTCCTCATCCTGAGATTCGGTTAATACCTGAATCATAAGTGGAAGACCATTGTTCTGAAGCAGTTCACACTGGTTTTCTTCTAAAATAGGACATTGTAAAGGAAAATAGATTGGTTTCAACCTCATAGACACTTAATCATACAGTAATTTTAGAAACTAATACTAGTAATTTTCAGGGAAATTCTGAAAAAGAGATTTTCACAATGGATCCAAGCCTGCTGTAATTACCTACTACTCAATTTGCAACAGAAACACTCTAGATCACACAAGATGATCTGAACATAGATCAAAGTTCTTGTACAAAAACTGAAAGAGAACTGCAACAAATTATAGGAGAGAGATCCAAATTCATTTAATTGTCACCTAAAATATTTGAATTATGGCTTCTGTATTTCTTTTCCTCTGGTATATACTCTGAAATTATATATGCTACATTTATGTAAAGCTTGAGATGCAGAAATATCAAAGCTTGACGTTTATAATTGACAAAACTCTAATAAAATTAGTAATTCAATCTGTTCCTCTTTGTTAACTGTGTAATTAGCTACAATTTTTCATTGTGTTCTCATTTGCAGTATGTAAGACTGACAACTTTCTAAAAGTAGTCCTTTAGTTTTTTTGTCTTTCTCAAGTTTATGATAAAACAAATCAGCAGAACATGAAATATGATTTTTATTGTCAGTGATAACATTTTAAGAGAAACTTCTATTCTGATGGGTTTATTATATTTCTATTTGAAAGACATTTTCCATTAGGCTTTGTCTTGATTACTTCTTTGTAAAAAAATCTTTTTAAATATGAGATTTATGACCTACTGGACTAATTATTGAACTTGATATTGAAATTTAGATGATAATCAATCAGAACAGGTAATTAATCAATCAATCAGGGTTACCAACTGCTTATATTACTTCCAAAACAATACTGCTAACTAGCCTTTTAAAGAAATTAATAGCTATGCAAACAATGGACAGACAGAAGCTGTATAGATCAAGGACCATTAATGTAGAGCTCAGACTTACTTGGTATGTATGAATGTACTGGAGTAGTTTTCAGCTCTGGATGAATTTTACCCTGTGTTACCTAAACCAGCTCTGAATTTTTGCAAGAATAGGCAATGTTTTTCTAAGATCATGAAGATACTATCTACTGACAGATTTTAACATTTAAAGAAGGAACATGATAGAAGACATTTATTATTACATCATTTAATACAACTTTCCCTCGTGTTCCAGTCTTGATGAAATGACATTGCTGAAGCAGTTAGTGCATGAGAATGTGGGAGAAACTGAAAGAAAGAAAAAATCTTACCACAAACTTCAGTGCAGTGTCCAATTGTTAGAATAATACTCATTTTTTCTCCTATATCCAGCGTGTCATTGGACAGCAGCTTCAGCAGCTCTGACACAGTGTGATACTTTGCCAAGACAACACCCATGGTAGCTATTATGTTAAAAATAATTTGAAGAAAAATAAAGTAGATGTATCATGCCTATATGCTTACTAAGCATAAACCACTGTTTTTCAAGGGAGGTCTACAGCCCTCTGAAAGTCTTGGGCATGCAGAGTCCTTTCTCTTCTGTAAAATGACCATATTTCACACACACACCCCTCCCCCACCACCCCTGTACAGCAACTCTGCCCATGCCCCTCCCCACGCCCAACACCGCCCTTTTTCCCAGACTGTGCTGTATAGGGATGTGGCCACAGATCTGGTAATCAAGGGCTTTGCAACGTGCACGCTTTATAGACCTCTGCCAAATTTCTCCACATCCTTTACTGTTCAAAAATACAGAAAGAAAGTGTACAATAAGGTTTGACACATAGACTATCTGCCACAAAAAGAGCCAGGAATGTTTCTGGTAGAGGCCAACCACTCTGTGGAACTAAGAACACCACTGCTAGTACATACATGCTGAAACGTAATGCTATCACATACCAATTTCTTTGAAACTAGGCTCAAAATAGTGCAGTGTATAATTTTAAACTTTTTTGAACTTTCAGAGCAATCACATCTGGCAGAAGGGTAAAGTATAATAATTGTGGCTAACAGCAGATTCATCAGGCTCATAGGTTTCTTGAAATCTTCTGATGAAATACACAAAGATTTCAATTAGGATAGCACTAGTAAATCAGAGTAAAGGTGTGTTATGCAGACATATCACAATGGTTCAGCTCCACACCTGAGTTAGTAAATCTTCCTAAAGCTTACAAAGCTTATTAGCTGAAACACAGCTCTAACTCCAGGATCAAGATGACTGCCATTCCCAGTTCTAGGCTTTACTTTACAAAACTATCCCTAGTATTTTCAGTTTAGTTTAAATTTCATTATGCTTATTTTAGCAATGATGGGAACATAACCCACCACAGATGAGCTAAGGCTTGAATTTTTAAAATGAAACCTGCATTATCAGCAGTGATGTATATAGCATAATTGCTTTTTAGCATCCATATAGCTTCTCCACCAAAACCAGACTTTGAAACTTGCATTTTAAAATTACCATATGTAAAAAAAGGTAGCAATCTTTTCACTCACAGTCATTAGCAATGCAGGCGTCTAGAGTCTTTGTTACTACAACTGCAAGTTTTGTGCTTGAGTGACTCATAGAGGAATCCCGCATCAGCTTGATGAGAACGTTAGCTAATGTATCCAATCCTCCAACAGAAACAAAATATTTCTGCACATATGCTTAGTGAAAAGAAAGAAAAAAGTGTCTGAAATAATACAGGTTGCAAATTGTTCTAGCATTTTAACAATTGGGCACATCACAATCTTTCTGTGCATGTCTCAATCATGATGTTACTGCCCATAAAACAGAACTGAAGTTGGATATATATTCATCTCAAAAATGCAGTAATTGTCTTATAAAATAGCTACACAGGAACCAGATGACCCAAATACATGCATACAAACAGCAGTCATTGTGCCTGTGTTCTACCTAAGTCATTGTTTTCAAACACGTAACAATGACTTGAAATTTGTAGAATACTGTAACCAAAACAGCTGCCAAACAGTTTTTTACTGACTTTATTAAATGTAGTCAGTTTCTGGCTATTTGTGGACTTTAGCACAAAGCAGTGTAAGTAAAGATGGTGAAATGCAGTTTTCAGACAAGAACAGCAAATGAATTTGCAGAGACTGACAAACAGAAATGCTTACCTATCAAATTAAATCTACTTTCAGTAAAGAAAAACTGTTTAAAGCTTGAGGTGCACTTACAATTATTTGCAACTGTGAGACCAACAAATGCACAAATAGGACGAACTATCTCAGGCTCTGTGCAATTTTCAAGCCACTCTTTGGCATATGGAAACACTGAAGAGCAAATGTTTTGATTATCTTCTGTAAAAGTAAAACCAACCTCAAATCAAAATGCAATATGAAATTTCAGTTTAATAGTGAAAATGAAAACAAATTGTTATCACTTTGGAGAACTACTTCAAACATTTTCACAATGTCAACCACAACCCTTACCGTTCTGAGGATTGTTAACACAGGCACAGAGAGTACTGCAGACTGAAGACCACAGCTGATAGCACTGATCAGTATTTTCATCTGACAGATTCATATCCGATGTGGAAAGAGTGGTTCTGTTAAGAACATAGCAAACAAATCCCAAGTAGTCAAGCAGGCTTAAGTCCTAAGTAGCCTATTATTTTTCTGTTTGAATTGCAACTGTAGTTTTACCTGAATAACCGCAGCAGAAGACCAATGCAGCCTGTATCTCTGACATAGGCTTGCCCACTTTCTAAAAAAGAACACATGCAAGACTCCAAAGACACATTCAACTTGAGACAAAAATCTTAATGGCAAGTTTATGTTATATATTTATATTCTATTTCAATTTCCTAAGGATACATCCCCCCCAAAAAACAAATACCAAATTACACCGATATTTTGACAAAAATTATCTGTTTATTTCTATGTCTAATTTTTTTATACATTATCAGAAACTACTGGTTTTCTTTTTTGCTTAATCTGCAATTTCATTTTTTGAACTAAACCACTTTCTGCTACCTAAGAAAATCCCAGTGAGCAATGATCTACTTGCACAATTCAGGTTCAGTTACATGCAACCGTTCATTTTTATAAATTAACTTTACTACAAAGCTATTTATAGAGTCTTGCAAATTTCTGTTCTGCAGTCTGGCAAATATAAAAAATTGATGTTATAGCACAGGAAAAAAACCCAACTTACTATTATTTGAAACCAGTACTAAGATGACATAAACAGACATTCTTTTCAAGTTCACACCAGAATCTTCATTAGTTAAAAATAAAATGAGGTCTTCAAACAATGCAGAAGTACATAAAGTTTGCTGACAATAGACTGAAAGCAGAAAGTAAAAATCATTAAGTCCAAAAGCAAGCCATTCATAATCCTAAATTATTTTTGTAATCTAGCAACTGGTGTCTCAGCTGCACCCAGTATGTGGTTAGTGAAGACAAGACAGGACTATAAAGTAACTGAGTTAGTTCTAAACCAACCAGGTCCTAGGCAAACTTTGGAACAATATGGGTCATTTAACACTTGCTGCTGCAGAAGAGTAGTACAGCTGTATGGTATCTTAAAGACATGCTGCCTCCACAAATCAAAGTATTTCTCCAGATCTGGGGATGGACAGTGAAACAGTGGCACATTTACTGCCCCTCACTTTAGCTGATAAAACTTCTAATCATTTTAAAAACAATGGAGACAAAGCACAAGCAGAAGTAGTAACATGATACCATAAATCACTTGGAAATACAAATAATATTACTTATTATTACCATTACTCTCAATTATAATTCCTAAAGTAAATAAAGCTGCTTCCTTTACAATGCAATGAACACTTGACTTTGCAAGGTCGTTTATAAACATCAAACCACCAATTTCCCGAAAATATTCACTTGCTTCACCTGCAACAACAAAAAAAAGAACAAAAATTAAACTTTTGCTTTTCTTTCTCTGCAAAATTAAAACAGTCCAAGATTGTATAACTTCTCAGTAGTTTTTTTGACAGTGACAGACAGTTTTTAACATATATTGTGAACATAAACGATTGTGTTGTTTCTAAGGAAAAACATTTCTTACTGTTTTGTTGACAAATTGAATAAATAGTGATCAAAGCCTCTTTCTGAGATACAGGGCAGTCCATCTGGTATTTAAGGCATTCAAGCAGTAAGTTCAGATCTGTTTTAACATCTAAGAGTAAACAAAGAAAACTTCATTAAAACAATTCTCTTTTCTGAATAGTAATCTATGTAGTATTACAATAAACCTGTCAAAAATGTAGCATTTATATGTATGTAAAAGTTATATCATCTCCATCCACCTATAAATAATAAACATTGTTAACCTAAAAACATTCTTCTTCATGGTTTGTTATTTGAGCATGACTTCCTCTACTGAAGCAACAGCCCCCTTTTAGTATTTCTGGCCTTTACTTACTAGTAACTCTTGTAAATGTGATGTGAATTAATGCACCTTGCAACAGCGAGTTAAGTAGTTAGTAACTGTATTTAAGAGAATAACACAGAACCATGAAAACATTCAGAGTGAAAATACAATGGAAAATGTACAGTGTGAACCAACAAAGCAAGGCTTCCTATGTGATACTCAGTTACAGAAGACTTAAATCACGTACCACAGAGCCTTGAATCAGGTTGTGAGGTTAGTAAGTTAACACTAAGCATTTTCTGGGCACTTACATGCGAGCCTAAACCACTTAGAGAATCTGTTTCTTAATCTTTTGGGTACAATAGACTGATTTGATAATTATTATAATGATAATAATTATCAGATATTATTAATAATAATTATTTGCAATGAGGGCAACAGATATTGTGTATTTAAAATACTTGTAAGGATTGTAGTTTCTTAGAGAAGTTAAAATACAATTAAAATGTCAGTAAATATTGGCATTAAAAAGTTACTTTGTGGTGGTATTACTATTTGAAAGTTTGTCATTAGATTTGCCCTTCAGCTATCCAGTACAGAAACCAACAATTTGGCAACAAGGGAAAAGAACATTTCCCAATAAGTCCCATGACAGATCTATCACAGTCTACTAAAACTCTGTAAAATTGATACAGATAATAAATGCCAAGTTGTATTCAGTATCTTACCACACTGTTTTTTCTGCACTTCTTGGTTTTCCATTTTGGTTGTATCTCTGTTCTTATACTACAATAGCAAAGAAAAAGTGTTTTCTGTTTAGGCTGGAGGTGCTCATAATGTTGAATGCAGTATAATTAAATACTTTTTTCTTAAAATCCACTCTTCCCTATTTTCTGTTTTTACACTATCATCTGACACACACAGTTTAACATCTTCTTGTCTGGCAAAGATTTTCTTTGGAAATACAGCATTTTAGAGCAATACTGCATTTATAACTACTGTGTTATGTTTTGAAAATTACCATTTTGCAGAAATCAGGTGATTCCATGTTACCATTGTGATGAAGCAGGCATTGAAAATATACCTATCTCTGTCATTTATCACAGTAAATCTGTACTGACCTGTAAGTATGAGGTTTTGTTGGTACTGATCAAAACCAGAGACAATAAGCATGAATTGAGACATTATTTCTTAAATTAATAATTTATTTTAGTTTGACAAATAAACAATCACATGATGTAAACCAGAAAACCCCACAGTATTGATTCTACTTAATAAGCATAATGTGCGTAAGAAGCAGGTTTGGAAGTAGACAGTCCCTTAACCATGCCTCAAGTCCCAACCACAAATAAAGGCTGATGCAACCATCATAGTAACCTATTTCAAGCTCTCAAAAATTATTTAGCTCCAGGTAGAAACTTTCTTAATAATGGATTAGTTATCCTTCTCAAAGTAGAGCAAAGTCTCTAAAAAATGCCAGTGTCATCTTAACAAGGACAGCCAGCCCTGCTTTCCATTTAGAATTACTGATTTCCCCCATATTCCTTTGCTTCTTCCATTAGTTCAAAGGCTCCATATACACCCTTACAGTAGCATTGGTGAAGCATGTGTTTTGAGAGAGAATGTTTAAAAATAGTTAGTTTGCTTTACCTTTCAGAAATGGTTATATAAATGCATTTCATTTTCTTGCTGATCTAACCCTGCTACAATGGTGGAAAGGTTGCAAGCATGCCTCACCTCTTTTTTGCCACTACTGATACCACCCTGCTAGCATATAAGAAAACAAAAGCTACCTAGATTCCTGAACAAAATGAAGGCTGTGAAAATGGAGTGAGTAAAGTTTAATTAAATACACATTTATACAATTTGAAAGCCTTTAATATAAGAAACACAAGGGGGTTTTGAACACTATAGGAAGATATATCTCGACCATAACTCTTTTTCTTTTGCAAGATATAGAAGTTACAAAAAAATAATATTTATAAGCCAGTCTACATTAAAATGCAAATAACTTTTATTGCATCACAGGGCAAAGATTAAATATAAGTAACAGGGTTTGCTGTAACAGACTTCTAGCAAATATTGCCTATAAAAGCAAATAGATTGTTTCTTCCCCTCAGTTATGGAAATTAACCCAGTAACATTCCTGCAAACCTCAACAAACAAAAAAACCAAGCAAACACTCTTTAATAAGTACAGATATACCAATCTGTTTGTTCAGCAGCATGAGAGCACACAATTTGAATGTTCAAGATGATGACACGGGAGGTTAGGGGAGCTCACATGGAGGGAGGCTGATGGGAACATCCCCAGTCAGTCAGTCAGGGCCTGTGCTGTCAGACTCCCCCTCCACAGCAGGACAGAAACCATCAGCCTCAAGGGCATTTCAAGACCCAGTGGTACATTGCTGTACACTGGAAGAAGCCTGGACCGTTGAGTGTCCTACAGAGATCAAACTTCACACCAGCAGCCAAGGAGGCGGCCACTAGCTTTTGCGAACTCCGTGCACCAGACCTCTGGAGTCTCACAGTGCTGTTTACGGATTCACCCCATCTCTCCTCCCTCTCAGATGAGCCAGCTGATTTATGGCTCATTATCGGAGTTTGACTTTGAAGCCTTTAGAAGTACTTCACAGATCATCCCAAAAAACCCAGATAAAAGATTTTTTAAAAAAAGAACCAACCCAAACAACAGTCTAGAGATGAAACAGCAAATGCGTTTTCTGACATCTTTTGGCGGGGGCGGAACATCAAGAGGATGGAAGCAGGGCCCCGGTGAGGTACCTGTTGACCCGGCAGCGGGAGCGGTTCTGGTCAGCCACGAAGGCGACCTCGCTACCTGCCCCTCCCGCGGCCTGAGGCGAACGAGACACCACCGCCCTGAGCCGCGCGCCCTTCCCGCCCAGCCGCGGCGCGCGGCCGTGAGCCCCTTGCCCCGCCCCCTCGGCGGCCACCCGCGGCCCCTGGCCCAGCTCCGGGGGGAAACACGGGGCTTGTAACGCTGCTCAGGCTCCACACGAGGCACGGCCACGGCGCGGAGCTGGCGCTGGCTCAGCCGTTGCCAGACACCAAGACTGCACCAAAGAGACCCTCCCGCAGACTAATACCGCTGAAAGAACCGCGCCTGCAGGCACACACCCCCTTTCCTGAACGCGATAAAGGCTCTCCCTCACCCTGCCCGCAGTTAGAGCCTCAGACCATCAGAGGGCCAGAGCCTGCAGCCTTCTGCAGCTCCCCCCACCTCGAAGAGCTGCTTCAGTGAAATAGAATCAGCTCTGCAGCAAACCAGGCATCCAGGCTGTCAACACAACCCACCCTGCCACGAGCCTGCTGCCACAAAACACACACAGATTTTGTGAAAACACTCAGGATGGTATAGTTTTATTGATCCTCAGGGGGAAAAAAAAAGATAAAATCATTACAAATAAAGGAACTTAAATTTGCAGGTAATTCAGAACAGTCCAGTCGATGGCGGACCACCACAGTATCTACAGAACACAGCAGCGCCGGGCAGCAACAACTTAAAATCACTACAGCTGGAAAGTAGCTGAAGTCTGTGACATCCCACTGTATATGTAGGTGTTGTTAAAAATGACAAACTGCCCTGTGATGACTTTGATAACCTCCTGTGCAGCAGCTCCTGTCAAAGGAAAACAAAACAAAACACAGGTTTTAGTTAGCAGGCTGCATTTTAAAAACCAGCATAAGAATGTTATTTATCTAGAACTCACTACACTGGATTTATTTGGGAAGTACCTGATGCAACTCCTAGGAGAAAAAAAAATGCCTTTCAGTACTTCCCAGAGAAACTCACAACGCTGTTAATTCAAACACTAGCTTTACATACACTTTGCTGCATATACATTCTCTCTCCATGTACATACATACAGAGAGTGGAAAAACGTGTGAGCAGTCATGCAACTTGGAACCTCTCTAAAATGTAACTGAAAAGTTCAATGAAACAACTGTGAACAGTTAAAGTGTAAAATAAATTGTCACTTCACTCTGGTCCCTCTGTGTTCTCCTGCAGTATGAAGTAGTTATTTCTTCACATTACCTTTATATCTATTCCTAAAGCACTGCACATACTAAGTTTAGCATAAAAAAGTCCTACATTCAGATAGTATTTAATACAGAACTACCTTTAGCATTGCATGAAGCCAGATAAAGAAGTTAAATGATAGAACAATTTTGAGCATCCATTAAAACACACTTAGTTGTGATGACACCAGCAGGCTGAATTAAGGTAAGCAATCAAGGCTATTTATATGTAATTGATACATATATACATAAGTGTATTGTGCTAAAGGAAGCTGAATACTGTGTGATTTTTAATATTACTACAGTTATTTCCTTGGTTTTGGTTTGAACTCAAAGCCTCTTTCAAGCATTTTATTTTTAAACACATTTTGAAGCTACTAGAATTGATCTACTGAGATTATTTTAACTTATTTGGTTTCAAACCCTTGCTGAGTACACTTTTTCTATATACCACACAAGGTCGCATCTTAAGAATGAAGAGGGAGGATTGTCTTCTAATACTGTCTTTGACTACAGTCTGCAATTACCACCTTTTCTTTGACAATATAAAGCAATTCAAACAATGAAGACTGACTCTTGTATATACTACGGCATGTTGGTTTGTTTGTACAGACCTTAGAAATACTGTGGCATTCTTACCTCCCATGAAGGCAGCAACAGCATGTGGCTCAGCAGCTCCATAGCGACAACTGGACAGCAAAGTAACAATTAGTATTTTCAGGTCAGTTTTACTGACAAAGCAACACTTAAAGACATGGTACTTACAACTCATGAACATAGTCATCTTTCACCACTACAGACAGACCATGTTCTTGTAAGAAAGCAGTAAGGCATGATTTTAGTTTTCCAATGTCATCTTCTATCTGATAGTTATAGACACCTGGAAAATAAGTAACTATTTCACCACAGAACTGTAACACCACATTCAAAGTTAATGTGTTTAAATAGGAGCATATTTTTCTATAAAGTTTCTAAATTGATTAATACATTAAAGTATTAATACTAGACTAATAATAAATGAATATTCTGTTGACGCTACTCCTGACGACCAACTGCTGTATAGCTGAACTGATTCATAACACACAACCCATTTCAGAGATACCAATTCAGATCAATTCCTTAAGTTCCCAACAAATAAAAAACCATTACTTCAATTTTCACATTCTTATAGTTACATCATATGGGGAAAAAAAAGCACAACTAATGCTATATTTGCAGTTTATAACTAGTATTACAGTACCTATTGGGTCCTTGTCTTTCTTCTGATGACTTTAAGTAACATACCTGGGTATCTACCATGCTGCTTATAAAATCTATCTACAGCCCGTAGCATCAAGTACAGCACTACTTCGCTGTCCGGGTTATCCATATGGGAGACTGAAAACAGCAAGAGAACTTGTTAGCTGGTACAGATGAAATGGAAAAAAGACTGAGTTTGAATGACTTCAAAACAAGTATTTCCCATGCACCGAAAGAAGCAGCAGTAAAATGAAACCTTGATGAAAACAACCTGCAACTGAGGATCTCATCGAGTCATCTGTCAGATGAGACTCGAGAGTCAAAATCACGTACGGCAAAACAACACAGTACATATTTGGTATCAACTGCTCAGTGGAGATACTGACATTTTAACTCTGACAGTTGCTGTACCATTAAAAGGGATATTCCTTAGTTATGATTTTGGGATTTGAAACACGTCCTTCGTATATGTAACTGTAATTATACAACAGGTCTTAAATCCCTTGACATACAGCTCAGTAGTCTTTCTAAATATTAGATCTCACTTAAACCACCTTGCATATTACCAAGTAGTTCAAGGAGCTTTCATTTAAGTAATAAATATTACATAAAACATATGTATAGACAAAATGTATACATATTTTGTCCAAAACATTCAGAGGACAAGTATAAGCTTAAACTGTTTACCAAAGCATTTCCAGCTTTTCTAAATTAATGAAATTTGAAAAAAAATAAAATGCAGTATTAAGTAACTAGTTTGCTGAAGAGATAAACTGAGAGGGGCCAAGACAATCATTCTCATCTTTGGTCAGGTGAAAGCACCTTTCCAGTTCTGTCAGAATTAACTGAAGTACAGAAAAGAGAAGTTTGAAAAAAATCCCATGTTTTATTCGTATGCCATCAAAAATAAGGTAGAAAAAAAACCCAACCCTGAAATATACGACCTGTAAGGTCACTATTGAACTTTCAAAATCAAACTGAACCCAACATTCTAGGCTTAAATAAGACATACTTCTAACTGATGTTGAATTACAGAACTGCCTAATGTAACAGAACCAAACATACCATTTCTTTTTCATCACAAAACCATTTCAAGTTGAAAATGCAATTAAAGAATATGCCAAAAAGGAGTACTTACTTATTTCATCCTTGTTAAAAGTGTTTAAACCATATTCTTCAGAGAGAGATCTACATCGTACTACTCTCAGAAAAGCAGAGTTGCTGCCTAAGCAGAGGGTGCAGAAAGGAGAGCATTACCTTTTTGAATGCATGACAAATTACCAAATCTTTTAAAGTCTCCACCTCCGATGCGTTAAACATGAAGAGACCAAAACTTGTCATTTCATTTAACACTCTCTGTTTCTTCCAGTGGCTTTGAGCAATATAATCTATTAGACTACATTTAGGTCTACAAACACAAGTATATGAGCGAATAGTTTCCGCTTATTTACTTCCAGAGTCTGATCGTATCTAGCAAGAGATGAACATTTGTTACTTCCACTGAAGGTGAGGGATGCAACTAAGCACTTACTTCAAAAAACCTCAAATATTGAGCTACTGATTAATAACTCTATTATCATTCAGAAGTTTTTGATTATTTGCTGATTTGCATAGACACAGCAACAGAATCAAAGCATACTCACAAAGCAATTTTAATTCTCTCTCCGATATAGACTCGGGTGCCTACAAGACATAATAGGCCCATTCAAGTAAACACAATGAGCAGAGAATTTATGTTTCCAGAGATATTCATATATTCATTGTGAAATAACCAGTTATTGAGGAAAAAAAACCCCATGAATTGTAAGTAATATGTCCCTGCATGCCTTTTATATCACCAAACCAAAAGTCAGTCTGTTTGTATTACCTTGCCTAGAGATTGTAACAGCTTAGCAGCATGGTTACCCACAGCAGCAATATCCTTCTTTGCCTTTTCACGGTACCTGTTAATAATCAAGAAGTCTTAATAATTACAGCATGAAGCCATCAAATACACAGGGAAGACCATTTCTTTTTTACATTATAAAGACAAAATATAAGCCATGTAAAAGCAAGTGTGCTACCTCAAGGCCATGAATGCAGTTCCTACCTCCCCATACAACTATTTGGCATGGCTGAACTGCCCACTACACGTGTGGCTTAAAACCTTCATGATGTAGAAGAGTTTTCTAGAAACCAGTTTAAATTAAAATGATTAAAATTAAAATGATGAACACTGCTACAGTCATGGGAAGAATATTAAGCAGTTTCAGAACAACAGCCATATGGCCTTCATTGAGGTTATATTATTTTATTCATTTCACCAATGCTGTTTGGAATTTGCAGTTAAAAGTTCATTCACACCTTTCCTTACCTACCAAAACAATCCCTTCAAAGGGCATTTATTAGAATTAATTATTTTGAATTAAATAACTAGGAAACTAGAATTTCTGTAACTAACGTACATATTCAGGAGAAAACACAAAAGCTGAGTTCAAGCAACAATTTGCTTTGGACAGCAGTAGCTTAGCTATGGCATAGGAAGGCCTATACTACCTATAGGAAGGTCTTTACTACATCTGAAATTAGGAAAAATGACCACTTACTACCCAACCTTAGGAAACTGGGATGCTGTGAAGGCTCAGGCCCCAGTTCCAAACAGCAGACAGCATCTATACAGACAGCGAAAAGTCCCAGGCTGCCACACCCCCTCCTCATCTCAGTCTCACATACACACTTTTTATTTAAACAGAGGTATTCCTGCACTTCAAAAGGTCTGTAGTAACCATGGGAGAAAACAAAATTATACTTACACATTTTGCAATTTGATAAATTTACTGGAGTCTGCTATCATATCAGGAATTGTGCCCCGGACAGGCAAGCTTCCTTGCCCCTCATTTGCCACAAATTCCTTTACAGCTCGAACCAAAATCCAGAAGGAGGGTGACTGCAAATGCACAAGAGACAGTCAGGTACACAGATATTACTTATGATGCTTCTGCTACATTTAAGTCTTACCCTTAATTGCTCATTACCTGCTCTGTGAGATTTATGCAGCAATCATCATTAAAAATCTCTTCAATGCATCTTGGAATCTATAAAAAGAGTAAACTGGGTTTGTGTTTATTTGACTTTCAATTTCTTGAAATATCTCAACACTCACTGAGCCAACTTTGAGTGACTCAGAGTTTCATACCAAGTTCTCTGAATCTTACATAGTGCTTCTCAGACACATATCAAGTAGTAGCACTGCCTGAAAACAAGGCAGACACTTCTGACCAAGATCAATGTTACAAACAAAATCTCACCTTATTTCCACCTTCTACACAGATTTAAAAACACCCACAAAACAAAAACACCCCCAACAAAACAAAAACTGTAGCAGGATCAGCAAAAGGTACAAGCCCCATCTGCCCATCCTACCTGCTAGAGGCAGAGAGCAAAGCTGAGAGTGTTTTGCTTCCTTAGCTGTTGCAGTTCAGTCTGGCATATGAATAAATCACTAATACCCTGGGACACAGCTTGCAGTGACTTGGATGACAGCACTAAGTTTTACCTGCTGCTTTCTTGGAAGACTCAACATGACTGTGCAAGCAAGGATCAGCACAGCTCCAACAGAAATGGAATGCAATCCAGAAAGCATCACAGCATATGCTTTTACCCCAAGCAGCTTTTTGCAGTTTACCATGGATGAGAGGTTACAAAATCAGAGCTCAATTCTAAACCATGTTACTACTTCACAATTACTGAAATGCAACAAAATTCTCACTTTAATGTTTTTAAGCTTGATCAGTTTATGAATCTTTAAACATGTTTCTTCAAGAGGAAAGCACTGATTTTGTCAAGTCCAACGTGCCTTGCAGCCCTTCATTTCTATACAGAAATACAGTATTTACTATTGCCACCAGCTTCAATATAGCACAATTTCAACAAATGTTTTCCAAGTCTTTCTCATAATGTATTTAAATCAGACATCATCTACACCAGTCACTGCTAATTCTTTATAGCTGAACCAAGCACTTAACCAATAGACGTTTACAGTTCAGTTTGTAAAAGAGTAAGACAGAAATGCATTACTAACAAACTCCAGACACCAACTCATTCTGTATTTGAATCCAGGAAGGAAATAAAAAGAATTTAAATCATCAGCAGTGCTACCTGTTCTAGGTCTACTTTACTAAATATGATTTCAATTTTAAAAATTGTACTAATCTTGTTTTACCTAAATATAAATAGTACAAATGGAATTCCTGTCCTAAAAGTGCATAATCCATGCAGAAATAGCGAGACAATGGAAAGCTCTTTAATTTCAGCATATAAATTTCATCTCACCTCTGTAGTATTTAATGCTGTGTTCACATTTTTTATAGCTTCTTCAAAGTTCTCCTCATCTTCTGGGGTCCCATTTTCATTTTTCAAGATACCTTATTGAAAAGAAAGAAAAGAAAAACCCCACCAAAACCCACACAATCCCCTGAATCACATCTCATCATATGGGTCTTGCCAACAGTTGCAGACTGGCTTTGGATGTATTTGTGGGGTAATAGCTAATCAGCTAAACCAGGAATTATCAGTAAGATATACTGGTAATGCCAACTACATACATATTCTGCAATATGATTAATTTTCCTGAGATCTTTAACAGAAGTTATTAATCACAAAAATAGCAGTTTACTTGTGTGAGAAAGAGATAATTAACCTAGTGATTTGAAACTTGATGCAGATGATAGTAAAAAGGAAACCTTTCTCTCCCTAGACTGCTCATTTGAAGATGTAATGATTACCAGCAGTTTGATGCATCAACTGACCAATCAAATAATTGTACTTAATAATTTCATCATCAAAAGCCACTTGCTTCCCACTTTACCATATCTTCCATAGTAAATATCAGTATTTTCTACAGGATTTTCTCTTAAGGCTTATCCTTCCACCCAAATCAAAACATACACTTGATTTTAAACAGTATGAAAACATGGCTGAAATGCATTTATAAATCTGGCATCTTAAGATCCACCTGTACGAAACAATCACTTAGCAGAAGAACTGTACTGCATATGCCAGCAAATTCTCATAAAATAACCCTGAAAGAACTGGGATTATTCTTCAGATACTGCCCTATTTCTGCCAGTATCACAGAATTGTAGGGGTTGGAAGGGACCTTGAGAGATCATGGGGTACAACCCCCCTGCCAAAGCAGCTCCCCAGCTCATACTGCACAGATAGGTGTCCTGACAAGTCCTGAATATCTCCAGAGAAGGAGACTCCACCACCTCCCTGGGCAGCCTGTCCCAGGGCTCTGTCACCCTCACTGGGAAAAAGTTCCTCCCCATGTTGGTGCAGAACTTCCTGTGCTCCAACTTGCAGCCATTGCCCCTTGTCCTGTCTCCACTGAAAAGGGGCTGGCTGATTCCCCCTGCACCCCATACTGAAGATATTTATAAACATTGATTAGGTCCCCCCTCAGTCGTCTTTTCTCCAGGCTGAACAGCCCCAGCTCTCTCAGCCTTTCCTCGTAGGGTAGATGAGTATGGGTAAGTGACTCCTTGGACATAGATTACCTTGCCGAATCAGTTGTCTGAAGGCTTCTTTTTCTTTGTAACTCTTAGGCAACTGTTCACTTTTCTAAATTTAAAAGCACAAAAAGATTTTGTCTTTAAAATACTTACTACTAACCTCATTATGTTCAGACTGCTGAGCTCTAAGGTCTGTCACTGTTCATGTACATTCATTGTATTTCAATTAGTTGTTTGGAGTTTTTTATGATTCCACCTTGTTTGTTACACATTGCCAAAATAACTAGTTCAGAAAAGTTGTATAAATAGCAGTAAAAATAGGCAGATGACTTATCCAGCTTTCCAGTATACCTCGCTGAACCATTTTGTTAGATACTTGGCTACAATCACAATCCATGGAGTGTGGCTATGGTCCTGTAATTGAACAGCAGATACATCTTTGTCAAGTTGAGAAAATATAAATCAGGATACATTTAAAATAGTGCTAATTTTTTAGCTCTTAACATCTTTCCACTATTGTAAAGACACAGGACATATTCCAAATTTTGATTCTGAAATAACATTCTCTAACTACTATAAAACAAATTATTAAATTATTATTCCTCCACTTAAAGGGTGTCCAAGCCATGTTCTTCAGTATTTTTCTGGACTAGAACTTATGCTATGCACAAATCCCCACACCACAAAGCAGGGAGGGTACGGGGAAAATCCAGCTTAGAAAAGATTAAGTTGTCCAAAAACATTCCTTACTTCCCATAGCCTCCAATTGCTTAGAATTTAAATACAGGGCATAATATTTGGGGCAGAGGCCAAAAGCAGTGCCTCATGAGTGATTCTACAGTTGCCTCTGTTCGGGTGAGACTTTGGACCAAAGGTTATCTGTGAAGAGCCACTTTCATGGAATCCCTGTCTGCATTTGTCTTAAAGAACACAGTGCAACCTACATACCAACCTTTTTGTCCATATGATCTAAGTCATAAGACTGTATGTGTTCATTCAGTTCTGGAAATGGTTTGTCCAGTCTCAGATCTTCCAACGTATTGTCAGGATGAGATTCAACAACTGGGGAGGGGTAAGACACAATGCATTTTAGTTTTTTACATCCAGCCCTCAAAGCAGTTACCCACCAAATGCAGCGCATCACCTGCTCATTTTACTGCTTGACTCTCAAAATAAAGTTAACTTACACAAAATCATGCCAGCATAATCTCCAATTTTACTATTTGTCAAATCTCCAATTGTACTATTTGTCAGTCCATAATTTCTATGCATTTCTCAAAAAATGCTCCTGGTGATAAACTGAAAACTACAAGACTTAAAATACTAAATACACCATGAAAGAAACAAACAAAACAAGAAAAAATAATCAAAGTGACTTTGCATATTGAAGCTTTAAACCTTTTGGAAAAGTCTCTCTCAGAAAACCCTCTAACCTGTATGTTCTTTAATGATGACTCTCATGTAACCAACCAGTCCATAGGTCCTGCAGACCAGCAGAGGAACATTAGAACTCCAGAGAAGTTCAGCCAAGCGCATCAACGTACTGTTAGGAAAAACATTTTTAATTTTTTTTTTCAGATGTACAAGAAGACAGCAGTTAATTGCAAGTAAACTCGTAATGAAGCTACTTATGAAAGAGAAGTTTTCTGAGAGAACTCTAATATTACAGTGGGTATAAGCAGATAAAATGTGATATGTTAGTTTATGTTAGCGTAGAAACATGTTTATCTATTGGCTCGGTCAGATTTCACTCCATCCTTCCAAATACTCCAGAATATCCAACAGACTTTTCAGTGAGTTGTGAAAGAAAGAAAAATTACATTTGTGTGTTGCACAGAGGTAGGTTCCAGTAGAGGCAATCCCAATTGGAGGTTTTTGAACAGCAGATGATAAATGTCCTATTCAAGGACACCTGCAAGGGAATCACCACTTCAAAGTGGCTCTTTTTTCTATAAGAGACAGTATCTCCACCTCCTCTCTAAGTAGGGAAAGGGAGAGAAACATCTGAAGCATGAACAACAGCCACTTCCTTACAAAAGGAAGATTTAAGTATTTATCCATCCACCACCTCTTGTCTCTGCAGAAGTAGCCTGTCTAATAAAGCAGAAGCATGTTCGTCTACCCATGTGCTCTCAATACTGAGCTGACATTTTTCCATCTGCACCTCTCATTAGAGGGCAGCATGCAAGAGGCCCCTCAGTAGGAAAAGGGTAAAAAATTTTTTAAAAAAACCCTTCTGGTCTTGACAGTTGAGATGGAAATACAGTCATGTACATGGGTAAATTAGAAAGAGCTATACTAATAAAATACGCTCAGAAAAATCTATACAGTGTCACAGATACTATTATCCATTAGGTCTTATGTAAGGAGGATACTTATTACAGCAATTTTGGACCAGAAGCAACTTTTCCTATCAGAAGTGTACTTGACATAGACAAATACACCTAGAAACAGCACCTGGTAGTTAGGTATGGATCTGACAGGCATTTAAAACTACGTATCAACCTATGAAAAGGTCCACAGAAAAATGTCCTTATGCTGTTCTTTACTGTAACTTTCCTTCACAGTGAGAGTTCTGTTTTGCCTAAGTTTTCCTGCAAGGATATGCCTGCAGTTGAAACCTCCTTTTAAGACTGAAAGAAGACAAACAAGTTTAGATGATTCTTTACCTTTCTGGTAGTTGTGTTGCAATCACTAAGTTAAACCGACTAAAAAAGGAAGGGTCATTGTCTAGAAGTTTTTCTGCACTCTAAGCAATAGAAAAAAGAAAAGTCAGGAAACACAGGAAATTTCTGAATACACAGCAACTCTGTTCAACATTGAACATAAAGGAGTTAAGCAAAAGTTATGAAATGATGAAGTTAAAAAATAAGTTATGTTTAAAATACATAACTTGACTCCTGGCAAGTAACTTAAGTTCTTCCTCCTCAGATGCTGTTTTATCATGAAGCTACTTAAACCACAACATTACAGAGACAACAAATGATTTCATATTCTTATCACACTGTATAACAAGAACTATACAACCAATTTAAGAAAACAAACCTCTTCAACAAAGTTTCCAGAAACATCATTATTCAATTCTTGCAAGAGCTCAGTGGCACTCTGGGCACGATTCTGTTTTAGAACAATCAAAACAACATTTAACCTCTTGAAATGTAATGTATACATTATATCAACAGTATACATGCTAAAAAAAACCCCAAACCAACCAAACCTCAACCCAACAAACGCTTCATGCAAAAAACCCAACAAAATGTTATCATAGCTAGGGCTTCTTACTCCAAACCTTGTTAATCTAAAGAAAGATTAAATCCCGTAACAGCAGGCACTTGTTTGATACCATTTTTAGTAATGTTTTAAAAGTAATATGTGTCAGCTATTAATTTCTCCTATTACTGGGGAATATCCAGGAGCTATCTATGCATTTTGTATTCTCCTGGTTTTGATCTCCTCCCATTCACCTCTCTACTCTTACGTTTACTCCTTCAACCACAATTCTCTTCCACCTTACCCTTCCAAAGATTTTCTTAACCATATCCTGGGGTTTTTTTCCCACTGAATCTTGCCAAAATTGAGCTTAACCTCTCACTCACAAGCAACTCAAAACTATAGATGGGCAATTTTCTCAAAGAATAAATAGACTTTAACCTATAAATACATGTTTTTAGCTTTACTCATAATACTACATTTAAGTAGTTACTCAATACTTTCATGCTTTCAATACACCTAAAGCGACGTCATCTCCTTACCTGACCAATATGACTTTTTTGTAGAAAGAAACTGAAAAGGAGACAAAAAGAGTTACATGTGACTTTTTATTGTGAAGAAAAACAACATTAAAGCTAGGTTTTGTAATGCAGAATGTGTTGTTGACTCTCATATAGAACGAACTGAGTTCTCCCTTAAATGTTTTTCTTCTCCCCACCATTACGTTTTCCTCATGGTCAGTTTCTTAAGAAAACTTATCAATGCTCAAGCCACAGGTCTGAAAAATAAGGTGGGACAAACTCCACTAGTGACCAGGAGTCATACTGTAGATTCTTTTCCACTAAGATCATTAAAGACTCACTAATTCTAATTTCTCCATGTAATGGAATATCCTTTTGGCTCATATAACCCCTGTAAGCAGACAGATGTTTATAGGTATCTACCTGAACCTGAGTTTCTTATCCTTTCCCTTGCTGCAGACAGCCTTTCAAAGCTATGAAAGCTAATAAATGCCTATCAGGCAATTTCACAATGATAAACGACTGAGAAGTTATCTTTGTCACCAAAACTACAGAAAATATATTTAGCAACACTGAAAGGCAAGAAAGTCTGGCACTGTCATGTCTCAAAATTACAGCTAACAATGTTCTTAAATATTTTTATGTAGACTTGTAAAGGGCAGAAACAGCAACAAAATCCAAGTATGTCAAACGTAGCAGCTAACATCAATCTGACAGTGCATGCTGTGTATGTCACCTACATCCAAAACTACAAAGGATTTAGAGAAATTATATATAGAGGCCTTTAAAAGAATTGTATAGCATTTCCTAACAAATATAAAGAACCACTTATAAAACCCTGTTACTGAAATTTGTAACAGAAATCAGTAACAAACCTACTTATTTCCAACATCTTCTCCAGACACCCGATTCCCATCGACGATTGTAAATGAACCAATACCTTGGAGGGAAGAAAATTACCATTAATAACTAGGTACTATGAAGTTATGGGAGACATTACAGACAAGGGATCTACTTACCTGGGAGCACTAAGTTTTTGAGTATTTCAGTTCCCGTTGCAGTTGCATTTATCACACAAACATGGGCAGATTCTAACGCTTCTTGTCCATGGTCACCCCACAGTCTATGTTGGGATAGAAACCACAACATCGTGAGATTCCTTCATTTCAGAATATAAAGGAAACTTAAATGAAAAAGATGTAAACAATCAGAAACAGAGGCTATCATGTAGCTTTCCATCTACTCTTGAGAGGGGCTTGATAGCACTAACCAAAACATGCTTTCCTTAAGAAAATTTACCATAACAAGCCTGAAACTTTGTAAAGAGCAACCCAATTTTACTGGTTCCCAGCTTTACAGCCGACAGATGTGCACATCTTTCTGCTGAAACACATTTAACTCTTTAAAAATCAGCATGGGTCAAAACACTCCCTACACAATTTCTGTCCTGAAACTGCTCTCTTTTTCATAAATTTTATTATAAATAACTCATTGGGGGGGGTTTATCATTTATAGTCCAAGACATGGAAGGATATGAACACAGAAATCAGGCTTGACGAGTTTGGCAAAGGATTCAAGACACCTATACAATAACAGGCTGTAATTGAGACTCGACAGCGCTCGGCCACAGTTGCCCCACCGCCTTCACACGGGCAGCAATCTTACTCTCTTCAGCTGCAGAAAAGGCAGCTCAAGACACAGCAAACCATTATAACACTACTCAGCCTTTCCAGCGCCTGGAAGCACAGGGAAACTAACCCGCACCGCAGACACAGCCGGGCTGCGGCACCACCCGCCCTTCCCTCATTTCACTCCGCTCCTTTCCCCCTCCTTCCCCCATGCCGGTCCAAACGCTCCCGCAGCTGCTCGGCGAACAGCCCGACCGGCTCCGACACAGCCTCGCCAGGCTCCTCCGAGCAGCCGCGGTGCACGGCCGGAGCCGGGGGCTCTGCCGCCCGCCGCGCCGCTCCTGACAAGCGGAGAACAAGGGGACCGCCGCCTGACCGGCCTGCAGGGAGAGGCAGGGCCAGGCGCCCACTCTCCACCCGGCCAGAACGGGGGAGGACGCCGGAAGGCCCGCACAACTCAAACAGGCCCCGACAGCCCGAGCCGCCAGCACACAACCACCTCGCCGCGCTACCTCAGCTGTCGGTCATATCTCTGCTCCTTAAGGCTGGCCCGGCCCGGCTGCGCCATTGCCGCACGCGCCCCAGCGTCCGGCGCAGCGCAGGCGGACGCATGCGCGGGACAAGCGCAGAGCCGCGAGGCCGCTGGGAGGCGCCGTGGGGCCGCGGGGGCGGGAGGCGGAGGCGCGGGTCGTGCGGATGGGCGGGGAGGGACCGGGCCAGCCCCCGCTCTTCCTCCGCTCCGCCGCCGCCCTTTCCCTGCATCCGCCTCGGCGAGACTGAGGTGGCCCCCTGCGGGTACCACGTCGCCCGGGGAACCCGGTGCCCGCAGGCTGCGCCCTATGCGGTGCCACTAAACGCGGCCCTGCGGCCGCCAGCGTGCGCCTAGCCGGGGCCGGGCCATCTGCGGCACCGGCCCTGAGGCTCCCGGCCGGTACCGGGGGTCACCTTAGGCTGCGGGGCGGGGCGGGGCTGCGGGAGCCGCCCCTCGGCTTCGCTCGCTCGCGGCGGGCGATGCTTCAACCGGGTGTCAATAGGCGATAGGTTCGCGATTTTACCGAGTGCAGGCGGGGTACGGGAGGAGCCGCCGGCATCCTTCAGCGGCGCCTGAGCGGCAGCTTGGGAAGCGACAGGGAGGCATTCTGCGGGCAAGGCAGCCCTTGCGGCCTGGGGCGACACGCGAGCCGGGACGCTGGATGCTGTTTCCGCCAGGGACGCGTGTCTAAAAATAAGGTGCCTTTCCCAGAATTTCTATTAGAAATTAGTATTTCCCTTACCCCTCAGCACGCCTTCTGAGAGGAAGTTGGCCCAGCAGTCAGAAGCCCCGCAGATGCCCACACTCAGACCAATCCGTTTCAGTACCTCTCACAGAAACCGTGTGCGTTACTACAGTTATTCTCTTGGTACTGAGTCACTACAATCTCACATCTGTTGCATCTATGTCCTTACGTTACAAAAAAACTTCCCATATGAGATCAATACAGTTGGTACTATAAAAATGTCCGCAGTAGAAAAGCTTTCCCATCTTTAAAAATCTCCACCCAACGTCCCGGGCACTAAATTCCAACAACGACGTGTGCACCAACCCAGCTGATTTGTTAGCCCAGGAAGGGGTGTGCTGCTATCCTTTTAATCTGCTTCCCTGTAGAAATAACCGGATTTGCTACCTATCTCCTGGAATCCAGTGTACTACAGTGAATAACAATTTAGCATTTCATACCTTGCAGATGACATTGTAACACAGTATAATCATAGAATCATGGAATTGTAGGGGTTGGAAGGGACCTCGAGAGATCATTGGGTCCAACCCCTCTGCCAAAGCAGCTCCCTAGGACATATCACTCAGACAGGCGTCCAGACGGGTCTTAAAAATCTCCAGAGATGGAGACTCCACCACTTCCCTGGGCAGCCTGTCCCAGGGCTCTGTCACCCTCACTGGGAAAAAGTTCCTCCCCATGTTGGTGTGGAACTTCCTATGCTCCAACTTGCAACCATTGCCCCTTGTCCTGTCCCCACAGACCACTGAAAAGGGGCTGGCTGATTCCCCCTGCATCCCCTGCTTCAGATAATCATAGACTTTAATTAGGTCCCCCCTTAGTCTTCTCTTCTCAAGGCTGAAGAGTCCCAACTTACTCAGCCTGTCCTCATAGGGGAGATGCTCCAGGCCCCTAATCATCTTTGTAGCCCTTCTCTGGACTCTCTCCAGGAGATCCCTGTCCTTTTTAAACCATGGAGCCCAGAACTGGACACAATACTCCAGGTGGGGCCTGACCAGGGCAGAGTAGAGGGGGAGGATCCCCTCCTTTGACCTGCTGGCCACACTCCTCCTGATGCCCCCCAGGATCCCATTGGCTCTCTCAGCCACCAGGGCACACTGCTGGCTCATGGCCAACCTGTCATCCACCAGGACCCCCAGGTCCTTCTCCACTGAGCCCTTCTCCAGCAGGTCATCTCCCATGCTTCCTCTTTTGTTTTCCCAGACACAGTATCTCCCCCGAAGTTCGATTTCCTCAGGCTTTGTGTTTGCTATGTCACAGTAAATCCTCCTGGCCGGTGAAATGTCAGTGGCTGTTGCAGTGTTTGTCGGAATATTCTGTTCACCCAAATCAGAAGCTGTCTCCCCCTGTTCTTGCTATCTGCTACCATTGTACAGTTTCAACTGGATAAACCGTAAATTGTAAGAATTACTATTTCAGACTCAGTTCCAAAATACAGTCCCCATTTCTGGTGTAAAGCAGCCAGGTGTGTCTCGCTCTCAAAGTCGAGTAATGATACAAAAAGGCATGTGAAGGCTGGGAAGCTCCAAGGAACCAGGTACCCAATTCCTCTTTCTCTGTCCCACTTCCCCAGGAATGTTCCAAATTCCTCCTTTCCTCCTGGCCTCTATTTTATTTGAATTGTTTCTAGTGCAAAATTGTTTATTTTATGCATGTCCTTTTTGTCCTTTTCCTCTCAGTCACTTCTTAGAAACGTTGTGTTTTGTTTGGGGTTTTTTTAATGCCAGGAAGTGTTTCCCAGTACATAAATCTTTAGTTCTTTCCCCTATAAATCATGTGAATCTCACGAGGTAGCTGGGTGAGAAGGATTGCTACTTTCAGCTCTCGAAGTCACACTGGATGCATGAGAATCTCAATATACAGTCATCATCTTGTTGTGTTTGCAAAGAAAAACTTGAGAATATAAAATCTGAAATGTCTATTGTGAACCAGCAAGTGTAGACAGTCACTTTAAAAATAAAAAATATAAAAAATCTGAAATCATTCTGCTTTTTAACGTTTAGTGTTGGCAGTACACCTTCCTGTTTATATTTACCTTGTGAAGTATTTTTGTGAAAATTCTGGATGAATTACAAACTATTTTAACACACACAGATGTCACCTTAGTGTAACACCCATTTGGAAATTGCCAGCATTAGTAGTGGCAATGTAAGAGGAGAGATGAGCTGTCGGGATAAACCAGATACTCTTTCAAGAACCTGAGGTGTAGGCAAGCTCTGGAGTGATGAATGTTTTAACATTTAGTCTGCTCCTATCTATTGTACTTCAGAGGCTCCAGAGTGAGCAGCCTGTACCCAAACTGATTGTATTTCTGCCATATTTTTGTTAACAGGCAGTGACACCTCAGATAGATACACTCATGTGCATTAAAGAAGGCACCTTGTTCAAATGTACGCTGCCATTATTAAAGATGCTCAGCAAAGATATCTGCTCAGTTAAATAAATATATTTAGAGTGTCCTTTAGCCATTCACACCTTGGAACCAAATGAATATTCTTTCATTTTATGTCTTCTGAAATACAACTCTGTCCCTCTACTGTGATGCAGCAATATATACCAAAAGCATTATCCTCAAGTGACATGATCTCCTTGTGGAAATACCTCCCAGTGACTCCAGATCTGTATTATAGTGACACCTGGCCTCAGACATTAAAAAATAGAATTTTCTTAAACCTTTCCTTAATATGTTCAACATCTATTTGGCACTAGAATCTCACTTGGAGCTTTCTAACAATAATGGTTATTTCTTGTGCAGCAATGTTAACAAAGGAAGCTCAAATTAAATACTAAAGAAAACTATTCCATATGTAGGGATGGAAAAACAGTCATTTGTTGTTAGTTCTGCATCACAACATAGTGACAGGTTCAGAAGAACCCATGTATTTGTCCTAGACTGCTGCTCTGTTCACTCATCATTACTGTCAAAGAGTAATAAAACTAAATACTGAGACTGGCAAAGAGTTTTCAAGTTTCTCTTGGAAACAGTTGTTTACTCTTTATCTTGCATACGGTTTTCCCCAAGTTATAGTCCACTCTTTAATATACAAAATTCTTCTTCCATTAATTCCTTTCACTAGTTGAAGTTGGTATTTTTTGTACTTTTCCCTATGGTCTCGAACAGTTTTCCTGACTATTTGCAGCTGACAGACTCTGCCTACACCTGGCTTCCCTGTTACAAATACAGCAGAGAGCCCCACAGGAATATGAACCAAAGCATCACAGCTTCTTGCAGTTCATTTTTTCTGCTGAGCAGCAAAGTATTTTATCCCAATGGCAGCATTGCTGTATGACTTCCAGTATGTGAGTCAGCACCAGGACCTGTGTGTGCAGACTATCTGGCTACAGACCTACCTGCGCTGTCAGTGCCTGGTGCGTGTGTCAGATCTGTGCAGGGACCTGAGCAGATCACAGTAATTTAACAGAAATAAACCAAGAAATTGACCTAAGTCATTGTAGAACTATTCTAAGGACACCTTTACAGCAGTTTACATCCCTTACTAAGTGATTTAGCTTGCAACAGTGAATCTCAAAGGTTTTCTAGCTGACTTCTACGGAAAGCTCCTGAGAAAGGAAATTAATTCCTACAAGGCAATACCATGATGCAAAAGTTGCATAAAATGCTTTCATTGATTTTTTTTTCTTCTTCTTTTTTTTTTCCTTCCATTTTCTTGATGTAAGAATCCTCATTTCTGTGTGCTGTTCTCTTTGTGAAAATCAATGCTTGTAAAATGTAGCCTTGACAGACAGCATTTCCTCAGAGCTAACAAAATCACTACCAATGGGCCATTTTTCTTGCTACAAAGATGTCTTAAGACATTTTTCAGCTGCAGATTTGGTATCTCATTGTAGCTTCTTCATGGGATTAGCAGGGTGAAGGCAACTGGATCATATCAGATAACTGAGGCCTTACAGATCCACTCCTTCTTCTAGTCTGCTGTGTTGTGTTCCCTAATATCACCACACTTTTATTTTTGTATTTTAAAAAAGTTTCTTTAGAGTTGGAAAAAAACCCCAAACAAACAGATTGCTAATTTATCCTTAATCGATGTGATTTTTACCTTGTTTAAAAGCAGCACAATTAATTAATTTTTTTCTGAGATAAGAATGTTCCCCATCTCACCTAAACATTGCTTCTGAAGCTTTAAGTAGAAATCAAGTGGAAACTTTTTTTTCCTTCTTTTTTCCCAGCTGGAGAAAGAAAAAAGGCAGTAACTAGGTGGTGTTTCCCCCTGCAGAACACAAATGTGAGAAGTGCCATTCTTGTTACAAACTGCACAGGTTGGTTACTACTCCCTGATGCTCAGAGCAGGTTACAGCTCTGCTTCCTTGTGGTGTGGAATGAGAAAATATTACTACTGTTTTTCCCCCTAAATTTCATCCCCATGCCACTTGGGCAGTCTTGGTTCCTCTCTCAGTTCTGGGACTTCAGTTATCTCAGTTTTAGATTTTCCTTCTCCTGGTCGGAGTTAGCAAATAGCGTGAGCAGCAGCAGGAGAAGCAAAGCTGGGAGCAGGAGGAACGTGGGTGCTTCCCTCGTCCTGCAGAAACTGCTTTCGTTGCTCTGTATCTTTAAGGGGCTGACCCTATCCTACGGTGAGCCGTTATAAAGGCAGGTAAGCAGCAGTGCCCCGAGCACAGAGCTGGGAGCAAGGCAGGGTGCAGCTCCCCTATAATGACTGGCCAGCACAGTTGGGGATATGGGCAGGATGACGGTAGGTTACAGCATTTCCATGCTGCATCTCTCTATCTTCCCCCACTCGTTTTCTTTCTAGAGCTGTTGCCTGAGCCCTGCAGAGCTGCCTGCATTTTGATATCTGCAAGCATCAAGTATATACAGCAGGTAACTAATTACTTTATTGATAATAAATAGCACTCAGCAAGTGGCACCAAAAGATGTGCAAACTTATCCCTTCTGCCTTTCACTGTTGCAATCAGTGTTCCTAAGCTGAGGGGAGCAGTACTGAGGGTTTTTTCAGGCTGCAGATATTACAGATGGGTCCCTTTCCAAAAAGCTGTTATGAAAAGGACTGAGTGTGTCTGTCTTTCCAAAAGCAATTCTTTTAAGTAAGGGTTTAGTAGAGCACTAATAGTCCTTCTGATCCTGTGTGGCTGTTGAAATGTGATATCTAGGCTTCCATGGAAGTGAATAAAATAAGGCATATGTTCTGTATTTCTAGAACATCAATAAATTGTACAGATCAGTATCAGAGATCTCTTACAGAACAACTTATGCTTTCTGATTTGACAGTTTTTAATTTAGTCATCCTCCTTTGCTTCCCACCTCCAAGAATGTGTGTCACAGAGTGAGAGAATATGTGAAGCTACTGAAAAATTCCCACAATACTGTTTTATAGCACCTGTATGCCTTATGGAGAAGGATGGATGAGTGTCATATGCTGTTCCAATACGACAGTCTTTTGCATAACCTTCAGGAGTCTCTCTATTTGGACAGCAATGGTTTTGGCTGCTGAATAGCCAACAGAAGTCTTTTGCATAACCTTCAGGAGCCAGTCTTTCTGTCTCAATTGCAATTATTTTAGTTTCTGTGAGTTCAAAAGCCAGTTGAACGCTAAATGAAGCTGGCAAGTGCTAGTAGTATTGTGCTTGAATATATAGGTAGTAGTAAAAAAAGCCAAGTATAGGCTTACAAAGCTCATAAGAGACAAATTATATTGCCTAAGCTTGTGTAACAGCATTTAAGTCCTAAATCTGCTTTATAAGCAGGCTGAGAAAAGATACTATTTTATAAGCTTAGCATTTTCAGAAAATGCCAAAAATAAGTAAGAGTATAATAGATCACAGTTTTGTTATGTAAAGTCAAGGGTATGTACTTGTGCTTGATTTCAAGTTTTCACTTGTGAATGTATGTCAGAATGCCAGAATTAAAAATGTGCTTCTTGGAGTCTCAGTGTAAAACTGTTACTGGTAGTACTTCATGGACATGAGCAGTACAGGAATTTAATTGCTTCTTGTGCTACCATACCAAAGTTGAAAAAGAAGTGGTAAGAATAATTCTGTTATGTAGATATGCTATTTGAGATAAAACCTTAGGAATGTTCCAGCTCTGGCAGCAGAGAGCTGTGTTATTAAATTGGCCTTTCTCCTCACTCTATTTGGGTCAGGAAGTCCAAAAATGTTAATTATCACACTGTACCCTTTACTCAGGGTAGAGAGATACCATAATGGGCAAGAGCGAAGAATGAAGCTGCCTCAAAGATTTACTGCAGTCATAAAATGGTTTTAAAAATAACTGCCTAGTCAGTAGCTAAGAAATTGAGTCATCGGCATCTAATTAGAATCACTGGAGCTTTTATACTATCTTTCCTAGGAATAATTAAGTGTTGTTTCTTTGGGGGAATGTATACGTGCATGTAAGTGTGCTTCCACCTTGGAACACCTTTGACTATCTTGGTGATGTAAGTACGAACTGTAGGAAAATTATTGGCACAAGTAACTGAAGTTTCAGCAGTCTGAAATGCTGGCATTTGCTCTGTGTTTTGTACAAGACACTTGAACCCCTCAGCTTGTTGCAGCCTGTTTGTGCTAATAAAAACACCAGCTTAGAATTTGAGTGAGCTTCTCAGATACCAAACTTTAAAATCACTCTTCAGCAAGCTTTATTCCAAGCCTCTTGAAAACCTGCAATGATTGTTTTGTGTATAGAAGGAAGAAAATAATGGTGCTTTTCTTTCCTTCCTTTTGAAGGGCCCTCAGAGTGGCACAAGTCTTATCCCATTGCCCAAGGGAACCGCCAGTCACCTATTGATATAGTTTCTTCAAGAGCAATTTATGACCCTAATCTGAAGCCCCTTGTTGTCTCCTATGAATCGTGTACATCTCTCAACATCTCCAACAATGGCCATTCGGTTATGGTTGAGTTTGAAGATACTGATGACAAGACAGGTGAGGATAACATACAGCCAACTAACTCCTCATACTATTTTGTGACTTAGTGAGGCAAACAGTTAAGTGCGTTCTGTGTGATGTACCATTTCAGCTCTGAACAAGGCGTATGACCAGAGTTCTTAACACTTTGTTGTCTTGAGCTTTGCATTTCTTGTCTTCACTTGAGTGTCTCTAGCAAGGCAACTCTGCACAGCAGGATGGTGTTTCTGCATTAGGTAGAGGCCTTGTATCAGGAAAATCAGAGTTCAGCAGTGCTTTCCTTTGAAATAAGGATAGCCAGGCTGTTTGACTGGGAAACCATGTGCTCCTAGACCACATCCAGTATGCAGAGTAGATACATATATTCCTCACTGCCCTGCTTCCAGGATCATCCAAATCAGAGATACTAACACATGCCAGCTCTGTCTGGCTCACTTCCCAGTTTCCATCCACAGGAGTAGGGAAGAGAAGAGGATTAGGAGAGATCAGGTCATAAAGTGTAGTCGTCATAATCAGTCCCCTACAGCAAGCTGTATCTGGACCAGTCACTAACTGATGCCTTGCATTATTTTTTCTACCCTGCCTCATTGAAGTTTAGTTTCTTCAGAAATTTTACAACTTCAGCTAATTCAGAGTTGGTAGCAGCCTGTGGATGTTGAACTATCTGCAACTGTGCACTATTCTTGCCTCTTGGCAGAGAATATAAATGCTTTAAGTGATTGATTACTTCTGTTAATTCTACTTCGATGCTCAACCTTGCATTTACATCTCAGGGTAGAGGAAGAACATTCAATTGGAGATGATGTGGCTGATAAATGGAATGAGTGCATTTTAAAAATGCTCTAAATTTTTAAACCTGGGAGCTGATTTCATCTTCCATTTAGATGTGTTTATTGATTATAGCTAAAAAGGATATCCTAAAAACTCAAAACAAGTAAACTTTTTTCTCTCAAAGGGACCTGTGTATGCTGGTAGCACTTTCAAATAAGGGCTGGGGATTAAAATTCCAGCCACTTTGTTTTAAAATGTGTCCTCTGGAATGAATCAAAAACTGCCCAAATGAATGGTCAGGGTTTGAAACAATTTTGCTGAATTCAAAAACTGGATGTGCATTTTCCCAAAATCTTCCTAGACAAATTAAGCATGTCACCCTAAAAAGAGAAACTGTAAAATATATCAGCTGTATCATCTTGGTTTGCTAATTACTTTCATGCAATCCTAAGCAGAACTGTATCTACGTAATAGTGAACTTTGTCTAGCTTTATCTTGTTAAGGACATCTATTACTCTGCACTTAGAGATACAGATTCAGAGCACATGCAGGAATGAGACCTCCACCCTTTCTACAGTAAGAACAGCCTTATTTTAATAACACTTTCAAGGAAGAAGACTGCTAGGAGTTGAAAACATGGTTTAAAGTGTTTTTGGTTGTGTTGAAATAGATCTAGTGACTCACAGCTCAGCATAAATGGCACAACAGAATTTTGACTAACCCATCACAGCTAAATTTCTTAAAATTGTTTGGCACAGGTGATGAATCCCAGTGCTAAGTTCAGAAAACCACATTAGGAGGTACTTATAGTCTTAATTAATACTAAAACCTTTGCTTTGGCAAGGCCAGTTTCCTGCATAAAGGCCAGCTGGAACTATGCACACATGGTAGCACTGTGCAAGCCCCAGCTATTTTTAATAAAATGTTATTCATTACACTAAGGATAGGTGTTTTACAAATAGTAAATGTAATTTTAATTTTCTTAGTATAAGACTAAAAAAACTTCACATCTTTTTGGCAAAACTTATTTGACATATTGCCATGTGAAATTACAGGAGAATTACTGATGCTATTGATAAAGATCTTCTATAGGTGGCACCTTAAACCTTCATCTGTTCTTAAGTGTTATTTCTAAATGATGTATGAAGCTTCTCTATAGCATTTCCTCATCTTTATAAGGTGAGTTGATGCTGAATGGTGTCACGTAAAGTACAAACTATTATATTACCTCATTGAGACCACGTAGTTAAAGGAAGCAGAATATAGATAGCCTCCACAGGAAGAAAAGACACTCTAAAGAAATACATAGCTGACTTGTCTACCTCATGCTCAAGGTATCTACACTCCATTGGACAAAATCTCTAGTAGCACTGTCAAAGTATTTTAGGCAAATGAGTTTCAAATTGTGATTTTTTTTTTTTAAAGAGTTTTAATATTCAACTTGGATTTCTTGTGTTTTAACCATAACTACCATATCTTCATATGCCAAATAGTTTTTCAACAGAGCTACAAAATTATGTACAGGTAGCCACTCCATGTTTTTTAAATTAAACTTTTACATTAGTTCACGTGCTTTCCACTGAGAATTCCAACCTTTCTAAATGCATGGATGATGCATATCTTTGATATTGGTGAATGTGAGATACTGCTGGTTCTTTTCCACTATTGTGCCACCAATTACTAGCTTTTACTAAAAGAAAGCAAAAAAGACAAAATGCTTAACATTTTTCCTCTTTTCCAAATTTTTTTTCTGCCTAGCAATCAGTGGTGGTCCCTTTGAAAACCCCTTTAGGCTAAAGCAGTTTCACTTTCACTGGGGGATGAAGCACACTCAGGGATCGGAGCATACAATTGATGGCAAGCCTTTTCCATGTGAGGTAAAGATGTGTCTTTACAGATGGATTTAATTAATGTAAATGCTGTAAACAGTCATTTTTCAACAGTGGGGACTGCGTGTCCCCTGGGATTCCAATTGCTCTCTCACCATGGTTGGGTCAGCACAGACTTTAAAGAGCATTTTATTCCATACACTGAAGTCCTATTATCTGTTTATCACCTTTGTTCTTAGAATGCAAATTTATCCCCCCAGTGCAGCCCTTTCTCCCAGGTTCTCAGTCACCTTATCCTAGTCAACAGGACATAGCTTAGCTGCTGTGCTCACACAGCACAGTCCTTTGCTGTGTGGTTCAGCCTGTTGCACGTGATTACGTCCTGTTGCTTATGTGGATGGGAAGGATATGCTGGCAAGCACGGTGCTGTGAAGCCATGTATACTACCTGGCACAGTTACCTTAAGCTTCAGCTGATGATCACCAGTCAAATTACCATGCTGGTTTTATCCATAGCTTAGAAATGGCTTCATCTGCAAAGCTAGGACAAGGCACAGGCCTTTCCCACCATGATCTATCCCAAATGTTAGAGTAGCGTAGCATCCAGGAGTCTACCAGTGAGCAGTGGAGCCAGGGCCTTCATCCCATGAAGTGCTGTACCAGGGAAGTTGAGTCACAGGATAATGCCTGGTTTGCTTCTAATGAAGGCTGAAACACAAAACCTTTTAGTGTCTGTTTGTGTTTAAGGACTGGTCCAAAAGATTGAACTTGCTCATCTTTCCAAAGATGATATTGGAACAAACCCCACATTTCCCCCTCTACTCTGCCCTGGTCAGGCCCCACCTGGAGTATTGTGTCCAGTTCTGGGCTCCCTGGTTTAAAAAAGACAGGGATCTCCTGGAGAGAGTCCAGAGAAGGGCTACAAAGATGATTAGGGGTCTGGAGCATCTCCCCTATGAGGAAAGGCTGAGTAAGTTGGGACTCTTCAGCCTTGAGAAGAGAAGACTAAGGGGGGAACCTAATTAAAGTCTATGATTATCTGAAGCAGGGGATGCAGGGGGAATCAGCCAGCCCCTTTTCAGTAGTCTGTGGGGATAGGACAAGGGGCAATGGCTGCAAATTGGAGCATAGGAAGTTCCACACCAACATGTGTGTTAACATATGTCAACCTATGTTCACTGCTTCTATCACTGATTTGTTTAGTTCTTGCTTTTTATTTTTTCTTTTTAAAGCTCCACTTAGTTCACTGGAATGCCAGAAAATATGCAACATTTGGAGAAGCAGCAGCAGCTCCAGATGGCTTGGCAGTAGTTGGTGTGTTCTTGGAGGTAAGAATCACAAAAATAGCATGTTTACATGATGAAAAGCATTACGCTGTCAAGTGTTTGAGAACCAAGCCACGTATTTAAGAAGTGCTTAAGGAAAACAGATGACTTATTTGCAATGAGTTATTGCTTCCAATTACTGTTAAACTTGCTCTTGCAGAAATGTTGAGATTCAGATAAAAAAATCCACCACCTATTCAAAGCATAATTATAGTCATTCTTAACCTGTCTATTCCATTGTTTTAGATTGGGAAAGAACATGCCAATATGAACAGACTCACTGATGCTTTGTACATGGTAAAATTTAAAGTAAGTTTTAAATTTAAAATGTTTCTGGGATATCCTTGAAAAAGTCAAGCTTGTATACATGTTTAAAACAAAAATGGAAAATCATCCACCACAAACCTTCCATCATTAGAACGTCACTGTAGTGTTCTTCCAAAATTCAGTTTATTTGCCTAATCTCAGGTGTCTCCCAAGGCTGTGCTGGCCCCACAGTCCATTCAGAGGTTCTACCTTTCTCAGATTATCTAAAATCAAAAGCTCTGTGACCCTTCAGGCTCACAACTAGATGCAACAAAACAATCCCTTTCCCTTGAGCTTAGCCTTGAACAAGTCAAAGTTGGCTTTTAGTCTTCTGCTGCAAAGGTCTGTCAGGGAAGCTATCTTAATGAAGTCTTGAGCTAGTCTGTTCTTATGGTGATACCTGCAGGTGGTCTTTAACCAGATGTATGAGACCTTTGCTGAAGATTGATACCTGTTCCACTCCAAGTGCAGACTAATTGGAACACTACAATTGTTAGCCTTACTGGATTTACACGAGGTTAATGCATTCTATAGCCTGCATGCATTCTAATATGCAAAATAAACTCTATCTAATAATTGAGTGGAAATATTAATCCTTGCTCTTCTACACTTGCTTGTGAATGCAGTTTACACAGCAATATGTAGGCTTCAGGCACAGTGCATGATGCTGTAAGGGATTTCTTGCGCTTGCAGGAGAGCAGTAGTTATCCCTCAGCTGCACGGATGGAAGGTCTGCAGGTTTGCCACTGGGGATAAGCTGCTCATTCTGCTCCTTACAAGCAATTTTACAGACAATTAGACAATGCTTTCTGAATGACTAAGTACTTTTCAGGTATTTCTACAGGCTGAAAAATCCTCCCTAGACTGTGGCTGTTAAGGCAATCATTACTTTAGGAAGCACTTCCTTTTATTTCTGTTTTTTGCTGGATCTACCTTCCTCTAATTTTAGACTTAACATTTAATTTTTAAAGCCAATGTTTGTGCTAGCAGACAATGACTGTCTGGGGCCAAGTTTTCCATAGTTTCAAATTTCCTACTGAAATAGATGGGAAGCATAGAAAATGGCAAGTAATGAGGCAGTAGCATGACATAATTCCTTACTATAGCTCACACCAAACTCTCTATACAGAATATACTTACTGAATTATTTTAGACCTTTTGTGATAAGAACTTTGAGTTCTTGCTGCATTGCCTCTACCAAAGTCCAGTAAGCTAGCAGCAGGCATCATGCTTGCCCTGATCCTCTTAGATAACAGTTATTACAAGGCAGCCAAACCTTTAACTTTTCCTTTCCCCTACTTTTTAATAATACTATATAACTTTCTCTTTCAAGAAGATATTTACCTTTTAAGTGCAGGTTATCTTAAGTATCTTTTTTTCAGGGAACAAAAGCTCAATTTAGAAGCTTCAATCCCAAATGTCTCCTGCCTTTGAGTCTAGATTATTGGACCTACCTTGGTTCTTTGACAACACCACCCCTTAATGAGAGTGTAACATGGATAGTTCTGAAAGAACCCATCAGAATTTCTGAGAAACAGGTAAGCTTTTGTTACTCTCCCAATCCTTGTAGGATTCAACACTGAAAAAATTGATTTGCAATGGGGCAAGTTCAAAGATCATTAGCCTGTGAAAAGTCAGCCTGTTCAATAAGCAGGGCTTCTTTTTTTCTGTTAATACTCTAGAACCTTTGCTTGAACCTGATCTATTGACAGATTAAAATATACGCAATACTTTCCTTGGGTCTTTCTTTAAAAACACTAGTACTGATTGCTGCCTTTGGGGGTTGGACTCAGTGATCTCTTGAGGTCCCTTCCAACCTCTACAATTCTGTGATTCTTGAGCAGTAAACTATTTCTCCTGGATTTACAGCTGGAGAAATTCCGCATGCTCCTCTTCACTGGTGAGGAAGACCAGAGGATCCAAATGGTGAATAATTTCCGACCCCCTCAACCTCTTAAGGGGAGAGTAGTTCGAGCTTCCTTCAAAGCCTGAAGAAAACTGATAATGACCCCAAGATATCCAAGAGCTTCCACATCTAGGATACTATGAACAAAAACTCTGGTCTTCAAATCACTCATGGAACACATGAGTTGGGAATTTCCATAAACACTCTATGGGGGGAGGGGGATGGACGACACAATATTTTGATTTTTTTTGTATTTTAATTATTCTTTTGAGAATGGGATCCTTAACTAGCACTTTTAACATAAGGGATAGTTTACTCAACTAGAGTGTTTAAAATGAGATTTAAATTCCACTTATTTTATACTAAGACATTATATAGTAGTCATCAGTGCCATTAGATAACAACTTCTAATTATCTGATTTAAAACATGATGGTACAGTAGTCAAGAATTTTGGACAAAGTTGACCTAAATATTCCTTACTGATCTCTTCTTAGTGCTTGCTGAGCTCTGATTTAAAGACTGCTTTTGCTGTGTTCTTGCTGATTGGACACAGTGCACATGAGTAGCACTAGAAAAAAGTTCCTTATTCACCTCAAGTAGGCACTGGTATGAAAACTACATATATATGTAGTGTTAAGTTACTAAGATGGTATTTTATAACTAATTTAAAATAAGTATAAAAGCTGTGTTTAAAAGCAGGCTGTTTTACTGCACAGTGTTCAGACATTTTTCAGCCCATACAACATGCAACTATAATGCCTTTGTCAAGTTTGTGGAAAAGACTATCTATAGCAATTCAGGTATGTTTTGTGGTTCTCAGTTGTTCAAATTCTACCTCAGCTAAGTGACTTGCTCTGATACACATCTGTCTGCTCTAAATAAAATAGGTATTTTGTTTACTCTAGGGACCTAACATGGGCAGACCTTGATTGCACTGAATGTACACTGCTGCACAAATCACCCCCTCCCTGTGGCAGTCTGTCAGGGATGTTCCCTGCAGATACCAGGTGTCATCAGTCCTGAGTCCTTTTACCTCTTCAACAGAGTTGCTTTAGAAAAGGCATGTGTTGGTATTACTGCTTCTGCAGCTTAGTGACAAAATTCAGACTCGTGTCTCTGGTACTAAATATAGCAATGTTATCTGCAACTACCCACAGTCTATTTTCAGTTACTTTAATTCTGGGCTTCAAACACACTATTTCATCTGCATAGTTCAGATAGAGATTGCTGATGTTTATCAGTTTGCATCAGCTTAGATGGAGAAATCACCCAGGATGTATAATGTAGAGGAGAGTGTGTGTGAGGGGAGAGCAATAGCTGCTATGGGCTGCTCTCTCAGTAAGGGAGGGAAAACACTAGATGTGAGGCACAGGACAGGGGAAGGAAGACTAGAATTCTAGACTTAACTCTTTTACAGTTCTTCTGGTACATTAACCTAAAACTTCCTGTTCCTCAGTTTCCTCTTAAATGAGGGTAACACTAACCTACCTCACAGGGGTGTTGTGAGGGCTAATTTAACACTGTTTTAGATGTGAAATTCTTATACAGCAGACAGAAAATCATTACAAAATACAATGTTTTTAGCTATTATGAATCTAACTTTGCTAGTAATGAAAACTGGCATTGCAGAAAATCTACTTCATGTAACTTAATTTATTTAAAGATGAAATAAATGAGTCTTTAAAGTCAAATGTGCATCTCTGTCCTTTATTTTGAACAGACCTATCTTTCCCTACTTACAGCATTGTTTTCCTTCGACTTTCATGAACAGTAATGCTGTTTGGTGTCTTCAATTGATTAATTTCTTTTGGATGAAGAAATTATTTGATTGTTTACCTTCATTTTCATAGAAAAATGGTTATGCTACAGTAGAATAACTTTAAGTACAGATGAGTTATCCTTCCCAAGTTCCTGGGCTTTCTATGTAGTTCTAGAAAGCCTGCCTCTGTTTAAAAACTATTTTTAGCCTATATCACAATTCTTCCCATCTTCTGGGACCACACTTTTGACCTCAGCTTACTCCTTTCACTTGAATTCTGACTTTTTTTTGACTTCTTTAAACTACTTGTTGCCTAGTCAGTTTAATTTTAGGAGATATAAGATGCTAATAATTTAAACCTACAGGAAGAGACTGATTTTTTGACATGTAAAAACTCTTGAAAAAGAACCTTCAATAGTGAATAGACCAAATAATATTTTATTAGGGGTAAATTAAAATACTTTCCTGATGAAAAATTAACTAATATTACTTACCATATATAGCTTAATCAAGCTACTAAAGTACTGCATTAGTATTACACACCTTCAGAGCAGGTCACTGATCGGTATTGTCAGTGTTTTCTCTTGTTCTAGATATAAAATCTGCTCCCTCAGTCTCACAAACGGTAAAGGCAGCTTGTATACCAAAGCTTTATTCAGGTTTCCCCCAGCTACAACCACTTAGGTTTTTAGTCTATTAGACTTATCCACAGACTCTGTTTCTGTGACCTTGAACACAGTACTTAAGCTTCTTTAAGGGTAGTTTACTCACGAACAACAGAAGGATAATGTTTAGCTCACAAGGTTATTGTAAAAGCTTAGCTATTGTAAAGAGCTTTAAATGCTGAATCCCCCAAGGTGTTCCGCTCTTAAGAGAAATGGAACAATAGCTTCCTTCAGAAAGAAATTTTATGTACAGATTTTTCCAGTTGTTGGATTAAACCTGATCTAGTTTTTCCATGGTGAAGCAAAATACAATTTCTCTTATTTCTTCTTTTTTGAAATCCTGGTCATTCACTAAAAAGGCATAAATACTTCATTTAGTATGGTTTTAAAGCTATAAACTACATTCCACAATTTAATGCACTTTGTTTATTTCGAGGGTATAAAAACAAGCTGCAAAAAGACATATCAAACACTATGAAATAGTGAATTCTATTGTGTGCTGTAATGCAAACAGTATGATGAAGGTATAGAATTCAGGTAGATTAAGCTTTGTTCTGCTGTCTATTTCCTGTAACTAGAAATATAGTACCCCAGGAAAACATAGTAAAAATAGTAACAATAAAACTGACTGTTCTCCACCAAAGTTGTTTTTCAGAAAGAGTAGCATGAAGAGCTTCACTGATGATTGTTTCTCATTTAGCAAAGTTCTCTTAGTAACAATATTCTGGGGTACAAGAAACCATATTAATTTGCATTAGCTATACAGATTCTTGACTTGTTAAAGTTTTGGTTGAAATAGAGTTAACTTGATAACCTTATAGCGAGAACTCCTTTATTTCTTTTACCAACATTATTTTATCCTGTTATCAATGACACAAGGATAATCAAACCCAATGTACTACTGTGATAATGTCCTGGCTATAAGAGTACAAACTTGTTATTTAATAATTTCACTTTTGGTCTGAACTAAGCTTTGGGGCTTGTGTACGCAGACATGACTGACCCTAGCTACCAGCTACCAACACATGACCATCAATTGACCGAGTGCTGTGCTTTGTATGGTGGTAGGAGCCAAGCCATTCTTAACAGCTTCCTTGTCTGAACTCCTAACAATATTCTAGCTAGTGCCTCTAGTACAGGTGCCCCACCACAGGCACTTCATAGGGCCAAATACCTGAGCTTTCCATCAGCACTCTTTGAAGATCAGATAAAATTAAGTTTCTGCAGTTTTCCTTCTGTCTTTCTCTGAACACAAATTACTCATCAAAGCTTCTCCATCAAGGTCATCCAAATTCTCGTGCTATCCTCATCTTCTACCAACTCTGTTGAAGGCAAAATAGCAGTTGGGCCTAACTACTCCAGCAGGAATTACCTCAACTTGTAATAGGATGGCAGCTGTGAGAGAACACAATGCCTCTCTCTCAGGACAGTGAGCCGGACTAAAAATGCCATCTAGTGGATGTCTGTTTCCATTTCTTACCACAACACAAACCAATTTTAAGGCCAATTTAGTCAAAACGCAACAGGTGAGAGAATTTAACTTTGACAGTCATTATGTTTAAAGGAATTCTGTAATTGAAATCCCCGTGCTGTCTGTACATAGGTCACCCTTGAAACTCCTTTAAGAGATAAAAATCAGTATTACAAAAGAAACTAATTAAATTAGTTACAATTTTTTTGTTCCTCTTTTCACTGATAGAATGGAGATATTCACTGCCTGGTAAACTGTGTACTATCTTAACTTTAACCTTTTAACTCTAATAGCTATAGTTAAGGTTCAACTTGGGGGTGAGGGGGTGGTGGTGGTGGTTACCATCCTCTGCAAACAGAGATTTTTAGGCAATTTCAATGATACAGTTGATATGATCTACCAGTGATTTATAATGGCAAATTTTATGGTGAGTGTAAACTAACCCAAACATAAGACTTAGGAAAAGTGTTGAAAGGTACCTTGTCACCAGACAGTACTTTTCGTGGTGTTCAAAGGTCAAAGATAAAAGGCAGCATTTCAGGAAAAAAGCAGAGATAACCCTGAAAAAATGTAGATGTTACCTTATACCTCTGATAAGCTGTTTTCCTCTCTGAATTCCTTCTGCATGCAAAAGTGACCCTTTAGTAAAGACACTGAGTATCGCAGCACATTGCTCTACACTGTCTGTAAGGCCTGAAGGTTTTCTCACCCTGAGGAAACTACAGATGAAATGTGACTGGCTTTAATAGAATTATTCCCAATTTGCATGGCTGTAATGCAGAGAAAGTTTGTACCTCTAATTTTCCATTTATGCTGCCACTTGCATTCCATTTGAATGTTAGTAAAATTACAGGCCCTCACTCTAGGTTGTGAACAGCAACACAGTAATGCTAACCAGCATTTCATTTAGCATTAATATAATGGAATATTAAATGCAGTAATTTGGGAGTCAACTCAGCCTGTTCATCTCTTGGAGGGGAAGAAGGTGGAAGGAGGAGAGGGAGAAAAAGAATATAATTACTACACATGAGTTCTTTGTACCAAGCCAGAAGATTTCCCTGAACTTGTAAGCTGTCCCCAAGAAATGTAAACTCACTTTAACATTGGTACAGAACCTTAACTGAACAAGTATTTCAGTTTAACTCAAAGCAGTTTGTAAGCAACCTCTGGTAAAAATGATATATGTGGAGTTTAGTTCTGATTACAGTGACTAGATAGGCCTTTGCACCACTCTGGTTACATTAAGTTAAAGTGGATCTTCAGTTTAACCCCTGAGACTTCAGTTGATATGATCACTGATAGTTCATATCAACTGATAGCAACCAAGCTGCAAGAAATGTCAGTGAACAGAGGGAAACAGAGTGAAAATCTGTAGGAAAAAAGCCATTCCAGGTTTCCAACTTCATTTAAGCCCTGGTGACACAGCCCAGGCTGAGCAGTGTGTCTAGGCAGTTTCAGTGATGCAGTTGATATGACCTAACAGTGACCTAACTGTGATCTAAAAGTGACCTAACAGTGATGTAACAGTGATGTAACAGTGACCTAACTGTGATCTAAAAGTGACCTAACAGTGATGTAACAGTGACCTAACAGTGATCATATCAACTGCATCACTGAAACTGCCTAGACACACTGCTCAGCCTGGACTGTGTCACCAGGGCTTAAATGAAGTTGGAAACCTGGAATGGCTTTTTTCCTACAGATTTTCACTGTGTTTCCCTCTGTTCACTGACATTTCTTGCAGCTTGGTTGCTTTCCTAGCATTTGAGTATTTGTTTTAGGTTATACAGGGAGACCAAAGACTGGAATTTGCTATAATCAAACTAGGAAAATGTGAAATGCAATTCCTTTAACAGACCCAGAGGAAATTTATTTTTCCCAGTCTCATTCACAGGGTGGGTTTTTTTGTTTGCAATGGGAGGTATGCAATATAAACAGAAATAAAGCAATTTTTAAATATTCTGGTAATCCCCAAAAGTGCTTATAAAAACACATCTCTCCTTCCTTCAGTCTTGGAACTCTAATTCTCCAATAGGCATCCAATAAGTGATATCATAACTCCAGAACTCTGTCTAAGATACACCAGGGGAGAAGGAGGGGCCACTAATTTTCCCAACCTTTGTGACCCATATCCAGAAATGTGCAGCCTAAGGATACAGGTTCAATCATTGTTCATCCAAACCACCTGAGGGATGATGCCAGAAGCAGCAGTACCCCTCTCCATGCCATATTTCCCCCCTTTCCCTACATTTGATCTAATAATCACTTTACCATGCAGGATAAAAAATATTGTTACATCTGATGACAGTCTGACTCACGTGGCTTCATCACAACATGTTTCATGCAACAGCCCCTCTCAGGCTGACCTTTTCTTCTCAAATAAGCACTTCACTGTGCCTGAAACCTACTGAAGTTTGCTGAAACTGTCATTGACATTAAAGGGAGCTGGACCATGGCCTAAACAAGCAGCATAAAAATGTATATTTGCAAAGAAAATCAGAGTTGTTGATTGTACAAGTCAACAGATAAAATGACACCTTGAAAAAGCCTAAATATAGTATTTGCTGCATTGTAACCTATGATGGCACTGTAATACAATGCCCCTGAAATTACACTCAATTGCTTATAAATAGCAGTAAGAGCTCTCTCCTGGCAAAGGACAGTTGATTCTGAGCTTTAGCTCACCTATAAACAGGGACCTCAAAACCAAATCTTAGCTTTATTTAGAGAAACTTGAGCTACATCTTTTTCAATGCAAATTAACAAGACAGAGCACTATGGCAACCGAGCCACTGTTGCCACAGAAATTTGCCATTTTAATTATATATTCCTGAAGGCAAAAATGCTGCAAGCCTGAGCAATACTCTTTCTTTCCACAAATCATATCAGATTAGCATTTCTACTTTTTTTTTAAACTATATGTACAATTTTGGTTCATCTATGTAACAAAGCAGAGTCTAAATCTCAATTCAACTTAATATCTAGTCCTGTCAAGTTATGGATATTTACACTGAAAAACATTATATTTCTCAGAATATGGTATTCCTCTTTGTTGCTTTGAAAGCAACACCTTCTTCTGCAGGACTGTTAATTGTTTCACCTTTATTTACACATTTTTCAAATAGCTTCAGCTTATGCATATGAGTTTGTGAAATTAATGCATGTGCACATGCAATAAGTTATAGCTTTCAGCTGAAGAGAGCCATTTAAACATTCTGGGAGCACAGGAAACTCAGAGCAGCCAAGCTACTTTACAGGATGCTGTATGAGGTTTTATCACTTTTGTAAATGGTACAAAAGATGGAAAAAATGATAGGTCAGAATGAAGAGTCCCTTGAGACCCAGAAACTCCTGCTGATATACCCAAATAGTGGAGCAAAGCAGAGAGATGTAAGTGAGAGCTGCTGTGGGTAGCCTCTTTCAGTTCAGCAGATTTGTCAGACAAATAAAATAATTGTGTCAAATTTAAGAGAATTGTTTTCATTTGTGCTAATATCCTGAAATTTTACTTTTTTCTTGGTTTGGTCTCCCGTTTGACATGAAACTATGTTTCATTTTGTTAATGAAAACAAGAAACAATGAAAGCTCACACTCACAAAGATGATGGCACATCTTTCCACTTGAATTAATCTGGGAACACATTTATCTCATCTAGGATACCTGCAACACATTATTTAAATGGAAAATGCTTCAATACAAGAAGCCAGAACAATAATAAAAAATGCAGTGGTAACATCAAAGCCTCTTGTGAGCCTCTGTTTTTGTAAAGTCACTATTACAGGTTAAAGCAAGGACTACTTGGTAACCAATCCAAAATACACATTACCTACTCATTAACCACCATGCACTTTGGGCCCATTCCTTGTCTTGTTACACAGGATAAAACCACCCAGTAGAAATTTTAACCAAGACAAGCAGACCCATGAACCTAACAAAAAAAAAAAGAAAAAAAAAGAGGGGCCAGCAAAATATAGGCTGCCCAGGGGGGTGGTGGAGTCTCCTTCTCTGGAGAGATTCAAGACCCATCTGGATGCCTATCTGTGCAGTATGAGCTGGGGAGCTGCTTTGGCAGGGGGGTTGGACCCCATGATCTCTTGAGGTCCCTTCCAACCCCTACAATTCTATGATTCTATGAAAATGAGCATTTTTGTTCTCCATAATTTAGATGGCCAAGTGTTTCCAAAAGGGCTTTGCTATTTTGAGCCTCATTAGCTGGTGGCCTCAGCACTGAAGAGCTTGAAATTGTACTGAAAAGTCCCAAACCAACCAACCAAAGATCCTAAGGACGCTCATTCAGGATAACGTTTTTTGACTGTATTAAAGGAGGAAAAAAAAAATTTGCTGATGCTGGGGTATGGGGTTTTTAAGTTTTATTTTATTTTCCTGACGGCTTTTATTACTCGGGTTATTACTCCTGCTTAAAAATGCGCAGGAAGGCGAGGAGCACAAGGTCGCGGTCGCCTGGCCCTCCCTCAGGAGCTGTGAGGCAGCCAAGGACACGGCTCTATTGACCCAGCGCGGGGCAGCCGAGGTGACGGGAGGTTCCGGGGCCCCGCCCCCGGCATCTCTCCTCACCCTGGGCCTGGCGGCAGCTCCGGAGCAAGCTTTACCTCGCCTCTCCGCAGCTGTACCCGAGCTTCCCGGCGGAGGAGCTTAGGCGGGCAAAGGCAGGCGTTGAGGAGAACATGGCGGAGAGGCGGGAGGGAGGCCGAGATCGGCTCCGTGCGCTCTGTCTGCCCCGCCGCGTCTTGACAGGAACTCTCGCACCGCCCCCCGGCGCGGCAGTTACTCGGGGCGGGGCGCCAAGGGCGGCTCTGGCGTCAGAGGCGCGGGTTGGGCCTCGGGGCTGTCAGTCAGCGCCCCCCGCCCGCGCTGCGCCGGCGAGCCCGGAACCTGCAGGCAGCGGTGGTCGCGCGGCGGCCGCGGCCGGTGGGTGCGGTACACGGAGGCAACTGCCTGAGCGGGAAGAAAGCGCCGCTGCCCCAGGGGAGCGTCAGCCGCCTGCGGGTGAGCCGCGCGGGGGAGCGTCGCCGGGGGCTCGTCTGGGCGGCGGCCACCAGCCCTTCCGCCGTGGTACCGGCCGAGCCGGGCAGGGGGCGGTGCCGCGAGGAGGCGGCGGGAGTGGTGCCGGGCTTGACTTGGCGGAGCCGTGGGGGCAGGAAGGCCGTGAGGCGGCTCTGTGAGGAAAGGCCCGCGGGACTGCGTGAGGGGTCGCTGCGGGGTAGGGGCTGCGTGTGTGGCGGGGCGTGAGGGGTCAGCGAGGGGCCCTGCGGGGTAGGGGCTGGGCAGCTCGTGGGGGAGGTAGTGGGGCAGGGGTCGGTCTGCGTGGGACAGGCTTGGGTGTGTAGGGCGGGAGCGCCGGGAGCATGCGTGAGGGGAGCGCGGGGGCGTTGGGGCGAGGAAGCAGGACGCGGCGGACATGTGCCCTTTTACTGGAGAAAGCAGGTGTTCTCCTGTGACCCCCTTCCCCGTGCGTGCTCTGACTCGCCGGCGGCAAGCGGGCCGCCTTGTGAGGGGCGGTTTGCGTTACACCGATCGCGCTAATTCACCTGAGGAGGAAGTGCTGCGTTTGGTGCTGAGGCGGTAGGTGTGCCGCGCAGGGAGTGTAAGGTTTACGTAATTGGCTCTTACATAATGGGCTTTAGGATATTGCTTTTGTTAGCACTGCCACCGTGTTTTAATGTGACTTGTGCTGGAGTGGCTAATGTATGTGGGTGGGTGTCCTGGGCAGAAGCAGCAGAGTCTGCGCACCGTGACTGGGCAGGAACCAGAGGACGTGAGAAGTGTAATTAGGGGCAGAGAGTAGGGGTGCTTCAGAAATGTGCTCCAGGACTGATCTGTGCTACCTGACCTTAGGCAAACATAGGTCTAAATGGTATTGGGCAACTCTGCTGTTATGCTAAAAAACACATTTTTTGCTGCTGTCTGTTAGCCAGCTGATGTGAACAGGCTAGGCTTGTATAAAACACTGTTTCTGTCTTCTTTTTTTTTAGTCAAGAAAATGAAAGTTGTCATTGTTTAAATCTCATGTGGCTCAGAGGGGTGGGAAGAGAAAGAAATAAAACCAGGATGGGGAATGGCCTGGGAAAGGTTGGCAAACACGAATGCTTGTCTTGTGCTGTTGGTGCTTTTTGGGTTTAGCTGATGCTAGAATTAGCAGCGTTAGCAGTCTTCCTGTTAGCTTTACTTTGGTTGTGTTCTCCCTGAAGTACAACAAAAGGTGTTGAGGTGTTGGTAGATGCTGGTGTCCCAGGTGACTGCAGGTGAGCCTCAATCAATGAACTGGCACTGCCTTGTCCATCTGGTCTCCAGGCATCAGCAGTAAAATGGTGCTCTGCCCTTGTTCTCATAGAGTCCCAGGAATTACAATGGTGGAGTCCTTGTTAGTGAGGGTTTGTCTACTCTTTTCTGTTGTTGAGAACAGCTGGTACTCATCAGAAATGTTTTGTGTCATCTTGCTTTTGTTTTCTAAACAGGATTTCAGTAAAATCCTTGGGTTATATCAGGCCTTTTGTTAGAGTAGTTGAAGTTTGGTTTTAGTTCCTGATGATTTCTTAAAACAATTTTTCTGCAACTAGCCAGGCTGGCTTCTTGTTAATTCTCATTAAGTGCCCTGCTAAGAAAACAATATTGCAGTAGTATGTAGCATTGCTCGTCTGAGACCTAGAGCACATAGTGCTGCAGGCCATTTGAAAGTGGCTTAGAGTTCAAAACCAGTTTTTCTAACTGGTTGCTAGGATGATCTTTTGGGAGTAATTGTACTTGAAGTGCACTATACAGTTAGCTTTTCAATTCACTGGGCAAAACTCTGTTGTGGAGTAAGCATCTGGTCGTACTTAGCAATTTACCACAGTTGGAATAACTTACTTAAAGTAGAGACAATGTGATGGACCTCCCTCCTGGCAACTGGAGGGCTTCAGCTGTTTAGGTGCTCTAGATCTTAGTGCTGTTAGTAGAGCTCTTCACAGCTGCTTGTTCTAATTGAGTCCCAAACAAACAAGCCAAACTGTAAACCTGTGAAAGTTGTGCATGTAACTGTGCTATAACTTTTGCTGCATCAAAGTGCACAATGCTGTGATAAATGCATTAATTAACCAGCAGAGGGATCTGCCTTCGGTTGGTAAAAAAAATCCTATCTGTGTGAAAGTTGATTAAGACCTTGAAGGCAAAAAAAGGCTTGAGTTTATAAGCTGGAACAGAATTGGAAAGCTAGATTAGCTTGCTCTAGATGTGAGGATCATGGAAACTTATGTAAATCATTAATTTGCTACATCTTTTATTTTTTCCATACAGTTTGTTTGCCGATTTTTCTCTTGGTTTTGATATTCAGAGTGTACTATAGGAGTTGTACTCTAGCAGGCTTTTTTTAAAGCAGCTATGCATTGCTTGTCACTTATGTTCATGTTTTCTAACTCATTGGTTCTGTTTTTAATGTGTCATGTTTGATGAGACTTTTCAGTGAAGAGTTTGAGATTAAATTTCCTGTAATCTTGGAATTTCAATTTAGCTTTGCCACAGTGACAAAAATCATGGCTGGAAAATAAAGATTAGCTGCTTTTTTTTTGTTTCTTCCCCAGTTAACCAGAGAGGGACAACCATATCCTAGGCTAAATTCACCAAGGTGATAATTAAGTGATGGAAACTGTATCACATTTGGGATGTCTATCTAGAGCAGTCCTTTTTAGAAAGAAGTTTGGAATATTTCTGTGAGCCTTAGACTTGGTTTTGTATTGCTATATAAAAATCCTATTGTGAAACTAAATTTTATACCTTTCCTTTTCTTATATTCCAGGCTGTAAGGACGTTCTCTGTTACTGAAGGACAGTGCTGCTATTTGTGGGGTCACTTACAATGTCAAGAACTGTATCATCTTGGATCTTGAGCTCAGCAAGAAACAGCATCACTTTACAAGGGAAAGGACGTCTGTACTCAATCTGTATCCCAAATAAAAACAAGCTAAGATGGAAGCTTGTTTTCTCCAAAACACCTCTCTACCCTGCTGGGAGCTGCAACTTGGACAATACTTTCTCCTTAAAAAAAGCATTCCGACACACCTCCACCGAAGAAGAACACTTTTCTTTCCAGTTGTCTCCATCACAGATCAATGATATACTCAGAGCAGGTGAATTATCCCATAAAATACTGTCATTGAATGGTAAAAATGCAAGTTCTGTGTTGAGGTTTGAGAGTAACCAGTTGGCATCCAACACCCCTATTGAAGACCGCAGAAGTGCAGCCACTTGCTTGCAGACCAGAGGGATGATGTTTGGAGTCTTCGATGGTCACGCAGGTTCTGCCTGTGCCCAGGCAGTAAGTGAGAGGCTGCTTCATTACATAGCGGTTTCTCTCATGTCTCGGCAAACCTTGGAAGAGATTGAGCTTGCTGTGGAGTGCATGAAGCCGGTTCTGCCCATTCTGCAGTGGCATAAGCATCCAAACGATGTAGAGTATCGTGAAATAACTTCACAATATTTTGAAAGCCTTCGGGTTTATTGGCAGCATTTGTTGGACCTAGACAGCGAGCCAGGATTTAGTTTAGAAGAAGCCATGATCTGTGCTTTCAAAAGGTTAGACTCGGACATATCGCTGGAAGTTCAGGCTCCGCAGGAAAATGAATTGATGAGAAATATTGCTCTTCAAGTAGCTTTTTCTGGTGCCACCGCTTGTGTAGCTCACGTCGACGGTGTTCACTTACATGTTGCAAATACTGGTGATTGCAGAGCAATTTTAGGGGTTCATGAAGAAGATGGAACATGGTCTACTCTCCCTCTAACCCGAGATCACAATGCCTTTGATGAATTTGAAATTAGAAGGTTGAAGAGAGAGCATCCTAGATCTGAGGAGAAAACCCTGTTTGTGAATGACAGATTACTGGGGATTCTCATGCCTTCCAGAGCTTTTGGAGACGTGCAATTAAAATGGAGTAAAGAACTGCAACACAATGTTCTTGAGAATAGCTGTGATGTTGAGGCTTTAAATATTTATCAGTATGTTCCTCCAAACTACCACACCCCCCCTTATTTGACTGCAGAGCCTGAAGTCACATACCACAAATTACGAAGCAAGGATAAGTTTCTAGTTATTGCTTCAGATGGACTATGGGAGATGCTGAGTAATGAGAAGGTTGTAAAGCTCGTTGCTGGACACCTCACAGAGCTGAACATGCAGAAACCACAACTGGCTTTTGAGAAACCAGTTAACTTGGGTTATATGCACAGCTTGTTACTTCAGAGGAAAAACAGAGGGATTGCCTCACTTGACCAGAACATAGCTACTCATTTAATAAGGCATGCAGTTGGGAGTAATGAGTATGGGGAGGTGGACCAAGAGAAACTTGCTGCAATGCTGACACTGCCTGAAGACCTTGCGAGAATGTACAGAGATGATATCACAGTTACTGTGGTGTATTTTAATTCGGAAACAATTGAAAATTACCACAGAAACAATGAATAGAGTCTTGCACTGCTGCTGTTCTATACCACTAGCCAACTTTGGTACTGAAACTATTACTGTTCTCTGATAGTAAAGCTGTTACCAGTGTTATGGTCTGGAAGATCCTAAATCTTTTTGTTACTTGCTAGTCTTGAAAATAACTTTCTAGAAGTGAGTTTGGTAAAAGTTCTCTGGTTTTCCAAGTCTGTACATTCTGAAGAAGAATGTTTTGATAAATGTTCACTGAAATGTTACCGAATTTAAGACTGACCTAGTTCTGATTCCATGGGAACCACCAGTAAAACTTCCCCAGATGAACAAATGAGACAAATTTCACTGACTGGTACATTTTAATAGAGACTGATAATACTTGTAGCTGCCTAGAGTGTAAGAAAGGCTCCGCTCTTGTGGAAAATGAGTAGCATCCTGCTGAAGCACTGTAACTGAATTAAATAAACAAACTAGTAAACCTTTATTTGATGTAACAGTGTCAGATACTTTAACCAGTTGCCTGGTATAGGCGAAGTCAAAGAAGGTTGTTCAAAGAGCCCTGGGATTGTCAGACTTCCCCCTCCCCCCCCTTTTTTTTTTTAAAGCTAGGAAACAATAATGTTTTCTTTCACAGTAATTTTGAAGTGTGGGTACATATTCTCTAAACTCTGTGTGTGGACTCATGACAGCTGAGCTCAAACACATGAGGGGCTTCCTGACTCTGTATTTAGGAGTTAACAGTACTTAAGCATTTTCGTATCTAACTTGACTAAAGAATATACCCTTTTTATTTGCTGTTGAGCTGTAAAGTACTGTGCATCAAATCCTCCAGCTGTAACTTAAATGAAGTTTGGCAGATCCAGAAGTTCAAAAATTCATCTTAATGTAAATACAGCAAAAGAGAGCACCTCTGTCTTCAGATTTAACTTGGAGAGACACAACAGTACTGATATTTTACCAAAATATGTTTAATATTGATTTTATTCCTGCCTTTGAACATCAGCTTTTCCTTATAGGTGCAGAGTTAATTAATTAATGTATGTTTTAATCTCTGAACCTATACTTCAGTGCATTTTACAATGGTTTTATACGGTCCTTTCTAGAGAGCCAAGCTTGCAAATTAACTGTTGGGTTTTTTACAGTTTACATATGGCATTCTCTAGTGACTCTTTTCCTTGTTTACGCACAGCAGTAACTGTTGCCTGCACAAATGTGTGTACTGGGAATATAGGACTGTTTGCTAGTGTTTCCACTGAGTAAGAGCTCATGTGGGTGCAGCAGAGCAGATACAAATACTGCTTTTTTTTCTTCCTCTGAGTTTCATGTAAGTGTTATCCTTCTGCAGGTTACCAGATGGAAAAGTACTTAGGTTTTTCTCAAGATAGGTAAGATCTTGGGGCGTAAGCTGATAGCAGCTGTGGATCTGGGGCTTTTTGTGAACTTTTCCTCGAGATTAAAAACTTCTCAGTGCTTTCCAGGCATTTAAATAATTTGTTTTAAAGATTGTTAAGAAAGAAATTAAAGCAGTTTAAAAAATACCAATGCTTTTGACTCTTCAGGACTGACCTGTAATTCACTGTTACAGCTGCAGTCACTGATTGCATCCTGAGAAAAATCTCTGTTCTGGAAAGCCAATTTACTCAAGGGTTTCTTCACTTAGTACATGCTGGCATATCTCCAGCAATTCAGTCTGGAGGCAAGTAGCCCTGTTGTTCAGATAAAATGAGTTGGCCTCTTCTCTTAGATATCAAGAAGACAGGGTTGGCTCAAGAAACCTGACACTTAAACCTTGTTGACAGGGACTGCAGGAAGACTTCAGGTACATGCAAGGTGTTACAGAGGTTGCTGAAATTCTTGTTGCTTGGCTCTAATTTACTTGAAAGTGTGCTCTCATCTTTGCAGCTGGCATTGTGGAGACTGAGCTTTCTTCTGCCAGAGAAGGGCAAGCAGCAAAGGTCAGGCCAAGTTTTAACTGGTTAACTGTAGATGGGGTCTGCCTACGAGGCTACTGAGTGAGGAGAGGAGAGCTCTTTCACGATGTCCCTGAACCCGTTTGGCTTGAAGTGGGCTGTTTCCATTTACTGTTACAAATACTTTTGTGTGACTAGGTATGTGATTCACTGCTTGATATTTAGACAGAAAGCTGGAAAAGAAGGCATTTCTAGGCTACCTCTCAATAGAGAAATTACTTACTGTGTAGCTAGAGAAACACAGGGGCTAAAGCACATAGAGTTGATAGGAAGCAATACAGTCTTTTAATGAAGGTAGTCTAGAAAACTTCTGATGTAGAGCAAACCTGCTACTGCAAAAGTAACTTAGCAAACCAGCTAGTTGTGAAATAAAAATAAGCTGGTTTGGTTTTTCTACCACCCAGTGGTGAAATCTAGGTTGTCTTTTGAAAGTCATTGTGGCATTGTCATCTAAATTGTTACTCCTAGATCTGTTATTGTATGTGGGTTGTTGTAACTGGGAATTGATAATGATTGTTTTGGGGAATGTGTTTGACAGCAAGGAAAAGTACTATTTCTAATTTCATGTTAGTTTTGCTCAGTTTAACATGCAATGCTGTAATTATCTGACAGTGGGAGAGGATAATGGTAAACTAGTTAGAGGTTGGTTTGGGTTTTTTAATGCAAATCATGGACTTACCTGCATGCTCCCTGGAATTCACTGCACACCAGTGGAGGTGGCCTTCCAAAACTTGTGGTAAGGAAAAGAATGTTTCTACCTGTTTGAATTGGATCATGGACATTTTCCTCTCTAGCTGTGGATACAGCTTAGAGGCATCAGTAATACTAATAATTTGAGACTTGGAGAATCAGCTTTTAAATGAGCAAACTGAATGCATTCATCTGCTTCTGCAAGCACTATGATGTGGAGATTTGATAGCACATTTAGATGCAAGTGCTGGAGTATTTAACAGACATACTTGCAGACAGTCTGTTTGGTTTAGGTTAGATAGTTCTGCTGGGCATGTGTTTTCTTTATTTCCATAGCAATCCAGGGAAGCAACAGTAAAAAAGTCACTCAAACTCTGTCTCTCAAAAAAATATGCAAAACCCCTCTAAAAATACAGAATCCATAGAAGGAAGCATTGATAAAATCATTGAATTACAACAGATCAGTAGCAAAACAAATATTCATGTTCTCAGAGTTAGCAGCTTACATTTCCATTAATTCCAAGTGTTCAGCAAACTTAAGTAGGTGCATCTCACTTCTTAGAGAAAAAAAAGAATCTTTTTTTTGTTCTTGTTCTCTTTTTGCTTTCTGACAAGGTTTTTTGAGTGACAATGCGGAGATGAAAAATATGGTGAATAAACAGAGCTTAAAAGGGTACTGGAACCCTAGTCAGCAGGTAAGTGGGTCAAAAAGCATATTTCTCATGCTGCCCTGCTGAAAGTTTGGAGCCGACCCCAGGGGGACTTGTTCTTGAGTGGGTTGGTTAGTTTAGACTGTGACTTCATACTTCTCTCAAATCAGCCAAAAGATGCTTGCTATGGAAATGTTTTTTCCTGGCTGCAGGCTACTGAAGTGCATTAGAGGCAGTTGGCTTACAATCAGCTCAGGGGAGTTCTGAGCTCAAATAGCGGGGCTTTTAACATGCTCTTTTCTGGTTTTGTTCCATGTGCTTTGGTTCGTGTCCCCTGGAATGGTCTTTGTTGCTTCCAGGTGGCTCTTACAGCGCTACTGCTTGTTCACAGTTCCGTGGGGTTGCTGAATTCATCGCGGATTTCGTGCCTGCAGAACCAAGGGTGGCCAGAAGATGTCATGTGAGGTTTGCAAAAGGAGAGCTGCGTTATCACTTCAGTCTCTTATGTATTTGATCATAACATAAATTTCAGGTGCTGTTGAAAAATCGAGGGAGAAAAAAACCCAAAAGACATCAATCGCATCTTAAAAAGTTGTGTGGTTTATTAGTACTTCCAACTTAGGAACTGGGTAGTCTGAGCAAGAGTTTGATTAATTCGTTGCCAAAACCAAGTTTGAATGGCCCAAGCGGTTCAGCTTTGTGGAAAGCAGTCTCCTTGTCCTGGCACTGCTGGGTACAAGAACATGAAAGTGAAGCCAAGAGGCACCTCCCTGAGTTTCCTGAAAACTCTTCAATTGCACAAGAAGAAAAGATTCTTCCTAAACTGAGGAAATCTTCCAGCTGTTACTCATGTGTCTAGCTCCTGCTGTCCTGTGGCTCAGAAGCTGCCCCATGGCTATGCTATGGCTCAGTTTAGTTGGTCTTGTTTGAACAAATTTCTAGTCTGGAAATCACATTGAAACACTTCTGGAGGGGCTTGCTGCCACGAGGCAATGGAGATCTGCAGTTCAGTGTAGATCACAGAGGTATCTTGGCTCAACCTCTTTGCCAGCTGGGATTCTTGAGGAAGATGGGGGTTTGACAGAAAAATCTAAGCTTGGTTTATTTAGTGGGGGAGTTTTTTTGTCCTCCATTTCAAAGTTTGGATTATTTTTGTTGTTTTACTGGTGGGCTTTTTGGGCTGGGTTTTGTTGGAGGGGGATTTTTGCTATGGGGTTCTTTGGTTCATTGGGTTTTTTTTCTTTGCCTGTAACTGCAGTTCTTCTGGACATAGTTGCTTGTACTGGATACAGCTTATCAAAGCTTGAGTCTCTTACATATTCTTACTCTTGCTCTTTCCACCCCCTCCCCCTCTCTCTTTTCCCCATGGTTTCATGGTGTTCCATTTTCTATATATCATTCTGGACAACTCCTTTAAGAAAAAAGCGGCAACACTGTGGCGTCCAGCAGAGAGCAACACGCAATTCAATATAAATTATAGGTGAAGCCATGAAGCCAGCCAGCCATTTTATTAGGTGAAATCACACAGGTTATAGACCTTTCTTACTGCAAACGTGGCAAGCTAAAAAACTGCTCATTGGTTACACACACTGTTACAGAATCACAGAATTGTAGGGGTTGGAAGGGACCTCGGGAGATCATGGGGTCCAACCCCCCTGCCAAAGCAGCTCCCCAGCTCATACTGCACAGGTCTGCATCCAGATGGGTCTTTAATCTCCCCAGGGAAGGAGACTCCACACCCCCTGGGCAGCCTCTCCCAGGGCTCTGTCACCCTCACTGGGAAAAAGCTCTTCCGCATGTTGGTGCGGAACTTCCTGTGCTCCAATTTGCAGCCATTGCCCCTTGTCCTGTCCCCACTGACCAAAGAAAAGGGGCTGGCTGATTTCCCCTGCACCCCATACTTAAGATATTTACAAACATCGATTAGGTCCCCCCTCAGTCGTCTTTTCTCCAGGCTGAACAGCCCCAGCTCTCTCAGCCTTTCCTCATAGGATAGATGTTCCAGGCCCTTAATCATCTTTGTCGCCCTTCTCTGGACTCTCTCCAGGAGATCCCTGTCTTTTTTTTTTAACCAGGGAGCCCAGAACTGGACACAACACTCCAGGTGGGGCCTGACCAGGGCAGAGTAGAGGGGGAGGATCACCTCCTTTGACCTGCTCACACCATATTGATTGGTTAGTAACTATAACAAATTCTGATAAACCCATCTTATAGCTAAACATCCTTAGTTTACCTTTAATACCTAAAAGCATCCACACAGCTGCTGTTTTTGACCCTCTTGTTATGGTTGGTTCCTAACATGTTCTGTTACTCCCAAATCCCTTCCCATAACTGCTGCTTGGTTTAGGGCAGCCTGTACCCCTATCAGCAAGGCCACTGTGTTTTGAGAATGTGATTATTAGGATCCTCTCAGCGTGAGTAACTTTTCCTGTCTCATGGGAACAGAAGAATATTGTCAGGGCCTAAATCTTGGGAGAAGAGAGCTAGGCCGCGGGCAGGCCTGCTGTCTTCCCCAGCACAACATGGCATGTTTAAGAGCAATGTGAGAAGGGGCATGTGACTTTCTCTCACATGCAGCAGGTGAGGGAAGGAATTCTGGAGAGTGACAAGATGTGCTGTCAGACAGGTGTGTAGGTAAGTGATCCTACAGTCCTATAGAAAAGCCTTTCCAATTGTTTGCTGCTGTTACAGGAACGTGGTCTAGCGCAGTAAAGAACACAGATCTGGGTGCTGGGTGATACAGAGTAGTTGTTTTGTCCTTTGTTGTCACAGAAAAAAGCAATGCATCCTCCTTGGAGATCATCTCTACCTTCTGTTTAAATCTCAGACTTCTGCTGAAGATACATTTCAGTCTGTAACCCTTTAGCATCAACGTGGAGTAGACAGTACTGAGTAAGAGTAGAATGATGGATGGTAGTGGGGCAGAATAGAGCTGTGGTGTTTGGGTTAGAGTTGATCTCTACTGACTTGTTCCACACATGGACTTGGGCCAGGTTCTGGTCTCCCAACTCATTTGATATATTTACTAATCATATCTTTGTGCTCTATTAGAAGCGCAATCTAGTAATTTGGCTAGATTATCAAAGAAAACAACTAAAACCATTGGTGTGTTTATCAACTCTGATCTCCTCATAAATAGACCGCTCGCCAGAGGTTTCCTCTGTGAGATCCCCTGTGAACTCCTAAGCCATGTACACAGGCCCCTTCTCTCATTGCCAGAGTTATGTTTATGAAGAAGAGAGAATAGTTGTATTTTTAAAACTAGGACAATAGTAGGGAGTGGCTTCTCCAGTGGCCCTGATCCTTTTTCAGAAAACATGCTGAGGTTACTTATTTATTTTTACTGTGACTATGTTGCTAGTACACCCTGGGTCTTTGAAATCTTTGGCTACAGTAGAACAGACTGCCTCAGTCAATAGTCTGAAAGTTTTCTGATGCCATTATGCCAATAGAGTGTAGAACCCTCTGTACAAAATGCAAAACCAGTGTGATGTAGCTGCCCTTTTACAGCTATATTAGAAAAAGAGGTTTCAATTTCATTTTGACTTCAAATTCTATGTGGTTTTCCAACCACATGACATAAAAATAGGCATACTCAGTTTTCTTAATTTGCTTTTCTGGAGTGCTAGTTAATTTTTTAAATGTCTGTTGGTTTTTATTCAGTCAGGCTTTTAGAGGCATTCTAGTGTAATTTTCAGTGAATGCTAGTAATAAATATTTCTACCTTACTCACCTGCCAACTCATCTTTTATTCATCCTGCTGATGAAAACAATCTCCCATGGAACTTCTGTTGCTGAAAGAGTTCAAAAACTTTCCAGTTATGGAAGTAATAGATCCTTTTACAGCTCAGTGTGAGAATTTTCTCTTACTTTGTTACACATTTTTAAAGATGATAGGAATTGTAGAGTTCTGATGTTTAATTAGAGCAACAGAAAGACTACAATGCAGTAAATGCAGCAACAGGTGAACCTGCACTTAATGTTCTTACTTCAAGATGCCAGTGTTGTACCAGGATGGAAACTGGCTGTCCTTATGTTTCCTTAAAACTTCAGAGGTGTAGCTGGTGTGGTATAACCCGAGTCCTTACCTCCCAAAGGCTGGCCTCATGGCAGTGGTATCACACAAGTGAGAGAACAGTTCCTTGGCAAGTTTTGTGTCTTGGGAACTGGAGCTGAGAGCAATGAATTGGTGATGTGTATTGATGACAAAAGGAAGTGCCTGCAATACCAACTCTCCTCTTGCCATGTAGGGTGAGAGTGTGTTTACATGAGAGTTCAGGGAGATGCCATCAAGTGAAATCCAGCAAAAGGATAATTCTCTTTCTCGAGCGGACACTGCTAATTTAGGCAGGCTATTGATAGTATGATCTTGACTTAATTGCTAGTACCTCTCTATTAGAGGTACCCCTGCTGAGAAGGACCTGGGTGTCACAGTGGATGAGAAACTTAACATGAGCCAGCAGTGGCTCTTGCAGCTCACAAGGCCAATGGGATCCTGGGCTCCATCAGAAGAGGGGTGGCAGCAGGGACAGGGAGGTGATTGTCCCTCTCTACTTTGCCTTCATAAGGCCCCACCTGGAGTCCTGTGTCCAGATCTGGGGCCCCCAATACAAGAAAGATGTAGAACTGTTGGAGAGGGTTCAGAGGAGCCAGGAAGATGATCAGAGGGCTGGAGCACCTGCCCTACAAAGAGAGGCTGAGGGAGCTGGGCTTGTTCAGCCTGGAGAAGAGAAGGCTGCAGGGGGGCCTCATTGCAGCCTGCCAGTCCCTGAAGGGAGCATACAAACAGGAGGGGAATCAACTTTTTAAAAGGGCAGATAATGGCAGGACAAGGGGGAATGGATTAAAGCTAAAGGAAGGAAGGTTTAGATTGGATATTAGGGGGAAGTTTTTTACAGAAAGTGTGGTGAGGTGCTGGAATAGGCTGCCCAGAGAGGTGGTGGATGTCCCATCCCTGGAAGTGTTCAGGGCCAGGTTGGATGGGGCCCTGGGCAACCTTGTGTAGCTCCAGGCCTGAGGTTGGTGACCCTGCCTGTGGCAGGGGGGTTGGAGCTCTATGATCCTTGGGGTCCCTTCCAACCCTTGCCATTCTGATTCCATTCTATGATTCTATTAGCAAATTAGCTGTAATGAAACAGCTTCCCTCAAATTGTATTTTGCAAATGTTTTGTACAACCTGTGAACTGTTGCTGGAACATTTGTATCTAGATAAAAAAGTAACAAAAATACTAAATGAATTTGAAACAGGCTGCAGTACTCACCAGACCAATTAATGCAGCTTACGTATATATACACTACGTATGTGTGTATCTAAGCCCCATCACTTGGCCTACAGATGAAAAGCAAGAACTTGTAGGCAGCTAGGATCCTAGACTGTCATGAGTACAAGGAGTTTGCAACTTTAAATATATTTTTGTAATATGAGAAAGGAGAGGTATGAATGTGCATCCATTTAAGCTTTTTTTTATCTGAGGAGGTTTTCTTTACTTGGTGAAACCTTCAAAAGCTTTCCCATGAATTTAGAGGCATGACTGCATGTTTCTGAGCCACTCCTTAGGAACGTGTCAAAGTCCAGCTCTGATTTTCAAAATAGTGTTGAATTAAAACAATGCTGCAGGCATTGCCCCTGAAGTCAGAACTCTTGAGGTACTGGTCAATAGGATCATAATCCTCTGGGCTGTGGCAGTGGTTGAAACGTGTAGAGTAGAAAATAAGCAATAGCCACCTCTATCAAATGATGGGATTTTTGATTCCCTGGCCTAAATAGAAAACACACTGCTGTGCTCTCCCTTGAGAACACGTGAGATTTCAGTACTGTAACATCCTGGACTTGGTCCAGAGCAAACTGACCTCTCCTTGGACCACTTGGAAAGGGGTAAGACTGTGAAGCTCCCAGACATGTACCTTCTGGCTGTAAGAGATGCAGATTTAGATGTGCAATGCCCATGCCTGATGATTATCAGGCCATATTTCTGCTCTTCGCTGTATTTTGTTTGTTGCTGACCAGTTTTTGAACTTTGTTCTGTTTTAGTAGCAGAAAGTTTAGATCAATAACCTATTAATAACCTATTCAAGCCCAAAGTTCTATTCATGCTTGCTCTCCAAACAAGAGATATTTCCATTGTTCATTATTATGTGCCATTTCCATTTCAACCCTCAACTCATAAATCATAAATGAGCTTGAGGTATTTGTTTCCCTCTTTCAGCACTACCTTTATCTAGTATTTGCTGACATGGCTCATTATAACTTATTTTTGAGCACAGTCAGACTCTGTTTTCTTAACAGATGAATTCATTGTTGGAAAGGAGTCTATAAATAGAATTTAGGGGCCACCAAAATAAGAAATTCTAGCTTGTTAGGATCTCAGCTGGAATGATGTGATCTGTTATACAGACATTTTGAGATGATGAAATGAAAGCAAAGACACAGCTGATTGGTTCTAAACATTTAAAATACGAATGGGCTATTTTTGTATTGCTAAGGGTGATAGAAACCATCTGGAAAAGAGATTCAAGGCAGTTTATATTGGGAGGACAGAAAAGAGAAAAAAATAGGGTAGTTGTTGTTAAGGAGGAAATAGGAAGTGTATACAGTGGGATAAACAAATGGTCTCTGGATATTGTGAACTATCTTTTTCAGGTGAGGCTTGCATAAAATTAAAATCTTGTTACCTCTGCCTATCTTCCTTAGATGTAAGAGGCAGATAGGTCTCCCATATCAACACTTGGTGCTGAAGTGGTGGAGTTAATTTCTGGATGTGAGAGTTTATTTCAGCATCTCAAGTAGGACTGCTAATGGAAAATGCACGAATCCTCTAAACTATCTAGTCTCATGGAAGACTACAGGCTTTTCAGCCCAGAAACACATCCTCTGGGGACACTGTGAATAACAGTGTGCATGTTCTGTTCTGAATAAGTGTCTGGCACACAAGGCTTTCCAGAAGTTGAAACTTTGATGTGGGGACATGGATTAAATCTTTGCCCTAATTATTCCCTTTACTGATGGGCTTCAAGCACAGTTGGGTACCAAATTATGCCAGTTAGTTTTATTATCATTAAGTAGCATCCTAACTACTGTCTTCCTATTTCCTTACTGAGCAACAAGACATGCTGTGCAGCAGGTAGACCAGAGACACAATAAGTAAGGAGAAGCTACAGTCTGTTTTTCTAGGATATATATGATATATATTTTTTTCTATGTAAGAATTACATTATCTTGCTGTTTTCTACCATCCTCCTAGAACATCTTAACTTCAACTTTCTTGCTGCATGCTGAAACCAGCTGGGTCCATCTGTTGTCTGCAGAACCAAGAGTTTATAGCAGAAAGTCACGACAGGATTTTCTTATAGCCTATTTAAAGTGCAATCACTTAAAATAAAACACATGCAGGCATGAGATGGAAGCTGAGTGGCAGCAGACCATATAGATTTGGTAACTAAAAAGTCAGGGAAACCCAGCTGCTAAGAGCCGTTTGTGACTGTTATGGAAATGTGTAGCACTCTAAAAAGGAATAAAGGGTACAAGAGGAAACTGCTGAGCAGTGAGGAATTGTGCTGAGATCAGATCATGAGAAGATAAAATCTGGGGATCCTGTTAGTGTGTTGTCTCCTGCTGTTAGTTTTCAGCTCTGAGCTCAGACTCGTCACAAGGTATAGATATGCCTTATGGAAGTCCTGCTTCCTCATGGAATTTCTTTGACATAAGGTATTTTCTTGTTCCTATCCAGAACTGGAAAATTAACCTCATTACACCAAGGATTTGATCTTTTGAGAGGACCATTTAAAGAGAGAACTTTAAATTTGAAAAAGTTGTATTGACTACAAGTCTACTTTTGAAGTAAAGCAACATAGAATCATAGAATTGTAGGGGTTGGAAGGGACCTCGAGAGATCATCGGGTCCAACCCCTCTGCCAAAGCAGCTCCCTAGGACATATCACTCAGACGGGTCTTGAATATCTCCAGAGAAGGAGACTCCACCACCTCCCTGGGCAGCATCTAACATTTGTATCTGAAAGATTAAGAAGCCATTGCTGTGTTGACAGTACTGCCTCAGGAAAAGAAGCAGTGACAATGACAATATAGGTGGGTTTTTGTGTGTCTTTTGAGCGATCAGGGTGATTGCTGGACTTAGGGAAATAACTGCAAATGTTTTTGTAGATTCACTTATACAAACCTAATGGGAAAGGCATATGAAGTACCTGAGATTACAGATGGGTTTTGTGCTTCTGATTCAACAAGCTCCCCTTCCTCACATAGTGCAGATTTTTAAATTTTTTTTTAAAACATGAAGTATTGTCAGTTGCAGTGCTCACAGCCTGTGTGGTTTACAGGATTTAGCAGAATATGGGGTGCTCTCTCAGCAGCAATTTCAGTATGTGACCAGTCTCAGCGATGCTGTAGAGCATGTGGTACAACGCAGAGCTACCTGAGCTAACTCTAGAGCTGGGGTAGTAATTGCTGGATTGTGTAACCCCCCTTGCCAAGGATGTGTTGATTTGTGTAGTATTCAATGCTTATGAAACCACGAGGTTTAAAGTAATGTATTGTCTGAATTTTTGTAGGCATATGCACTAGATATTGACTTTGCTGAGACTTCTTCTTATGTGAGCAAAGAATGTATTGGATACAGTGGGAGAAGAAAATCATTAAAATGTTATCAAGAAATACTAAATTGGGATTATTCAATGTGAAAGCCTTAATGGTATATCTCATCTCCTTATGTTAGTGAATTAAAATAATACACATCCTTAAAATATACATACTGTGCTCACGGTTGCTCTCTAATCAGAGTTGCCCATTGCCATTACTTCACTCAATAGCTCTGTGTGTAGCTGTTGCCCTGCCTCATTAGTCAGCTGCAGACAATACAGTATGTACCCTCTGGCTCCTACTGCATTTAATTGGATATCGATGGATGAATGAATTGTTTCAGATAAAATAAGAAACTGCTTACAAATGTTGTGTTAAAGGAGGCCCTTCTGCTTTGTGAAAATGCCTTGTTAGCAGGCTTGATGTTGTGTAGTCTAGGTGGGAGCATGGTAGTCCCAATGTAGTACAAGGAGGACTGTGTCCCTGGGAGCTGGCTGGCTTCAAAAGCTTGGATTTCAAAGCTGTTCCAAAGCAACCTTCATGTGCATCAGGCAGATATCAAGGTTGAGTCACCTGAACCAGAACTCTCTAGTTATTTTTTAACCATCTCTGGCCATGCAATTGTTAACACAGACAAGTTAGGGAGCCAATTTTAAGAAGCTGTTATGTTTCATAGTCTTAAGTCTTCTAAAGATGATGATTCAGAGCCTTTGTTCATTAATGGGCATCTGATTCATCACTGGTTATCGTGGAAATAGATTTTTATATTGCAGTATAATTGTTCATAGTGCTTTATAAAGACTCTGCAATTATTTCTATTATTGATGACTATTTGGAGGATTTATAGCTTGTCTGTAAAACCTCTAACCTGCCAAGCAACAGCATTAGAACAATCTCTATCAAAGGGACAAAAAGTGGTTATTTTTAATTTATGAAAAGGTTTTTTTCTTTTAAAAATATTCAAAGCATTCACAGCTTTTTCAGTAGCATATAGAACTCTAATTTTCATTTAAAAGTGATAAATGCAATAATTTTCCATTGGTTTAGCTAAACTGAAATGTTTCATAGGCAAACATCTCAGTCTTGCTTACCCTGATTTTCACAGGATAAAGATTGGAATCTTTGGAGGTAATCAAGAAAATATTACAGGGAAATAAACTCTGTAATTTATTTTTTCTTTCCTTGGGGAATGAATGAAAAACCTTAATTTTCTATGAAAAACCAATTCAGAACTTTCATCAGCACTCTTTAAAGTTAAATGGCTCATTCAGAAACAGCTTAGGTGGAAGGAAGTATTAATTTTTAAAGTTTCACTGTCTATGACTTTAGCAGACAGATTCAGATTGAATTGTGACAGTGCCACTGGTCTTCAAGTCCTCTTACTCTGTGAAGAAACATGCTGCTTCCTTCACAGTAGAAATGCAGATAATCCCTCACTCGAAGTTTGCTCAATACCTTTGGGTCTGGTCACTAGTTACAGGCTGACTTGTACCAGCAATTGTACGGTGGGGGGGTTGTTTTGTAGTGTTCTGGGGTTTTTGTTTGGGTGGGTGGTTTGGTTTGGGGGTTTTTTTTGGTGGTGTTAGTGGACGTGTTACAAAATGACCTGGGAATTCCAGGGGGCTAGGATCCTGCTGGGGGAGCTGAGGGGCTGCTGGCACCTGACTGTGAACGTTTCTGGCATCACAGGACTAAAGAAACCGGCTCACTTTGGGATACTTTCCTTCATAATAAGAAAAATATTAGTAAAAGCAAATCTGACACATAGCATTTATTATTCCTATGATTCAGTCCAAAATGCTTTGTTTAGCTTTCAGAAAGTCTTTGGCAAGCAGTAACTATATAGTTCTACCTTACCAAACACATCTATTACAGAGACTGAGACGGCTGAGCCAGGATGTTAGTAACTGCACAAGTTACTCAGTGTTTTGAGCTGATGGGGTTTATGCCAATGATACTGTAATTATCTGAGAACAGATTTGCCTGGTCACTGGGGCAGAAAAGTTTGCCTGTTAGGAAATGATCACTCCTTCTTAGTTGCAATGTGTATGTGGTGTGGGTGAAAATGCAATGTTAAAACCTGGAGGTTTTAATGGGTAAAAGTAAATCCCTTAAGCCTTCAGATCCCCTGTGTCAAAAGCCATACAGCACAGCTAAAAATGATGCTAACTGTAAACTTCAATAAAATGGACCCATCTTTATTTAAGTCAAATGATTCTTTGCTGTATCTATGTGATTCTGGTCTCACTTTTCAAATACAAAATCTCTTCTTATACCACTGAGTATCTGAGGATTCCTTCAAGTACCTGAGAAAAATCCACTTGTATAAGGTAAGGATTGATGGTCTCTAGCATTATGGTTGATGTGGAAGCTTCATCGCTGTCACCTTCCATAGCTCCTGTCTGAAGCTTCCATCTCTGACATTCGACCCTCATATCCATGAACATTCGGGACACTTTATTTTCATAATGTATTTCTGTACAATTCTGATGACAAGTCTATTTCTATTTCACATGTTTCCTTTTACTCTTCAGGGCTTGTTATTTCCTTCCCATGAGGATCAGTCAAGTTTCTTAAGGAAAAAGTGCCTTCACATTGAATGAACTTTTTTGGTTGTAACAGCACAAAACTAGAAGCCAAACTTTTCCATGAGTTATGTTGAAGAGACATGACTGACTCAAGTTGTATTTATGTGAAATCAGCTGAACACCTCTGAACATCCAAAATTCTACTGAGGGTCCTCATAGTATTCTCTTTTTGCTGGAACCCTGACAGAAATGCAGCATTTTCCTACCTTGCAGAGTTCTCACTACTTGAAAAGTAACTAGGAAAGTGTAGTCTATGTACTTCTAACTTTATTTGCTTATCTTTTAAATCTAAATACAACTGATTAGAAAGAGAAGTTTCACCTTTTGTCACTGTCAAGATCAAGTATTAGGAGAATGGGAAATAAAACAGGTTCATCTGATCTAGCTTAAAATATATTTTTTGTATATATTGTTGGATTTCTTTGAATTGGGGAAAATGCTCTCTGGGGCATGTGAATTGTTTACAGACAAAGTTAGTCCCTAACCTCAGCAGTGACTGAAACATGCCTGCTTTCTATCACACTTCAGACTGGGCAGAAAGAGTTGCTTTTACATTTGTGTCTAGCTGGGTGATAAAGAATGTGAAGACCCCTAATTTTAATTTATACTACTTGATATGTGCTGGCAGTAAGCATAGTTTTGCTCTGATACCCTAGTTACTAGACACCACTTAACTGCTTTATTTCTGTTTTTTTATCTAGTATTTCACCTCCTTAGAGGGTGCACAACAGGATCAATGAGGTAATCTTATCCTTCACAAGGCATTGGAAATTGTAAAGTAATAAGTTATACTAATACTGCCTTTAAACTAAGGTACAAAGGATTTTAAACGTTTATGATAGGTTTTGTTCTCATATTTAACTCAAAATGCAGTTTCAAGCCAAAGGTTGTCCAGAAAACAACCAGAGAAATGGAACAAATAGAACACAATTTGTTTACAGTGCAGAAGGCATGTTTTCAGTTCAAAACACAACTGGATGCATGTGAACTTGTGTTAATGCACAATTGTCAAATAACTACACTTGCTTGCTCTGCCTGAGCAATTATACTTGGTACTTTGGGTTTGCCAGGGGAAGGATATAGTCTGAATCCAGGACACAGATTTAAGCATTTGATTTATCATACAAAACTCCTTATTAGCAAGTATCTAAGCGTACCTCTGTTTTACTGGTGACTATCATCTGTAGCTGCTATTTTGAGTTTACTTGCACATATTTCTGGAAAGACCTGTGATGACATGCTTTTTGACACTTCAAAAATCTCTATTGCTGATGGCTATACATCTGTGTCACTTGGAATTTTTCTTTACTCTTGCTGTGTCTGAGTATTCTGGAAGTGAGGGAGACTCTGCATGGAAAAGTACCAGTTGAAGTTCTATCCACAGCTGGCAACAGTAGAAAGATACATTTGTCAATGAACAATTTGCATAGAGTTTTTCTGCATGTGTTTTCACAACTGCAGATGGAGACAGTGTAGAACCTAGAATGACTCCGAGCAGAATCATAGAATGGCATGGGTTGGAAGGGACCCTAAGGATCATAGAGCTCCAACCCCCCTGCCACAGACAGGGCCACTAACCTTAGGCCTTGGATCTACACAAGGTTGCCCAGGGCCCCATCCAACCTGGCCCTGAACACTTCCAGGGATGGGGCATCCACTACTTCTCCGTGCAGCCTGTTCCAGCCCCTCACCACTCTTTCTGTAAAACTACTTCCCCCTGATATCCAATCTAAACCTTCCCTCCTTTAGCTTTAATCCATTCCCCCTTGTCCTGCCATTGTCTATCCTTTTAAAAAGTTGATTCCCCTCCTGTTTCTCTGCTCCCTTCAGGGACTGGCAGGCTGCAATGAGGTCCCCCCGCAGCCTTCTCTTCTCCAGGCTGAACAAGCCCAGCTCCCTCAGCCTCTCTTTGCAGGGCAGGTGCTCCAGCCCTCTGATCATCTTTGTGGCTCCTCTGAACCCTCTCCAACAGTTCTACATCTTTCTTGGATTGGGGCCCCAGATCTGGACACAGTACTCCAGGTGGACAGAATAGAGAGGGACAATCCCCTCCCTGTCCCTGCTGGCCACCCCTCTTCTGATGGAACCCAGGATACCATTGGCCTTGCGAGCTGCAAGAGCCACTGCTGGCTCATGTTAAGTTTCTCATCCACGGTGACACCCAGGTCCTTCTCAGCAGGGCTGCTCTCAAGAAGCTCTTCTCTCAGTCTGTATCTATGTCTGGGATTCTTCTGGCCCAAGTACAACCCCTGACACTTGGCAGTGTTGAACCTCATTAGGTTCACCCGGGCCCATCTTTTCCAGCCTGGACCCATCTTTCCAGCCTGCTCTTATTTCTCTTACCTGTATTTGTATTGACTTCACCTTTTGAAGAGAAGACCCAAATTCTCTACTGCCATAAATGTTTGAAAGTCTACTCAAGTCTATAAACCATCTTATAGAGGGTACCAGCCCCTCTTGAAGCAAGGATAACTGCAGTAGACTCAATGGCCAACATAGACTGGTTTTTTGGGAACTGAATTCACAGTCAAAGTTTCCCACATTTTTGAAAAACATATATTTCAATATTCAGTCTTGAAGACCAAATGTGGGTTTTTTGGGTTTTTTTTTAAATCTATGGATATTTTAAAACTATCTCCTCCTGGGTATAAAAATAGTACTGCTTCAGTACCCTGCTGCAACGATTAACCAAGCTTCCCCAAGAGTTCTTCAATTCTCACATAGATTGTCATACCCATAGTATGAAACAGCACTTGTTGTACTGAGTTTTAAGGTAGCTGATGCCTGGGCTGTGGGTTATGCCCAAATAGGATTCTGGTTTCTTGAGTTAATGTGTAGCAAGTTTTGCCACCTCTACAGTAGCAGCAAAGCTCTGTCTTACATTATAACACCATGTTCTGATGGTGTAATATAAGGGCACATCTATGACTAACCACATCCAAAATTTGTCAGGCAAAGAACAAGTGTTGCAATGGCTTCTGTGTATGTCAGTGGGCTGTTAGTGAGACTGATCCACCAGAGAGCAGCATTGGAACTGGAGGTCTGGAAACACACAGTTTGTTTAGGTGGTGAAATCTAAGTTACAGAAACATTCACCTGTGTCCCTGCCCTGGTTTTGGCTGGGACAGAATTAATTCTCCATATAGCAGCTGGTGTAGTGCTGCATTTTGCATGAGTGTAGTGTTGATATTACACTAATGTTTTAGTTGTAACCAAGACTTTTCAGCTTCTTGTACTGCCCTGCCACTGGGAAGATGGGAGTGTCCAAGAAGCTGGGAGAGGAGCTGACCAGGACAGGCCCAACTGGCTGAAGGGGTATTCCAAACCATATGAAGTCATGCTTAGTATATAACTGGGGCAGATGGCTCAGGAATGAGCTGAGCATCAGTTCTGAGTGGTGAGCAATTGTGCATCACTAGTATATTCTTTCATTATTATTGTTTTTATTTTTATCTTCTGTTCTATCAAGCTGTTTTTTTCTCAACCCATGAGTTTTACAGTTTTCTTTTTGATTCCCTCCTGTGTCCCACCAGGGGTGTGGGGAGAGCAAGCAAGTGGCTGTGTGGTTGATTTAGTTGCTTGCCAGGTGGAACCACAGCAATCCAATGAGCCATCTCTGTGGTTCACTGCAAGAACAATGTCATGCTCTAACCCCAAGCATTGGGGTAGGAAAAGGGTAGAAGTAATAGCTTTTCAAATTTAATTAGTCTTTTTGAAATTGGCTAGGATGCTCAAACAACTGAGAAATAGAACAATTCTGTTTTAGTAATACAATTGCATGTGAAAGCAGAGTAGGTAGCTTAGTAACATATGTGGGAAATAGGGGACTGGAACTAAATACAAGAAGGAATCATGTCAACTGTGGGTAGAATTCCTAGACTCTGTGTGTTAATCAAAGGAAGAAAAGTTGGTAGTGTAAACACTCGCTGTCTGGAAACAAAGGTATCTTTCCAAATTTTTGCTTTAGGAAACAAATGGGTTGCTTTGCTTATGCTTCATAACTCAGAGCATGTAGGCAAGGGAGTTTGCTCAAAACATGAGGCTGAGCTTTGTCTGCTTTACAGTAGACAAATGTAATCAGGAGGTAAGAGGAGCAGAGGTACTGTATTCAGAGATGCTTGTCTTCAAGAAAAGGTAAAAACATTCTGGTTTTTGCACCCTTTACTGTATGACAGGGCTCCACTGGCAGGACTTCCAACAAGGGGGAAAAAAGAGGAGGAGCCTTAATGAGAACTTGTACCAAAAATGCGTTTCTAGTGCATCTGTTTTAGTACAGATTATTCAGACTTTTATAGTTCTATGGAAATTCTTTAAACTAGGTAAGTTTTCTGTGATTCCAACCCTTATCCTGTGTGCTTAGAAATTTGCTAATCTACATTGCATTCACATCTGTGTCTCAGAGTTTCTGGAAAGGGAGGGCTCTTCTGCTATGAGCTAGGAAAAGGTGAACACGCTTGACTGTCAGTCTAGAGAAACCCCCCAGCTCAGACTGACAGCTGGTGCACATATTACTCAGATGACTACAGCTATTCAGTTCTCGGTAAGCTGCCTACTGCCTACTTATCTGCCTCTTCCTTGCCAAATGTTAATTACACAAATGTCTGTGTCTCTGTCAAGTGTATATGTTGGGATTGTGGAGCATTTGACTCAATACTAGATGTGTACTTTATCAGTCATCTGGCCTGCTGTCAACAAAGTCCTTATTTCCACCTAGCACATCAAACTGGGGATGAGAAATGCCTCCCTAAAGATTATGTGCTTGACAGTTTGCATGGGATGTAATCAAACAATGATTCTCACATTTGACAGCAAGGGTTTTTTAAAAATCTGATAATGTGTGAAAACAGCAGTCTAATATTGCTCTATGGTCTTCATCATTGATAGCTGTTGTGATTCTTGTCCTTTAAAGCTAAATTATAAGGGGGTTTCAGACATTAATTATGAGTTGTCTGTAGCTTGCATAATGCCATTCACCTTTTTTGGCATTATTTCAGGTTGAAAAGGAAAGAATTCAGAAATATCTCCCTCTACTTGGTAACCTGCTGTTTAGAAGTATTCCTATTACTTGTCTGACTCAGGCTGAGTAACATAATTTTAAATCTTATGTATTTAAGATATGTAAGAGGTGTTTCCAGTTAAAGCCAGCTGAAAACATAAATGTTAAACCACCCCCCTTGCCCCCCAAAAACCCAAACCAAAACACCACCCCACCCCCAAGAAAAAAAAAAAATTAAAATCAAGGGTTTGATCTGTTGTTGGGGGATCAGTCTGGACAAATTCTATTGGGGTCACAAGTTTAATGGACTGGGAGACTTCACTTGCGTATTTATAATGTATCAGAAAGTTCTCCCCAGCGGGTTATAGCTATCTTCCTTTAAAGTGAGTATGTAAACTGATAAGCCAATAGTAAGATGAGCAGTAGTCTGAACCTGAGTTTGTTTACAAAGTGAATTACTGCATGTTAACAGTATATATTTACTCTGCTAGCTGTTTTGCAGTAGCCCTACATGTTCTCTTAAGAGCGTTTTTCAATGAGAAAGGTGCACAGTGGAACAGTGTCATTCGCTGAACATTTTATCTAGCCATGTATAGCCTGGCACTGAAGAGTGACCAGCTGTGACTCCCAGTGCAGCACTGCTGGGATGCAACGCTGTTTGTTAGTTCAGAAAACCTGATGGTGGGACCTTTTGTACTGTGCTGCATTGAGATCAGAGCTTCGCTTTGCTTCTGGTCAGAGCTTGCTGAAGGACACCTGCACCATCTTTTATTGTAAAGAGACACCATCAGCATGGAGCATCTTTGTGTGGTGTACTGGCTTTCTTTTTGAAGTAAAATAAACAATAAAGAGCATTGCCTTACCCTGGTGTAATGGTCATGCTGTAGAGTCACTCCTCAGCTTCTCTGCTGAGAAGAGTTTAGCAAAAGAGGTTTTGTCGACTGTAATTTTCTAACTTTTAGATTTTATAAAATCTGAAAAAAAGAGACATCTGGTGTATGACAATCCATCTCCTCTCTTACAATGTCTGCATATCTCTTAAGCTTAATACTTAGCAGTATTTTAGTATTTTTCTGACAAGTGTCACAATTAAAAATCATGTAATTTCTCAGGTTAGAGGAAGGGAATGTTCTCCCACCGAAAACAGCTCTTTGTTTTACTTTATATTTTTCTGTTGCCAGTATTCTGGCTGACAATGGAAGTCATGACTCTTTATGAATTTTAGTTGAGCCTGTGTTCCACTATTTTTCCCAAATAAAGCATTTCCAGCAGAAACAGACCAAGAAGATATGTACTCTTCTGTGGACTGTTCCCTGTAGTCAGATCTGTCTGTGGAGCCTTGAAAAAAGCAAAGAAATTTGCTGAGCAAATGCACTGTATATCAGCTTTTAGAAAGAAACCTTATTTTTCTCACCTTATCCAAGGAGAGAATCCTCTTTTTTATTTATTCTTTTCATGTTACTGTTTACAGGAAAAGCTTTCCATGGGAGGTCATAGTCTCTCAACATTTGAAATTGTAAATGCTAAAAGGAGGAGGAGGAGATTATGTACAGAGGGAGAGGAACAATTTGCTAGTTGGATTAACATCCATGAATAAATTCCTTAGCATGCCTTAGGGGGAAAAGTCAAAAGGACTGAATTTTTACTTAATGACCAGTGGATATTAACATCAGTGAGCAGCTAAAATGAATAGGTATATGAAGCTCTGTATTCAGCTGTAGTGATTGCTGCCCAGGCTTTGAATCTAATCTGGTCAGATTTTCAATCCTTTCAAAGTAATTGTGAAATGAATTGCATTCAGCAGTCTTAAAAAGTATACCTTGAGCATGCCCTGTTAAAATAGGACACATTGGAATCATCCTACTTTCAGTCTTAAGCAGCCTTAATGCACTTGCATTTAGGACTGTGTTCGTTTACAGAAGAAATTAGGTCCTATTCACAGACTTCTTCTGAAATGAACTTTTAAAATTGTTTCAGATATTAGTAAAGTGTCCAAAAGTGATTTTTTTTCTCCCTTGTACTTTTATTACCTAGATTAGCTGTTAAGTCACACTGATCAGAGGGGGAACATGAGCAAGAAACTTCAATGAAAAGAAAGCATTAAACTGAGACGCGGGGATATGTTCCAGTTTTTCTGAGGATGAGCCATAGGTCTACCTTTGCCTTCACACTGTTTGCCCTGTATCAGGACTGCTGTCTTTGTTGTATGCCTATATGGTGCCAATCACAAGGACTAGAGACTTTCTTAACTATAGGCATTAAAGAATAAGAAACCATAACAGTAACAAGCATTACAGCTACTAAGTCTGAAGGCAAGTTGAAAGTATATCTTCAGTCCCATAGAACTGAAGTAGTGTTGAAATGAGACCTTCTAAAAAGAATAATTTCTGCCACAATTTAAAGGTGTGTTTGTTGGAAATTATCGAGTTAGTCAACCTAAAGCTTTCAATCATAAAGGAAATCCTGTAGTGCTAAAGGCTGATGTGGGTCTTTGCCAGCTGAATTCCATGGCCTTGGAAATTTTCAAACCTCTCTGGGTAATCTGTTACTTTTCTTAACCACCTCTACCATAAAGAACACTTTTCTTAGGCTTTTCCCTTATTGTAATTTGTGACTACTGGTCTTTGTGCTTTTGTGGTGTCCCTTTGAGAACAGGACCCCATTCCCTCACCTTTTTTCACATGCTTACGTGATCTAGCCCTCTACCAACCTTGTTCCACTGTACACTCTCTGGTGGAGAGACTTGGGAGACCCACAACTGGATATGGTATTCCAGATGTGGTCCCTCAAGTGGTCTCTTCTCTCTTTTAAATTTCTCTTTCCAGAGTGTCTATTTGTCTTTGTCTCCTGGTATTATGTTTTCTTAGGTAAAAGTTGATTCAATAGACTGGACTAGTATTTAGTCAGCTGCAATTGACACTGTCGTCATGAAAACAGTAATCCTTAGTTGAAAAATCTTACAGTGATATCAGGATTTATAAGGACAGAAAAATTAAATTACCTTCCAGATTCTGTCCTCACAAAGGCAAAGTAGGGCTAATCTGGCAAGCATTTCTTAAGCTACAGAACATCCAGTAGCAATGCATTTCCTTGGGATTTGGGCTCTGACTGGAACAAAAAATATCAGAAACACAATTCACCATAATGTTGATAGCAATGACTTAATCAGGAGGTGCTAGAAAATTTTACTGTTCTGTTATCCAGTTGTGCTGAACTGATGTGAGGTAAATTAACGAGTTCTGCCTGTGCAACAGCTTCTAGAGCAGTTTATGGCTGGTGGAATTGTGATAGAGGTAGATTATTACTTTGAAGATGACCTTATCCAAACTTTTCTTTTAATCTGTATTGTGAATAAATAGTGAACTTGCATCTGCCGGAGGGCAAATTTGGCATCTGCCATTAGCACCACATTCTCTTATTAAACTAAATATATATAACCTCTCCATGCGTTTAAATGAGGAAATACATCAAAGCCATCCCATAGTTATGTTTCATTTCCAGTTAATTCAATTTAAAGTTGTTATTTTCAGTTGTGTTAAGTATCAAACCATAAGACATCTTAGAACCTCTTAAGGTGACAAGTCCTTGATATCCCAGCAATAATTTTGAAAAGCTTGTGTGGTAGCATGCTCTTTGTTTTCTAGGTCAGCTGTTTCTCCAGTGCGTACAAATATCCAGTAGAATGCACATATTTCCTACCTTTAAGAAAGCCACAAGTACTCTGGCAGCACCTGAGCTGTGTACAAAACTGGTCATGTAGGCTAAAGATCATAAAAGTTTCTCCAGGCCTCTGTGCCATAAATAGCAGACGTTTGGTATCTGAAATCAAAGGGTTGCTATAAAAAGATGCCTCTAAGCCTGTGGAGTATCCATGTCATTCGACAGGAGGGTTTATTTTTGGCATGAGCGTTGACACTGCCACTTACAATCAGGGCAGATAGTTACTGAACCGTGAGCTCCAGGAGCAATGTTGCACCAAGAGCACTGTGACTCTCACGTGAGGAAAGCCAGGGAGCGTTACTGTCTGAGCTTCCTATCTTAGAGAAGAATGATAATTATATAACACAGAACTATGTTGTTCTTGGTGAAATCTTCCAAGATCTGCATTTCCCAGAACAACTCAAAGGCCCTATGTGTGGTGACCCTTTCTGTAGGCCAGAAGGGCAAGATGCTGCATTGTTTATCAGTCAGCAGTGGTTGTTCAAGTGTCAGAAGACATGTTCATTACCCAAGAGCAGAGTTTGAAGGCTTTCAGTTATCACAGCCTTTTTTGGCCCCCATACTTGAACTCTGGAACAGTTGGGGGGTTTTGATAGCTGAAGTAGAAGACAGTATTTAGAAAAAAAAATTGTATCTCTTTACTTTTCTGGTCCTCAGTATCTTTGTATTTGAGGGTTTTGCAATCTTCCTCTGAAAATGTTTTCAGCAGCAAACTGAGGCACAGACAACCCAATTGCTTGTTCAAGGTCACAGAAGAAATCTGTGATGGAGCAGGATGTGAACACGAGTTTCCTGCGTGTGGCTGTCCTGGGCAGGACTGCCAGCTTCTGACAAAGGGTACCCGTTGGTGTAAGACTTTATTCTGACAGATAGGCTGAGTCAATTTATTTTGCTGGACTTCTGGAGTGCAGCTGTATCCAAATGCCGTCTTCTGGCCAGAACGTGCTGCAAATGGGCAAGATGCCACAGCAGTGTGCTGGGGAAGAAGACACAACACTGAGAGAGCAGAGTGCAGGCTGGCAGCTTCCTGAGCGCTGCTGCCTACTGTAAAGCGGGTGTGGTGTGTGGGTGCCTGGGCAGAAAAGGACTCCTGGTGACCCCTAGTCCCTAAATTCCACAGGTACAGTACAAGATAGGATTTAGGCCTCAGTCCTTTTCCTATTAATTGAAACTAACAACATATCCAGCTTCAAATTCCAGTTTCTCACTGAGGCTGAGCACGTCAGGTGGGCCTCAATGCATAGCAAATAGGCAAAAACCAGCTGATGATGCCACAGTAAATATTTTGTATTTCATACTATGTGCATATATTCTGCTTTCAGGTTATACAGTTGAATATATTTGCTAAGTTTTGTAATTAAGTGATATACACATTCTTGGATTCTCAGAGGGATCCGAGTCCCCTCATTCATTTACTGAGGCTATATCTAGCTCTTGCAGATGGTAATAACGAACTGCTCCTGCTCTTCTTTTTTTCTCTTAATAGTTTTTTTAAATAAGGCTTTCCCTGCTCACTGTTCTTTTCTGATCCTCGTGAGCACAGCAGATCACATCTTTTTCCCTTGGATACACTGTGACGTATTATTTAATGCATCTTTTTAGGATATATAGTTTGTTCTGCCTTGGCAGCCAAATTTGAAAAGCCTTCTGCTATTATGTAGGCTGCCTGGGAGTTCTGCAGAGATTTGCAATGGTTGTTTAAGTTCAATTCCCACCACACTCTCTGGCAACATTCCTACCACGCACAGACATTTTCTACAGCACAGAGACCACAGAAAATGTCACAAAAATTACAAGAAACAAAGTGCGTGGGGGACTTTCCTCTTTCCCACAGATTATTAGAAGTAGAGACATAGTCCTTTGTTTCTGCAGGGTTCTGTTTTCATTTAGAAAGACTTGTGTTGCTTCTGTTTCTCTTGGTTACATAAAATCCTTTTTAAACATTGAAAATATTTGCATCCAGTCCTTGCATTTATTACTCTATTTGCCTCCAGCTTTGATGTTACCATCTTTAAAAGATCAGTTTTTTCCTTATGAAATAATTAGACTAAAATAAATCTTAGTAGTGCAAGTACAGCTTGCAACTCTACCAAAGTTAGTGAATTAAATGAATTCAAAATCAATTTACTCAAAGCAAAAGTAGACTGCAAATACTGCTGACAACAGTTTTTCTGTTACAGGTTGGTAATACAAATCTCTTTCTGAACAAACAATGAAAAAATTAAACAAGTCTAAACCAAATACAGTTAATTTGCCCCTGAATTCCCATAAAATGAAACCCTTGCCAAGTTTCCAGGGAATGTGTTTGATAAGGACTGGGTATCCTTGTGACCTTACTAAATACTCCCCCAGTGTGGGAATACATCTTACACACTGTGCCCAGTAAGAATAGTAACGTTGCTAACTTTATAACAGATAGCTAAAAACAGACTACTTCACACCTTGTGTCAATTATTCCAGTATCTAGTGGATGATGTGCGAAAACTAACCTGTGAGACCAGAAGTTTGATTTAAAAATGAAAGGGTATGAGAAGAGTGAGCTCAAATGATGACTCTTGGGTAATTAAAACAGTGTAATCTGGCTCCTTTCCAACTCTAAAGTTACGCATGAGGGTTTACGTTGCAACTCAGCCCATTAATGATGAATAATTGGGTAGACAACTGAGGAGCTCACATCACCTTCTTTCCATAGTTTGCTGATGGAAAAATAGCACTTCAGAGGTTAAAATTTGAATGACACAAAAAGTATAGATGGTATCACAAAACAAAAATAGCACTAAAATACCCTTTCACATTACGCTGGGGTCTAGGAACACCCCTCCTTTCTTCTCTCCCAACTTCCCATTTGTTTCATATTTTTAATGGACTGTGACACTGCAGAACAGGTATAGATACATGGGTATAGAGGCCTGAATGCTGTGTTGACAATGGCAACAGCATTATTAGTTTGTTTAGAAACTTTGTTAACCCTGTTTCTAAATCATGCACATAAGGCTGTTTAATTCTGGATGTGTAAATTCTGCTTTATAATACATTAAAGACACTTCCTAAAATGTTACAGTTAATCCCAGGTATATTGTTAATTTAATTTATTGTTGAAAATAACTTTGCAGGTTTTATCTGTGGTTGTATTTTCTTGACAGCAGAGTTCACTTCATAATAGGGCTTGGCAATTGTGTAGTAAACTGAAAAATAGATTGAAAGGGTACTGTTTGTTCTTGGATTGATTAGATAGCCAGCAAACCAGTTAACAGAGCTTACTGTGAATCTGCTGTCTAAAATAGACTGGGACATTTTATCAATACATCCGTTTTTTAAAATTGGTCGAGATTGTGATGTCTTACAGAATGCACTGGCATTGCTTATGTTTTGGAATAGTCTTGACCCCAAAGTTCTGTCTGTATTTGATGTTTCAGTAAAAACCTGTGATGACTCAGTGATAATAAAAGTTGTAATAGAATTATGAATCTTCTTTGGTTTTGACAAAGCTCAGACAAAATTTTCAAAATGACTATTACTGAGTCTGAGTTTCAGAAATTCCTGCTTCACACTTTGGGAGTGAAAATTCAGACCAATCTTTGCCAATTGGCCTACTTCAAAGCACAAGGGTACTTTAAGTTTACATGATGACATAGTTGAAGGAAAAGAAATATATGTTAGTGTTTACAATGTATTTGCACTGAAACCAGGTATGACCAGTGATACACATATTTTGTTTTAAAATCTCCATGTCTTTCCTGCTATGTTGCTTTTCTTGAGGATTTGGAAGTTCTTAAATGTCACTGAAATATTTTGTCACAGCAATATTATTTGGTGTTCTCAATATAAACATTTAAGAAACGTGATATTTGCACAACAAAGTAAGTTTTCACTGCAAATTCCTGTCCTGTGGCTGAATAGATAGCAAGATACTGTATTTTGTCACAACTTTGAGAGGAAATTGATATTAAAGTGTTAGAATTCAGATATTCTAATCCTAAATCACTCACATTCTAAAACATTCTCTCATATTTTCTAAAATGCATGCTCTCTCAAACATCAGGAAAATTTCAATCAACTGAACTGTTTACCTTGGCTTTTCAGGTTGTTTTTTTTTTAATGCAATGACTGGTTTTGTTTTTAAAAAGATCAAATGTATCAAGATGATTTGGCAAACAAAATATAATTAACTATAACTATTCCTCATGACTGTATGGTTTCTTTCCATGTTTACCTCAGCTTTCCTGTAGATATAAGAGAAAGATGCTCACTCTGCTAACAATGGGATTTTAAAAATATTGCTTGATATAGTGCTATGCCATGCAGATATAATTTTCAACTGGAGTCTGCAGTGTTCTGGGAATCCTTGCATAATCTGGAATGTGCTATAAATAGAATATGCACTCAATGGAAGGAAAGCGTGACTTATTTTGTAAGTATATGCTTGCCACAGATCCAGCTTCCATCCAAAGTCAAATTGCTCTTGTCAGGGCTGCCAAGCTGTCAGTTAGGCAGAGAAAGCTCTTGTAATGTGCAAGGTGACTTTTCAGACTAAAGGGAACAGAGGAGGGAGGAGGTTTCCCTTCTGCTGCGTAACTGGTTTCAGTCCTTTTACTAGGCTGTTTATATCTCCAGTTTGAGATACTCTCCCACAGGGAGATGACTGTTCAAGAAGGTGAGTGAGACACTGTCCTTAGTTAGTGTCTTTGCTGATACCAGGTCTACCACTGAAAAGAGCTAAACCTTTGCAACACAGAGTAATGAGGACGTAATGAACAATTGTACCTTCAGCCTATTTCTGTGTGCCATTCACAGCTGCTGATTTGACAGAAGATGTGGTAGGTCTTCCTCAGGAAGGAGCCATGTGGAGACCTCTAAAGCCCCTTGGACACCAGTTCCTAAGACAGGGTGCAGCTCCTAGCAAGGGAGGCTTCAGGCTTCTCATCCCCAATTTACCAGACCTGGTGGCTGCAACAGGGAGAGGAGGCAGTAGCAATGCAAGAAACAGTCTCCAGGTTTCTGTTGGATTGCTAGCTTGTTTACATTTTTTAAGTGTTTGAAGGGCATTTTTGGATGAAGAAGGGGGATGTTTTTCACTTTCTCAGATTGATCTCATCACATTTTATCTTCCTTAGGTTCTTCTGAATCTTTCTGAATCCATGCAAGTGACCTGCTTTTCCTGTCACTATGGAAAGCTCTGAAATACAAATCTATTTTCTGTCTTTCTACTCACTCTGGGAAAGTTGATCCCCTCGTCTCACTCTTGGTGAATGCTTCTTGGTCAGGTCATCAAATAATTCCAAAGTTTTCATTCCCAATAAGCTGAAATGAAAAAATAAGGGTTTTTTAAAATATAATTTTACCAAAATGCCAAAGTATCAAATGAAATAATCTTAAATGATAGGGAGATGGACTCACTGAATGAGGTAAAATGTTACTGTGTAGCTAAAACATTACTACAAAGCAGTGCCTCTTGATGACTTAAGAGGTTGTGGTGAGATCACTGCAGTAGAGGGAATCCTTATGAGCCTGAAAATGATATCCCAGCTCTAGCGCACATCTTTTCTTTCCTGCCAGGAAAATTTTGTATAGCTGCACCACTTGTCTGAACTATTTCTATTTTTAATAGGCCTCTTGAACTTACTGGCAGTTGGTATTACTGAAAGCAGACCTTATCCTACTGCACCTTATGCTTGGGTGCATTTGGGCACATGTCCAACTCCAGAGGGAACCTAAGACCTCTTCTGCAAAACTGCTCAGATGTGAGCTGGACTACAATGGCATTCTGGAACAATGTTACAATGTACCAGGAATCCCACTAATATGTTTGGACACAGTTTCCAGACACCTGGTTGCTACTGGGAGGTATTTTGGTGTTTTTCACAGCTCAGTGTTTTTCTCACATGCAAAGAGGATCAACCACCAATTTCAAATGAGTCCTGTAAAAATACCACCTCTGGAAAGGAGAGCTGTATAATCACAATTCTAAGTTACTAGAACAGAGTCATCAGTGTAAAAGTGATGTAAAAATTTGCCTTTATGGTATGATTTACAAATTTTAAAAGTAAAGAAATACTTCATTACTTGAAAGATTGGAATCCCCCAGAAACATTTATAAATCTGTTCAGTTTTGGGGCCCTCACTGCAAGAAAGACATTGAGGTTCTGGAGTGTGTCCAGAGAAGGACAACCAGGCTGGTGAAGGGGCTGGAGAGCAAATCTTAAGAGTGGCTAAGGGAACTGGGGTTGTTTAGCCTCGAATAGAAGAGACTGAGGGGAGACCTTATCACTGCCTACAATTACCTGAAAGGAGGTTGTAGAGAGGTGGATGTTAGTCTCTTCACCCCAGTGACAGGAAATAGGACGAGGGGGAATGGACTCAAGCTGCACCAGGGCAGGTTCAGGTTAGACATTAGGAAAAAATTCTTCACCGAAAGTGTTATCAGGCACAGGAACAAGCTGTCCAGGGTGATGGTAGAGTCACCATCCCTGGATGTATTTAAAAGATGGGTAGGATGTGGCTACAGTTGGATTTGATGATCTCAAAGGTCTTTTCCAACCTTCTCCTGAATTACCATAATCTCAATTCAAGCAGCTTTGCAGTAATGTTTTTTTAAGAACTTAGTAGAAAACCCAAAGTCCTTATAAACTCATATAAAGCTGTATCCTTGACAGAAGCCAATATCTTGGCTTCACTTACAGTACCGGGAATGTGAATTCCAAAATAACATATGACTGATAACAGGTCATATCGAACTGGAACACATTCTTTTCCATTTTATCATGTATATGAGTTTTCAAAGAAGGTCAGTCAGTTGCTGTAACCACAAGAGAGATTTCCTGCATGAAGTAGGACTGGGAACTAAAACTTCGTTAGTCCTAAAAGAGACCAGAGTTAACCAGGGTTATTGAAACTAAGTCTCCCTTTTTAGTCTTATTGTATCCAGCTCTGGAAATTTTCACATGAGTACTTTTGTATTTTGCTGAGCATCTTTAGCAATGGTGACAGCAAAGATTGTGTTCTTTATCAGTTTTGCCTGTGCTCAGATTGTAATGCACTCAGGTTGTACTTGTAAAGGGGCCCAAGCCACAGTGAAGTTTTTATTTCACTTGATGAGCCATGAATGTTAGGAAGCTATTGTTTTCTTCAGAATGATTGCTTGGCTAGTATTTAGAAAGAAAGACCAGATCCTTGATTAGTAGCACAGAATTCCTTCCACTTGCCTGTGCTTAGACCCATGATCAGATCATAAACAACCACTTATTTTGATTTCTCAGAAAAAGAATTTGTGGGTTAACAGAAATCTCTAGTCTACACAAGAATTCAATGTCAAAATCCTATGCCCTTTAGCAGTCTTGATTTGTACACAGTTGTTTTTCCTCATCAACTGTTCTACTGTTATAATGTTGGAGGGGAGGAGTGCATTATATAAAGAAAAATTGCCACTTGAGGCTGGATGTACTTATGAGATTATTAGTTCAAGGAGAATCTGCTTCAAGTAAACCCACTCACAATATAAACAAATATGTTGCAGTGATTTCCTCTTCACCTAACCAACATGGTTTTATTGCTTTAAAATGTATACAACCTGGGTTTTGGATCTATTTAAACCCCACAACAAAACTATGTCCAAGTATCTTCACACGTGGCTCTACTGAGTTTATAACCACTTTGTTCCATTATGAAAGGTAATATGTGTTTTATGAAATCAATATATTGAATAATTCTTACCCATCATTATCAGATAAATACTGTTACTGAAAGATTACACAATTTAAATAAAGCCATTAGAAAGAGAATTTGCCTTTCACAGAACATTAACTGTTAAGGGATGGTAGAGGGGTGAAACTTAGTTTATAGCAGCCCTGAAATCAGAGGCAAAAATTTTCTGGAGGGAGGTTGGATGGCTTTCAATGTGAAAGCACAGAGATAATGCTCATTGACCATGGCAGATCTATGCTATTCTTTCCAGGGTGGCCCAAGAACACCATCAAGACCAAGCTCAGTGACCATGCCAACAATCAGCCCACAAGCACAACCGTCAGGCCCTCTGAATCACACAGGGACAAGTATGCCCAGCAGCTTAACAAGGCTGGTAGGCTGCCTGGCATGCCTGGGCTGGCTGCCTGCAGCCTGCCTGCCAGCCCGGCTCTGCAGCAGTGTGCAGCAATGGGCACTGCAGGCAGCTGCTGCTCAGGAACCACACCAGTCTCAGCACTGCCCTGCAGACAGATGTTTTGGAGTTGCACAGACAGAACCTACAACAACAAGCTGTTGTCAAGATATGCAGGAGTCTCTCATTAAATAAAAATAAGTTAGGTAGATACAAATGGGTTTATCATTACTCCAAAATGGAGACCCATTAGCAGCTTGATACTAATGCATTCATAGAAAATTGTTGTAGTCAGTCTCAGCTGATCATCAAGCTCATCCCTCAGCCACACCACAAGAAAACGATACTGTGCTTTTCCTCACTGGTGTCCTTAAAGACTTTCAGCACTGGAGACTAAAGTCTTCCTAAGTTAACTGTTCTGGGATTTCATTATTATCATTGGAAAGCTTTTCTAATGTCTAACCTGATTTATTTTTTTTCTGCCATTTAGACTTTTGTTTCTTTTCCTGTCCATTCTAGGCAGAATTTCAGTACTTTCTCAGTTTTCAATACTTTGAACAATAGATTCCCATTTTGATCATTCCTGCATAGAAATTAAAAGATCCCTCATGCAGCCCTCCTCTGAATTTTCTTAATCTCTGCAACAGCTTTCTTGAAGTGTGGCCCCCAAATCTGAGGTCCAAAATGTATTCTAGACAAAGTTGCACCACTGCAAAGTAAAGTAACCGGTTATTTCACAGATATCTTCTACACTACACTTCCATTTAAAGCTCTCAGGATCCTATCCTCCATTTTTTTGTAGCTGTATTAACAATGTTGACTCAAGCCCAGCTTGTGAATCACTGAGACTCACAGGTTCAGTGTTAGTGTTGACTTATCATGTATTCACCATCTTTAGCTTTGCAGTTGACTATTTTTGTTTGGAACAGTATAGCACTTACTCCTATTGACCTGCTTTTCTTTTCAGATTGTTTTCCAATTTTATACCACACACTTGCAGTCTCTCCCAGCTTGTTAACATTTGCAAATTTAATGAGCACAGTCTCTATGACATCTTCCAAGTCACTACCAAAACCAGTAAGCAGTACGTGTCTGGATTAGACTTCTGCAGAATCCACTATAAGCCCTACCAGGAATCACTGAAGATGGCAAGTTTAATATAGTTTCCAAATGGTCCTGGACCCATCAGCAGCTTCACTTAAAAGACACTTCGTTCTGTGTAAGTTATGAGACAATGGCCAAAGCTTTACTGTAGCCTAGACATTTGACTGCTTTTTCTCCATTCACAGAGCTACTTCCCTTTGACAAGGAAATTAGATTGTCTTGACAGAATTTGTTCTCAATACATGCAGAATATCTGTGAACCTTTGGGGTTTCCCATGTGCTTATATATAATATCTTTGAAATTATTTCAGTATTTTTCCAGGAATTTTAATTAAGATGTGTGATTTATAACTTCCCAGCTGCTAATTGCTTCACTTTTTCTTAGAATAGGAACTACATTTCTTTTTTCACTTGGAACCCCTGGGTACCTATTTTCAAAGATAACTATCACGAGTTGTGGTACTGCTTCAGTTACTACTATAAATATCCTAGGATGACAAAGTTCAACAGGCCCAGTTGATATGAAAGCTCCCCAATACATATTTTTCCTTTTATAGGTTAAGATCTTACCCCTCCCTCACTGGTACTAATTATGTTAGACTCATGCTATTGCAACTGATCTTTCTTAAAAGGGTAACAAAAAAGCTGGTAAACACTCCTGCCTTCTTCAGAACTGCCATGTGTTGATCTGTTCCAAGTGATACTTGCCTTATATATATATTTTTACAAGCAGTGTATGGATATATTGCCACATACTGATAAGAAGAGCAGCTCCCATTCCAGGAGATTCTGCCCTAGAAAATGGTTTTTACTGCTCAGCTTGGCTGCTACTGTTCAGATTTCTTACAATGTAGATATAAAAAGCATTTCCTGAAGCACTCATGCTTTGAAAATCTCTGGCCCATCCTAATAAAAATCGTTGTCTTGAACTGAGAACATTATTGAATAGATTCAATTTATGTAATTTTGAAAAAGTGTCCTTACTTTAAACTGCATGTACTTAATTGTATGGTCTTCAAGCTACAGAAAAACATTTTTTCAGAGAAAAAAAGCAAGCAGAAATTAGGAGGTTATCTTGAGAGAGATCATGAATTTAATCACAGGATTGCTCACAAGAACACAGATGCTCAAGTAAGAGTCACGTGGAGGATGAAAACATACTCATCACTAGGTTAAATGGCATCTTTAATTGCTGTCCTTACTTACAAACAAAATTGAATCAGCAGAGAGGATTACAGTTTAGTTTGGTTTATAGCGTGAACAAATCCTGATCATATTTTAGCTATTTTAAACCAGATAAATGCCTGGGAGAATATTCTCCTATATCCTACGAGATATGTCCTGTATCCTCCTATGTAATGCAGAACATAACTGCAGTTATATTCTGTTTGGGACAGGAAATGTCTAATTTGGATTTATGTCCCTTAATTTTTACATATATGTAGCATTATGGGTTTAGTACACAAGTAATCAAAGAAACATTAGCTTTGCTTAGACAACCCCCTTCTCTCTGGTACCTGCCAAGCAATAACAGTAGAAATTGTGGGGTTATAACAACCTGAGATACTGCTTATTTCTCCTGAGTCTTACCTAGTTCACAATAAAGTCTTAAGCAAACATGATCAAGTTATCAAATGATACTACTTTATCAGATGTTCCACAAGAACTTCAACCTGTGTGGAATTATGAGCGGCCTTCAAGGCCAGATTCTGTAACATATCCATTCCTAAAGTTTAGCATTTGATGTCAGAAATAGACTTCATAATCCAGTGCTACAGGAGAATCTGGAAGAGCCAGCAGAAGGGATCTGGAGAGTCGCAGGCTGAGCAGGAAGCTGTGTGCTATTTTCTAGGGAAGTAGCAGACAAGATGGTTTTAACACTGCATTGCAAGCAATTTTATTCTCTGCAGTCAGAGAGGATCTTCTGTCCATTCAGGTTCCACAGCCCTGATTCCTCTTACGAACGATACCACTTCTGCCCGTTCACACACAGAACAGAGCAGGGCTTCCTATTTAATCCTGAGAGGTTCCTTGAGGTAATGTGTTGGTAGTATCTCTTTTTTTGGTAAAGGCAGATACTCAGGAAGGATGTATAGAAATGTGTGTTATTTATCCTTTTGGCTTAAAATATGTGAGAGTGGAAGAGCTCAAGACTGATTCCCATATTCAGAATTGTTCTATCTTTATGGCCCTATGCAAAAGCAGAGAAAATTGGAACAAAAAACTTCAGGCATCTCCAGATGGTTTAAAAAAAATTGAAATTGCTGTTTTGGTGCTGGGTTTCAAATTAAGCCCATTTTATTTTAGGTACCAAAGACCTGGATTCTCAGAGATTTATCTTCCTAATATCTGTTTGCCTTCCACAAGAGTTTTTAATGAGTGTTAAGTGCCAAGATACCCTCATAAATCTGGGAAAGTGAAGTCTTTGATTTGCTTTGAGCAGTTTCAAGCAAAAACTGTGCATTTTGCAAGACCATTCTTGAAGTGTCAAGGTAGGGACAGAATTATGTTTTGTCTTCCCTATTTGATTGCTTATTACAAATTTTCTTCAATTATATTGGTTACATGTTCTTCATCTGTATGAGAACACCCTGCAATTGGAACTTTACTGTTTCAATGTATCCTGGATTAGCCTAGGTTACTTGTTCCCTTCTGAGTTGTTTATGTGCTGTTCCCTTGTCTTTGCTGTTGGGCAAATGCTAAAAATAAGAATTTGCTTATCTAATTTGTATGGATCTTCACAGTGTATGTGATTTCACTGTCTCCTTTCCCCTCGAGCAGTGGACAGATTTTCCAGACCTTATGACTATGGACTATGCATTCATTGCTGTCGTAAGTCAGAGGATTTTTCCTTTCAATACTGACATGTCAAATTAAGACACCCCAGATTTTTCCATAGGGAAGAGTTAGAGATTGCAGTTTCTGTTTGTTCTGATTGGGCTCTGGGCCCACTAACTCTGATCTAACTATATTTATTTCCAATCCTGGAAATCTAATTAACACCTTGTAATGTTGTTTATTGTAAGTGTGCCTAAAAACTTACTGGTACTTAAGAACTGCTTTTAAAAATTTTTCTGTAGATTAGATGGGTAAATTGTATTTGCTGTCAGATTAATAACTTGCATGACAGGAGAAGAATCAGGGTAAGCTTCCCTTTGTTGTCAGCCCCTATGCTAAAAGCTTTGCTAGAGATGCCATCTCAGAGAAAGATCAGGTTATTCTGCCTTTAAGCCTGTCCTGTCATCGCCCATTCTACCAAAACAGCTCAATATAAGTTCCTGCTTGTCAACTGCAACATTGTTTTTGGAAGAAGGAACTTCAGTACAGCAGTCACCAAGTGGGCTTTTTCTGATATGGTTTGGATTTACTCAAAATAGGCATATATTGAAATTATCTTTATCATTAATCAGTAAAAAGTTCTAAAGTGTAACCTCTGGATGGTAGTTTCAGACACAGAGATGGTTGTTTAAAGTTATGCAGACACAGTCCTTTACATACCCTTGCACATACCCAAAATATGTAGCCAGTTTAATTCCCATTTTAAAAGGTCCACTACAAATTATTTTTCACAGCAGGTAGTATGATAGTCAGTGCTGGTGTTTACAGTACTGAATATAGTTCTTAGGACTACCTTCTTGTATATTTTCTCTTATTAACTCAGATCAGTAAAAGAGGTTCTATACCTTTAGAAGCTTACAGATGTAAGGGAGGATTAAAAATACATTTTCTCTTCTTTCTGTATGCATCATTCTTTTTTGAGTTGAACCGAGGAAATAATACTGCAAAAAACCCAACAGAGCAGTTAACTTACATTGTGACAGTTTGAAACGTTGCATGCTGGCTGCAGCTGGAGAATTACTTTATCACAGAGTGTGGAGCACAAGTAGAGTAAGCAAACACAGCAAATCAGAGCACAAAGAGCTATCAGGTGACAGTGCTGGCTTGCAAGGACCACAGGCCTGTGATGGTCTGGGAAGACTGGAAGTTTGGTCAGGGCCAAAGAAGAGAAAGGAATTCCTTGTGAACACCGTAAAACCAGCTAAGGAAACAATCAAAAGCAAAGGATATGGGCTACACAAGGACATAAATGCACTGTGAAATGGAGAAGATAATCAGGGCTGAGTGAAGAAGAGAGAGGATTCTGGAAGACTCTAACCTACGCCCAAAGAGCATGCAAAAAATCAGTGATAGAGCAAGTATTCTGGGCTTATCCGGAACTGTACTTTTAAATGACTTAACAAGCATATGTATGGACATATTTACTTCCATGATTACTTTCTTTCATGGTCAGAAATTTGTATCTGGAGGAGCAGAACTGATACTGAATTTGAATAACAAGCTTCTGGTCAGCAAATGCCATAGAGATTTCACAAGTGCCTCCACACACACACACAAAGCTGCAGCCAACCTGGGTCAAAAGCAGTTTAAGAGAATAGGACCTTAACATACAGGGACACAGTGTAGCACCCAGTTTAAGTGACTGCTGGCAAAACCTTGAGATTGAGAGTAGATCAGGTTCTGACCCTAGCTGCACCAATGTGAATAAAAATTAATTTTCAAGACTCAAACTGAATTTTTCAATCTCAGCTTTATCTTAGGATAACTGAGATGTCTTGAGGGAATAATGAAACATCTAACACATCTTGCAGACCTCTCTGACTATGATACAGTGGCAAAATAGCTCACTTAGAAGTGCTTGAGAGACAATACAACTCTAGCGAAGTATGTAGTATGTATGTTAGCATAGTATACAATACACTGACCAGTACCTTATACACTTCTGGGCACATTAGTATACTAAAATGTAGGAATAATCACAGAAAAGTTTAAAAAAGAAGGAAGCAATGGGAAAAAAAATATGATTAAAACAAAAATTATGTCCTGACAGTAAATTTTGGAGTTATTTGCAAGTTGATATAGCTTGTAGTATTTAAACCAAGGTAGACAAAACACTGTTCTTAACAACATGGATTGTTCAAAAAAATTAATGGCAATTTCTAGGCCATCTGAAATTATCCATAGCTTGCAAGAATAATTTCTGAAGGTATATATGTCTAAAGGAAGTATATCAACTATTCACATGGAGTCCCAAAGATTTAAAAAAATCTGTTCCATTAAAAACTGCAAGAAAAATAATGAGTAGCTGGAATTAGGTCAAGGCCTGCAACAGAATATTTAATTTGGCTTCAATGAAGGGGCCTGGATTTATCATTTGTTGTTAATCTAGGCACTCTGCTTGTCCTCATTTATCTTCCCTTCAGAGCTACTGAGAAGAGCTTCAGAAATACATTTCACCACATTGTGGAAATGGTCTATGCTCACAGCTAGTAATGAAGAAATAATGTAATTAATTGCTGTTATGTAATGGCACTTGGCAAATTAATGTGGACTGCTACAGTATAAATAAAAGCTAGTGTTCTTTCCAGGATGCTGCTTAGAAGCATCTTGACCAAAGACCTGGAGCATCCAAACCTTTGACTGGTGGTTTTTTTGGTTGGTTGGTTGCTTTGGGTTTTTTTACACAGAAAACATTGTCACCAATGACTGTTGGTTAAAGGTGTTCTAAGGAGGACTCCAGATATGAAAAGCTCCTGTATCGCTGCTGAATAAGGACAGTGCAGCTTGTGTACTGTACCCAGCTGCTTCTGTCACAGTCATGCAGCTCCTTAGTTCCTGTCATCTCTGCTAAGCTGGCAAGGGCATTCTGTTAATTCCACCAGCTCCTGGGGATGAGGCTACCCAGTGTGCTGCACAGGGAAGCATAAAGCACAACATGCTACTTTCCACTGAGTGCATTCCTTGTGTGTGGATATTAGGAATCATCTAAGTTAATAATCTAGACTCTTTAGCTGTTTATGCCTTTCCTCCACTGTACGGGAGGTTTAACCATAGCTACAGTCCATAAACCTACTTACTCAATTTAAGAGCCTTGCAAGGACTGCTGAACAACTGCAAGCAGACACACACGAGGGCATTTCCTGTGTGAGGCCTTACGCCCACCGAAGCACAGTGTGTTAGCAGAAAATCTGTGGTATCTGTGCTTGGTAAAGAAGGCTGCTCAGGGAGCGCTCACTTTGAGAGGAGCTGTGGGTGGGATGAAATCAGGAAGGGTGCCAGGCTACCCTGTGACTCAGAGGGGAACTCCCACCAACGTGGGGGGAATTCTGAGCCAAATGGCAGAAAAGCTGAGGCACAAATTGGGGGCAGCATAACTGCTCTGTCACACCCTTTGTAGATCTGAACAGATCCTAGCACAGCCGGATGGTATTAGTCAGCCCTTGCTTGTTATCATCCCCATCTTCATACTAAAATCTAAACAGAATTAATATTTTTATTTTTCTAAATGGGTCAACAAAACAATATCTTTCTATCCTCATGACTAAGAGATACAGGTAACCTCTTTGCCTTGGTTTGGGAAATTTTAGAGTAGATTAAATTATTTGTTGCTATTATTGCACACTTGCATCACAAAATAAATAATGAGGGTATTTTGAGGGGATGGCTTTTTTTATTAATTAACGCTCATATAACATTTCCAATATATGATCTTTAAATTTTTTATCTGCCCATTTACATTGATTTTTAAATTCCTTCTTCCTTTCCCATTTGAATAACAAATCCCAAATAACAAATTTAAACTATTTATAAAATGCATTGAGTTGGGGGTTTTGCTGATTACAATTTGAAGTTTACTCAGTTGTGAACCAGTAATTGTTTCTTTCCTGTTAATCCTACTGCAAACAGAAAACCAGCTGCATTGGTAAGATAAGCAATCAAATAAATCTGATTTTACACTGGGGATCCATTAACCTGTAATTTGATGTCCGATTATTTGCTTTTGACTACTTACTTTTTTATTGCTGGTATTTCCTTCCCTCCAGGATTTTTAGATTAGAGCTGCTCACCAGAAATCCCATGGAATAGTTTATAAACCCTTAATACTTGAATATTTACTGGCATCACAGCTCAGTAGCTGTGGTGCTGGATGTCCTCCCAGGCTCAACACTGCTGAGGGGACAGCCATGCACAGTGGATCTGGGTAGAGGGATGGCCACTGCTGCCTGGCTATAGCCTGCTTTCCTCATCTTCATGCCCTGAAGGATGCACTGCACCACAGACAAGAGCCAAGTGGTATCAGCAAGGATGGAGATGGCTGTCCCCTCTCCCTGATATGAACCATGCCGGTGGCCATGCAGGGCTCACTAGTGCAGGCCAGCACCAAGGCCTGTTACCACCCCCAGTGAGGCAAGGCAGCCATTTTCCCTGTCAGTGCCTAGCCTTGAGGCAGCTGATGCCACAGCCTGTGACCATCCCGTCCCAGCTAGGCCAAACAATCATCTTTCCCTACTCAGCAACTCACTCTAGAACAGCTAGAGCCTACAATCCCCACCAGAGATAGCTGTAAATGCCCTGAGGCTCTAATGGCTGTGACCAGCCTCGTCTGGGCCCCCCACAGACTCTGGGGTTTCGTTTAAGCTCAACATGGGCTGTTACTTCTTTGTGAAGTGTTAGTCTTCAGTTTAGCAGTGGCTGTCATTGCTACAGGTTTGTTTGTCTGCACCCTCACCTGTGGAGTGACTTTCTGCCATGGTCTTAGGCCTCTCCTTGCTGTGGACCTGCCTAGTGAGGTTGTTTTTTCTTGTCACACCCAGCTCTGGAGTGGCTGTGACCACCAAAGGTGTGGCAGCCATCTTGATGTTATAGGGCTGCTCTGGGGAGGATGGGTCTGTGAGCTGAGGAGGTGCTGCCTGATGTGAATGTGCCTGGCCTGATGGAGCCTGTAGCAATCCTGACTGTACAGGACCTCTCAGAAATGCCAGGTATGTTGAGGCATAATGTTGATACCTAAATGTTAAAAGCCCATTTTACCATATGCAAGTTTCTGCCATTCTTTCTAACTTTCTCTCTAAAGGAGGCTAATGTATGTAGTGATGTTCCTGTGGTACAGTAAATGCTGCCTTCATGAAAAAGTTTCAGCAAATAGAGGGACTCAAAGAGCAGGGTTTCAGCTAGCCTCATCCTAGGTGGTTGTCTTGCAACTGTTTTTATGTTGTCTGGTGCCCTTTCTGCAAGTGACAGGGAGCCCTGACTAGCTGGGAAGGCACTCTCGTGGTTAACTTCTCAATACCTTCCCAATTTAGCTTTCTTTTTTTAAATGTGTGCTCTCTGTGCACTTGGCTAAAGGGCAGAACAAAGAGAAGGGATAAGGGCAGTTTTTCCTAATCAGGGTTCACTAAGCATCATCTGGGAGGTTGTCCTTTTTATTAACAAAATAAAGTCTGCTCAAACTAGATGATTGTCCAGCTTTAGAGACGCACTTTGGTTGCTAGCTTCAGATGCAGGCTTTTCTTTAATCTTAGAAACTGAGGAATTCTCTAAATTTGAAGGCATGCATGAATTCAGCTTTCCTGTAGCAGTGGTGCTGCCTTGTGTGTAAATATTTGAAGGCACAAAGTGTAGAGAATTTGATTTATTTTTTTTTTTTCAACTCATGCAGATGATATGCAGAGGCATCAATGATTTCTCTTAAGGATTTCTTGCATGGACAGTTTTTGTTGTCATACGAAGACACTGTTTCAATAACCACGGTTATTGTCCCCTTCTGTGGTGCTTTGCATCTAATATTATATAATTGCTATACTTCCAAGTCATTTGAAGTATTCCCTATAGCAGTGTCTGTCTCTCCAGGCTTCTTCAGCTTAATTCAAAACTAAAAAGCTCAATGGCTTGAACAAAGGAAAGGACTGATTTTACCAGTTAGTTGCTAAGTGTTGTGAAATTAATACTTTGCCTGAGGTTATGTTTCAAAATGTTACTTGTTGGGTGTTTTGGATGTTTGTTGGGTTTTTTTTTCCAAAAAGGTGACTGTTCTTTTGAGGGTGTGGTATTTTTGAGCATGTATAGGGAGGAACCAGTCTCTATTCCTATGCGTTTGTATTGTATCAGTTGGGCCTAGTTAGGATCCAGGATTTCCACTGTGCCAGGCAAGGAATGAGAATGCGTTCCCAGCCTCAAAGTGCATGATACCTTATTGACTGTGGTTTCACATTACTGCACTGCTTTTTGTTACTACTTTTGTATATTCTTATTCTTTCTACTTCTGCTTTCATTACTAAATATGGGCTTCTTACTAATTTTTTTTAATACAAGAACTCCTGAGTTCTAATCCTACATGTGACACTCAAGTGTAGAGCTGCTGACTCACTCATATTTAATCTAGGGAAATGTTTCATCTCTTAAAACTTGTTAATTGTCATCACTTTATGCAGACAGAAGTGAAGACCTCCTTTGGAATACTGTGACCATATAAAATACTTAAACATTTATTTGGATTGGTTCCCTGATTTTTCTTCGCCACATCAGCTGTGCTGGCACAGTGGAAAGAGCATTGTGGATGGAGCTGAGAATAGGAACTGTTTAAGTTGGCAGTATTTGCAAGAAAATGACATGAGGAATGCAGTTAGGGCATGTGGACCCTATCTGGATGCTTGAAACCATTGTCACTACCTAGTAAGGCAAGTAGTTAATGGGACACAGTCAAAAGGTGGGATGGCTGATTGTCAGAGATTGTCAGACCTCAGGAAAAAAGAGAAAGTTCAGTTTTGGTGGAAGGATCCTTTATCTGAAGCAGACTTAGCAACAGTGTTTGTCATCTTGTTCAGTACTTGCTCTGCACGAGAAGAGGGACATGTTTGGAAGATCTGTTCTTTCAGTGACTATGTGATTTTAATGAAATTTAGAATTACTATGAAACCACAGCTTTAGGATGCATGTTCTGGATGTAATTTAATTGAAATCAAAAGTGAATGGCCTTTGACTTCAGGTAAGCTAGGCATGTGCAAAATGGTCTCCTTCCCAGGTACAAGAAATGCAGACAATTTGGTAGTAAAGGTACCTTGTACTTGGAAGGTGACATTTGACTAAGTAAAATGTAATCCAGAGAATTCAAAAAGGTCTTAAAGAGAAACAAGTAGTTCCACTCCGGAAGACATTAATATATCTTGTTTATCTAAATTTGCTTCCTGTGGTTGATGGACTTTTGAAGTGGATTATAGATGGCTGAAACTTGATATGAATCCATATTATGTGGTAGCAAAATGACCCAGGCAGAGCTGAATGTGCACTTAGTGCACCCTTCAGCTGCAGCTTTTCTTATTAGATATCAGGAAATCTACATGGGAGGTAAATATAAATCTAGATTGAGGGTTATTTGCTGCTGAAAAAGAGTGAGTTCGAAGTGGTGTGTTCCCAGTTCTTCAGAAAGAGACTCTTCTTGTTTTTCTAACTGGTTACAAGAATAAAATAACTTAATTTTCCATTTAAAATTTCTGCCTCTTACTTCTGCTTGATACTATATGTTAGAGCCTAAGTTATCTCTGTTGTATAGACAAGAAGAAAATAGTACTAAATCTGTATTTTATAAATATTATACTAACCTTCCCTGTTAAGTAGTAATATTAGAGGTAGAAATATATTAGTTTCATCTCCAGATGTGTCAGTTGAGATTGTAAACCTTGTTTGGTCCCAAACTGCACAAAGAGGATTCTTAGACCTAAATAGGTGCCAATCTAAAAGATTAGGGTACACTTAAATTAGCAGACTTTTCATTGAACCTCAGAGGTGGTATGTTTGTCAGAGGAGTTGAGAATGCATTTTCCTATCACAGATTTCTACTTCAGTGTAGGTACTAGGCCAACTAGTTATTTCTTTGTGAAAAGGGAACTTGACTATGTAATTTTGTAGATGTATAAAAAATGGAAATGTGTATCTATGTGTACACATAGTGATTTATTATAATTCCACAAATCAGATACTAATGGATCATTGTTGGTTGACTGAGTGGATTAGAATAACAAATCTCTGTCAATGCAGAGGCAATTGTACATCAATCGGAAAGATCAAGATAGGGCTTACAAACCTCTGTTTCGGTTCCAGAGCAAACATTTGCCTTATTTAAGGTGTTGCACCATTCTAGGGATGGAAAAAAGTTTAAAAATATACTTCATGTTTACATTCCTTGTACACTAGTGGCTCTATTCTCATTTTTGGTTGGTTTATTTAATCATTCATTGCTCATTTTTAAGCTGCTTTTGGACTGGAAACTTGTCTCATTTGGCCCGTTTTTAGCTGGTGTTATTTCTGGGTCTGAGTAAGTATTGCACATTTCCAACATGAAAGAAAAAATTATGTATGGGAGATTGAGAGGACTTGTCAAAATCATCAGCACATCACTATAAATATCTGACATTTGAACTGTCAGGCTTTGGATTTTTAACAAATGCAATTTCAAGCAACAAGCATTTAAGGAAGCTGAATGTTAAAGTAATTCTGGCAGAATATGCTTTCTGGACTACTAAAATGAGGAAGTTCATCTTAATTACTTCAGTAGAATGCTAATGTCCTGGAGGCAAATTGGTAAAGTAGTTCAGGCAACACAAAACAAACTCTTTTGTGTAGAAAGGATTTTGTTTCAGAAGTTATAAAGACCTAGCTTGCTTCTTTCCTATCACTTGAGTTTTTGATCTTGCATGGTGAAGTAGATAGTGATGCTTATTGTTGGTTTAATCCAAGACGTGTAATCTAACAAAGGCTGAATTCTTTACTGTGAATTTCACAACTAAATACAATAATATCTTGCATTCAGTGATGTTCCTTACAAGGAACAGCAGGCATGAACGCTCTTGAGGTTACTTTGGAAATGCCATTAAATTCTCTAACATTCTGTCTAAACATGAGTGTTCTCTGAAAGACTCCATCTAAAATATATGCCTAATACCAATAAGACTTGGTAAATTTGTGTGTATTGCCACTGTAAGGAGATGAACACTCATGAGAAAAAGGGGAACACTGAATATGTTAGGGGAGCCTTTATCCTGCTGCATTAGAACTGTTAAATATATTAGTGATAAAATTTGCTGAGAAATACATAATTTTCTTGGAACAAATATAAAAATAAACTTTGCAAGGAAGCTAATGAGATGGACTAATTCCTGATATCCAGCATATTCAGAATTCCATGCTGTGAGAAGATGCTACAGTTTTCTGTATTCTCCTAGTTGTTTTACTCTTTATTGGAAGAAATATATGCTAGAACAAAAAGTTAGTAATTTAAAAAGAAATAAATGATAAGTTGTCTTTCAAAGAGTAGGAATTCCTGCATAAGGAGAGAGAGGATCCCTCTTGCTCTGAATGCTCTATATTTAATTTAAAGTAAGCAAAATGTAAATGTCATCAAACGTTTCTTTCAAAACTTGTTCGCTTTACAGAACCTTTTAATTCAAGGTGTTCCTGTGCCAGAAAAGCTCCTTAGGTGAATGTAAAGATTTCCTACCTATTAACTAATTTCAGCTCCTCTATTGCATTATTTGTTCAGAAACCTCTGGGGATAGAGTAGTCCTGCAAGATTCCATGAGTTTATAGGATTGTCTCCCATAATATTTCTACCCAATTTCAGTAATCTGTCTTTTCTGGACAGGATTCTTCAGTTGCAAAAATTACTGGAAGCTGCCCTTTTAATGTTGCATGTTTGTTTTGTTTTCAGTTTGATTTCTAGGCATAGTTTAGTATCAAGCCTAAATAGAATATGTTGTACTGGGTATACTTCTACTGTCTCCTTGCCCTATCAGCTGCTGCATTTCTGGTCAAGAATTAGTAAAGACAAGTTGAAACATACAGATGGTGGATTTAATTATTTTACAAGTTCAAAGCTATGAAATTAGCCTCAATTGTAAGAAAACATTACGAAACAAGGTAAATACCCTCATACAAAATTTCCTTCTTTGTTACAAAAGTACAAAGCTGCTCATCTAAACCACTCAGGGTAGGTTGCTATTTTCTATGAATTATAAATCAGAAGTCTAAATTTGCAAAAGCAGTCTCAGCTGACTGGCTGTATGTCAACCATCAAAGAGGATTGTTCTAACTCAGTAAAAGGGACTGAATTTTCATTCCACTAGGCTTAAGTGCCATTGTAAGCATTGACTGCATTTATTTCAAGTAGTTTCCATCAGTCAGTAAACCTAACTTTTCTGCTGATCAAATTCAGAGAATGCAGCTTTACAGAAAGTTGTCAATCCTATTCATCTTGAGGATTAGCTATAAAATGATTACTGCTGCAGGGGGTGAGCGTGTGTTTGATTTTTCTCCTGCCAGGCTCAAGACAAGTTGTCACTGTTCACTTCTATATTGTGAAAATGTAGTTGTGATTTCTGGCACAGAAACAGAGGAAGTGATTGACAGGCATAGAATATAAACAAAACTATAGAAGGGAAGGGAAGGGAACAGGAAGACTGACATGTAAACCAGTTTGCCTCTTACCTTCACAATAGGATGCAGGAACCTCTAGTTGTTATTCTTCAAGGAAGAATGATAATACTTGCTGGTTTATGAAATTGTAGCCTAGTTCTTGAGCATGCAGCTGAAAACCTGACTTCCTGTAAACTGAGGCTTGTTTAAGGGTACTTGCTAGAGCTATTTCAGAAATAGGTACACTTACCTTTTGCACCAAACACAAGTTTTTCTTGGATCCAGAGAGCCCTAGGATCTTTGGCACTCAACATGCAAATAACAGCAGAAACACTTTTTGAAAAGCACTTATGACTTTGGAGAAGAATTCCTCCTTCCCTATAATTTGAGTGTATAGGCTACAGTTAATTGGCTGTATGTAGTTTGTCCTGAAAAACTACCATCCATCAGCTGATGTGTACCATGAATAAGCCAAACTGCTCTACTGCAGAGTAGAATGGCTAATTTTTGCTGGCTTTTCTATGAAGCTAGACTAGACAAAGTATTTATGCTGACAGGCAGAATCTCTTAAGATGAAGAGTGAAGAAACCTGTAGAAGCCTGGTACCAACACAGGGATCTCAAATACAGAACAGATTCCTTGGCCTTTTAAACACTTGGATAAGTATACTGCTCCAGTAAATTCACACTTTCATGCTTATTGGTGGTTTGCTTGTTGATGTTTTATAGCTGTAGGGAACAATATGGAGCATTGGTACTTCTTACTGAATTCCATTACTGAAGAATAGAGATATGAAATCTGTGCTAATGCTACTACCTTAATTTCTTACAATACTTACTCATTGTCTGATATGCCATGGGTACAGTTTAGGAGTAGCTAGGGAAATACTTTAGTGAACAATTTAGCTTACAGATCATTTAGCTCATCAGATAAAACCAAAGAGTCGTTTAATTGCAAAATTGAATAAATGTTACTGTATTTATACAATCTATTGAACAATAAAACTCATAAGCTCTAATCACCAGTTACTGTTGAATTGCTTTGTGTCTTAGAAATTCACAGAGGGTATAACGTTGCTAAAAAGCTCTAAGGCAAATCTGTAGTTCTTTATTAAAGCAAATGTCTTCATTTCCCACTTGTAATAGACTATGGAGCATAAAAAGCAGAAGAGTATTTTTTTAAGCTTTAGATCTTACCAGTTGATAACAAGGAGCAAGAAGCTAAGGAGGAAAATTTTTTTTTTTTGAGGAAACAGGAATGAAGAACTTTTTTAGCAGTAGTAGTCATTTAAAAATGCAGTCAGTCATACAGTGGAGAAATACAGTGAATTATCCATAGACAATGTGATCAGGATGTTCTATTGTACTACCACACAGAGTAATGCTACTTTTCTCATCAGGGGCACAAGGCTATTTTCTAATAATAGGCACCTTATGTAGGAAAAGGGGGAACAAATTCTACCTAATTAGGCTGCCATGGAGACCAGATTAACTTCTTCTTTGTGCTGCTTCTCTCTGCCCTCAGTGTACTTTCGTCCAAGTTGAGAGGAGTCTTACCTTTGACTTAAATGGGAGTAGAGTGAAACTTTTTTTTGTACTTCCTGGGATCGCTTTCTGAAGAATTAAGAATAAAGAATGGCATTTCTTGTACTGAGAACAGTGTAAGCTCCAGCACCAAGACTCTGGCTTTCTCTGGCTCTTACTTTTTTTGCTTGTAAAACCAATTCAAACTTTCAAGGCAGGATGACAAGTAATTATGCTTCTAATCATTGTTTTCACGGCTTAAGGAAGTTTCCTGAATCAGAGATGATATCTAACTTTGAGTTTGACTTTTAAATTGTGCATGTCCCAATAACACACTTATGCACTGGAGTGAATATAGCAGTTTTGCTGGTCTAGCCTTTGCAAGCATTTTTGTAAAATGAACTATCTCATCGTGCCAAACCATACTCTGGACTGTAATGGAGCTTTATTTACTCCCAAGACCAAATGAATAAAGATAACTAGCACAAAAAAAAACCTGCTGGGAGAATAAAATAGAAAGAAAAAAATTATTAAGGATTTTTATAAACAATACTTATGGGATAATTTTTTTTAAAGTCCTCACTGTTTTTAAATAAATATAATTTTAAAGGAAGTAAAAAGGAAATTAACAGAACTTGATCTAGAGATTACTAGCCATGAAGTGTTAGTAGCTGAAAAAAAGGGCGATATAGGGTTTCTGATGGGAAAACAAATTCAGATTTCTTGATTTTATGAACAGTTACATGCCCATAGTTCCAATAGTATCAGCAATGATGCTAAAATTACTGCAGAAATCACTGTAGGCTTGCCTTCTGTCATCCCAGCTGCTGCTTTGCATTGTCTTTCCTTACTATACAAGCAAATAGTCTCTGAGACCAAAGCACCACTTCAACCAAGAAAGAGGGGGGCCTGTCATGAACAAATACACTAAATAGGAAGAGCACAAGCTCAAATTGCCTCTCTTGGAAGCACACTCCAGCCTGAAAAACTGGACATAAAATTCCAGCTCTGCAATGAGACCCAGGCCAACAGACTGTTCTGTATAGCTGCAGCTCTTAACAGAAGCAGGTTCCACTTGAGGAAATTTTTTGTTTAATTGTTAATATTAACTTTCTAGCTCTGGTCACTATTAACATGTAGCAATATAGTTATAAATTCTTCTGTCAGTTTTGGGATATAGAGTACAAAAATATGTGACAGTGTTTCTTGGTATTCACAGTGTAGGAAATACTGCTCTGGAAGCTAAATTCAGCTTTGCTTTCTTTGTGTTTTGGAAATCCACAAGAAAGGTAACCAAGCACAAGTGAAGATATGAGTATTAACAGCTGGAGATGAATCAAACTCTAAAAATCTTGTAAGCCTAGATCAAATTGTACCGTCCTGGAGGAGAGAGGAAACAAATATCCATATGACTGTCACTTCAGGTGATGTGAGTGCATCCCCCTCTTTCTTTGGGAGGCATACGTCTTTTCAGTGCTCTAATAGGCCTTTATTAGCAAGTTAAAAGTTTTTCTCCTCAGTTTAGCCTTCATGGATTTTTTTTGCCCATGTTTCTTCACCCAACCTTGTTCCTAGCCAAATATGTGGATGGACATACAGATTGTCAGCTGTGAAAATCCCTAACCATTTCACTTGCTCTTTCTAACTGCTCTGGGGAGAAAGCTAAAAATATATGGAATATTTTATTCCTATGACCAGAAATGTGACAGTGAGAGATATAGCAAAGAAATAGCTGGTAAAGTTGCTTTAAAATAGTAAGAAACTTCTTCAGCAATAACAACTTTCCATCCCCACTTAGCACAGTCAGCTGTATAAACTAACATTTTTGAAGCAAGAGCTTGGATTAGGCTCAAGTTTATATTTATCAGCCAAGTTTCAGTTCTGAGAGAGAAGATTTAACCATTGGGCTACCACTAGGCTCTGTATGAAGCAGTGAATGATTTGAAAAAAATAAATGATGAATTTTAGTTCATGTTTTGCCTGCACTTATAAAAACTTACTGTCAATCAAAAATGTTTGGCAAATGTTTTGTAGCAGGAAAAAAAAGGCTGTCTTAGAGGGAAATTATTGGTATGTTAACTTCAGCTCTAAGAATACAGGAGGTCTTTTAGAATTCAGAGACTCAGGCTATGCCAGAAGTTGAAGGCTTACTGTAAAGTTTGCAAATACACTGATCAGTCTGTTACCATTTCACACCCTAGATCCTGATCTGTGAGATTTAAGGACTGAGAATTTAGATTCCAAAAAGGGACTAGATCTGTATATGGGCAAGAAGACTATCTAAAGTTACAGTGGTTAACCCTAAGACCATCTCAATTGGTGTGTTCAGTCCCATAGTTGAAGGCTTGAAGTCTCTACCAAAGATAATAGCATCTAAAATGAAGCTGTGGTTATCACCCAGGGCTGCTGTTACATGGTCTTTATGGTACTGTGATGGATGCCTTGAATATGTCAGTTCCTGAGTTGGTACTGTATGAACTACAGCTCTGCTTTGGGAAAATGTGCATATTCATATCCATAGCTTTATTACTCATGGAATTGAAATCAGTATCTTGCAGTCTTGTGTGGCTATATTTTTACAACAGTTTGATTTCTGCAGCAAAACCCATTCAAGGTGATGTGCTGTATTTCTCTGTCCCTTTATGCAAGCGTGGGAATCACTGATTAGGCTTGTACTGTGACAGCAAGCAGTTGTGTAGGCTTAATGCTGGGGGAAGCAAGACTTAGGGGAACTCTGTAAACCAGCATCACTGCCAGAATGTATAGACTACTTAGGATGTACTAGAAACAGGAGCAAGAGGTTGATGCAACCCACAATTACTTCAGATGCAGCTATGACTGAAGCAAGCACACTGTAACAGTTGCCTGAGGGAAGAAGTCTTTTCTTTTGTATTCCTCTGTTTCCGCAGGCCTTCAGCATTGTGTACTAGAATTGTGTCTGAATTGTTTATCTTTAAATCATCACCTGTGTTAGTCAATTATTGCTACATTTATTTTTAGGGCCGGTGTTTTGGTTTTTTTTTAGATGAGCTGTAGGATAGTGATCTGGTTTTACATGACTGAGCCACAGTAAAATGGCATAGCAGAAATACTAAACATTTCCATTTATCTTTTCAGTGTCCACACTTTTCAGACTGTTCACAGGATGTTCCATTTAAGTCTTAAAATAGACAGTCTAAATGATTCCCCTTTAAACAAAGGAGAAATGCACACAAATGAATAGCTGTAGCAGTTTTTATACAAAACATCAACACATTATAGGGAGCATTGGGCCCAAGCATATACCAAATCATGGGCTCTTAAAAATAAGTGCCTAGTGAGCTTACAAGATATAACTGGGCTTTTGAAACAGCTTAGGGATTGAGCCAAAACTAACTGCAGTGCATTAGCTATTCAAATATCCCAACTCATTAAGCTGGCAAATTGTGTTTTAAAGCATCATGCATCTGCATGTTTCCAGTTTGTGTAGAGCCTAAGAACAGGGTAAGGACCCTAATGGAAAAGAAATCTCATGAAATAATGAAATTTTGTGAGAAATACACTAGCTTTAGTGACAGTATCCTTATTGTAGATCAGGCCCTGAGTAAGTACTGTGCTTTCTGAACAGTGTTTTGCATTCACAGTAGTGTCCTTATCCATTGATAAACACAAGCAATATTGCCAGATCACTCAATAGCTACAGTAGATGAGGACTAGTATATAACTTACATTCTCATATGCAGATTTGTCAACAAACAGTTGATGTGTGATGCAATGGCCCACATGGTGGGATGTGCATTCAGGTGTATGTTTCTAGGCACGTAGCTGTAGTAGCTGGGAGTAGTGAATCAAAGAAGGAACCTTAAATTGTTAAATTGTAGCAGTTCTAGTTTACTGCAGCTAAAAGACAGTGTCTCTACCACCTTATCTGAAGGGGGGAACCATGCCTCGTTCCAATAGGAATTTTAAATCCCATGGGTAGAGGGCATCTGTCACAGAAATGTCACAGTAGAGCTATCTTTTGAAGTGGGCCCTTGGTGTTGTTGAGGGCCATGAGGGACAGCAGGCTCTATGTCTGGCATGTTTCTGTCAACTTTCATATGTGAACAAATAAAGTACTAAGAAGCAATATTCTAGAAATAAGGAAGGGAGAACATAGCAATAATATAGGAAATAACGTTTTAGATGCTATTGACAGAACTGAATCTGCCCTGGGCTGCTGTTGTGGTTAGTTAGTATCCTGTTCCCCAGCTTCAAAGTAGAATGAATGTATTTGGCCGCTCTTCTTAATTTTGCACTTTTTTTTAACCTTTAGTAGAAGCAGATTTGAGGTCTTAATCAAGGACAGTCAAGGAAGCTCTGCTCAGATGCCAGTTGGCCAATGTAAGAGCAAAGCAGGTCCCTGCTCTCTTCTCTGGGTGGAAATAATTGGTTTCAGCTGTGCTGCAGCAGTGACAGTCCTTGGCCTTTCCACACTGGTGAGTAAAGGCCTGAAGAAACTTGTGAGCAGTATTTATAAATGGATCTTGTAGGTCACTGACAAGAGCAAGGGGAAAAATATGTTTGCAATCTGTTCTTAATTCTAATTTAAGATGCCATGACTTCTTTAATAGTAGGTACAGCAACTTAGCCATTCAAGGCCAGAGGCAAAGATCAGTATAGAGAATAAATTGAAGGCTATTTTCCTCAGACTCATGGTACAAATGCTGGGAGCTACTGCGGTGTAGGTCCAGATGATGACCCATTCCATACTCCTCCAACTCCTTTTTCATGTTTTAGTGTTGTTTTTTCAGTACTGGTACAGATGGTACCTTCACTTCATAGCCCCTTGGGCTGCAAGGCAGCAGGTATCTTTTCATGAATGTGGATTATGTTATTTCCTGCCTTGTTCATCCTCCTGTGTCCTCCACATTAGCTCTTAAATAAATATCACATAGTCTGTCAAACAAGACTTACTATTTACGTAGACTTGTTTTTAACAGCTTGTACTTCTTCTTGGGTCTGTGATTTCATCTCCTATTCTGTGTCAAGAATCTAGCCAGTAACAGAAAGCAGACTTTTGAGTTCTCCTCACTTTTCTACAGTCCATCTTTCAAAGTGAATACTGTTATTGGGAACCCTTGCTATTATGCCAAATGATTCTTCCAAATATACTTGATTTGTTCTTCTACCCTCTATACTTGAGTCTATAGTATGGAAAATAGTTTTAGGAAGCTGCTTTCTAATGGAGTGATTGAGCAGATAAATGCTATAAGCAGTTTTCATTATTAAAATGTAGAGTTTTGTCAATTAAAATGCAGTATCTGAACAGATAAGTAGAATGGTGTACTGTTGGGACACTGAATGTATGTAATCCAGGTTGGAGGTACAAGGGAAAAAATACAGCCTTAGTCAAGCTCTATTATCTTCATTGTTATTTCCTGCATTACATGTAGTAAGACAGAACTTCTCAACTTCTCAGCAGTAAAATAGAAACTTAAGGGGTTTTGTTCTTGGCACAAGGCAAAATATAGCCCTCATGTACATGTCAGATTAATAAACTGCTTTTCCTAAAAAATGTCTTTTGGCATGGAGAACAGTTTACAGAAAGGTAGCAAAAATAGCATCAGTGAGAATGCACAGAGCAACCTTAACATAAAGCTGCTACGAAGTTAGTGTTATCATATGCAAATCTCTGGAAAAAATGTGGCTGTTTGGGTTTTTTTTAGTTTGTTTTTATTTTAACTAAATAAACAAGTGTGTACCTAAATATTCCTCAGCTTTTGGGGAGTTAAGTGAGAAACCATGTTCCTTTAATCTTGTTTTGAAACATGGATGTTGAGAAGCTTAGGGTGAGTCAGCAAATCAGATAATTAGTGAACTAGTCACTATGAATAACCCTCTTATTTCATAGATGCATAGATTATAAAGCCAAAAAGTACTATTCTTGGCATTGATCTGATGGAGCCCTAAATCCTTATTGTGAACAGTAGCAGAATAATCAGGAGGATAAGGGAATATAGTTTGCCAAATTAGCAAAATCTCATGTCAGTATTCTGGTCCACCTATGGACATGCATTATATATGGTACAGGCAAATATTTAACTTACAGTCTGTTCTTTTTACACCTTTTAGGAAGGAAAAAAATCCTTCATAATGTATTGTTTGTGTGGAAGGGTTCCAAGAATTTCTGCCTGTAATTGAAGTTACAATGAGATCCTTATACACTCACTGAAGAACAAGATATTTTTTTTCTTGCCCTTGCTACATACTGTGGATAACAGGAATCCTAAGAACACTACTGGTCCAGCTGAGCCATGCTCACTCCATCACTGTATTTTCTACAGATTCTTCTTGAATGCTCTTCCTTCCTCAGGGTGGGTGGATGGACACCTATACTATTTGCAATTAAATGTGATCTCTTCTTATAATCTTATCTCTCATGGTATTTTATATTTCCCAAAATGTTGTCTAGGTGAGATAAGAGGAAAACAGTGCTGCTTAAAATTTTGCTTTTCTATCTTGAAGCCAAGTCAGAAGCTCCCATTGGCTATACTAAGGGCAAGAACCAGATCAATAATTCCCATTAAAATTAGTCAAGCAGCAGGATTTGATTCCAAAGCCACCTGTAACACATAGTATATTAAAGGTGACTTTAATTTCCCTTCCCTCATTTTCAAGAGTGTCTAGTCATATGATTTTAATAGAGTAGGAAGCTACTGAAAAACAACATAAGAAAATTTTAAAAGTAAAATAAAGAAATACAGAATACAAGTAAAGTTTTGAAAGTGTTAGAATGTTTCAGTGGACTTAATGCAGGGACAGTTTGCTAGGTGCTAAGCTCTCCAAAAGCTGATGGATTTTAGCAGCAGCTCAGCAATCAGCAAGTACTCTGCTTTTTAAATCACACACCAGCTTTGGAGGCTAGTTTATTTAAAACACTCTGCTTGTCACTCTAATGTGGTAACGTGGTGTAATTTATACAAATAGGGAGCAATTAGAGATGTGAAAGCAATCGGATTGGACCACATCTGCAATAATGTTTTGGATTAGAAGCCAGTGGAATTTGTGAAGTCTTTAGACCACATAAAAAAGACATAATGTTGGAAGACATTCTCTCTTAGAGGATCCTAGTTACGCTACTGCCTACCATTTCTTTGGTATAAAGAATATGTGCAACTTTGTCATCTCCATTCCTGAATATAATAGGAACTCAGCCCTTGGAAACTGGATTCAACTTTTAAATAAGGCCTGCTTTGGGGTAGGAGGTTGGACCAGACCGGAAGATAACCTCCTGAGAACTCTTCCAACCTGAACTACTCTATGAATTTGAAGTTTTGTATTCAGAAATCTTTTCCCTGTAGAGAATCAGAGTGAGATTTTTCAACTGTTGTCCAATTATTTAATACTGTAGATTATGTGCATGCATGGAAAATACTTTTAGTATACTTAGAGTATACCATAGCCTGTTATAGAACACCAGGTTTGCAAGAATGTGTTCTTGTATGCACAAATGCCTGATAGTTTGTAAGCATAGATTTAGATACAGCATTTGAAAACAGACTGCTGTCTCATTGCAACATTGCTAAAAAGAAATCTTACAATGTCTATATGATTCATGTCTTAGCTGATACCATGTGATGTCTGGAAAATAGATTTTTGAAGCAGAAGCAATATAATGCCTTTTTGTGTTCCATTGATTCAGTTTCTTCTTAAGAAATAGGCATAAATTTAGCCTCTCATAAGAAACCTCAATTAAATCAAAAAGTAGAAAAAAGCACAGAGAAAGTATGATCAGAGGATTGAAAGAATAGTCTCAGCCATGTGAGTATGGAATTCCAAGTGATTCAAGAAGTAAGTGTAATTCATGCTAGTGTTTCTCAAATTACAAATACATTAGCTAGGAAGTATCTTCCAAAGCTAATGGACAAAAAAGATGCAAACCAAGCAATGGATTCTTCTCATCTGACAACATGAACAAATGATGGAAGAAGGAGTAGTGTCCTGCTTACCTTTTGAATCTGACTCTGATCCATCTTGCAGGCAAACACTTATTAGTAAAAGTAACAGAAATGAGCATCTGCTAGGCCAATATGCATAATCCTTCTCCCAGCACCCAAAATCGTGAGTCTGCTCTTGGAGACAGGCTGGATTTCCAGCCTGATACCAATGAACCTGAACCTACGATATTAAAGCCTAATAGTAGAAGCTATTGAGTTTCTCTTATGAGAGGCTATGTTCCTTCTAGTCCTGACTTTGAATTTGTTTGTGATTGGGCTTTTGGAGTGCTTGATACTATTTATATTTAGGAATGAATCATCCCATTTGCTTCTCACTGTAATTGTCTATAAGAAATGTGATCAGAGTCATCACGTTGACCTTGCCTTCTTTAATAGATGCAGTGATTTACCATTCAGCAGTTGTCGCTAGCTCAAGGCGATTTGAGTGCCAACCTTTATCCACTGCAGCCAGCTCACTACAGCCTCGTGTGACACAGACGAATGTGTAAATTACAGCACTTGCTTTCACGTATGGTTCTTTCATTCACAATGGCAAGAGTAGATTCCCCATCTGCTGTCACAGCTAGGTGTGATTCAGACAGAGGCCAAAAAAGAAATGTGTGTGTCCAACTCACTTGCAGGGTTTTTTTAGGTAAATTGGTTGGTGATGTCATCAAAGTGTGACTCACTGCTGAGAAGTTGTTTCTAGAGTGATAAATGGCTGGTGCCTCTATGCTGTTGTGCTTGAGTTAAGAGCTCTGGTAGTTAGAAATAGCCTGATATTTTTTTCATAATTAGTTTGATTCCCAGTGCCTGCTGATTTCAAAATAGTTTTTAAGGAAGAAAAGTCACAATGAAGTTTTGATGTTTGTGGCAGTGTAAACTGGATTATCTGGTTACCAGCCCCTTGGCACATACAAGACTGAGACAGTTTTTAAATGTAGCTGTTTCAATAAGGCTGCTGTGTACACGTCAGAAGCGGGATGTATTGTTATTGAGGCCTTAAGCCCCGTAAGTGCTGTTCATACGATGTTGTGACATTAAAGGGGACTTTCTCAATTTGGTTATGGAACAGTTTATTTTTAAAACAAAGGAAAACATTGCAGCAAAATACTTGTGTGAAAGGAAAAAAATTTCATCAGACTGCTGAAATAGGTTACAGTAAATTTTCTCTGTTCTAATCAGCAATAGAATCATAGAATGGCGAGGGTTGGAAGGGATCCCGGGGATCATGGAGCTCCAACCCCCCTGCCACAGGCAGGGCCACCAACCTCAGGGCTGGAGCTACACAAGGTCGCCCAGGGCCCCATCCAACCTGGCCTTGAACATGTCCAGGGATGTGGCATCCACCACCTCTCTGGGCAGCCTGTTCCAGGACCTCACCAGACTCTGTAAAAACTTTCCCCCTAATATCTAATCTAAACCTTCCCTCCTTTAGTTTTAATCCATTCCCCCTTGTCCTGCCATTGTCTACCCTTTCAAAAAGTTGATTCCCCTCCCGTTTGTATGCTCCCTTCAGGTACTGGAAGGCTGCAATGAGGTCCCCCTGCAGCCTTCTCTTCTCCAGGCTGAACAAGCCCAGCTCCTTTTTAAGGAATTTCATAGGAATTAACCACTGCATCAAGGGTTTCTACTAATCCTTGTGGTATGCACTCTGTGCCACAGAATTCCCTCCACAGGTCCAAGTGTGCAGGTAATCTGCATTTCCAGTAATAAATGACCCACAAATGAGCTTTATTGAAGGAGTATTACATATTAAGCAAGAGCAACTATCAATTTTGGCAATTCAATCTAAGGTCGGGTATTTGAGGCCAGAAATCTCTGTCTTCATATTGCCTTCATAACTAGGAGAGTGGTAGGAATTTCACATAAAGCAGGAAGAGAACTTGAGTAGTTTAGTATCAAGGCAAAATAATGTCTTAGCCATTGGGTTTTAGTTTGGTTTTAAAACATGTCTTAGATTTTGAAATAATTTTGCACTCCATATATTGTGATGTTGAAAGCTGGATGGTTGTGTGTAGTATATGCTTTAAAACAGTCTTATTTAATTGTTTTCAAATGAAATAATTTTTACAGTTCTCAGCAAATGACTGTAAAGAGCTACAGTAGCATCACTGTAGCAGTTGTGCTGTGTTGGAGGGTTGTCCACCTCTTTTACTTGGAACTTAAATGTCCAGGATATCTGAAATGGTAGAGTAAATCAGTGAATTGGGTGGGAAGTTCAATTAGGAGTCTTGAAAAGGAAGGAGCTCTGCTAACCAGCCTAGGAAAAGAAAAATCAATACCAACAAACTTTGAGGTAGAAGTGTGGTAAAAAAATTACATGAAACGATGTACTGTGAACTTTGGCAGAAAATAATCTAGAATTTTTTTAAGACCCTTTGTGATGTATTCCCTTGTATTCAGTCCTGTTAACCAGTGGTTTATCAGCTTTGAAAAGAATCTAAGCTCTTGGGTTAATGTTGTTTAGGTACATGTTATCAAAGCTAATAAAAATAATTTGAATTGTAGACTGTGCTTTGAAAGAAATTATACATTAGCTCATTAGTGCTTGTTGGCAGGGTGCCAAAGCATCTATAACCTATTTACTGCCTCCCTTTCAATAAAATTCTATACATGGGAAACATTCTCACTCTTACCCTAGGTGTTCTTTTAAACAATGCCATGTCCACTTTAGGTTCTGATTAAAAAATGAGATGTTGAGCTGCTATGCTATCAAAAAACCTGTAGATTTTTTTTCATCACTCACAGATGATTTAGGTGTTTTCAAAGCATCTGCATCTCTTTGATACTCTTTCCTCAAGCGGTGGCATTCAGATGTTGTTATATACGGTTCTATTGTTAATTTGACTTCTCTAGCATCATTAAGGAAACAAAGTCCTCATGTCCTTTTGAACAATATCATCTCTTAATTAGCATTCCTTATAGATTTTGGCTATTATATTTATTCAACAGTGAAGCATGTAAACATGAGTATAATTAGGAAAGTGTAAATAATACATCAGTGATACTGGATACAAAAATGTAGAAAAAGACTGAATGAGAGCCAGAAAAATCTGTGTTTCAGCTCAGGGTTTCTGAAACAACTGCTGAGCAGGGTATGTTTATTCCAGTTACATTAACAAAAGATGTGATGGTCCTAAAAGTTTTCTGCTTTCTACAGCAGAATGGATCCTACAGGAGCTGTAGGGGAACCTGTACAGTGCCCCATACCCATAGCATTCCTTTCCCTCTCTTTTCCCTGGCACCTGCCCTTCAGATTGTTTCATACTAGTCATAGCTGCTAGGCTGAGACATTTGTGTCATAACTTCCCCCTCATCTTGCCTTTTCAAGTCTGTCAGACTTCTCTGATTTGGATCAAGCCTAGAGATGCCTATATGATCCTTGGATAAATACTCTGTGTTCTGAGTATGGGATGATGCAAAGAAGAACAGGTGATCTTTCCAACCCTTTTGGCCCAGCCATGGAATCTTCTCACTCTCAAAAGTGGGCTTTTTCCTCTCAGTCTAGGAATGCCTTTAACAACAATTTGTCTCCTCCAGGTGATTGCAACCCTCTCTTCTTCCTCCTAGAGGGGTTGTCTAAGCAGAAAGCCTACCTAAATCTTGAAATAGAGAAAATGTCTTCATGATGTTCAGGGAAGGAGACTTTTACCTTACTGATGTAGCATGGAGTATGTCAGGACTTGTATCCTTAAATGTTATTATTACTGCCTAGGTCCCTTGATTTTCTGATAGTATAATCCTGCACATTTTCTCTCTGTAAACACCAGAGCCTCATTAATGTCTTTAATGAATGCTATATCCAGCTTTTCTTTACCAGCTCTTCTTTGTTCCTTGGTGAGATGATCAAAGTGTACCCCTGAACTGTCTCCTGGTTGAGTTCCTGTAAACTCAATCATTATGTCATTCTTAAATGATCTGGTTGGAAATTTCTATCACTTTTTAGTTGAAAACTGAGCATCCAAATCAAATGCTTCCGAATGGCATTTGTTTTTTACTTGACCAGATGTGTGCACCCTCAGCAGGTTTGCAGATGACACCAAGCCCTTGCCATTCCACGATTCTATGATCATCTGCCTTTGATATGAGAGAACACAACTATGCAACACAGGAGCTGCTTACTGGGAGCCTAGCTTGTAGTAAAATATGGGAATAATATTCTCATATTACAGTTCCTTCCAGCGCAATCTTTATGAAGAAAGGTTTGGATTTGGTTGTAACTTTTTTTGTTGTAACTCTTTACCTCTTGATACAATGCTGTAATTTTCCAGGAGTTTATGGTTTTGACTAGAACTATTTAGTTTTGACTAGAAATATTAATGATCAAGAATCAAAGCTGATAAATTTCAGCTGGCACCCACTTGAGTTACAAGATGTGGTTTTCAGTACACATGGACAAAAACTGAAAACAGCTGTTTTTACTTGTTTTTTCTAAGGGAAATATATGAGGTTTCACATCCAAAACTCTGGGTTGGTTTGGTGGTTTGTGTTTTTTTGCTGTAGACTTTATTTAGCAGTTACAAATATTCTTCTCTTATTCAATTTTTTTTTTCAATAAATTTCTCAGAAATAGAGCTTAGAACTAAGATCTAGGGAAATTCCTGCTTTCTTGGCCAAAACCAAATCCTGCCTTAAATCTGTCTGACATCAGCCCATTTCTTGGTGCCTTCTTTTCTTTTGCCCCTTGGTGTTTGCCGTTGCTGGTATTGATAAATCTTTCCATGCTGCTATGCCTGTAGCAAGAATCACTGGTGTTTCTTGTACTTTAGCTGTCAGATATACCTGGCTACTTAATAAGGATTTACTGGTGCAGATTGTTAGCAGCATTGTTTGGGACACCCATTGCAGGTGAGCAAATGCAGCAGGTGCAACTTTGATTCACATCCAAAATTTCCCTGGGGGTAGAAATCTCCTTTCCCCCTATTTGATCAAGGCACGGTTCCCAGTTTGTTCTGCAAAGTGTCTATTGCTTTTTCCTGATAAGAACATGATTTGTACTGTAAATAGAAAATGGAGTCTGGCATGTGGTGTCTAATAATGAAGATATGATAAAATTAGTAAAAGGAAGATACGTTTTCCCCATGATATCTCCAAGAAGTAAAAAGACTGACATCTAATTGAATGTTTTGATCATTGCAGAGACTGAGACTAGATGAGTTCAGTAGGTAGAGTTGTCCTCAATTCCCAAAGGGGATAACTGAAGCAAGATGCAGTTACAGAGAAGAACCCTTTCTCTCATTTCTGGATATAGTTCATGCTTTTAATAACTCAATGTTTTTAGTATTTTTTTCAGATAATCACAATTCAGATAACACAGTTAAGGATTAAAACCTTCAAGTTAAGTTAAATCACTTTATATTTCCTTAATCTAATTTGCATCTTCCCCAGAAGAATAGTCCTCTAAACAAGAAGAAGCAATTAGATTAATATTTCCCACCTCAGAAAAACTTCAGCTACAAAAGGATCAGAAGTGGTAGGGATGATTTCTCTGAATACTATAATAATTTGGTGGACATCTAAATTTCCAACTGTCTTGGATGTGGTGATTTACTTCCAGGAATCCCTGGCTTGTATCAAGACAATACACAAGCTACAGTAAATGGTAGAGATGGAGTAGAATTATTGACAACTTTGGCCTACCAAACACTAAACCAAAGTCAGTATTTATCTCAGAGATTTAAAATGAGATTATAATAACGTAATCATCATCACTCTTTAAGGCCTACTCTATAAACACATCCATGTTCTGAAGCAGTACCTTATACTGCACTGTCTCTGGTGTTTCCTGGAATGGTTATATTTGTGATTACTTGTAATCACTTCTAGTTTTGTGTGTCTCTGAAAAATAGGTGTATGTAGGAAAGAATTACTTGTTTATTCCATAGTTACCTAAGCCATAGTTTTAATAGCTATTACATGAGCACTTTTTCTGAGTTTTTGTGTGCCTCTTTCTTTTAAACTAATCCCAGCAGTCTTGCAAAATAAGAGATGAGTACGGAGATTTTTGGAAGAACAGAAGAACAGGCAATGTGGTGCTGGGGGATTCTTGTTAGAGATAGTGTGAGGACTTGAGTCATCCTTGTTTGCCTGCTTGCAACTCTCAACCTCAGGAATTCATTTTTGTAGCTTTCAGTGGTAGGATGAGCTAAATGCTCTTTCCCTGTGGAGGATTTTTCAAGAAATGTGACTGATCTATTTATCAGAGAGGGGAAGCTGTATTTTTTAGCAAGTTAAGAGTTTACCCTTCAAATTCTACAGAGCCAAGATCATGAAATCAGAAGAATTAAGTACTCTGGAGAGGAAGACCAAATTAACTTTCTTTGGGAGAGGGCTATGGATTTGATCCTCAGACTTTAGGAACTGTTATAAATGACTTGGTCCCAAACTGGATTTTAGCCAAATTGAACAATTTATTAAAGGAATAAAGGCAGCAAACAGTGCTGGGGTGCACGGTCAGTACTGGGTGCGCCGGGAGTCTCCGCCCCACCAAGACGCACACCGAACAGTTCCAGTCCCTGGCTTGCAGACCTTCCAGGGATAACACAGCCCACCGGCTTACACTGACAGACTGGACTGCTGCTAGGCGACCCCCACAAGACATAACCATATACATCTTAAACTGACATGCTGGAGTGCTGGTCAGGTAGCCCCCACAAGACATCCTGTAGCTTTTGTCCAGCTAATGACGGGCAGCTGGTTCTGTGGACTCAGACACCTTCCTCTTATTCCTCCTTGAACACCTTCTTTTCAGAGACAAGTTGTTTCTCCAGAAGTACCACAGTGCAGACAATGTGCTACATTGTGGTCCTTTAGGCAAAGATTGCACATCCTTTATATAGTTTGTTGCCGCTTCAACAGACTTCAGTCAGTACATGCAAAATCTCCAACTGTCCCTCCCAGGCCCGTGACCATACAAGGGTCTGTCATTATGCACCCCCAACATTATTCCACATTAACACGAATCAGAGGGACATATATCACAGGAACTATCTAAATTCCATTCAGGAATTTGCCTAATTCAAAACCCAGCCTTTTCTTGATCACTTTTATATGATTTATAAGTGTTTTGCTGTTGTGTGTGTTTTGTTGGGTTTTTTTTAAACAGCTTAGTCTTTTCCCTTTGTTTCCAAGTTTTCAGATTCTGGCCACGCATCTCCCACCAACAGTATGTTAAGCCCCTTCAGATTCAATATGTCTAGGCTTGTAATTCAGGAAAATACAATCTGCTAGTGTGCTCTCTTCCCCCATTGTTTTCCCTAGCTGCTCTTGTATGGAGTGGAACTGAATGGTGTTGCTTGCTGCTCCACAGGCACGATCATCGTGTGAAAAGGAGAGAGCTCCAAGGGTGGGTGGCAGCCAGGAGTGGTGTCTGTGCTCAAGCTGAACTGGGACAATAAAGCCTGGAGAGCCCTGAGAAGTACAGGTAAGCCCCATTTCTACGGACTTTAAAGAATAATGACTCCTGAGGAAGGAGAACCATCAGATAAAAACAGGTTTGCATTTTTTCCCCAGAAGAGGAGTTCAACATGTGTCCCTCAGATAAAACATCATGTTCCTCTTGTTTCACTTATTTTCACAAGTCTGCTGGGATGCAATAGGTTGTATTATGTGTTAAGGGCAAAATATTTTTTGAGATGGCAACACCAAGCTCCTTTTTTTGGTAATCTGAATATTGAATAAAACACTCTTTGTACTTTCCACATTTAAACAAATAATTTTGAAGCCCAATTTTGAATTGACATAATCCATTTCCATTTTGGGCAGAGTCTGTACTATAATTGATGTTTGCTGATAATGGCCAGCCTTGTCCAAGTCTGTATGTGTTACCTTATTGACTGAGAACTTGCTGGGTACCTAGTTTTGAATATTCTGTTTTATCTTATGCCACTTCTGTCAGAAGTTAAATTTCCTTCTAAGTGACATGCAGTGACTAAAAAGCTATTGTTCTAGCTGACTTCACTGAAAGGATATTATCACTTACATGGCTGTCTCCTTACGAGTATTACCATTTTCACTGATGACACTAAAAAGCCCAGGTTTTACCCTTTTGTTGACGTCAGTAGAAAGGTAAGACTAGTTTGCACAGAAGCAAACCAATAAGGATGTATCACATTATACAATTACTAAAAGATAATATTTTTTCATTTGCTTTATATATCAGTGACTCATTGTCCCAGGACAAAATCCACACTGTGTTTTAATGACTATTGTTGCCTCTTAAACATGAAGAAAAACGGACCCATATAGCTCACTTCATAACCCTTACCAAGCAGAATTCCCACTGGAGTTGGGAAAAGGTCACCATAAAGATTGTAAGACCAGATCTTGACAACCCCATCTTCTACTAATGGAGATGACTCTAGAAATAATTAATGTTATTTTTACAAGTGCAATAACTTAATTATTTACTTATTCTATAGTGTCACATGCCACTTCAGTTGCTGCCAAATTGCTTGGTTAAAGCCAAGGAAAAACTAAACACTAATTTCCATGAGCTTAAGGCTATTTTTAGGAAGGATATCATTTACTTCTGATTTTTTTTTAAAAAAGGGGGTTATCTCCTTTTTAATTCTGTAGCTTTATATCACACTGCTGAGATTTTCCAGACAGGACAAGAGGGAAATGTCTGTTTTTCACAAAAATGTGGAGTTAGCTGGAAAATTATAGTACAACAAACTGAGGTTTTATTTCACTTTAATACTGTTTCAGCTCCATAGAAAGTGATAATTGTTGCGACTCCAGTAGACACTTAGTGATAAGTAGGCATGTTGTTAAGCATGGTTAGGAAATGCAGAGGTACAGCCTGGAGCTTCATGGAGTTCTTATCTCTGTATTGTAAGAACCTATTCAAATATGGTACCTGGTTTACCCTACTAGAGCAGAATTACTGATATGGTAAACTGTATGGAACAGGGAGCTGCTTTTCATTGCAGAGTATTAATATAATAATGTTCTGCCTGAGTAGATGGCTAGGTGCTACTATGTTACAAATAGCTGGCGAAACTGGTGGCACTGCAATAGGAAGAGGAGGGAAATACTTCAATAAATAACTGCAGAAGAATTGATAGGGAAGGTTTGAGCATGTTGTGGGGTGTTTTTGCAATAGTCTACTGTGTATTTGCTTTGATTTTTTTTTTCTGTAGATCATTTTAGGCAGAAAACTGGAGAAAACAAAGTAATAACTTTTTTTTAGAACTTGTCTCAGATATTCCTCATAACACAGGGCAAACATTGTTTTTAAAATGCACAACAGTACAAAAAAATCTCTAGGACTTTGCTTTGATACCAATAAATTTGTTGTCTTTCTTATAGGATAATTATATGTGAGATAAATAGCAGGTGAAAAATATTAAAGGTTAGCTCTACAGAGACATAAACTTAAAACACTACATGCTGGCTATTTTAATACACTTTGCAGTAAGACTAAAGTGCCTTTTCTCCATTGTTTTAATTTGTTTTGTTTTCTTTTTTTACCTCATAAGGACTTGTACTTGCCCTACAGTCAGTGGAAAAATCCACTTACAGCAGTGAAAGCACAGCTCAAGAATAGGCATGAAATTATTTCCACAAGCCCTGATTACCTTTAATGTTCAGAAATGACCTACAGATTTATAGGTCAGACTGGACTGCTGCTAAATAATGCTTGTTAGATCTTGTATAGCACTCTTACTTTTTTTTGTAACATGAGATTAGTCCATAGACTGGTAAATATCTAGGAATATAATTTAGTTAGTCAGCTGGGGGAGCTGGGCTTGTTCAGCCTGGAGAAGAGAAGGCTGCGGGGGGACCTCATTGCAGCCTGCCAGTACCTGAAGGGAGCATACAAACAGGAGGGGAATCAACTTTTTAAAGGGCAGATAATGGCAGGACAAGGGGGAATGGATTAAAGCTAAAGGAGGGAAGGTTTAGATTGGATATTAGGGGGAAGTTTTTTACAGAGAGAGTGGTGAGGTGCTGGAACAGGCTGCCCACAGAGGTGGTGGATGCCCTATCCCTGGAGTTGTTCAGGGCCAGGTTGGATGGGGCCCTGGGCAACCTTGTGTAGATCCAGGCCTGAGGTTGGTGGCCCTGCCTGTGGCAGGGGGTTGGAGCTCTATGATCCTTGGGGTCCCTTCCAACCCATGCCATTCTATCAGTCCGTTATCCTCATTATCATATTCAGGCAATTCAGTATTAAGAACACTAACCTTGTCATATGGTATCACAGCAAAGCAAACTATGGACAGAGCTGACTAAATAAAAGCAAAATTTAAAAAAATGCAGATGTTCCTGTTACTTTTCCATGTGTCTGCTGTTAGAAATAACATTTCTAGCTCTACAGTTTTTATTAGGAACTAGCAGTATCCTAGTGCTTGTTAGCTGAACTAGTCTAATGTCTCAGGTCAAAACACAAATAATGAGATTCTGGTTTGAGTGCCAAAAGAAATCCAGAATTACTCTGCAAAATGTCTGGATTGGTTTATAATGGAACTTACTATCTAACCCAGAGGTTTAAATGTAGAAGTTAGTTTAAACTGGTAAATCTCATCTGCTAGGTGCTTTGACTTGTGGATTTATCCCAGGTAAAAATACAGATTTTGCAACATTAGTGTAACTTTGGACCTTTTATGTATTGCAACACATGTAAACAGCTGCTGGATGAATTAAAGTTGTGATTTTAATGTGTCATAGCCTCTTAGTTTGAGCCAAATTTAACCCCTTGGTTCACAAGGTTCAAATTATTTCTTCCCCAGATAGAATTCTGTGCTACCTTTGCAGACTAGATTCTTGCAGTGCCAGTCAGTGGGTCACTTAAACTTTTGAAGGTTCCATCTTCAGAAAAGTTAGTGAACTTGAATATCATGGCTTTGTTTGTTGTGGTCATAGATGTTATCAGTATATCTGCTACATGAAGGAGTAATCTGCTTCACATTTGAAAAAGATTATAAAAATAGTAGCTGTTACCTGCTTCTGTTATTATTTTGAAGTATGGTACTCTTAGTTATAGTTGCAAGAAAGAGATGGGTACAATCTGTGGTTATCATTGTAGTCACTTATATAAGTGACTAATAAACATTTTCCCCCTGTGCTCTAATTCAGAATTAGTTAATGTAGTATCATACTCTTTTTGCAGTGCTGTTACAACATCTAGGAGCTCAAGTAGTCGGTGTGCTGTGAGCTTTATCAATGTGTACTGTTATCCATGTCTAAGTAATCCTAGAATCACAGTTTAGGGTAAACTGAAAGAAAAGCAGAATAAGGAGGAAAAGATGTGACAAAGGTATCTTTTTGCATATAAAAGCTAATGCTGTATATCTGAGATTAATAAATATACCATGCAATACAACCATTTTCCCCTTCCAGAACTGTTTATGCCAGTGTAATTAGATTTCAAAACAATGAACCAGTCTTTGGGACTGAGTTACCCCAATTCCTCTCCTAGTGAAATTATTGCAAATTTTATCAGTGACTTTAGAGGGAGCAAAGCTAGGTCTACTCTTAACCTTTGTCATAGCTGTCTACATATGGAAGTGATTAAGCTGCTGAGTAACTGCACATTATTCAATACTCCAGAGTGCAGTTCTCTAAGATGTCAGCACTCCTTCGACAGCTGGCTATTAGAGTAAAGTTTCCAAGTCTGGTGTGTTAATCTGTCCCCTCTGAGATCAAACGTTGCACCTTCTATAATAAGAATGACAACATCTTAACAGGCCAGATAATTATCAAGGATGCTTGGAATCACTCCTGTGTTTGGTGCTGTGTTTATCTTGGCTGTAAGACCTCACATGCTATTCTAAAAACAACAGATAAATATTAAGATTGCAAGAAAAAGCTGTCAATCTTACTGCAGTTGGTGTCAGTTCATCAGAGCATTTTTCTAACATAAACAAGCCATGTTTTCAAAAATCCAATGTTGCACCAAGGAAGAGACCTTGTCAAACCTGGAAGAGTAGGTCAAAGCTCTGCCCTACTATAGAAGGTTTGAGAGGCCCTTGGTATTTTGAAGAGCTGTTACAGGTGTGTAGGCATTCAAGTTAGTATGCTCATGCTCTTATAATGAATCTTCTGATAATTGGTACTTTAATTATGTCTTTAATCCCTGGAGACAGGGTAGAGATGCAACTTCATTGAAATGAAGAATCTCTAAAAGCAAAAAGCAGTTCTTCCCTTCATAGAATGGTTTGGGTTGGAAGTGGCCTCAAAGATCATCTAGTTTCAACTCCTTGCCATGGGGGGTGGGTGTGGGTGTGTCTTCTCCCCTCTGCAATTTGTGTGTGAATTTGTCTGTGTATGTATGTGGCATTTAGAATAATTTCATGATCTTCTGGTTTGGCATCTGGTCTGGTTTGGCCTTCATTCTGGTTTGGCATGTTGAGATGGTTAGCCATTCTGGAACTCAGGGACTTGGTGAACAACATAGACAAATAGGTTCTTGACCATCGAATATAGGCCTATGCAAGAGTAGGTAAATCTTCATGCATAGATGGTTTACACACACCCCCAGTGTAGCAAATATATGTACTGCAGAAAAAAAAAAAGGAAATTGATTCCAATACATGCTTAGAGATAAAAAAGTAGACATAGAAATATGTGTTCAGTCCTGCATATACAAACTTTGCCTCTGTACAGCTGGATACAGATGATAACTACCCATGCATCGGCTAAGAGAGGTAAGTACCAATCTACTTATTCAAGTGTTGCCTTCTTAATCATTGCTGATAAATACATTATTAATTTGTGTGTCTGTTTTTCCAAGTTTGAGTTTTCAACTATGCCTTTAGGCTTCCTTCGTGTGCAGAACAGACAGGGGAAAAGAGTATGGCTGCAATGGTGATTGCTTAGTGGGTGATGCTTCTGGGAAAGACTTGGCAACTAGAGTGTGCTTCCCAGTCAGTGTTACTGGGGGACTTACTGCATTATCCTTGAATTGTGGCAGTGGCCTGTGTAATACCCTGAAGTTAGCAGTTACTCTTTCTTATGGAAAACTTGCTATACTCAGAGCCCCTCAAAAGGGCTGCTTGAGCAAGGAGGCCAGTAATGCTTCCCCAGCTGGTGTTTAAATTGTAATACTGCAAGGTTATAATTCCAATTTCTTTGCTTATAATTTGAATTTATTTCCAAATACAAAATTAGAAGCCATTTGATACCTGAGGTTCCTGGGTCAGTATTTTATAAACAGTGTTAGAATTACTGATCTTTGGGTCTTTAATGTTCTCTGCTTTTACTCTGGTTATCTCACTTCTTGCTAACAGCAAAAATACTGAGGTGAGGGAATGAAGCAATTAAAAAGGTTGTTTCAATCATATATATGCTCTGATCACTACTCAGGAAAAAAGTTGGAATAATGTTAAACTGGCTTTCATTTCAGTGGTTTCATACAATCTTTATGTAATATACATTAAATAAATGATGTGATGATGAGTTTCTTTGTAGAAATACAAATAAAGCAAGATGTTAAAACAGAAGGGCATGAGAAATAGTGAATATTCAGGTATAGATTAATCTCTAATTAGATTTTTAGTATTTTTCCACTGCTGATACCTAAGCTTTTCCTCATGGGTTTTTTGTTACTTCATGAATGATCATGCCTCTTCTAGATAAATCTATTAATATAGATTTATATATATATAAATCTATTAATATAGAACTTTTGCAAGGTGCTCTTGCAAGTTCTGTGGGAAAAAAAAGAATTGTTTTCTATCATTTAGCAGCTACTAAAGTTAGGTTCTCATTGAGGTAAAGATTGTGTAACTGAGCCATAGGTAAATTATTATTCTTACTCAGAGCTGTGTGGACTTTTACAGCCCGTGTTTACTGCGTAGGAACTGTTCTCACGTTTGGCTGTATCTCCTTGAGTGCTACCTGATAAAACTCCTGCTCAATACAGGCAAGTTGTCACTCTCATCCATCACTCTTATCAGCAGTGTAAGTGGCTCACTGTACAGCAGCCTGTTGTTGTTCCCAGCAAGAACCTGCATCTCATGCTGATACAGCTCAAATGGATGAGGAAAAAAAAAACCCAATACAACTAAGGTATTCATTATTAATTTTAGTAGAATTTGTCATGGATAATTTCATTTGTGTAAAAATTCTGCTGTGATCTCCAGTAGAGATGTATTATTTGACTCACTTTTAATCCTAAAAACCAAAAATCTGGAAAAAATGTTAAGGATGTGTAGGACTGAAAGAGTTAAGATTGTTAAAGTTCTGTGTTGAGATGCAAAGCCTACTTGTAATTTGTGTTTTACATAAAACTTTTCAGTAAGGTTTTCATATAGATTATACAAACCCTAGTGTTATATTACCAGAACTAACAGAAACAAGAGGAGGACAGGAGAATACAATAATGGAAAACTGGGAGAAGGAGGGGAAGAAAAACCTGACTCCCTCTTTTTACCTCTCTGCCAGCTCTGTCTTCAGTTTGAGTGAGGCATAAAAAATAGCTCATATGCTACTCCACACGGCATGTGGACCATGCTGGTAGATACTCTAAACTTTGGGACTGCTAGCCTATCCACTTTGGAAGTGATGCATCACCAAAACAAGCAAAGTAGTCTTGTCCTTAAACTGAGAATTTCTGCCATGAGCTGGACTACAAAGAGCAAGATCTACTTTCTGTTTATAAATTTGTCTGAGAATTGATAATATTTGCCCACAGAGCTCTTCAAACAGTACATCATTGCATGTTCCACTCTTAGTTTTATATATTCCAGAGAAAAATCTAAAGGTAAAATGTGTTATCACTGACAGAAAATAGTCTTCAGGATCCCATATGGCAGCTTGCAGGCTTTCCTAATGCATGGAAGTCCCAGGGCTCTTTCTATAAATATCTAGGACCATATGTTCAAACATCAGTTAACTCTTCTCTGTTACTGTCCCAATTTTCCAAAGGGATATAGCACTGTACAAAAAAAATTTAAAAATTCAAGGCAAGATACTGTAGTCACTCAGACCTGTCTGCCTACCAAACTCAACGTTTGGCTCAGTATTCTTTCTTGATAGTGCTTGCTCTGTGCTGCTGGATCCTGGGATCAAGATTGGGAGAACATGAAATGGTACTTAAAGCACACCTTTGCTTGTTAACAGTGCCCAAACTTCTTTCTGAGCTCACTGTTCCTTCAGAGGGTTCTGTGCTGTGCAGCACTTTAGCTCGTAGCCTGTCTCTGCCCTCATCAGACCAAAGACCAAAATGGGGGTTTCATTCTGATGTCATGCTCCGTATATAACTGGGGGGTTGGCCAGGAGGTGGCGCAGCTCAGGACCTAGCTAAGCATTGGCTTCAGGTGGTGAGCAGTTGTGTTGTGCCTCACCTGTTTGTATATTATTATTATTCTCTTCTGTCCTATCAAACTCTCTTTATTTCAACCCTTTTTTCTTTTTGACTCTATCCCCCATTCCACTGGGGGAGGCAGTCAGCAAACAGCTGTGTGCTTGTTTTAGCTGCCTGCCAGGTGAACCACATCAGACTGGATGTTCCTTACTTTTATACTTACCTCTGCCTGACTTTCTCTGTCAAGCCCTAGTGTTGCATGAATGATCAACTGAAGGGAAAAAAAAATAGCTGTTAGGGAAGTTCCCCTTCAAATAGTAATGGACTTCTCTGCTTTGCTACTGAGCATGGGTGGTATCATGAGTAAAACATTAAATATTCCAAATTTTAAAAAAATATTAATAACACTAGAATGGTTCAGTCTAAAGGACAAAGACTCCCTAACAAATGCCACTAAAATTTTCCTGGCTACCACAGAAGATTACTATTAGGAGTAGGTAGGCTTAGATATGAAACTGCCCTGTAGAAATCATCTACTCAGGGCACTGTTTGAGGCACTTCAGGAGGACATTAGGAAGTTCTTGCGCTATTGTTCAATCTCTTTACCTATCCTGAATATGAATCAAGAACCTTGTGTCTGTTAGCAGCCCTGAATTTGTTCTTACTAAAATAACTTAATCATTTCAATCATTTACTCTCTTCAGAGAGACAGCCATCCTCAGGATGAAACTGGAGACAACATTGCTCTTGCATCTAGCTGCAGTGCAGTATCTGCTCTTAAAACAGCTGTGCTTGAAGACTGTGCCAATGTGTTTCTCCATAATAGACTGCTTAAACAATTTATATTATCAAAAAATGTTAAGAGATGGTCTAGTGGTAGACAGGCTATTTATGTCTCTGAAGTTAACCAGTTTCTAGTGACTTTAACTAGATTTATGAATGAATGTCTAAATACCCAGCTATCACTAATCTCTGCCCCAGTTATTGTGAAATGTATTGGTTTATGCCTGCCTCCTGCACTATTGCAGGACTTAAATATGTAATTTTCTCAATCTGTTTTGAGATCTTCTGAATATATAATTATGTTGTTATTCAGGCTCCCGAGATAGTGCAAGCTTCCACAGACAACAGCTTTTTGTATCAAATTCAAAAGGGTACTAATGAAATGGAAATGAAATAATTAAGTTTTTCTAGAACTTTGGGACACATGTCCTTGTTGTTACATGGTGTAATCTTCCCATCGTCATAAGGCAAAGCAAAATCAAATCAGTGAAATCTTTGCATGACATCCTTTGGCAGACTGAAAGTTAACTCATTTTCAGATTGATTTAAATATGAAATTGAATTACTAGAGCTAAAAATATTTCTGCAGTGCTGCACTAGTGCAAAGCAATAAACACATTTATGCCAGATAGCCTAAGGAAGAATGGACAGCAAACTCAGAAGATTCTAACCAATTTTTTTGCTGTTACCATGGAAACATAGCTACAAATACTTGTGTTTAGACTGTACAGTCCTCATGAAACAGAGCTTGTCAGTTGTTTTTATAAGACATAAACCCTTTCAACTCCATGGATGCAGAACAGCTCCTAACAAGGAGAAAGGAGAAGGTGACTTATAAATGGGATGTATGCAGTGCCTTATTGGTCCTCAGAATAACAAGGCAAAGCGATTATGGAGGCCTCATTCTAATTTAAACATCCATTTGTTTATGATAGCATTAATGTGCTTCTTGGGTGATTTTTGTTTAGATTTTGTGCCTCTTAACCCATATGACTGTATTCCTAAAGTATGTGGATGCACTCATGTGATTCTGCTCCCTCACTGTATTACTTGCTTTGCTATGAGGAAAGACAGTCCAATCTCCAATCCATGTTTAAAATAAGATTGTTATTTTAAGCAACCTTTTCCTACCCCTCTTGGATCTTTGCATGCCTGAGGGATTCCCTTTGGAGTTCCAATGAACAGAACAACAGCAGGCTTTATTCTGTGCTGTGTTACTACTCTAACAGTGTGAGCTGAGCAGGCACTCAGGGTTGGGTTAAGAGACGGGGAAAGTGAAGCACCGATTTTAGCTATTTCCAAGGATGTAGGAGTAAGAATGTAAAAGTATGGAGTTTAGCTTTTCAGGGAGAAAAGCAAGACTGTTAGTCACAGACATGTAAATGATTTTAAACATCTTTTGATGTAAATGAAACATACTTTCCTCAGTTGTCACTTGAAGATCATATACCATTGATCCATTTCCTGAACTCCTAACTAAAATTGCCCTGTTGCCATATGTAGTTCCCTTTTGTTTTCTAAAGTGCAACACAACAACTCTGTATTTCATAATGAACCTGTGCATATGGCAGCATTACTGCAAATGCACAAGAGAAAGGTGAATTCATTATGTGTTTGCAACATCAAAGCCAAGGGAATTACCCAGAGTAGACTTAAGACTGAAGAGAATCTCATGAGATCTGAGTTGAAGGTTTTTGAATATTGGGATCTCTTGACTTAGTTAACTTCAGATCATTTCTAAGCTCACTTTCATGAGTTCTGTAAGAGAAATGGCACCTGGAGTTACCCAGGTGCTTTCCACAACTGCAATTTCCACTGTTGCTAAGGCATGATATCCTAGATACCGGTCCTCTGAATCTTTGACTTGCACAATTAGATGATAATTGCTGACCTGGTATGTGTCTAGCACAGAGCTGTCTACAAATAGAGAAATTTATCAAAAAAGAGAAATTTATCAAAGATATTTGTAATGCTTTTGCAAAAGCATGACAGCTGGCCTTGGAATATGAGATTAAGCTCCCTTGTTAAGTGCTGCTAAATAATTAGAACAGCTACTTTGCTATGGGGGTATTTCTGTATTCTTGATTTTTGTCTGTTTTTCTATATTTATCTACTGATGGTTCAATTTGGCTTTGTTACTGCCAGTGGTAGCAAGGTGGGAGACATGACACCTCTGTTGAGCCTGCTAGAATGGAAGAATTTGCAGCGCTGCTGGAACAGTTCTGTATCATATTTTCCATGATACCTCTGTGTCACTCAGAGGCCTGTAATGACTGCACTGAACACTCCTGCTGATAATCCTGAGTTACTGGCTGCTCAACCTTTGCTTTAAGGTGATTGAAGCACCTGCTGCTGGAAGGGAAATGAAGTGTTGCCGAAAAGGTTTTCAAGCAGCCCTGAATGAGGTGCCAGCACAGCTTCTGGCCTCTGAAAAGAGAAACATTCTGCTGAGGGACAGGTGACAGAGTATGTAGAAAAATGAGAGATAATCTCTAGGTGGCTATACTGATCTTGTTCTAGGCAGTGCTGTGACCTCTGTTCACTATCACTTATCTGAGGTGACATTTGTTTTCCTGATAATATGACCATGCAGTACACAGCATTGGACATTCCTTGGCTAATGCAGGGAAAAGCTTTCAGAAGTCGAATTTAGGAAACTTTCCCTTCCCATTCCCAGTAGAGGGGCCCATCCAGACAAATTAATATACATATCCCAGCTCCTAAATCCTTAGGATCTAGGCATCCTGATATGCCTGGCATGCCAATGTGATGGGTGTTACTGTCTGAGGCTGGGCAGAGATGATGTCAAACTGACTCATGATGACCAGTGTTTCCTCAGTGAGAACAGTCTCAGACCCCTGAGAACTCCAGCAATTTGTCACTGAATTGCAGACCTCCTCCCACCTTTTGCTTCTCTTCTGGGAGAAGAAGGTAGCCTTTCCCCAGACACTCTGTGTGGACCTTTTAGTTCCAAAACTTTGCTGGATTACCTTCCTGCTTCCTCTGTGCACGTAACCTCATCAACTGGAGTCAGGAATGTCAGGAGTGGGAGAGGATGTAGGGTTTAAGTTTATATTAAAGGAGCCTGGCAGGGTAATGTAGATTTATCTTTAAATGTACTTCCTCCTACATTTCTGTTGAGCTGGTGATGCAGCTTCGGTAATGACTCTGTAGTGACTAAGAACTGAAAGCCATAAAAATTCCTTTGAACTCCTGAATGAGGGAAGATGTGCTCCTCTGTTATCATGAGGGAGGCAGAGGATGCTTTTGGTTTTGTATCAGAGAGTGAGATTTATATCAGGTTACTGTGTCAGCACAGAAATAATAGCAGCTAGGAGGGAGAAGTTAGGAAAGCCTGGTGTTTTTCAACCTGTTTACCCAAAACAGAGGTATATGGATGATGTGTTTCACTGTTAAATTGTTCCTGAAACAGATGAAATCAACTGAATGACAGCTGTATCTTAGACATTAGAGGAGCAGTATTAGACTTGAAGGCTGGTTTAAAAAAAAAAAAAGTATTCCATCTGAACCTTGGGAGTTTGTTGTTTAATTTGACACGTTTTCAGTGATAGCTGCATTGAAACAGCTTTCATATAATCTAAGAAACCAGCTGTCCAGATCTGTGATAGTTCCTGATTGTTATTCTGACCTTAGCCTTTATCTAAAACACAAACAAGGATCTTCTTAAGTGATAGCCACCAGCTGACCACCTTTTTTCCACACACACACACACCCCAGGGGAAAAAGAACTTTTCCCAGTTTCACAAATGCAGTTACAGTTACTGTCTCAGTCTTGGGTTTGTTTTAAAATGCCCTTTCCATTATGGTGGTTAGTCTTACATAGCAGTTAGAAATGTAAAAGTAAGTGGAAAAATATGTTAAAAAGCAGTTTACAGACTTTTCTTTATTTCATAAATGTGCTTCCCATGCTACTGCATAAGGAATATGGAGAGATGACCAGGAACGTGCTTCTGTGCTGCTGTAAATCGATGCAGTGATATTCATCTAAACAGAGTTTTATAACCTGGTTTAGCTTGTTAAAAGATGAGAGCACGTCCTTTCCAATTCATTCCATTATTGCTTTTGAATTGTCATGTTTTATTTCTTGGACATTGTTCTCTGTATAAAATGTCTAAGGTGGGAAACCTCTACAGAGCCAGCCCACTGAAGAATATTTAGGCTGGATAATCTGCTTTGGAGGAGCAGACATAGGCTTTTGTAGTTCTCTTTTACAACATTTGATGCTATTTAATTGTTTTGTTTTTTTTTTTAAAGGCAAGTAAATTTTCCCTAGGTATTTTTGCTCCCTTTCCTCTTTTCTTTCCTACTGATTCATAAAAACAAGGACAAGTTGTTGACACACTTTCAAGTTATGGGTTTAAAAAAAATCTTTATAGATTTATTTAATCCCCTACCCATATGTATTGACTTCTTTTAGCTGCACTTTCCAAAATTTTCTATGGCTGTCACGTTAGTATGGACTTAGTCTTCATAGAAGCTTTCATACAGCATACAATGACTGCAGGCACACAAAATGAACTTCAAAAAGACCTTTCACTGCACTACAAAAAACCCTAATCCAGCCTGTCATTATTGGTGATGCATCGTGTGGGAGTACACAAAGCGTCAGGCAGTGTTTTTCAGTGATAACAATTTGCTCCTTCTCAGCTGTACTTTATAATCTGAAGATTCAAGGAAAAAATGCTATAAAATACAATTTTGCATATTGGATTTTATTCTCAAAGGTAGTGAGGATAAGAGTCATCAGGGGCAGCAGCATTGGGATACAATCTGGTAGGAAGCTTTCTGCCTGGAGTCACAGAAAATCTCATCATTGGTGAGATCATTATAAAGTGCTACTCAGTGAGTAATGCCAAGATATTACATTTCTACTGCTTAGGAGACTTAAAATCAGAACCAAAAACCTGATGGAAAATCAGGAAAATCAGATATTGATAATGGGACATTTTAAAATATAAATTCAAGGAGTTCTATGACATAACAGCTGCTGTGTTATGTGCTTTTGCTTCTCTATGCGTTAATTTTATGGTTCAGAATTTTATGACTAGTGTGGTGTGGGGAGTTCAAGACATTTTTTTCCTCTTTGTGATAACAGCACCTAAGCAACTCTCCAAACCTAGAGCTTATTCCTAACTCTAAAAGAGACAGTACATCCTTGAGCCTCTAAAACATTCCATTGTTTAGTTCATATGCTTGTCTGTGTTCTACATGGTCTCAAAATAGACAACTGACTTCTGTTTCCTAAGGCTTAAGGTCTATAATTGTTCAAACACTTCAGTACAAAACAAGGGAGAACTATCCAGCTCTATCTTTCCTTTGGCAGATAAAGAAATAGCCCATGTCCTTGAATCCCTCTGGAACATACGCGCTGAAGGTTGGCTTGGAGTCTGTGTCAGGATTTTTTACTGTAACTCAGCATCTGGTGTGGAAGGGTCATCCAAGTCAGTGGCACAGCTGGGCACAAAGGATATTCCAGGTTTAAAGGCTGCAAATTAGATTTGGTGGCACAGTAATTTATCTAAAACACAGTGGGGTTCAACATGACAAATGCTTTTTAGAGACATGTTTGTTTTCCTGATGAGCATTTGCCTATCCTGAAAACATTAAATGCATAGTACTTATACAACGTATCTACAAGTCTGGTGTTTTTCAAGTGGAAAAGATGGAGCAGTATGCATCTTCCCATCATTACTCTGTTCAAGCTGATTCTGCATTCACTGCCTGTGTAACAGTTTCTTTTCTAAAGATTGTTGTGCTATTACTTTCTTAATCTTAGGACTGCCTCAGATACTTGCTGTTAGTAAGATATACTATAAGAACAATTTTATAGCACCTCTTCTCAGAGGCACTCAAGGGCCTTATGGTATTCCTTATCAGCCCTGGTTTGTAGGCTCACAGCTGCCAGCTCTCATGATATGTATTGTCTTTCTTACTAACCCATCTGCTAGCAGTTTTGATTAGGCTAGTAGTGGAACAACACTTTTTTTTGATTGCACAGAAAACCTTGAAAGTGTGGCCTGAGGCTTTAGGCACAGGTGGTTCTTTCCACTTGTTGCTGTTTAAACCCTTCAGCTCAGCAGCTGGAGATGGTATTTTTTTACAGGCTGGATGTATCTTGTGTTAGGTCTCTGAGAAGGCACAGACAGTTCTTTGCTGGTTTTGTTCTTAAACTGTCAGGGGGAAAAAAGCTTAACCAGAGAATTTGGGGTCAAAGAACTCACTAGAGTGTGTTATGTTTGTATGTGTGATGTGTAAGAACATATGCTAAGTGAGAGGTCTTCAGGTACATGTGTGTTTCTTGGTGTTTTAACTAAGTATGGTGGCAGGCTTGCCAGAGTTACAAAACTGAAATAAATTACTAAGTTTTATACAAATTGTAGGGCCCAGATATTGGTGCACCTTGTCATCTCTGCCACCCCAAATGGGGTGGAGTACTTCCTTCTGGATTGATGGTGGTTTTTGCTTTGCGTTGACATCAGTTATGACCCAACGAGGGCAGCGGTAGATGAAACATGAGTTAAGGCCTCTCACTAGGGAGGTGACAGTATTTCTAAAACATTCTTCTTTTAACATCTGGTGTGAGCGAAACCCAATTCTATTGTGTGTGTCTGTAGCAAAAGTGTGAAGTACATATGATGGATATATTGCTTAGAGGGACTGTGTCCTTGTTGGTAACTTGGTAAGTTTCCCCAACGTGAACAATGTCCATTCTTTTCTTCTATATTTTAATAGTGTTATTTAACTTTTCAAAATGAAACATACTTTGAAGTAAATGGTCCAGCTTTTACATTTGTGTGTGCATTAAACAGCTGCTAATTAGCTTTTGTATTCCACATGAGATGTACCTGTCTACATGGTCAAAACATAGCTAAGATCTACATAGTGGAGAGTTTCCATGTGTTCATAGCTTATGCAATCAGCTACCATTTGCTAAATGCAGATTGAATGGTTTTGTGTGGATCATATTGTTTGACACACGTGGGGAATCCCGAAGGACCTGCTAATTGCCTGGTCAAACATGTGTGTCTCTTCTGAGGAGAGACACTAGGCATCCAACAGTATTGTACAGGATTGTACTGAGGAGTAAGCCTTCATAAAGCATCTAACTGCAATGAGTTACCATTAATATGAAAGTGGAGATAGGCCATGTAAGGGTTAAGATTTGGAACAGTAGTAATGTTAAGAAAGGAGCACTAGGAAAGCAGCGCTCCTGTTAAGTGTCAGAAAGGTAGCATTATGGGTTGGAGCACTGTTTCTCCACCTATTTTTTTTTCTTTGTTCTCAAGAGGTTTTGATACAGATTGGAGCAAATGACAAGTACATATTAAAACTCATTCAGCCTTCACACTATGAATCCTTCTGCTGCTCTGGCATGAAGGTAGCTTTTACCTCTCTTACAAACATATAGAAATGCACAGCAAACCTTTTAGAACATCTACAATACAATGAATGCTGCTGTTAAAAGCCACTTTGAGAGACATGACGCAAAACAGCATGACCAATGCAAGCCAAATGAATACACTGATGCAACCATCATGCTGAAGACAACTAAATATTTCAGACAAAAACTTCTTGTGATTAATTAAGGATCTTGTTCTCTGGGTTACACCTCACTTTCATCAGTATAATAAGCCAAGGTTCAATGCAGTTACTCCTAATTTATAATAATGTGAGAGGAATCTAGTACCAAATAGGTCGTATTCTTGGCTAATTTTTGCCTCGCATCATGATTGCCTGACATCTGTGCTGGCTCTGAAATGCTTCCTGTTTCATGTAGGAGCTTTTTATACCATTTTGTACTTGCTGTGTAAGGGAGAGGAAAATTAATCGCAGTCTAAATTAAATCCCTTTGGGATGCTTTTAGATATGACTAAGAAGGCTTCTAAAAATATGCTAACTAACATGCCTTAAAAGTATATTGTGAAAAAAGAACATTTCAATATATGTTTGCAGGTAAAGGTGATCTATGGATTGAATGTGCCTTTACAGGATCACCTCAAGAAGATAGTGTATTATCTTGTCTGTCACCACTCCAACCTTTGATGTCCATGATGTAATCTATGGTGGTCTAAAACTACTTCTTTTCCCCTGTGGTCCACACATTCTTCTACACTGTAAACCCCATTGACAAGTAAAATATGATGTGACTGATTTTGCCAGAAGCAGGTACAGAGCTGATTTAATTAGACCTTTTGCTGGGAAGTTGGGCAATTCCCTTCAGTTTACTTTCTGGGATGTTTCTCAAAGATGAGTGACATGCCCTTTGCTTACTTGTTTGAAGCATTAGATCTCATGCCGAAACTGTGATCACAAAGTGTCTCATCAGATACCACAAATCCCACTTGCAAGGTGTTTCAGAGCAACAGACAAGCTCAAGAAGCTTGCCTGTGGACCACTCAAGTGTGCATGTTCACCACATTCATGGTCCTGCACTTGAGCTGGGACACCCCACTGGTATCAATACAGGTTGGGGGATGAAGGGATTGAGAGTAACCCTAAGGAGAAGTACTTGTGGCTAAAAAGCTGGACATGAGCTGGCATTGTGTGCTCGCAGCCCAGACAGGCAACTGCATACTGGGCTGCATTAAGAAGTGTGACCAGCAGGTCAAGGGAGATGGTTCTGCCCCTCTACTCCTCTGTGAAACCCCACCTGGAGTACTGCATCCAGCTCTGGAATCCTCAGCACAAGAAAGATGAGGAGCTGTTGGAGTGGGTCCAGAAGAGGCTACAAAAATGATCAGAGGGATGGAATATCTCTCCTATGAGGAAAGGCTGAGGGAGTGAGTTGGGCTTTTTCAGCCTGTAGAAGTGAAAGATCTGGGAGAACCCTATTGTGGCCTTTCAGTACTTCCAGGGCTTATGAGAAAGATGGGTACAGACATTTTAGTAGGGCCTAGAACCCTTAGAACAAGGGCTAAAAGAGAGTAGACTCAAACTAGATATAAGGAAGAAATATTTTTATGATGAGGCTGATATAACTGGAAGAGGGTTGGTTGATACCCCATCCCTGGAAACATTCAAGGTCAGGCTGGATGAGCCTCTGAGCAACCTGATGAAGTTGAGGATGTCCCTGCTCACTGCAGGGAGGCATTGGACTAGATAACCTTTAAAGGCCCCTTCCAACCCAAACCGTTCTGTGATTCTATGAATTCTTTCTCTTGTGAAACTGGGAATTATCAAGAATTTCACCCTTACTTACCATTCCAAAACATCTTAATGCTCACATGAAAATAGGTCATTTAGACTTTATTCCTGATTTACATTCTGAAGATTTACACTTATATTTTCCCCACTTTTCTATCAAGCAGAATCATTTTAACATAAAGCCCTAAATACACTAGCAGCTTAAACCAACAGTCTAACAAGGCTAAACTGTTTCACCCTCTATGAAGGTCCTGAATTCACCCTTACTTTCACATTAAAATACTGTCTCCTCCTGACTTTACGTTTGGCTAAGCAATGACATTTGCTGTTCAAAAATATGTTGGGAAGTTTATCTATAGAACTAATGATAGAACAGTCCATGTTTCTAAAATAGTCTCCTTTTAACCTGCTTATCTCTTCCCTGACATTTCTTATTGAGCATCAGTGAGCAGGCAGCTTTGTACTGACATCTGAAAGCAAGTCTACAGCAGCAGTGTGCAAAAGGCTATGGAACAAGCAGTCACATGGTTTCTATATTTTCTCTCTTTGTTTACTGTATTCATAATGCCAAATGGCAAATTAAAAGAATGCCCTAATCCCAAAAAGTAACTGATGTTATTTTTCCTTCCCACATGGATGGTTGTGATTATGTTTGGGGAGAGAAGGCATTTTATACTTTTTAAAAAATTCAGTTCTAGGCTTCTCTCTGGGTGAGCAAATAATGTCTGAACATTTTAGCATAAACACTATCTAACTTCTATAAATCAGCTTATTTTAATAAAATGTTTGATTAAAACATTTAAAAATTTGCAAAAATGAACATGTGATCTGTAAAAACTTTTGGCTTTGAATGTAGGACATGCCTTTTTAGCAAGGGATGTTGAGGTTACCTTGCTATGTTTGATAACTGCAGAGGAAATGTCTTTTGCCAATACTGGTATATTGCCTTTTTCATCTTTCACTACTGTGGAATTCAATTCTGGATGCTCACCTTCATCTTTTCCAAATGCCAAATCTTATAATAAACATCATGCTACTAGAAGTATAGGAAAATCTGTTAGTTGCCCTAATAATCTGATGTTTAGATTAAAAATCTATTTTAAAAATCAAAAATATTGAAAATGCAGGGAAAAGAAACAAACTGAGGTGCAGAGATAAGCTTCCCCTGGTTCTCCTCTCTGAATTTTTCTCTCTTACCCTCCACAGAAAAAAAGTAATGGGGAAACAGAAGACAGATACCTCTTGAGCTCTCCAGGTCATAGAATCATAGAATGGCAAGGGTTGGAAGGGACCCTAAGGATCATAGAGCTCCAACCCCCTTGCCATAGGCAGGGCCACGAACCTCAGGCCTGGAGCTACACAAGGTCACCCAGGGCCCCATCCAACCTGGCCTTGAACACTTCCAGGGATGGGGCATCCACCACCTCTCTGGGCAGCCTGTTCCAGCACCTCACCACTCTTTCTGTAAAAAACTTCCCCCTGATATCCAATCTAAACCTTCCTTCCTTCAGCTTTAATCCATTCCCCCTTGTCCTGCCATTGTCTATCCTTTTAAAGAGTTGATTCCCCTCTTGTTTGTATGCTCCTTCCAGGTACTGGCAGGCTGCAATGAGGTCCCCCCGCAGCCTTCTCTTCTCCAGGCTGAACAAGCCCAGCTCCCTCAGCCTTTCTTTGTAGGGCAGGTGCTCCAGCCCTCTAATCATCTTTGTGGCTCCTCTGACCCCTCTCCAACAGTTCCACATCTCTCTTGTATTGGGGGCCCCAGCTCTAGACACAGTACTCCAGGTGGGGCCTCACGAGGGCAGAGTAGAGAGGGACAATCACCTCCCTGTCCCTGCTGCCACCCCTCTTCTGATGGAAGAGGTCCTACCACAGCTGCCAGCAGCTTCTCAGGTGAAGTACAGAGTTAGTTTGCCTATGAGTAACAAGGTGGTGATGATTTTTTTCATTATTTTAGTTATCTTGGCATAAACACAGTGTAATTTGCTTACATGTTGTCCAGAAAGAAACAGTATGCAGAGATTAAGTGATTGGGTAGTGCTTTATTAGTATTGCCACCAGAGCAGTGTTGGGTTCTTGGATGTCTGAGTCTATCGCTACATCTCAGCTTGTCATCAGTATACATTAATGTAACCAGATCCATGCACATTTTCTGTCTTCAGAGAAACATCTCCTAATTTGGAGGTTGCAGTGCATACCTCTTATTATAGCCAAATACTTCAGCTATAGATTTTTTTTTTTTTTTATTGACCTCATACTGAAACTGGGGATGAAATCAACTTTGTTGCTAAGTGTGGAGACTGAATTAGTGTCAGTGAAGACAGGTCACTCAGGATAAGTACCCATGGAAGTGCAGTCTACTTGGGGAATAGTCTGTATGCTGTGGTTCTGTTGTGAAAAGGGTTAAGGAAATGAGATATCTATGAAGTTGTAGCCATGAGATAGGCAAGCCCACACGGTTTTCTTTCAAAGTTTTTGCTCTCATTAGCCAGCATTTCCTTTAGTTGGAGGTTAGAAGATGTAAGATAAGAAGGTATGAGAGTAATCCATGATCTTTAATTGGCAAATTCTTATTTAGTAGGGTGATATCAGCTGATATTGTGGGCTTCATTGTCAATTAACAATTCTTTTATGTTTGTTGCTTTAGTTACTATTATTTGCTAATTTATTTTCTATGTGGACATTCACAAGTCAACAGCTGGTCAAGTAGTCTCTGTAAGACCAAGGCTACTTAGTTTTTCCATTTGGTGCTCTCTGAGCACAGTGCAAGCACATTACAATTACAAAAGAAAAGGGATGTTTAAATACTCATTTTCTTTAGACTTGGGTGAAGTGTACATTTCTAAAAAACCTCAGCCAATGTGACTTGAAGGATTGAGTCTATATTCAATACCTAGAATATTTACAGAAATAGATTCATCTGGAAGTAACTTTGAGGAGAAGGTGAACTGGCATAAAAATGCAATTTAATTTGTGGCTTAAAGAGGTTTCAGTAATATTTTTTAATAGTTTATCAAACAATATCAAAAATATATCCACAAATACTCTTTTGCAATCTTTTAATATCTACTTCAGTGCACAAAACTTGACTGCATGTGCCAATGGGTGGTTGTTACTCCAAATACACATTTAGCTTTAGCAGAACTTTTTAAAATCCCTTTTGAAAATGTGTTGTAATTTAACTCTGAAAAATAGTACAGTGGTATTTGGACCATGTTGTGTGGTCATGAATTCAGAAAGTGGCAGGTGAAGAAAACAATACTAAGACTGAAATCAAGTTCCAGCACCAGTTACACAAGCCTGCAAACTGTTTTCAAAGATATCGACGTTGACTTTAAGGGTCCTAGCTGGTGGTGCGAAGCAGAGCAACAATAAAACGGCAGTGTTCTGTTCAAAGTCAATTGAAGTACAGACTAATGAGTCACTGAAGCACCTATTAAATGGCAGATGGTGCTTATGACAGGGAAGAATGACCATTTGTTATTCGAGCAGAGGGCAGTTACTTAAGTCAAACCGGTTGTTAGGAATAAAAAGGCAAACTTAGTATCAATGACATTTGTTTTGGTTGCAGGATCCGTGATAAGATTGAGCAAGAGCATGATATTTATGTTGAAAGCACTTTGGCTTTTCTTTCTTTAATAATGATGCCTTCTCCAAAACCTCTCTGTGCCTTATGTGATCTCAGGATATAGAAAACAATTTATATTGTGTACTTCTCTCTGTATTTTAACTGAAGGGCTCCAGTTAACAGTGTTTATACTTCTAAATTTAGGGTATTGTGTTTGCTTTTCATAATTCATTGTGCAAAAATTATATAGTATATTATTGTAGAACTGAAGGTAGGGTAGGTATGTCTATTTCTTAATTTAAAATGAAGATGCTATCTAAAACCTGGGAAATTATGCCACTAAGTAGTTAGGAATATATTTGGAGACTCAGCCTTCTGAGAGGTATTCTCTGGGTCTGTGATAGCTCTTCTCTGTGAGCTAACCTTCCTATTATCCTATTGAGTACACAATGATCAGGAGCTCCTAAGACATGCAAGAAGTGCAACACTTTGGTGCTTTATGGGTGTATGTGTCCCTGTTACGGACCCCAGTTTATGCAGCAGAATAGAAACATTCTATGAAATGGTCTTGGGATTTTTTTTAATGCTTATGTGTTTCTGTTGACTTTTTTATTGGAGGAAAAACACATTCCAAATACTTCTAAGCATTGAGAATATTTTTTTGAGGAAATGAAGACCAGACAAAGCATTTTTAGTCAGTTTTTCCCACTGAACTCCTAGTCTCAGTCTGCCTCAAAAGTGCTATTAGTATAAAAGTTTGTCTGGATATAAGGCAGAAAGGAGGCTGCTGACGCCAGATATATTAAAATCAATATATTTTTCTTGTATTTCCTGGATAGCAGCAATAGGGACCTGGAAGAACAAAAGGAATTAAAAAGCACAAGCCAAGTTAAGATTAACTTGATTCTTGTTTGCTGCTAAGGTTTCTTGTAAGCAGCAGCAGACTATGGTAGTGCAGGTGAGCTGTGTTAGTCTGTTTGGCTCATACCTGTTTTACAGTGGTATCATTTCACTGACTTTGCTGGGACTACTGAACAGTGAAAATGTGGGGAGAATAATATCCGTGAAGTCCTGAGTGGGTTTTTTATGGTAGCATAAGGAATACACTAGGAATGAGCCACCATACTCTTCAGGTACCTCTACATACTCTTCTGCTAATGAGATGTTGTTGATAACAGTATAAACCCCTGAATGATAAATTAACCTCTTAAAATTGTTTGGTTTTGTCTGATTTTTTTTTTTCCCTGGCAATACTAGGATGGCCCCTTTGCAGCAATGGTGCCAGTACCCATCTCATGTGGTGGCATGATCCTCTGAAAGTCCTGTTATTCTGATCAGTATACATTAGAGTAGACTTCAGTCTTCCTTTCTTCTCTAAGAATAATTGCTTATTTGTACAGTGTCCCTAAATATATTCCTCTAAGTTCCATACTTCTGTGAAACACATAGCAAAAATATTTGCATAGGTTAGCAACTTAAATATACCATTCTATGTTTAATCTTCCCTTTATATGTGACATCAGTGGCTGGAAACCTGGCTATACTTCACAGGAATGTTTAGACTGTTGCTAGCAGTAGATAGGAGAAGCCCTAATGGAGAGTATTTAATCTTGAATAGTGCTGAACACTGACTATTTCCACTGAATCCTCTGGAATGCAGAACAGTTTTGTGTCAGGTTTCTAATCATGATTATCTGAACTCATCTCCCCAATCTGGAATGGGTTTTAATGCTAAGGAATGAGTTCTGAACCAATTTCTAATTCTGCATCTGGGTTATTGTCAAAGCCGCTCAGCTGACCTCAGTACTTGGTACTGGAACCATGTGCAGTCAAATTGCTTGTTTTTTAATGAACCCAAACTGCAGACTTGTTATAGTTTTAAAATTATTAGAATACAACTTGACCAATATACCTCTGCACTTAGGGAAATTTTTTTCCTCAGGATAAGTTAATGGTTCGTGCTCATCTGAATGACCCCCATCAACCTTGAATCGGATCTAAATAAATTCTCAGGGTTATTAAATAGACAGGCATGTTTCACAGGCAGCTGCTCAGGTGACAGGATTACTGCACTTATAAAGGTCATGTGGAAAAAATTAACCTTATCCTCATCCCTGCAGAAAACATTTGTTTGTAACATCACTGACCATCAGATGACATGGTGAAGTAACAAACACTTGAGCTGATAGACTAATAGGTATCACATTTCCATCATTTGATTATTGATGTTTACAACAGATTATGTTTTAGGCAAAAAGCAGAGAGGAAAACTGTGAATGACGTCACAAATACATCTTAGGCCATTTAATAACACATTGTGATGAGGATTCCTTGGTAAGCGCAACAATACTTTTTGTTCTGGTATGCCAATATAAAATATATTTCTCAAAGGTCCTGTATATGCTTTATACTAAGAGGACCTACAGAGAAGATAGGGCATCCCACATATATTGTAATTACAAGTTACCTCCTTTTGCTCAATAACTAGAGTTAAGAATTCTGTGCATTAGTAACCAATGAAAGAAAAACATGGGCCACTACCATTCCTCCTAATGCATGGAAATATGGATTTAACCAAATCTTGAATAAGACTCTACATTGTACCTTTTTGTACAATGCCAGTCTAATGAAAAATTAGTCTGTTCAAAACAGTACAGATGACTCACTGTTCAGAAGGAAAACTTTCATGTGAATATATGTATGTAACCATATTTGCTGTAAAAGAACATAATTATAGGCTGATCCCATAACTCTTCATAAGTGTGAAAATATCTCACAAGAGTCTTGTCAGTCTGTAGTATTCAGAAGGTCTGAAGAGCAAAGAAGTGGAAGCTTGTCTCTTTGGTACTGATGTCAGTGGAATATTTATTACAAAGAACTTCACTGTCAGAAAGTGTAGTATCTGATCGAGACAAAGGTGACTAAGCACTAACTCACACATTCTCCCTGTTTTGTAGGAGTATGGTTCAATATTCTGTCAGTGTGCAGCTGCATGTGCAAGAGATTTATCTGAACCTTTGTAAGTCTTTGTCCTTAACCTCCTGCAGTGTTATTATCTTGTTTTCATACTTTTCTGCTTTACCAGGTCATTGTCTTTGACAGTTCTACCTTACCTGTCTACTTATGGAACACGTGCAACAATTAGCTGACTGTGGATAGAACTATTATTAGGCTATGGGGCTCAGCTCTTCCAGAATCTTAGTCAGATTTCTGTTCATGGTGTGAACTCCTATAGTTTTAAGGACAAAACAGAATCAAACTTTTTATGATCCAGAATGAGTATCTGTGGTACAAAGGACTCTTTTGATCCACTGTTATTCTTAGTTATGTTGCAATGCTACAATCCAAATACCACACTATGATACATGACTGTGAATTGGTGTCTGTTTGTTCACCCAAAATGTCTGAATATTTGGATTGGATATTAGGAAAAATGTCTTCACACAGAGGGTTGTTATGCAGTGGAATGGGCTGCCCAGGGAAGTAGTAGACTATCCCAGGAGGTATTTAAAAGATGGCTAGATGTGGTGCTCAGGCACATGGTTTAGAAGTAGTTGGCAGGTTAGGGTGATGCTTGGACTTGCTGATTTAAAGGGTGCCTTCCAACCAAGACAACTCTATGATTCAGTTGGCCCTTGCTGAGACCTTAGCTTGCTCAGAAACTGGAATTAAAGCATGCCCCTGCTGTTTACCCAATCACACCAAGGTCATTTGTGTAGTTCAGTCACATACATGGCAGTTCTGATAAGCTGCAGCTTTGCAATTTGCTAGCATAGCTGGAAATGGTGTGAGAAGAGTTATGTAACCTGCACAAAGTGGATTTTCAAGAGAGGTTGCCTAAAGTTGATGTAGAATACACCTTTGCACTGCACCTTGTTATCTGTGTGCAGCAGGCACCTCATTTGAGTACTCTGGAATCCACACTGAGACTCAGTCTGCATAGAAATTTTAAAGAGAAACGAGAATGAGGCCTTCTATATTTCCCTCTGATCTCACAGCACTGTAAGGTCAGTAAACAGAATAACTCTTGATTTAGACCACAATTCATCTGCTTTCTTACGTAGACATCCAGTTTTAAGCACATGAATAAGGCAGCTTCTCATAGGAGGATGATGTCTCTGTATGTACGAAGTCAAGCATGCCTTTTATAACTTAGCTTAACAGGATGTTTCAACATCCTGGACGGAGATCGTAGCCAAGAAATTATGTTAGTGCAAATATTTCTATGTCAAAAGAGTGATTTCTTCTTTTTTTTAAAATTGGGATAGTCCATATTTAGAATGGACAGTAGCTGGGATCATGAGCTTGTACTTAAACCTAAGGGGGTTTCCTTAATTTAATGCTAATATTATAAATATTTAGAGTATCTGGTCACTGCAAAAGACTGAAACAGCACTAGATTTCCATCTATTACAGTACTCTACTATTTCTCTTAAGAGGGACTATTATTGTTTGACTTTATACTGCGTACAGAGTCCTACAATATACAGTTTATGGAGTCCTAACATATGTATCACAGAAAAGTTGCTAATTGAAGCAATCTGATTCTATTTTCAGGCACGAAAAAGGGAATGATCAGTAGCCAGACAGTAAATGTTACTTTAGATATCCTGAAATGCAATGAAAGCAACAACATATCTTAACTGGAAAACTTTCTTACACAAATTTAATTTTCTGTTTTGCTTAGAAATAACAAAAAAAAATCTTGAAAATATATTATTGGAGTATGACATATGTATTTTAATATTTTAAGATATTATGATTTTCCCTATGAAAAAATAATTTAACTAGGAGTATACAGCACCTAAACAAGAAATAGGGGGGATTCATACTTATTCCTTAGTACCAGTAAAGAATTCTTTCAGCTTGATGAGAAGTCATGTAGCAGAAGAATTTAAAGGAATCCTGATCATTCCAACCCTCCTCGAAAAAAAAAACAACCCAAACCAAACAGATAGTGTTTTCAAATCTTTTGTATATAATAGGATTTAAAAGGGACAATTTTTGTGGGTTAGATGTACACCTATAGATTGTATTGCAAAATACCACTTAGAGTATGCAAAACTACCCCCAACATCACATACTACTATATACTGTTTTTTCTCAGCTGGTAATAGGTATCCTATTATGCTAGCCTAATTTATTTCAGGAAAACATTGCCTTGTACAAGCTTCATATGTCTCAAGTGATAAGTATGGTCACACAAATGTAGTCTTGGACCTTAAAGTCAAAAGAAAGAGAAAAGGAAAAAAAAACCCATGGACTTATTTCTGAAAGCCTAACTGGAATCTACTCTGGAATCTGATTTCATTTAAAATCTTATTTGCAGTTTCAAATAGATGTTGTTTCTTTTTAAGACACAGACCTTTAACTAAAAAAGTCACATTCGTGTTTGAAAACAGCCAAGCCTTCAGTAGTCTTAAACAGAGATATCTAAAAGGGGATAATCATTTATAAGTCATCTCAGTTAATGCATATCCTTTAAATAGAAGAATGATCTTGCTAATGTAGTTGGTGCTGTAGTCAATAGTTGTCATAATGTTTCAGCTATAAACTAGAAGGCTGGAAGTAGTAACTTATCAAACCTGAGCATTAAAAAAGGAAGAATATTAGAGCTCTATAAAAATCCATGTTTACTGAAAGGTGAATGGTGAAGGAATGGTATGTAGAAAAAAATTAAGCAACTATGCCTGCTGCCTTTCCAGTGTCAGAAAATTGGCTTAATTTGATCTCTGGTATAAACTAAATGAAAACTAAAACAATTGACTAATAATTAATTAAAACTGTCATTCCTATGATAAAAAGCAACCAGACCCATCAGTGAATGCATGTTTTGATTTCTCTTGTTTCCATATAAGCACGGCACATTATTTTAAACCATCAGTATTATCCTCATGTCTTTTAAATAAATTATTCTGAAGAAAAAAATACTGGTTTACACAAAGAAGAGTAATACTGAAATGGATGTCCTGATACCACAGCTGGTCATTAGAGCAGTAGCTCTGCAAATGCGTATGCACATGTTACTATGATTTTTATTCAAATGGCATCAAGCAAATGTCTAAATGTCAGCATATCAGGGAAGGAGCAATATTGAAGCTGCCTTTATTAAAGCAGTCTATCAGATTTAGTTCTAACTGATTCAGTCTTTAATATGCATCAGCTTTTACAGGAGGGCTCCAATTGCTGAGAGCTGTGATAAAAGAGCTTTGATAAATTCTGCTGTGGATCTTTAAAATGTTGTTCTCCAATACAGATGGCATCTCAGGTGAGGAGTGTCTAGGTGTTATCTTTGCCTTATCTTTGGTGGGGTGGAGATTGAGTGCTCCAAGTCCCTCTGTTTACATTTAATTTCTGAAATTAAAATTGTTCCTTTGAACTCAGTAAAGCTCTTCTGCAGCATAAAGTGTGGCAGAAACATATGCCTTTGTAGGATACTGACCTCTGATCTATTTTTAATCAAACAAAATGACTTTTCTGCAGTTTTGTTGTTGCTAATTGCATCCCAGACATAGAAACATAGTTTTGCATTTAGTCATTGAAATATTTGAGATGCTGGAAAGAAAAATAATCAGGAAACCTTTACTGGGTTCATTTTCTTCATTTTCTCTCTGAATGAGTCCATCTGTCAAAATATTCTCATGTAAAACATGTAACATGAGGTACAGGTTTGGAATGTTTCTGCACATAGTTCACTGATTTGTACAAAATCCATTTAAAAATAGAACTAATTTTTCTTTTAGTGCTTTTTGAAGTTACTATATCTTTAATGACAGAAAAAATGCAGCTCTTGGCTAGCCAGGTCTAAAGGAAAACTTAGTGGCTTCATCAGGGTTAGCAGTTAACTCAGTGTTTGCCAGCAGGGCTGGAGAGGAAACCATTTTCCTACCACATGATTCTTGGAGGCATTTGGTTTGTATTATTCCCAGCCTCAGGACAAACCCTGAAAAAACTTCATGCTTTTGTTAGAGAAGTGGAGGGGGAATGAAAAGGAATGTCATCAAGCAACGGCTCTGGAAGTTAGAGCAACTGAACCCAGATCCGTCCATATTCCGAGACACACTTGTTCAACTAAATTGGAAGGGATCAGAATTAGGGAAGATAAGTGAAACCCCATAGCTCTCACCTTTAAGTTCAATGCTCCAACTATCCAAGTAGCAAGCATTTCAGGATGGCTTGCTTTTTGAGCTTAAAAATTCTGGAGATGTACTTGGGTCTCTTCTTCTGTACTGCAAAGGTGTAGGAATGGTACCTGGTGTTTCAGCACAAAACCAAACAGTGTTTGTGGACATAGAAAAGACAAGGAAGCTCCAGATATGGTGGGGTTGCATTACACCATAAATCTGCCTATTCAGCTTTTTAAGAATTCCACATCAAAGATGACAAAGCTTTAAAAAAATCATGCTAATTACTGTAGGCAAAGCTTGACACAGGGAAAGTGTGTGCTGTGCTGCAGATGCATAGAATCTTTTCATTTTTAAATAAAATAATCACACAGTTAAACTTAGGTGTAAACCAAGTTGTTTATCCAAGTAAAAGCCAGTAGATTGATATGAAATTAAATGCCATAAAGCATTTTTACCGAAGAGGAAATAGAGCATTGCTAAAAACTTCCCAAACAAATCCCTAAATCCAGTTCTTCTCCAAAAATCAGTGCAATTATTTTTCATTAGTTCTGCTTTAACTGAGAAGATGAGGTTCGGAAGCACTTTCATACTGGTTCTCTTAACTTGCAAATGGATGCTTTCCACAGATGACAGATCTCTAATACTGACAGTCTTAAATTCTATCACAAATTCATAAGCTGTGCTTCAAAACTATATGAAATTTAAGAAATACCTTTTATTTGAGCCTTTGTGTTCCTTACAGTTAATCTTTTCAAATTTTCCTATAGCTACATAGCTAGATCCTTGATTTCTAATAGAAGTGAGACTCCAACATAATCATTCCTCTCCTAAAGTTGTAATAGGAGAGCAAAAATAGTTGAGCAAAATTTCAGCTATTACTTTGATAGATTAATTAGAATGATCCATTAGTATTATATCCATTCTTTTGAAATCTGAATCTTAACTCCATCCTGCTCTGTGAAAGTTCTATATGTATGCAATGTTAAGTTTATTATTATAAGGATTTTTTTAACCTATGAACTGTAAGTGCTAAAGATATTCCAAAATGGTGTTGAACATACTACTAATATAATTCCTCTTTCTTACAATCTTAGATTAATTAAAACAAGTTGGCATTGGAGGAATTGTGTACCTTTGGTTTTTATGAGTTTTGAGAACTATCATAGAATATTCTTGTTCATGTTTTTGCCACAGTGTGATGGTGTCTTGCAGAAAGTGCCCTGCTATTATGTTGCTTTCAAAATCTAGTCCTGATCCTGCAAACATACCATACATTTTCATGAGATGACAGACACTCTTGCAGTGCCACATTCTATTTTTGTTTTCCCCATAGTATAGCAAGAACACAATTCCAAAGCATCAGCCTTTTCAATATTCTTTCAATTTTACATGTTCAGTGTAGCCAGCTGACATTAAGCATGTGTTAGTTTCCAACACCAGGGTCTAAATCTGCTGACTCTACGGAGAAGAGCAGGATTTGTCCTGTGATCTTAATAACGTTATTTGTGTAAATAGTACTCAGTTAAAGGAATTATAAAGTTGGGTGTACATTCAGCAATGAAAGTACTGTGCCTTCTCTGCCATACAGATAGGGATAGAAGAAAGGAGTGTTAGGAATTTCAGCTAGATTTCTTTTTTTCTGTTCATCCTTATGGAAATTAAAAAGGATAAGTGAAGCACAGATATTAAAATGCAGTTAGTGTTCTTCATCCATTATTCACCAAATGACCTCAATAAGCCATTTTCAATGCCATGTATTTTGTCATATTTTCCTCTCAAAAACACAATTAAATTGAAGGAAGAGTACAGAAAACTGGCTAAACTGTATTGCTTTGGTTAACTAACCTCAGCAAAGATTTATTCCCTGAAATAGATAGGATTTTGCTGGATTATGTTAGTACCAGGTGGAGTTTTAATTAAACCTTTATCCTGCTGGTAGGAAAGAAAGCTTTACAATCAGTGAATTAAAAATAGCTCTTTCTTGCCGGGGGAGGGTGGTGAAGGAGGAAGGGAGGAGGTGATGCTTGGAGATGTAGGAAGTTTCCCACCAAAACCCCTTCTGCTTGAGCAGTTTAGAGACTTTTCCCTTGGTCTTCCTCGGGCACAACTCCTTGTTGAAGTCTGCAATCCTCATGCTGCAGTTCCTTATTGAAGCAGCTCAGAGACAAGAAGTTAGTAGGAATGATGGTTTTATTCCTCCTCTGATTGCCCTCCCTCTTTCTGCTGCAGCCTGAGAACACCTGCATTTGGCTGTAGAGTTTGAGAAGGGAACAGTTGGCAGCAGGAGGTGATCAAAAAGTACACACTGCACCGGGACTTCCAGGTCTTCTCTGGCCTCTTTATCCACTCTGTCTCCCATCTGCAGTTTCAGCAGTGAAGTCAGAGGTAGTTTGCTTCATAAGCACTCCAGCTTTTCCCTTGAATGGAAATACCAAGTTACATATAGATTTCATTTTATAGCTTTCTTTTTTGCTCAGTACTTTATGTAACTTCTGTGGGTGCCAACATAAAGTCAGTCTTCCTGTGATACCTACAGTAAAAAATCCTAGAAAACTCGATGTAAAACAAATGCCATTTTATAGACGTAATTTTATGGTTGACAGTTGTTACCAAACATACCCCATCCAGCATAAACCTGAAGTTTTAGATGTGTCTGAAAGCTTCAAAAATAAGCTTACAAAATGCAGACTGACTCTTATTAATGAGGAGAATATGAAAAATCTTTGCCCATCCAAGAAAGACCTGAAGTTGACATCAGGAATACTAATTTGCCTTTACAATGTTCACAACATCCAAGCTCCTGTCAAAATTTGTCTATGGTTTGTTCTTTTGGGCTTGACATCTGCTCTACATCATACTCCCCAAATGAATAGTGTATTAGCACATATTTAAGCAGTGTCATTCAAAAAGAAATGTAAAAGCAGAAAAACATGCAAAATGCTTATGATTTGCAGGGTCACTTCAAAGACTGGAGATTTCCTTTTTCACCTTGGTGGGAGGGACAGCTGAGAGCTGCATGAGTTTAAAGGGGTCACAGTCCAAGCCAGCAGAAGAGAGTTAACCAACTCCCAATTTCTATGGTTAACATGAAAATGCTCCTTAATCTGCCTTACTCTTGAAGGGCAGAATGTTACATTGGGAGTGAAATAATAAAAATGTGTTAGTTAATTATTTACTGTGTAATTAAAAATGAACCAATTACTAATCGAGCCACAATCTGTAGAATTTAACTAAGAATTTAATTTACAGCCCATTTTCTGGAGGCTGAGCATAAAATTGTTCTTTAAAAAACTCTTAACACTTTTTTGGTTTTGGATACATTTTTAGAACCTAACATGCTGTTTTCTTGAAACAGATCTAAAGAGAGTTGGATATTCTGCTAATGAAATCTTTGGGAAGAGAGAGGGTACACTGTGCATATTTGCATTCTAAATCTTTGCTCATGAGGGCTTGGCTTTGAAGAGTCTTGCTCTTATACTTTGATAGCTCAGCTTTTCAATAAGTGCCGTGCAGACATGCATGGATACTTCAGTTCTCCAGTGTCTGGAAAAATACAAGGTGAATGAGAGGCACTTTGCAGGAGGTATTTATTTGCTTACTTGGTGCTGTCTACTGGGTTGGGTTTTTTGCGCTTATTTCACTTCTGTTCTACAACTTAGATGTTTAGTGTTATCTTTTGAATTCCTACATAGGATAAAAAAAATAGAAAACCCATCCTGTGGGTAATGGCTGCATACAGACACATTCATTGTTTATTTTTCATACATATGAATTGAGTGTCTTCACTTGCACAAGTGAAAGCTTATTATCAGCAATGATAATAAAGTAGTGTGAAACAGCCTAGACTCTGCTTTGCTTATTTCTTTGAAGTGACTTTAGATCTGCTGCAGACTATCAAGGTAAACACAGGAAACACTTATTACTGATAAAGACTAACGAGTTCTGTGTTTTCTTTGTTTCTCTAACCAGTTTTTCCTTTTTGAATTGAATGGACTGCCACAGTGCTGTGGACTGTACGTTATAAACCCTGCATGGAAGTGTTAACTTGTAGAATAAAATGTTTTCATTAATTTTTTTTCAAAATCATGGAAACTTTTCCATTGCTCATATCTTTCACCTAACTTGTACTTGAGATCTCATGTTTATGACTTCTAAGAGGGATAGAGATCCAAGAACTCAGAGGGTAAAAGAGTATATGCAACAATGCTCCATAGACAAAAAGATTAAAAAACTATTAAAAAAAACTATTTAAAAACCCTATTAAAAACTATTCCATTAAAAAAACTATTGTAGGGGAAAAATGGGAGGTGACTGTCAGATTGTGTTTCTTCTTTTTTTTCTCCATGCACAGATTAGCTAAAAATCTTACTTTATTTTTTGCAGCAGTACCCCTGACATTCAAGGAGAGAATAATTTAATTTGCTATGCTGTTTTAATCAGGGACTTATGTGCAGCAAAATCTGACATTTTTATCTAGACTATATTATGTAAAGCAATGAGCTGGGGGACCAGGTTCATGTTACAACTGTTGACAGCTAGTGTTTTTCAGTAAGGCACACAGCAGCAGAGGGGTGCTGCTTTCCCGTTCCCAGCATACAGCTGAGCCACTGCTGCAAGGGTGACAATGTGTAACAACAGAGGCTGGAAAGATAAAATTGAAGCTGACGTGAAAAGTGTGTGACAAAGAAGCCCTACAACTGAGATACCCATAGCTAAAAAACCCGTGAGAAAGTTGTTCAGCACCTGGTTGATACCCAAAGAGAGTTACATTATTCTTTCCGTTTGTAGAAGGTTGGTGAACACTCCTCAATAAGTTCCAGTGACAGGCCTGTAATGAAGTGGAGCTGATGCAAGTTGGCACGGTTTTAGACTTCACCATATGTTTTAGTTCAGTGAAGATGTATTTCTGTTGCTTTATGCTTTCTGCATCCTTGATCTACAAGAGTAATAGAGCATTCTCTCTTTCAGTTATAACTGCAGTCTAAATTGCCCTAAACTGTTGTGGTGTGAATACCTGCAATTAGAAATGTAAAGGTTGTTCTTGTTCAGCGGTCCAAAACCAAGCAATGCTGCAGGCTTTACACTGAGTTCAACAAGCTTTGTAGCCAGCCTAGAAACACAATAAAGTAAAGCATTTTCCACATTGGTCATGTCCAATGCTATTTACAGGTTTTCTAGATCACCACTTCAGCTAAAACTCTATGGGAAGCCAGGCCTGAGCACAGAAGTTACGTGCTCATTTTGACCTAGCCAGTTTAATTAACATGGCTGTGTTTCTTGCTACCTGGAGCTCCTGAGAGCTCTTTATTGAGGATAATGCATTACAATAATCCAATTTACATGTGACAAAAATTACTGTTCTTCTGCCAAGGCATCTACTAAACTGAAAACTGTCATTCCCAAAGTAAGGGCCACAACCTTCAGTGGGACTGCAAGCCTTACAATAGTGTAATTATTTATGCTGGTGTAATGAGGCTGCTGAAAGAGGGACTTACTGCCAGAAACAGTCTGAGGAGATTTTTATGGGTCTGAATAAACTATTCTGACCAGGAACACTTGCTTTCTGAATCTCGTCCTTTCGTTTTGGACCTTAGAGGAGCCCTTCTGTGAGGGTGAAAAAAAAAAAACCCCAACTTTTTCAAATGTATTCTATTTATCTCAGTCTTTGAATCTGCTAAATTTTACTTTGGATTAATATTTTCTTTGACTGCTGTGCTAAATATGGCAAGTATCAGAAAAAATTCTGTAGGCCCAGGGTTGGTTTCCAATGATTCATTCAGACAGCACATTTATAAATAGGAAAAATGGGGGGAGAGGGGGAACAAGAGAGGGGAATGTATGTTCTATGTCTTTATGCCTGTTTTACCCAGTTGCCAGAACATTTTTGTGGTACAGAATTAACATTATTTTGTTGGTGTAGAACTCAGTGTTGAAGTAAATTTCTTAGCTGGCTTCCTAACTTCTGGTGCTAGAATCCTTAGTACGTTAAGTTAAACAATGCTGTTTGCCTTGGATTCTGAATAGTAGCTTAGAGAATTCTTATTTGGAGATAAGCATTTGTTTTATTTTCCTCTTTGACTTCTCTGGTCAACATATGTGTCATATTGCACATGGACAATTAATACAATTTACTATTTTGTATTTTAGAAATTTATAACTTCAGGAGTACTGGAGTTTAGATGTTCCCTTGTGCAAAGAGGGAATCAAACTGTCCATTGTAATGCTAGACTTTATGGGGTAAATTATGAATTAGATGTTCGTCCTGGGATGCACAAATATCAGATTTGACTGCCACTGCAGATTCAGTGAGGTCTCTGTGATGTACATGCAATTAAATCCATACATTGTGTCTGAATAAAATTAAGAGTACTAAAGCAAGCTTCAGCATAATGCATATAAATCTTACCTCAGTTTTTTTTTAGATTAGGTCTTAGCAATCTTTTGTCATACACTGGATTCTTAATCACTGACAGCTCACTATACTCTCCTTTTCAGTAAAGAATAGCAGTTATGCAATGCTACTATGTAGATCATACCCTGTTTTCTCTAGTCCTATTTTCAGAAATTACATCTGAGTAAAACTACATTTTTGGTGATGCAAAGTCTTCCCCCAGCAGTTAACATTTCCTCTATATTTATGTGACATGACTTTACGCTTTGTGGTTTTGGCAGATGGAGGAATGATTTTCTTCACATTTTTCATATGGTGAAGAATTTAGGGGAGCTGTTTTAGCAATAGCAAGCAGAGGAGACTTTGTTTACCTAACATATGTGTCACATATAAAAGGCAATGTCCTTCCACTGTAGTTGTTAATAACTAGCTGTTCCAAATGGACTTGTGCCAACACAAAATCCACCACCACAATTAGCAGTAATAGGAACTTCAGCTGGCAGCAGCAGCAGTGAAGGGAGTAAAGATTAAAGGACTATGTGAACTGTCCCTCCAAGTTAAAACTGATGTACATTGGCAAAAAAATAAGAAAACTCACACCACTGTTACCCCTTACACTCAGTTCTACTCCGGTAATAATTAGAGAGAATGCTGCTGTTTGGGACTCAGCATTTTTCACAGGGAATAGATTTGCCCCCTTACTGACAGGAATCTGAGTATCCACATCTCTAAAACATCTCAAACTACAAAAACCTGTAGATGAGTTTCAAATGCTTGAGGACGCAAATAGCCTTTTGAAGAAGGTTGATTTTTTTTTAGAGGCATTTGTCAGGTGCCTGTTACTGACTTCTAGCTGGTGTTGCACGTGTACTTCCAGAAAGTCTGCTTGAAAATTCCACTCAATGGTATCCAAGAAATTAATTTTTTTTTTCTGGGTAGAAAATCTTCCTGGAGCTACAGCGTGTCTGCAAAATGGTATTCATGGTAATACTTCTGTAGCATAAAATATGATCTTGGTCTAAAGCAGGTGCAAAGGCTGCAATAACAACAAACCCTCCCACTTTTCATGAACCATGGCTGAATTACAAATAAATGAATGAAAAAATAGTATAATGAGGATTTGGATAAATACTTTATTTTACAATTATTAACTGTTAGAATACATGGTAGGTTAGACAGTTTATTGTCTCACAGTGTCCTATATGACATACTTTCAAAATATGAACTATTTTCCACGGTTAAATGAGCCTCTAGCAATGCACTAGAGCACTTCAGAAATATTTTTGGTTGAAGAGTTTTCCAAACCTAACCTTTGAATTCATGAACACAATAAAACATCTCATTTGTAGGTCAGAGCGTGCAGGAAGCACAGCTGTTAACCATGACCTTGAGGAGGCTTTGCAGCTGCAGTTATGGTGCAGCATTAAGAGTGACACCGGTTTGTAACATTCTGCACTTTGTGAATGGGTTTGCATCCCTTTCCTTGTAATTATTATGGAGAGAACTAAATATCACAAGTCAAACATTTCAGTCCTCTCTTGGTCATTCTGAAAGCACAGGGAAACCAGAAGACAGAAGATTTGCAAATGTCTGGGGAACACCATGTAGTTTTGCTAGTAATTTAACACATGTGTGAAGAGGCAGGCATGTGCCAAATTTATGCACACGAATTTGGACACTCTTGCTGCAGAGCTTTTAAGGCTAGATCACTTGCTTTGGTGTTGACTTTTAAAAGCTTCTGTGTAAATAGACACCTTATGCCATATTCTGACAGTGGTTGATGTTCCAGTGATAACAGTTTGGCAGGAAACAAGGTTAGTGAAAAAAAGCCGAATCCAATTAAAATGTTTCATCAGGTTTTGGCAGCAGGACAGAACTACTCACCTCAGACTTCACTCAGGACATAAAGACCTCTCTCTGTAAGAAATGTCACCTGTTACCAGCAGTGTATGCTAACCAGTTAGGTCCACTAGCAGAACATCAGGAGATGCTAGAGTATTACCTATGCTAATCAAAGGCCATTTTTCCCAGTACTGATTTGAGTGCCCAAGCACTGGGCTAACCCCCTGGAGAGTTACTCCTCTGAGTTCAGGGAAGCTCAATGTAAGGCTTAACAGCTGATGAGGTTTACCTGCTGTATGGGAAGCGTCAGCCCCTCTAAAATCATGGACAAACAGCCCTCACAGGCAGCTGGAACAGTTCCTCTAAAGAACTGGACTCAGGGAGGGAGAGTAGAAAGAGACAGAGCTGTGTATGTTTTGCTGTGTTTTAGAAGTGATTTATGGCTGAATTAAAAGAAAACCTATCCTATGAAGAGGAATTTATAAAAAAAGTGCAGCAAGTCCAAGTTTTTCACTGAGATGTGATTGCCTTTTAACTTAACGGATAGCAAATTGGGAGAAGTCATACAAACACATTAATTATAACACAGTAAAATGAACATGGAAACTGTAACAGCACTGAAGGCTACCCTACACCACAACTGAAGCCTGTAATTCTTTCAAACAGCCTTGCCAGCCTGCTTTGAATTTCTTGAAATGAATGGAAGGTGGATGTAGAGCTGTAAGATTAGAAAATGATACTGCTCCCAGAAAACAAAACACACAAACCAATTTTTTTGCCAGAATACAAGACCTCCAAAGCAGGAGAGGACATAAAGTAGAACACTGCAGGCTTCAATTTATCAGTATAGACACAGGCCATGTACCTAACTGAAGGCATTATCTTGAAACCTGTTCCTGCCAGAGCTGACAAGAGAACTAGATTCAAGATAAGCAATAATATGAAGGGTCAAGGCACACCTTCCCAGTATGAGATGTTGAAGTATAGTGTTCATAAAAGCAGGGTTTACTTCTTAAAGAAACTGTCTGTTAAAGACTATTTTGATTCATCTTGTTCCAGAACTTTAACACATGTAAATCTGCATAGTCTGTGTGTAACATTTTGTACCATGAAAAAAGGTCAGTATAAAAATACTGCTCTTTCACTAGGTCCATATTATGAGAAAACTATGGTTTATTATAACAGGAAATAATACTTTATTATAAAATCTGCATGTAAACAAGTAAGAAATTAATTGAATAACTGTTAATGGAAGTGCAAATTAACTTCATAAAATGGTATCTGTTCTGTATTTAACTATATATAATTTTTCCCCATTCTAATGTGGTTCTATTCCCCCCCCCCCATATTTAGCTTTAAAAAGATTCATCATTGTTTACTTTATACTAAAAAGAGTGTACGAGCCTGCGTACAAGTTTCAGTTTTGCTCTGCAAACGAGACAAGTCTACGGTGATACTTATAATCATCCTTTCTTCTCTTTGCTTCTCTGATATCCACAGGACAAGAGGATATATAACATATGTACACATGAAAGTGTGGGCATGTCAAGCCACTTATTTATAGTTCATTTACTTCCACACATTGAAACTTAAACCACTTATCAATGAAGCAGACAGTGTAACTTCTTGACTTGCTTGTGCACCTTAAGGCATTAACAAAAGTCTCAGTTGGTTCAGTCATTCTTCTTGTCACCACGAGGATCATCCGTACAGTTTTTGTAACAGTTGACCGCTTGTTCATTACCCACATGCAACACCTGGCCTTGCCAAAAGCTTTTAAAGCACAGATAAGTCATGGCAAGACTTGGATTTTGCTTTGAAAGCCATCTTCTTATTGTTCTTTGCCACAATTCTCCCAAGGAATCGCTTTGCCTTTTTGCCTATGCTTTCTCTTCGTTTTGTGTTGGCCATTCTCCTGGCATTGTCTTCTTTACTGTCTTTGCGAAGTCTGATTTGCCGAACAATACCTTCAAACAGGTCCTTCACGTTATGATGAAGAGCAGCTGAGGTCTCAATGAATTTACAGTCAAACACAACAGCACAGGCCCGTCCCTCTGGATGGAAAGAAAGAGAGAGATGAGTGGAGAAGGACATTTTTTCACATATATACTGCTAGAAAAAAAAACCCAAAATTGACTTTAAATAAAGGAATTGCCTTCAGTGCCATGAAATAACTTTACTAAATGGTAGTAATGTGAAAAACATCTATTCGTGGGTTTGTCCCCTTACTCTTCTTGGTTTTGTTGTGATGTGGTCAGAAATCTTATTTGACCAATGGTCCTGAATATAAGGCAACAACAGTCCTCTAGGCAGCCCATCCCAATATTGTTTAAGAGCTAAAACTGATATAGGAGACATGCTTGGATGCATGCTTGCTGTTCAGTACAAAACAGTCTGAGATACAGAAAGAAATTACTTTCATTTCTTCTGGAAGTTTTTGAGGAATGATATATCTTTGCCTTGCAATAACAAGCAAGGCTTTTCCATGCTAGCTACAAATGAAGCTGATGCAGCCCACAAGGTCAAGTCATTGAACACATAACTAGAGGTCATGGAGTTGCACACCATTGGGTTTGGCTGGGACTGCATTCAAAATGCAAGATGCTCAATGTTCCAAATATAAACACTTTACTCTGGAACTTACTGCAGTGCAAATTTCTGTGTTCAACTTATGATATATAATGGCAATGTTGTAAACCTGGCCAAAGCACTGATGTTGTGACTAGGACTGGTCAATCACACACTGCCACCAGTCTGATAAAAGTTACAATCTCCTGATGAACTTGATGAACTCCAGTCAATTCCCTGTGCAGGCATTAACACAGGGAACATGGCAAAACTAGACAGGAGGAGATGTTTCATCATCAAGGCACCAAGTGCTTCCACTATTTCAGAGCATACATCCCAGTTGCAGGGGGAAGAATAAACAATAAAAACATAAAATCCCAAATCACAAAATGTTTAAACAAACTAAAGTCATACTGTGTTGTTGGCAGTGGTTACTGTGTTCTAGTTACTGAAATGCTCACTGAGCCCACCTGGAGAATGTACACAATGTGACTTTAAGCTGTGTGAGCCTAGTCACACCAGCTCAACTCAAATGTGATGGAATCACTTCCATGAAGAAAGAAGACTGTATGAGCTGTATGGGATCACCCTTTTCAAAGGCTGCCTCAGTTCTATGCCATGGCACTCCTGTCCATGCTTCAAATCATACATTTTTCCATGTATGAAAAATTTCTATCAGAGCATTTCTATTGGCCATGATCCTCCCTGGCCTTTGCTACTAATTTGGACATTGCTGTATAAATGAAGAGTGTCTCTTACCATCAACTGAGACTTCCCGGGACCTGACCAGGTCACTTTTATTGCCCACAAGAATAATAGGAATGTCTTCTGTTTGCCTTGCTCTTCTTAGCTGGATTCTTAGCTCGGAGGCCTTTTCAAAACTAACTTTGTCTGTCACTGAATATACAATAATATAGGCATCTCCCATTTTCATACAGTGGTTCTGAAGCCATTGGCTGTCATCCTAAAACAAAAGGCAAAAAATATTTATTGCACTGAAAAGTCAATTCAACACTGCCTGATTAATGATTTAGTTACTGTGAGCACCTTAAAGGTATTTTTCTTAGCTTTTATAATACAAGTAAACTAACCTCCCAATTTTTTTAAAAAAAAAATTATCAAAAACATATTACAAAACAAAATGATCTTGTTTGCAGAAATAATATCAGGTCTGTACTGATCAGATCATGAATCTCTTTACAGTAATTTCCTGGGCTGCTCATGTAAGCTGCTGTTTATTCAAAGCATTAAGGCATTCACACTCCAGCCCTATTCAGATTTTTTAATTGCTGCCTAGCTACAAGAAATTAGTTGCAGGAGAAAACAAAGGCACTGTGAACTTTAATCTTAATGTCACTTTTTTAACATTACTGATCTGATCAAAGAAACTGTAAGATACAGTAGTTTCACTCCCCCGCCGTTTATTATTTTTTTAAGATTGAACCACTGACCAAGCTGTAAAGGAAAAATTAACCTTAAATCTGTAAGTACCTGCTCCCATATATCAAACACCACGAGAGATGCTTCTTCGCCATCAACTATAATTGATCTGTCGTATGTATTTCCTACGGGGAAAAAGATAAAAGAGAGTTCAGAACAAAAAGTTCCTCTCCATCCCCGCCGGCTGCCGGGGAGGAGGTGCCCGCAGCGGGACGCCCGGCGAGGCGCGGTCGCAGGCGCTCCGGCAGCGGGTACGCTGCTCCGAGCGGCGGGTCCCTGGGGGACCGCGGTCCGCCGCCCCCGCCGGGGTGTTGCCTAGGGTGCTCTACGCCGCCCCGCGCCCTCACCGGCTTCTTCCGCGTCCGCGCAGTCCTCCACGCCGCCGAAGATGCGGGCTAGGCTGGTCTTGCCGACGCCGTGCTCGCCCAGCAGGATCACCTTGTAGAGGTTGCTGTCGGAGTCGCTGCCCGAGGAGATGACGGAGTCGGAGGAGTCGGAGGCCCAGCTCTCCCGGTGCGCCTCGCCGGGGCTGTACGAGGTGCAGCGCACCAGGCCGGAGAGCTCGCCCTGTGGTAAGGCGGCCCGCAGGTCCCGCTCGTCTACCGGCATGCTGCGCCGGTGCAGGTGCTGGTGCACGGAGAAGGGCATGCTACCGCGCCGCTTGTCCAGGTAGCGCAACTTGTCGCCGCGGTTCAGAGTCATGGGGGTGCCGGGCTGCGGCCGGAGGGGAGAGAACAGCTGTCAACACCCGCCACCCCTGCAGTGCCCCAGCCCCGGCTGCCACAGCACGGGTGAGCCGTGCCGCCCGCGGAGCAGCGCTTACCTCGGGGCGCTCCGCGGAGGGAGGGAAGCGGTGAGGGTTTCCCCGCCGTTACTCGCCCGTGCCGCCGCAGGAGCTCCCTCAGCGAGTGCTGCCGCTACCTCGCTCCTCGCCCCTATTTATGGCTCCGCCAGCCCGGCCCTCCCCGCCGTGACGCGCGCCGCGCGGCGCCCTGCCAGCGCGGCCGTGGGCAGCGCCGTCCGCCCACGGCAGCATCGCTCCCCGCGGCGGGGGCGGGGAGCCCGGCGCGGGGAGCTCCGCCGCGGGGAGGCGCGGGGATCCTCCTCTCGCCGGCCGCGGGGCTTCCCTCCCGTCGGCGCGGAGAAGCCGCCGGGGCCGCGGCGCAGTGGTGCCGGGCGAGCGCCCTGGGGAGGCGAGGGACGGACGCGGAACGTGTCGGTGGGAAATACCGACACGTGTAGCGGGTGAAAGACTGTGCCGTCAGGCTGGCGGGCTCTGCCCCGCGGCCCTGCTCCCGCCCCGACGGGTGACTTCTTTCCTGACGCTCACCCGGGTGGGACCGAAGGCAGTGCTTGCTGTGCTTGTCTCTGCGTGAGAGAGCGCGTGTTGTACACAGAGAGGTTTCCTTGGCTGTGTGTCATTGTGCGGGGCGGTAGGGACAGTCCTGTTCCCTACGGCAGTGCTATGAAAAATCATTTGCAAGTTTGCCGTCTTTGCATTACTTCCTTCTTGCTTTCCCTAGTGCTCCGGAGCAGGTTAGGAGAAAAGCACCCGTGCTAGGTGTTGTGCTGACACAGTAAACGTGCCAGTGTGAACGGTTGAAGAGGCCAATATAGAACATAAAGGTCAAATTCTCTTGATTTCACCTGAGCGGCGAAGCGAGACAGTGACAGTCTTATCTCGTAAGTGGCACAGTCATCACCATGTGACCGAGTGAAGAAACGACTAACCAGATAACTATACTTGTATTCTGAATGGCTCACCCAAGCATCGTGTATACAGTTTATTGTTTACCTAGCAACGAAACGTTACATTTCACAGCCAAAATAGCTCTGGCTCCTGCTCCCAAATGATTAGAGCCTCATCGGTACGGGAAAATCCCTGTGACTCTGCTGCCATCAAATTCGTGAATGTTTAAGGATTCGCAAATCAGCTGCAGAAACAAGGCTGAAGAAGGCGAGAGATAGGGAGGTGATGGAAATGAAGTTACAGATGCAGGGAATAAAGTAAGGGGAAGAAAAGAATCTCTGGGATTAGGTTATGGGGTTGCACAGCCAATAAAATACAGCATACCAGCTCAGGAACATCTTTTTTCTCACACCGTGTTAAACTTCTCAAGCTACTCAACTGTGACAAAGATAAACATGAAAAATACTTTGAAGGGACTGGCCACAGGGAATGGATATTTTTTCCTCTGCAAGTGAGTGAGCGAATATTCTGTTATTTTCAGGACTCAATTATAATTCTCCAGTCCGTTTTTGGGGTGGTTTTGGCCCCTTCACCCTGATAACTGCAGTTTGAAGTGTTAATGTGGCAGTTAAAGATCACCAAGTGCTTGCAGCAAGTTCTCTGCCTGTCTCACAAAACAGCAACCAAAATAGCCTTGTCAGTTTAAATACTCGGAGTTTGGTGGTGAAACGAAGTGAGTGCTTCAGTTAACTGAACTGAATTCTAAACCTCTGCTTAGCATTTTAAATCATACTTAAATAAATTCTGGTTAGCATATGAAGTACACCGTGGTTGCTTAACTTGGATAAACTGGAATCTGCCAAACCATCTTGATTAATCTGTATTTATATACAGTTAATTATATAAATACCCTTCCAGAAATGGTTTGTCTTCAGTTAACTTTTTTAAAATTTGAATTTTTTTGCTTAAAATTCTTACCTGAATATATTCTGAGTGGGTTTGTAAGTCTTTTGGAGCAGTCCTTGCATGCCTTAACTGTGTGTCAGGATCAAACATTAGAAGTTGACATATAAAGTGGGGGTATTTTTAATTCTTTTCTGTGTGAAAGAAGGGAAATCTGAGAAGCAACAGAACCAAAGATAACAGTGCCACTTTTGTGCCAGATATAGCACTACTGACTGGAACCAAACTAAAAATGGGAGTTTCACTGACAGGACTTAAAGAAGTCATATTTTATTTCAGCCCTTTTGTTCATGAGAATTACGAATATTTTAATTACACAAATGCAAGATAAACCCCTTGGTAGCCAAAAAATAACAGGAAAGGCATATATAAAAGTGCTAAATAAAAACTTTTGAGAGAACATTGTTTCAGCAAGAAAAGTGACTGAAAATAAAATAATACCTAATAGAAATGATACAAAAAATTCAGGCCTCTGTCACATACTTGTGCCAGCACCTGGGTACAACTGATGAATTAATGGTTATAGAATACCACCATGGTTACAGGGTACTATTGGGGATCAGGCACTGGGTTCTGTGAGTTGTCCCTTAATGGAAGGTGAGGTGGCCCTGGGGCTTTGCTTGTTCCTAGAGGGATGAGTACAAGTTGCAGAGGAGCACTGTGCCAAGGCAGTTAGGTCTGTTCCCATCCGCTGCAGGATTTTGCCTGGAACCAGAGAGAGGAGCAGATTACAAGGGTCATGTAGTTGGTTTATCTCCTTTGATATTAATAGGTCCAGCTATTTTGTAAAGAAATTAACAGCTAATTCCCATTAATCACTGAGACACAAGCATGTCATTCTATTTGCTGTCGATTATTACTTTATATTCATGTATATATTAGTGACACCTGCTGATTTCAGTTCAGTGCATATAAGACCACAGGATTTAAATGCTGATCACTGAGTTTCTTTGAAGGATTTTCAGACCATCTCTTTTCTCACCTGCCTTCCATTTCCACTTCTGTGTGACTGTGATTCTAACAGATACATTAAGTGTAATTTGTTTCTGTTTAAAAAGTGTTGTGGTTTAACCCAGCTGGCAGCTAAAACAACCACGTAGCCATTCACTCACTCCCCAGTCCCAGGGGGGGAGAGAATCAGGACAAAAAATAGTAGAACTCATGGGTTGAGATAAGACAGTTTAATAGAACAGAAAAGGAAGATTGGCCAGCCTGGGCAGCTTCCCCCAAATCATATGGTATGTCCCTCTGGCCAGTTTGGGTCAGCTGTCCTGGCTGTGACACCTCCCAACTCCTTGTGCACTCCCAGCCCTCTCATACATCAGGCAGTATGAGAAGCTGAAAATTCCTTGACTTGGTGTAAATGTTGCCTAGCAACAACCAGTGTGTTATCAACATTATTCTCATCCTAAATCCAAACCACAGCACTATACCTGCTACTAGGAAGAAAATTAACTCTGTATCAGCTGAAACCAGGACAGAGATTTTCATGTCTTGCCTTCTCTTATTTTCTATTGTTTAAGGTTCTACTGGTCTAAGATTTCAATGAAATGACTGCTTCAGAGATGTACTGTAGACTTGATATTTTTAGTAAGCCTAATATACTGTTCCTTAGATATTGAATTGGAAACTGGAAATGTTATAATTTTGTTGGATTTTATGTAGAGCCAGACCTGGAGTCTATCAATGTTGAAGGTAAAAGTCCACTCTGGCTTGCATGGCAAGTTGTAAGTGCACTGACTCCAGGTTATCAAATTAGCCATGGTGCCATCTGTGGTTCTTCAGTCACAGGTGACTCCTGGGTAGTTTAGGTGCCTGTCCCCTGCAGTGGCTGTGTCAAGAGCTACAGTCCAGGGGCTGCTGTCTAACCTACATCCTTGCCGCATGAGGAGATAGGGCTTAACAAAAGTAACAAGCAAATTCTGCTGAGATCAGAGACACTGGATCATTTTTGGTCTCAGGGACCCCAGTCAACTAAATCCTTATTATCAGGCTATTCTGGGATCCTGGAGGAGCCACTGTAACCTCACATTTGTGATTCAGTCCAAAAGCTTCACTTTTGCTCAGCTGTCTGGCTTCTAAAGTGTATGTCCTGTGGTTCTCATGGAAGAATTTGATCTGAGACTTAGAAGGAAAGCAACACCAATGTCCTACATTGTGTAGAATTGAGGACAAAGCACTCTAAAAAAGGATTTATTTTTCTTTTTTCAGTTTCATCTTTGTGTTATTTTAATTTTCCTTATTTATATCTTTTTCATTTAAGGTGCCCTTTGTATTTTACTGTTGTAGTGTATCCAGGTTTGTGTTTGGGGCTTTTTCCTCTAATCTCATTCCTTTTCTCTCTCCATTTTTTCATTTTCAGTTTTCCTCCATCTTTTGATAAATTTCACCTCATCAGTGAAGTATCCTACTAAGTATTGAGAAGTATCCTACGTCATCAGTGCTTGTTCAAGTTCAAATGCCTTATTTTAAATAGCATTTATATTTTTTACATCAAATTAATATTATCACTGAATTCCAGTTTTTGCTTTTGCTGCTGTCTTACATTGGAATTAATTTACATTTGATTAGGAATAATAGAAACTGACCTGGACAGGCTGGAGAGCTGGGCAGTTAGAAACCGGATGAAATACAACAAAAGCAAGTGTAAAGTCTGGCACCTGGGAAGGAACAACCGTTTGTATCAGTACAGGCTGGGGGATGACCTGCTGGAGAAGAGCTCAGTGGAGAAGGACCTGGGGGTCCTGGTAGATGACAGGTTGGCTATGAGCCAGCAGTGTGCCCTGGTGGCCAAGAGAGCCAATGGGATCCTGGGGTGCATCCGGAGGAGTGTAGCCAGCAGGTCAAAGGAGGTGATCCTCCCCCTCTACTCTGCCCTGGTCAGGCCCCACCTGGAGTATTGTGTCCAGTTCTGGGCTCCCTGGTTTAAAAAGGGCAGCGATCTCCTGGAGAGAGTCCAGAGAAGGGCTACAAAGATGATTAGGGGCCTGGAGCATCTCCCCTATGAGGAGAGGCTGAGTAAGTTGGGACTCTTCAGCCTTGAGAAGAGAAGACTAAGGGGGGACCTAATTAAAGTCTATGATTATCTGAAGCAGAGGATGCAGGGGGAATCAGCCAGCCCCTTTTCAGTAGTCTGTGGGGATAGGACAAGGGGCAATGGCTGCAAGTTGGAGCATAGGAAGTTCCACACCAACATGGGGAGGAACTTTTTCCCAGTGAGGGTGAGGGAGCCCTGGGACAGGCTGCCCAGGGGGTGTGGAGTCTCCTTCTCTGGAGAGATTCAAGCCCCGTCTGGATGCCTATCTGAGTGATATGTCCTAGGGAGCTGCTTTGGCAGGGGGGTTGGACCTGATGGTCTCTCGAGGTCCCTTCCAACCCCTACAATTCTGTGATTCTATGAAATATTTTGCACAGCCCAAAGACTGGATTAGCAGCAGTGAGGTTTGGGAGAAAGTACTGTTCTCAGTGTGGCTCTATCCTGGAAGCTGTGGGTTTCTCCTCTCCTTACTTTTCAACTTATCTGCACTGCCTCAAGACTAATTAATCAGCCGTTATGTGGGTGAAGTTATTTCTATACAAACTGCAGAGAGATCCACAAAGGTCTATTCTTGCCAAGTTACATGAAGCATTACCCTTGCAGAAGCCTGAGTCTGGCTATCTCCCAAATACCTGGACTAAAAAAGAAATATCAGCATTTATTATTATTTTAATTACAGAACTGATAGACTTAGTCCAGTGGGAGAAGAGGCAGAGGCAGTAGTAGGAAATGTGTTGGGGTTTTTTTTAGCCTAAGCAAGAGAGATAGATGGAGGTACAGGGAAAACAAACCAGAAACAAAACAAAACCCTCCAAAACCCCACAACAAACAAAAACCAACCAACCAACAACTTTTTTTCCTTATCTTGCAAAAAGTAAGATATAATGCAAATGTGGTGTCAAGTTTTACTCACCATCACCCTTAAAATCACTGATTAGTGTGTGCTGAACAGATAGAGGCTAACTGGCTCAGTTTCTGGGTTGTATGCAAACATTTATTAGACCTTTTAATGCATAGCATATGGTATATAGTATTATCTTGCAGTTAATATAGGGATGTAAACAAATAGGGATGTAAAAGTATAAATAACTAGCAGTTATTTCAGCCTTAGCACTAATTCCTTTGTCAGAAAGCTTGAGAAATGTTCCATCTGTGCTGAACCTGCATTTGGATGTTCCCAAAGGAGGACAGCACACCCCTTTGTCCAAGGGGCCATGCATTCTCTCATAATTACTCTTGCGTTTAGTGACAGGTAATATTTTTGATTGAATAGTGGTAGCCATGAATGGGGGCTGCAACAATGAAATAGGAGAAATATGAGCTTTGGATTCAATAGAAATGGACACAGAAAGCCCACATAGAGTTCTAGGGGGGAAATGCAAGCAGAAACTGAACTAAATCCATTATTGTATCTACAGAATAATCAGAAGTTGGTTCTTCTCACAGCTACTGTGCTTACTCTCCGCTCCAGAACAGAAATTCTAAAGGTCACTGGTAGTCACACAAAAGAATGCATTGCTGTTTGTGTTTTTCAGGTAGCAAATCATAAAATAGATAAATTTTAAGTCCATTGCTTGTAATATAAAGCAAACCCTCTGTCTTTCTGAAACTCTTCCAAGGGAGTGCAAAAAATAACTTGGGATAAGAATAACTGGGAATGTGGTTGATCTTCATGTTGATCTGAATTTCTCACTGGTTTGAGTAAGCTCAAAAACTTCTCCATAACCCCATGAACAACTGAACCAGGTGAATCATTGCCCTGAGAAAAAGAAGTTGCACAAGTGGCATATCTAATTTCATTTTAGCCTGTGCCATTCCCCTACTTCTTTTTCAGAGTACACCACACTATTATTAAACTATCCTGTTAGAATAGACTTGGGGAAAGCATTCTGTCTCAGTCTAACTTCAGATTTACACTGATCTTAGCGACATGGTAACCACTCGTGCTATATCGTGCTACAAGAGTCAGAGTCTGGATACCCCCTTAGTTTCCACAGTCACTGAGGAACCGACTCATTAGCACGTACTGTATGTGATCAGCTGTTTGCTCCTATTGAGTTTCAAGTTTGGAGTAAAATCAGAACATGACCTAAGATATTTCCATAATTATTTTCTTTTATCACCCCTAATTCCTCTTTTTGAGTATTAAGCCTGTCAGTATTAAGCCTGACAGGCTTGTCATGACCAATGTGCATGACATACATCATCAGTCCACGAGTGGAATGCTAAATATCCTGTTACAATTCCTGTGGGATGTGTACTCCTTAGTGTGGATTTCAGAGGCCCTTTACAAGAAATATCTCGAAGTCTGATACCATGAAAAGGCTTCTGAATTTACAGATTGCAACAGACACTTGGTTTAAGGAGTGGGCAAAGGAAATGGCTGTCTTTCTCACTCAGAATTGCATAGTGGTAAGAAAGCAAATTGCAAATGTAAGATTTATTGTTTACCAGCAATAGCTCTTGGCAAGAGGAATGAATCTATTTACAATAACAAATTAAAGAAGCTGTACTGGATCAGATTCAACTTACAGCCAGTTTCCAGCAGCTGTCAGTGGCAGATATCTAAACAAGAATGGACAATAAAAACATGATAAACACAGTTAAAACTCCCCCTATACAACCACCAGACCAGAAGTATTCCTTTTGTTCAGAGGCCCTTAATGTGGTTTTTTCTGCATATTTTTATAATTGCTTTTTAACCCATGTAGACTTTCAGTATACTGCAGTACCCCCATTTACTGTATTGCAAAGCTGAGAATAAGATCTCCCCCGTGTCCTCTTCATGCACATAATGATTTTATAGCTTTGTTCAGTAATCACCTCTCTCAGCTGAGGAACCTAGAGTATTCAGTCATTTCTTGTATAAATATGATCCTTACTTGCCCTTCTCTATATCTTTTCTATTACATGGGGACGAGCGGTGCACAGATTAGAAACACAGATGATTCAACCTGCATGTGCCCTTGGACTTCCACAGTGAACAGCAATCTTTTCTGTTTTCTTTGTTAATGCTGAGAATTCCTAGCATCTGTTCACGCTGTCAGCTGAGCATTGAGTAATATTTTCATGGATGTACTCTAACTGTCTTTTATTGAAGAACTAAGGGATAAATAGGCAGGAAATTGGGTAGGAAATAGCTTAAAGCTGCCCTTGGTAAACCACAGAGCCCATTTTTTCCATATGCCTCCAGGACAATATCTTCAAAAGTTGTCTGTTAGTGGACATCTTCCACACAGTACTGAAGAAAGAAAGTGTAGTTGTGAGAGAAAGCTTCCCTGTAGCAAGACACTACAAGTGAGGATGCCAGGAGTATGACAGATTGCACCAGTGACAAAGCATTTCTTACATTTCAACTCATTACAGAGATATCAAGGCAAAGAAGACCTGGGAGTCTGAAAATATGGGGAAAAAATCTTCATACTGTAGATATCTGCTTTAATATGACAGGTGAATAAAGAAAAGTCTCCATAAGTAGGAGCAGACCTGTGATCCTGAGGAAATGACCAACACATTTTCAGTCACAGAGCTGCATAGATACATCACTGAGGGAAGGACACATGAAAGAAACACAATTTATAATGTTTGTGGCAGTATCAAGTGAAACTTTAACTGTGCTGCCCTCTTCTGTGTACTTGATAAGAAAAAACCAAGGATTTCTTCAGTTTGTCTTTTCTTACACTTTAAATTTGTGTGCAGATGTGCATTTATAATGCTTAGAATTGCCACACTGATGGTGACCAGAATTAAAACATAGTTGCCTTTTTGCTTTAGGTGAGAAAGTCTGATCTTGTTTTCCTTGTAGGGAAAACTCCTTTTCCCTTTCATTTCAACAAATGGAAGCTTGAAGCAGGGACAAAAACTCAGTCACATGGGAGACTTATGAATTTGAATTAGAAAAGCTTTACCCCTCTTTATAACTCACTGAAGAATTTATGGTGCCTTCCTGTGGTGAGAGGTGTCATGGAATCATTCATGTAAAGTGTGTAGGAATTTGGATGTGAGAGATGATATCATCTGTTCCAGGAGAAACTCAGAATTTGGCCAGTTGGAATGTGCTGAGTTTGGCAGATTCCACATTTGCATCACAGCAGTGACAGGCACCTCTGCTTCTTTTAAATGTCTCATTTCCTGCTTTGCCCCTGCTGCTATACAAGGTATGCAGATGACAACCTCCAAAATTCTTACTGTACAACTATACTAGAATCAAATAAACTTTCTTATTTTCATTTCAAACTGTCTAAGTTCTTTCTGATTTTATTCTTCAGTAAGAATGTAATAATAATACTGTGCTTTATTATCTACCAGTTTTTCTTTCAAAACCCCATAAAATTATATCATAATATCATAATTTTATGGGGATCAAGGCTCATGATAAAATACAGAGAGCACAAGCACAGACTGAGGTAATAGAATGGCATGAAGCATGTATCTTATATAAAGGGAGTTATAGACAGTAGACTTGAAAAATATTTTATGAAAGCAAATGCAGATTTTACTTTCAAAGCCAGCCCTCCTAACTAGAAAAAGCTGGATCAAAACTCCAGTGCTAAAAGTTTCTCAGTCCTGAAGATCGAACTGCAAAATCTTGACATACATAAAAGTCATTCTACACCCAAACCTGTTACAGTGAAAAGGGTAATAAATAACCTTATTTCCCCAATCATCTTATTCCTCTGGCAAGAAATTTCCTCACATCTAGTGAATACCAGCATACTGGAGTCTTTGGCAAGGCAGTGGCCTGCTGAGCTGCTGATCACATTGGGGTACCAACAGGGAATTATTGCTCACATCTCAATCTTTGCATGAGTCATGCTTGAGGGCAGAGTTCCCTATCAGAGGTTTCTTTGACAGGCACATTTCAATGTAAATCTCTGTTCCTTTGGCATTTTAAGTAGACTTTCTTAATTTTCCAAATCATCAAGGTTACTTACATTCAGATAAGGACTCAATGATTATTCCATTCTCTGGTGGTGATGAAATTCAGCAAATTGGGTTTTTTCTCTGCTTACAAATTTGGAAATGAGATCAGAATCAGGCCTTGACAGTCTTTTCCCTCTCTACACTTACTCAGAGCAGTAATTAGCATGAACTAGGCAAACGCTTCCTTGGCATCAGACTCTCACGTCAAAAGCATCAAGTCTGTGATTTCACTGCCTGCTCATGGGCTGTAGGGGGTATATGTTTTTTATTCAACAATTAATGTCAAAAGCACATGATGAATACAGTAAATTGCTTTTTCTGCAAAGGTTCTGTCTTTTCACACTCACCACTTTACTAATCTTTACCAAAGAAAGGGTTATATATTTGCATTACTCCTCTGCTCAAACACATCAGTACCACCAAAATCATTCAGATGAATCTACAGCCTTCTAAGGTAACAGCAGCATGTAGCTAGGCAACAACAAAGAATATAGTATTTTTCAGGAAGGAGGACTTTTCTAGATGATCTCATACAGATGCAGTGCTTTTTTTTTTCACCTTATAAGAAGAAAATGGTTCATTGGAGAAAAGAGTCTGTCATCTTCTCAACATCAAGTCATATCAGTATATAGGCTTGCCTTGGTTAGCTGTGAAAGAAAATAACAATCCATTGTATGCTGTTCCTATTTATTTCTCTATATCTATTACATGTTTGTAGCAGGTTTTTACAAAGACTAAAACCCACAAAAAATTTTATGACAGATTTCATTAACCATCATCCAAATTAAAATGGAATGCTTCAATAATTACCAAGTCAGTTGAAATAAATTGTATTTCAGTTCAGCTGAAACTGTGTCAGCTTTTAAAAAGATTTTATGAGTGGAAAAGAGATCCTGTTGTATATGCAGTCAGTCCATCACTCTGTTTAGGGACAGAGCTGTTGTGAATGGTGAACACTGATTTTATGAGTGTGAAGGGATTTGGTTAAGTTCAAGCCAAAATTATGTGACCTAGCAGGTACAGCATAGGCATCAAAGCCTTGGATTTTAGTAGAATATGGCTGTAACTGTGTGAGCTGTTTTGTGAAAGTGGCTGTAAAACTTGGCCATAACAGTGCAGCAGCCTGGAAGCTGGTGGAGATAGGGGAGTCATAAATAATGAGACCGACGACCAATTAAGAGACAGAGTATATCTTATTTTCAGTTAGAAGGGGTTCCTAACTAGTTTTTGTAGGAATGTGGTTTTGAGCTCAGGAATGTGTTTTGGTAACTATGGAGAAAACTGTAAAGAGCATGTGGTGAGAGAGAGGAAGACATCCAGCCTTCATCCCTGAAGACCACCGGAAGACCCCCTGAGTGTCACTGAGCATGCTCTATCTGGGAGGAATTAATATAAATGACTTCTTAGAAATAATTTGCATCACCCTGCCTTTTCTTAGAAATTATAATGACTATGTATAGTTAATCTGTACAGCTATGAGAAATTTGGCTTTAATGGGCGCACACATTTGGAGGAGCCATCCCCTGTGTGCCCAGTGCTGCAATAAAGAATACCTGCTTCATAGTCACCAAGGCCAGTGAGTTTTGATTCTGGTTTTCCAAGGCACCAATGCCCTAGATGAGGGCAATGAACTCAGCAAACAGAGGCTGACAGAGGTGCCAGGCCAGCTTCTGGGGTGTGGGGGAACTCTTTCCAGCCTTGACAGGCAGTAGGAGCTCTGCAGTGACGGCTTCCCGCGTTTCTCATCCAGGTTTGTGCTGGCCAGGTCTCGGGACAGCTGCTGACCCGTGTGGAATCGCAGCACCATCTGCCGGGGTGCCAAAATCAGACCCTGAGCAGCACCAGGAGTCACGATCTCAGCTCACAATTTCAGCTGTCCCCTGTTCACCGTTTCTCCTATAGCACCTTTTCTCTGTCTTGCTTATTTGACAATTTGACTGTACATGCAAAAGAGTATTTAACTTGCAGGGCTTCCAAATGTCATTTCCCAGCCTGGGTGCAGCAGGGCAACCTGGGTGCCGAGGACAGGCTGTGCCTGGCACTGGCAGGAGACCTGTGGGTGTCAGAAAAGAAATCTGTCCTGGAGTAAGGCTGTCCTCCTGAAGTTCTCTGTGTTTGTGAGAGCACATGTGCTTTGCATTTTCTGTGGAGAGTATTTTTTCTGGTACAGACCTGAACGTAGCTAAACAGAGACGTTACATCACAGTCTTGGCAGCTTTCGTGTATGTGTTTCCTCACTTTGGCATGTTATTTTATTTGTGTATTCCAGAGCCTGTTCTGTGGGATGGCTTCCCTTCTTCCCAGCTGGACCAAGGCACGATTCATACCACATTGTCTTTTCATCTTGTCATTCTTTGTGGCAAAGCAGGAATTGCCCAGATAGGCATGCAAGCCCAAAAAAAGACACCATTTATTTGTAGTCAGTGAAAGACTCAGTGACTTCTAAGAGGATGAAGACTGGAGAAGAGTAAAATGTCAGTACACTGTCTTCATGACATTCACAGCAAAATTCCTGCAGTTTTCAGGGTTAGTAGAATATGTTGCAAGTCCTAAACTAGTATGATACATTAATTTACGTGTATACAATTGGCATCTAAGCTATAGTGTTTATTTATTCAGCCGTAAAATGCTGAAAACTACTAATTGTATGACTTGGTACTTGCATGAGTACATCTCCTGTGGAGTAAAGTGCTTAGACTACACTAAGTGGATATAATGTTTACTTTTTGTTTCAAAACATAAACTTTCAATTGTTTTACTAGGAATGACCCAATATTCTTTGTACCAACAAAAATAAATGTGACAGGACTTCATAATTTCTATGCTAAAAATATAATCCAAAAGTATAACTTCAGTATAAAGCTCCAAATTTGCAAGATCACATCTAGAATGGTGAGTTTGAAAAGGAAAAAACTGTTTAAATAACAGCTCCTTTTTCAAGCTCCTAGTCAATTTTGTCATTAGTAAGAATCATCAATGAAAGTAGAATTTGACAGGCTCTTTACATTATTGACTTATGTTTCAAACAACAATGTTGAAAATGCATTGTTGTGAAAATAAGTCAGTACCAGCTTGAAAAGAAACAATTTATGTGACTCATCCCTAATGATTATTTTCTGTCTACCTCAAAAGTAACTTTGTTTTTTTAAAACATTGGCTGCAGTGTTAATGAAACTATTTTCTGATTTGCAGTAATAAAACTAGTTTTGTTCTATTAAAATTGTTAGGGGGAAAAAATGAATCTATTAACATTTATTGTTTCTCTCTGCATTCATTTCAGATTCCATGGATGATTTATTTGTCAGTTTGCAGGGAAATAAAAAGTACTGCTGCTTAGATACCTTCATAATCCTTTGGCAGAGCATGTGCCAGCTCTTCCATTAGCAAAAGTGTAGAGAAATCAAACTGCCAGGCATCCTGGGGTTAAGCAAGTGCTTGACAATCTACTGGGGTTATTTTGGTCAAAGCCATGTGTGACACATCTGATGGGAACCCAGATGAAACTAATTTGGGTAGATTAGGAAAAAAAGCTCTGTGATAAACCATCATCTCAAAGTTACACGAAAATAACGGGGAGGATCACATCCAGCAGAGAGAGTTTGGCAGCAATGACTTACCAGTTGCTTGAGTCTTCCTGCTTTGCTCAGTGTGGACACAGCTGCTGCCCACACTCTTTGCAGTCTGGCAAGGTGTGCATCTCCTTTTGTCAAATTAAAGCATTATTTTTATGTAGATACTCCTGATCCTCCTGCTGTTTGTCACTTCCCTGCAGTGGGATTGCAAAGGGTTTCTTGTTACCTGCAGCAGCACAAGGGCAGTAATGGGATGGGCTGTGTTACAGGCCAGCAAGGGAGAGCAGGCAGGGAGATGCCTTAGCTACAGGTCACACATGAGAATCTTCCCTTCAGGCAGAAGCTTGCAGGGAACAAGGGAACCAGAGGGGTGGGAGATGTCTAGTGTACAGTAATGGGAGCTCATTCACTTCCCCTGCAATTTGGAGGACAAAGCCTACAGCACTGTAGAAGATACCTGTTCTCCATGTCGGCCCAGACCAAGGCTGGAAACATTCCCCAGCTAGTGGCTGCACAGAGAGGTTTTGTACACCCCTGCCATTTCCTTCTCTCTTCCAGTGCCTTCCCAAAGCTCCCAGGCAGCAGTTGGTCCACACTCCCATATTACTTTTGGTCTACGGACTTGCTGGAAACTAACTTCTGCCCTGTTCTTTCTCTCCAGCTCTGGACTGGGTGCTGAGCTAATGGCAGAAACCAAAGACTGATTTAACTTCTGTACCAAAGAACCTTGGCATCTGAAGCTTGCATGTACTGCACCAACATGCTGAAAAGTATTTTGTGGAATGAAAAATTTTATGCACTTTCTATTAAATGCTGCCAGCAAATGGTTATGAGACATAGCAGCAGACTTAAACACAAAAGCAACAGCCTCAGCTTCCCCTGGTTTTCTACTCTTTGCTGATACTTACCTTTCCACAGTAACATTTGAAAGATTTTGCTATAGGCTTTTATTTATAGAAAAAGGTTGAGTGCCATTTGTCCAGTCTGTATTTATGCCAAACAGTGCATTTTGTAAAGGAAGGGAAAGTGGTGTAGTTGTCTGCTTGACAGGCTAAAGGGAAATGTTTTAACAGCTATTAAAAAAAATAATTGTAAAGCATGTAGTTTATAAATCAGAGCTCTAGAGGGAGATCTTTATCAAAGCACTTTGTTGATGCAAACACATCAATCTTAAGTATGGCCAGAAGACTGGAATAACTTCTTTTAACTAACAGTTCCCAGTGTGTGGTACACATTGCTCTGCCCAAGGAGCACAAGAAACATGACCACTGAGGTGTGAATTTCTTCCATGGACAGTTCAGTTGCATCTTTGGATACAAAGCTGTTGAGCTGCTTCCTTGCCACTCATGAAACTGAGGGATGCACAGACTCAGAAGTTTCAGATTGCTGGTATTGGGCAGTGATGACGATTATGGGAGCAGCTGGGAAGAAGTCTGCTTCCTCCCAGCGAACAGGGCTGTGGGCCGGCCCAAGTATGCACGGTGTGGTGGAACCTGAGGTGCAGGAACTGGTTTGTCTACAGGCTCAAACACATGGCAGGTTAGTCCAGTGCACAACGCAGCCAGCTGCTCTGGGGAGTTCCTGTTACAGTGTTTGCAGATTGGGAGTAGTGAATGCCATTCAGCCACCCCTGGAAGGCTCTGCCCAGAGCAGTGTGAAACAGATGTCCGTTTCTGGCATTATTCCTGAATGAGGCTATTTGTATTCACCACAGCTGCTCCAGAGGGTCATAGTTTCTGATGGAATCTGTCCTGATGCAGGGGCTAAATTTAGGGATAACTTTTAAAAAAAATAAGTCTGAAAAAAAATACTTGTAACAAATTAATGTTTTCTTCTCCCACTTTATCTTCATACAGCAGGAGCCAGCCAACAGTCATTAAAACCAGGGAATGCAAGACCTTTGTTCGAACTGGCAGTATGCTACCATTCAGCAAGTATCCAAGCTGAGGGAGCCTGGACAGGAGGACCTGTGATCTTCAGCAAAGTAACTGTGGTTTGTCCTTACTGTTGTTTCTATGACCTCATAAATATAACAGCCACATCACTTAAAAGAAACACGCCAGATCTAAAGTAATAGAATTCTCCATCCCTAGGTTGCAGAAGCCAGGCTTTTTCTTTAATATGGCCACAATAGTCCCTTTACTGAGAAGTCATCCTCCAACTCTATGCTATAAACAATGTAACCACATACTGTTGCTACTCTGAAAAGGTAAATAGTGCAAAGTGCAGCCCCAGGGTTACTGCGTAAGTCTCATGAGGCAAATGCCAACATCCCAGTAAATTATTGGATGCTATTACATAGTGGTGAAAGCCAAGCAGAGACATTCAACAATGCATAATTTACTGATTCCTTCTTTATTTGGAGTGCAGGTTGAAGCAATCTGTTGGCAGCTTAATCATCCTTCAGTTTTCCCCTGACACATATTTGCATTTCTTTCTTCCCTAAAATCTGTGAGGGCAAAGTTCATTTTCTAAAAAAACCACAACAACCCAGAAAACAAAATCAGCCCAACCAAGCGTGGTGCCTGCGAGCTGCCTGCATGCATGGCCATGGTTGAAGTTTCAGCTGTGGTACAAACATTGGTGATGTCAGAACTAATCAGTTCAGTTATTCTGCAAGAGCAGCAGAAAGGAAAGATAGTATTAACAGCTGGGTCATTCTGCTCCTTTCCTAGTGTTAATAATACATAAATACTGCCTTTATTTACAGTTTCATTCATACATTCAAGCAAGTGCTGATCATTCAAAGGATGCTAAGCCAAATAAACAGATTAAGGGTGACGCAGAGTTGGCTTTCTGTGGAAGCCCTGTGCAAACTGGCTGCCACATTTCTGAGACAGGAAGCTTTTGTTTCTATTTTGCTGTGACTTTAGATGTCACAGGTAGATCACCACTACCTCAGTTTCCTCAGCTGCTCAACACAGACTAGACTGGACCAAGAGGCTGTGGTTTATATAGGGTTCATAAGCTTCAGTTTTTAAAATAGCATCTGAAGCCCTCCAAGAGAAAATACTACTGAAATACAAAGCATTACCATCAAACAGGTGACAACAACCCAATTTTAAAAATGTGTATTACTCTCTTGTCATGGTTTTACCCCTACTGGCAGGTAAGCACCACACAGCTGCTCTCTCCCTCCGGTTGGGTGGGGGAGAAGAATCAGAAGAGTAAAAGTGAGAAAACTTGTGAGTAGAAATACAGACAGATTAATAGGTAAAGAAAAAGCCATGCACACAAAGTGTAAGAGGGAATTTATTCCCCACTTCCCATGGGCAGGCAGGAGTTCAGCCATCTCCAGGGAAGCAGGCCTCCATCATGTGTAATGGTTACTTGGGAAGTCAAATGCCATCACACCCCAACTATTCCCCTGCCCCTTTTCTTTCCCCAGCTTTATATGCTGATTTTAATTATATTCCATACCTTCACATGGTATGGAATACCCTTGGGTCAATTAGGGTCAGCTGTTCTGGCTGTGTCCCCTCCCAACTCCCTGTGCACCCTCGGCCTCCTCACCGGTAGGGCAATGCAAGAAGCAGAGAAAGGCCCAAACTGCTTGGGAACAACTGAAGTATTACGAGTGTTATCAACATTATTCTCATCCTGAGTCCAAACCACAGCACCATACCTGCTACTAGGAAGAAAATTACCTCTATCCCAGCCAAAACCAGGACATCTCTTAGATAACCGATAACAATGAGGTTAACAGTGCCTGTGTGCAGGCACCAAAGTACCTGACAGAATTTCTTTAACTTTCCATGTGGTCCTTTGATTAGAAACATCTTTTACAAGAGTTCTAAATAATTCCAGAATTCTGCCTTAATAAATTTTTCTATTGTCAGTTTCTGACAAGGACAATAGTTTGGTAAACACCACATTTCCCAAGCCAGAGGCATAGGCCAGGTATTAAGTCTCAATATGTTTAAAGTAAACCTCATTTAGCTGTCAGAAGCTCTTCTAGCAGAGGGTAGCTGGCTGTTCATACTGAAAACTATGAATGACTCTCTCCTATGTTGTGGTAGGTGCATGAAAAAAGAAGTACCTCAAAAAGATACTGTATCTCCTACTACATGTAATAAGTAATTAAAAATAAATCCCATTCATTCAGGTCTTGAGTCCACCATATTTAGCTAATCCAAATTAATATAATAAAAACCAGACAGATTATTTAGAAGCATTTACACCTAGCTAAATAATTTTGTGCACATTAACTTATACAGCTTTTGATGCCTGAAGCTAAAAATACATATCATCAGTCAAAAGTAGTCATATAAATATAAAGATTTTAACTGCCAATTAGCTTGGTGCACTTTTAAAGTCCAGTGTGCAAAATCCACTTCTAAAATGCAGTTTAGAACTAACCTTTTGATAGTGAGAAACTGGTTAAAACATATTTTACAAGAAAACTCCTACCTATGCATTGACTAACAAAATTTAAAAGTAAATTTTCATGATATTTTTGAGGCTGCCTGTAAGTCAATTTCCCAAATACTGTTTTTTGCAGGAGTAATGAAACTTTTCCTTAAGAAAATCAAAGTGATTTTATTTTGCTCATAGCTTAACACTAGCATCACAACTTATATACAAAATTAGGTTAACACAGCAGAACACCAACAATTTCCTCATTGGGCAGCTATGATCGAGCAGACAAACATTGATTCACCACTTCCAGTAAGTGAGAGTTCTCCAAAGCAGCTGCTACACGTTCTTTATCAGCAAGCTGTTTATTAACTGTGCAGAAAAAAAACAACCCACAAGAAATTGGTCAAAGCATTGTTATACAGCATCTTTGTTAAAACATTTTACATCAAGATACATAATCACACTGTTGCCATGGTACTCAGGCAGACTACCAATTCTGCAGATGCTAAGCACGCTGCGGAGTTACAGTCTAAAGTCAAAGCTACCATGTTATCACAAGTTAACCCAGTAAACTGCTAATGATTCAGCAGCAGGGAGCTACACCTGCAGGTAGTAGCACAAGAAATTTTCCTTCAGCCTCTCCTATATTCTGAGTTCTCCATAACCTAGGTAAATCAATGACTAGTTGAGAGCACAGGCTGCCTGCGATGTTTAAGGAGCAGTACAGAGCGTATCTAAGTGTCATTATTACACATTGCTGTTCTGGAACATCCCCCAGAAGTGAAACACATAAAGTCCCAGATACTACACACATGCTCTGCAGGTGTAGGAGTCTTTAACCTCAAAAAAAAATTTTAAAAAAAGACAACCATGGAAGAATATGAAAAACCTTACCTGCATGCTCAGAGGCATGAGTTCCTGGTGTTATATGAACATCCAGCTTAAAAAGCGTCATAAAAGAAAAAGGGGACAAGTCAACAAAACATTAGAAGCAAGGCAGTAACAAAAAGGAAAATAAGGGGCTTTCTGGCCACTACTAGTTACTATATAGCAAAATAAAATAAAGCCTAAGATGACAGACTATTTAACTCCCCTCCATAACCCCACTGGCCCTTGACATGACCCTCATGGAACCATGATCTATCTCCCTATTGCAGTCCACTGCCCTCCCTGGTTCCTGCAGCATTTCCCCCACCATAATATGAAAATCTTCTCGTTATTTTTCATTGTAAGTCAGCTTCTCCCACGCCTTTTTTTTTGTTCTTTCCCCCCCTCTCAAACACAATCCCCCTCTTTGGCTTTCCAGAGCAATCTGATTACTCACCTTGAATCTCTCAGGCAGGGATCTGATCAGTTTGACCTTTATGGAGAGGCCAATTAACGTCGCCATGCTGCAGTGAGGGATGGTGGGAGTGAACTCCACTGCCACTGTGCTTTCGGCATCATTCACCTGTTGAAACCAAAGACACCGTGTACCCAACCGGCTGCCTCTACCCCACGCCAGCCGGAAGGATTCCGTGGGAAATGCAACTCCAGGCTGCACTTCCCCCTGAGAGTTTTCTCCATTGCCATGTTTAAATACTATGGTTAGCTGCAGTAACTACTGTAACAAGCCTAGGTCCATCTTAGAGAAAGGTAATTAAATACATCAGGCAGCACTGCCCTGCCACGCGCATTCACCGCCCGGCAGCGCCGGCCGCGGCCCTGCCAGCGCCGCCCCGCCAGAACAGCCGCGCATCTTCGCGGGGTCTCACTTTCACTCGCACTTGCTCCACCACATTCAGCTCCTCCAGGGTGAGGGGGTGCTCGGGGTCGTTAATGGAGCGGATGAGATGTACCGGGTTAAGGAAAACGGAGCTGCCCGCCCTGCCCAGCCCAGCCCAGCCCAGGCCCGCCGCCCCAGTGGCCCCGGCTGGGCCTCCCCTCCCGGCAGGATATCAAAGATCTCCCGGTCGTCAATGGAGTCGGGCAGCTCATCGTCCTCCTCCCGTGCCGTCACCGGCCGCTCCCCCGAGCGGCGGTAGATGAGAGGGTTGGCGTTCTCCAGCGGCGCCCCGCTGCCCGGGCCCGGGCCCACCATGGCTGACGCTCAGGCCCTCCCCGCCTCAGGGGCCGGGCGGGCACCGTGGCGGCGCTGCCGGAAGGCGCCCGGACGCCATTAACTGCCGCACCGGGCGTGGAGGCGGGCTGGCGGCGGCGGCAGGGAGGCGGCTCCTGCCTGTGGCGGGAGTGCTCTCCTGTGGGCAAGGAGCGGAACTGGCGCGACGATGTTACTGAGTAAAGTTATGTTTTCCCACTTTAATTTGAAAAGCCAAACCGTGTGTGTGTGTGTATTTATATAAACCCAACCAAGCAAACAACCCAAGGCCCAACAAACCGGCAAAGAAAGGAACTGGAGTGACAGTGTGATGGTGACGTGTTTTGGCTTCGCATCCCCCTTTACAATAGGGTTAAATCACTTAGTCCTGTGTACACATCCTGTATATTACTGGTTTAGCTTCCTTGCCATGTGCTTGATTTCTCTTTGCAAAAAAGAATGATCTGTATGGAGTTTGGGTTTTCCAGTGCCGGCTGTGTCAGGTGATGGTAGGAAGAGGTGAGTGTGCTCCCCAGGCAGAGAGCAGGAGTTTCTGGGGGACTGGCAGGAAGAAAAGAGGATTTGGAAGGAGCTGAGATTTGTTGCTTTGAAAGATGTTGCAGCTGGAAGAGAAGATGTATCTTCTCTTGGCTCTGTTGCTCAGCACTGCCTTCCAGATACAGAGGTTACCTCAGGTGTGCTTTTGACAGCAGGGAGTTGGGCCAGGTTGGGTTTGGACCAGCAGGAGCTTTTGTGAAGGTTACTGACATGTTTACACATCAGCTGATAATTTAAATAAGATGAACAAACTACCTTTTTGTTAAAGATGAACCGACTTATTCTGAAAAACCTCTGTATGCCAAGCAGAATGAACTTAAATGCTGTGTGATCTGTGGTGGCCAACTTGGTTTCACAGGCTTTTTGGGCTTCGATGCTGGAAGAAAATTAAGTAAAAGCAGTGCAGAGGGGCCTGAGGCAGTATGCTTTGACACCATTCATCCAGGAGATATGAAACAATTCGAAGGTGAGAAGGTGAAGACCTGTTATGCAGAGGGCACTTTGCCAGTTGAAGATTGGGCATTGGTGGACCAGGCTGGGTTTGTAGGCCTTGAGGCTTATTTGCTTAGAACCAGTCATGCATGCTAAGGGATGTTATGCTTCTACAAACTACAGATAATTTTTAGGACTTTTTCAGCCAGCAGGAAAAACCTGTCAGTTGGATTCCCCGCCTATTTCCACCATAGGAAGCTATTGTATAAAGAAGGTGAGGTCGTTCCCTTTTCACTTTTGAGAAGGAAATAGATAACCCATAAGGTGTTGGTAAGCAGGCCTTGCTTTCTGACCTCCACTGAGGTTGCTCATAGAGAAGAAACTATAATATGGCTCTCAACTTTGATCTCCCTTTTAATTTTGAAAAATGCAGGAAGCTTATTTGTGTTTAAAAGGGGATAAAGAACTGTTTTGGAAGCTGGAGGCTACTTCCTGCTTGAAGGTGTCGATTATGGTACAGGTGTGATAGCCTTCATTAAAACTTCTGCAAGAATTAACTATTTTGATTTATTTTCTTTTCATTTTTATCATTACTTTCTAGTAATGTGTAGCCTGCAATCCTGGTTTTTGGTGAAGTTTTTGTTGTTATGGGTTTGGGTTTTTTTACAATATAATTGTTGACAGCTCTGGAACCTTTTTAGAGCCTTGCTGTTTTCTCTGCTTGCAGGATTAACAGCAGATTAACTATAATTAGACCTTTTGTTGTTCACAGGTGGTGTTCAGTCATTTTCAGATCATGATGCATTCTGGGGACCAGGTAACGATAAGGTGTGTTACACTAGGGGATTGTATTTACGCTCTGTATCAAGTGGAGCTCTGAGAGTGCTTAATGCAGCACATGTTCAGAAGGGAATTTAGCCACACTTCCTGCTCTGTGCCCTCAGCAGGGACTTTGTACCGTTCTTTTCCACATAAAACCAGAAAATAACCTAGAATCCAAACGGGGGTGAAAAATGGCTCCTCAAAGCCAGATGGCTTTGCTTTGTACCTTGTTTTGTAGTATAGCATTCATCATTTGCAGAGCTGAAGGTGAGCTACAACATTTATTATTGCTGTTGGGGAAGGAACTGTACTGAACTGAAGTTGCAGTGTAGTGATTTTCAAAGGCAGTAAATCTCTTATACTTGTGTTAGCAGTCTGTAAAAAATATCCTAACAAGCTTTATGTAAAAATTACTGGGTTTGTGAGATTTAACCATTTCTGAGATGTTTTTATGAATGTAAAACTTCCTAAATTTCTTTAAAGGTAGAAAACAAAAACATTTCCAAATTTTCTAAACAAAATATTTTTAAGATCTTGTTGGATGATAAATTTAGAAAATGTTAATGATTTTGACAGTTACTGTTTGCTTTGAAATTTGTTTTTATGCATTATGTTCTTGTGGAGTGAGTACACTCTCTTGCCTAGTCCAGTTGTCACTGGCAGAGACAGCTGGGGGAGTGTTTGGCAGGGTTGGTGTCAAAGGTGAAATGAAAACTGAGCAAAATTGAAAGGAACAACCTGAAATTTTCTAAATTGAGCACTCAGTAAAAAAAGCTTCATTGACAAGGCAGTCTGATAGTCATGAAGATGCAATTTATTCATTTTTTCTTTTACTTTATGTGTTACTTTAGGACAGACTGGTGCTGGGCCAGAAGTGACTATCACGCTTGGACGGCTCAAAGGGAGACAAACAAATGTGAAAGGGACAGACAGACTTGTAAATGTCTTCCTTGGGATTCCTTTTGCAAAAGCACCTGTTGGATCCTTGAGGTTTTCCCCACCTGAACCCCCTGAACCCTGGAATGATCTGAGAGATGCAACTTCTTACCCACCACTGTGAGAGACGTTCAGTTACTTTGTATATAGGACCTGCATATGTTTGTTGGTGCCATTGTGTTTATTAGGGTCCAGAGGTCTGATTTTGCTAAGGAGCTTGTATGGACTGGGAGTAAATACACTGCTGGTACTGAAATATCTCGTAACAACTGTGGGACTAGGAACCACACAGCATTTCTGGGAATTCCCTGTCTTTGGAAATCACGTTTTCTCATTATACCATGCTGAAGTAATTCAGCTTTTCATGGGCAAGTATAGAGCTGTGCTTCTGGGGTTGCAGCTTTAACTGTGTATAAGTAACACAAAATTGGAGCGCCCTGTGGGAACTCAGTCCCTGAGGCAAAAGAAAGTGTGTTTGTTACATTGTTGCTATTGCACTTCTATTGCTAATCGTTACTTCCTTTCTTTCCTGAAGGTGTCCTCAAGATCTGTCCCTGTTGAAAATAGCTGAAAAAAACTTTAAAGAAAAACACCTTCCATTCCGAACTTCTGAGGACTGTTTGTATCTAAATGTTTATAGCCCTGCTGGTTCACACAAGAAGGACAAGTTAGCTGTATGTAAACCCCTTGTACAAACTTCTGTTGTACAACATTTGTGCCTAACAGTAGCTCCAAAGTCAATTGCTTTTGAAAGTGTGATGCTGCATTAGCAAAAATAATTATGTAAAATCCAAAGTCCACCAACCTAAAATTCAGCTCCCATTAAGCTTTGGTGATTTGGAGTTTCTAATTCTCTGGTGTCTTCATTTTTCCAGTGAAATCTGCCAAGCAATGTATAAAAGTGTCTCACCCTTTTTTCTCAAAGGTAATGGTGTGGATCCATGGAGGCAATTTCATATTTGGTGGTGCTTCTAGGTATGATGGTTCTGCACTGTCAGCCTATGAGAACGTGGTGGTAGTGATAATTCAGTACAGACTTGGACTCCTTGGATTCCTCAAGTAAGATGACCTATTTCACTTCTTACAAAACACTTCCTATCATGTTTAAAATATGGGTAGTTTTATTTCCAAATCAGATGAACATCTATACCAGCTTGCCACTGTTAAAATGGTTTGAATGCATAGTTCACTGACATCAGGACTCAAGAACATTAAGAAATGTAATTCCATTTGCATTGTCATTTGATTGTAGCTAGCTACCAAATCACCGTTGGGCTACTTTGGCTCTGGATAGGAAGTTTGTTCTTGCCTTTACTTCCATCTCTTGGTCTGTAAAGCAAAAAACCATCTAGTGTACAGGCCAGGAATCTGTCTGTGTCTGGGTGAGCAAACAGCAGAGGCAAGTAAGTCAGTGGGGCTTAGGTCTGACTATGGCAGGCTTTGGGTCCATAGGCTGTACAGAGCTTTCCTTAGCCACGTATGACACAGCTTTTTGCACAAAATGTAAGTTGGTGAGATTTATTAAGTTCTGAGAAGTTGGCTGATACTGCTTCTCTTTCAGTACTGGTGATGAACACGCTCGTGGGAACTGGGCATTTTTGGATCAAGTAGCAGCTCTTCAGTGGATCCAAGAAAATATTGAACACTTTGGTGGAGATCCAGGATCTGTCACACTCTTTGGTGTATCTGCAGGATCTTGCTCTGTTTTTGCACATGTAGGCATGCCATAGATATACTAAAAAGTCAAGACTTAAAATCTTCAAAAACTCAATTAGTGTAAAAATTCATGTTTAATCTGATTTTTCAAAGTAAGATTAATAGCTTGTTATGCTAAGTCTGGACACTTCCCCTGTAAGCACATAAAAATGTGTAATTCTACACTGAGTCCAGCAATCCAGTCAAGCATAAAGTTATGGGATAAGGACCTTAATGTAGAATAAATACTTTCTGTTCTTCCCTTCTTGGCAGGTTTTATCTCCTTTGTCTAAGGGTCTCTTTCACAAAGCAATATCAGAGAGTGGAATTCTAATCCCCTCTGTTAAAGATTTACTTCTTTCAACGGATCTGAAGGTAGGCTAGTTTATTTTTGTTTGGTTTGTTTTGCTTTAAGTTTTAAAATAAACCTAACCCAGGATATTTCTTATATCTGATAATTTCTAAAAGAGAAAAGGGGAAAATCTGATCGCATACTATGCGACAAAGTTGATGAAATGTATTCTCACAGTATATCTATAAATACATAGATTAGCACTAAGTAAATTTTCATTCAAATGGACTATTTGGAGTCTTATGCTCATTTGCTGTTAGAAGCTGTACAGTTGCATGAGTATAGCATCTGTGGGCAGTTAGGAATTTTTAGTTACACACTTGCTAAGCTAGGCATATGTCCATTTTCATGCACACTGTAACTTATACAGTAACTGTGAAATTTATTATGGAAAGTTTAAGTAGAAGCCAGAAGAGGGGTTCAGTTTAACAGTGTCACAGTTTAACCTGGCTGGCAGCTCAATGTCTGCCCTCTCCATGAGATGGGGGAAGAACTGAAAAGGTTAAAAAAAAAAGAAAAAAAAAAAAGAGTAAAACTCATGGGCTGAGATTTAGACAGTTATTGGTGTGTTATAAACATCAGTTTCATCCTAAATCCAAAACACAGCACTAAACAGCTGCTGGGTAGGAAATTAATTCTATCCCTGCCAAAACCAGGACCAGGTCTTGTATGGAGTGCCTTGATTTGAAGTAAATTCATTTAATAAAACCCAACAAACCTAAACTTTAAATTCTTCTCTATAAGTACCTTTTAATTTCTCCTCCTGAAACAGCCGGTAGTAATAATAGAAATCTCTCATAAGCTGGTTTGCTGAATTTTCTTGCCTTACTTGATTTGCGTTGCAACCTCATATTATCTCTACAGCAAGGTTTGTTGTAGAACAGTGAATGGCAATGTAGGAGGAAAGAGAAGTATACCAGAATGAGTTCACTTTCTGATCTCTCACTGTAGTATTTCTAATAAAATTAAATATGTGAAAACCTATTGAGCCCATCTAAATTAGCCCTTAAATAAAACTCTAAACAGTGTATAATATTTTTCTGTTTATAAATTCCTTACAGACCACCTCATAGCTAACAGTTCCTGTCTTTGTTAATAATTTTCAGAAAATTGCAAGTATATTTAAGTGTGAGACAAGCAGTTCACCCTCTCTGGTTAACTGCTTAAGGAACCAGAAGGCCGACGATATAGTCTTTAACACTACGGTAGGTGAAACTTTTCTTGGTAGCAGATTATTTTAATGGTTGCTTGAGCTCAGCCTCCATTGTTGGTCTTTTCCAACATTTTTCCCTACCTTTTGTCAAAATACCCCCTAAATACTGAAATAATTTCACATAAGTTCTCTTCAGAATTTTCAGTGAAGTGTCACAGCACTTTTAATGGTGTGAGTGAGACTTGAGTGCATGTATGTGATACTGTCACTTAGAAGCAGCACAGGATCAAGAAACCACTACATGACCCAACCAGGCTAGTATTTTATACTCTTGTGCACAATTCTTTATCTTACAGTGGCTGTAGATGCTTGGATTTTGTAAAGGTTCCTCCCACCCACCCCCGGAATATTAAGTGTGGATATTTTATTGTGTGATTTGAAAGAAAAAAAGGAAAGCAAGAAAATGACTAACAAGTAATTTGATCTTTTTTTCTCTTCCTTCAGGAAATCCCATTTCTACCCTTAGTTTTGGATGGAGTATTCCTTCATAAGTCACCTGAAGAGATATTGGCTGGAAAAGAATTTAATGCAGTCCCATTTATGATAGGAGTCACCAACAATGAATTTGGCTGGAATATTAGATCTGTAATTTAATGGCTATTCTTTTTTTTTTTTAAATGCTTGTGTTAACTGAAAGGCAACTCTGAGAAGTTATTTGCTGGTAGGACGCCTTTTAAGTATGGCCAAAAGGCTTTGCATGGTTGGAAATTCCATGGGTAATTCCAAAAAGTGAGTAGTTGCTACACAGTGCACAAAACTGCAGAAGGTGGATTTCTGTTCTCTCTCTTCCTTGTCCTCATTTCTTTATTTCCTAGGCACTTACATTCAATATATATAGGACAAAGTATTTGTTCTGAATCTATGTAGTAACGGTGTGTCTCTGTGAGTGTGATAGTCCTGAGTCCAAGAGGAAAAATGAGAAGTGAAATCTGTCCAAATTCATTTTGCAGACAGGAGTGCCACTTCCTGTAATACTCTAAAAAAGGAGGAGATTTGCCTTATCTTTACTTCAAAGAGTTCAAGCAGCTGGACTAGAAACAGACAGGCTAACAGTGACTTTTAAGATCTCCCCTACCAGAGGGAAAATAAGCTTTTGAGAGAAAAGATTTTAACTTCAATTCTGCCCTAATGCTTCCTAGTCTTACAGGTTTCTTAACAATGTGTGTTGATTTAAGGATAAACTACTTAGTACAGTGGTTTATGTAGAAACCTTCACCAAGGAAACATTTACAGCAGTAAATACAAGTTTTCCAAGACAGCTGCTGCATCATGCTGCATTTTTTGCATATGGTTTGATGCTTCAAAAATAAACACTAAAGTACTAAAAATAGAGTGGAATAATGTAGTTCCAATTAAAATTATTAGAGAGTTTAAATGATGCTAATAACATTCTTTTTTTTTTCTGTGCAGACATCAAAAATACCAGGTTTGAAGGAAATAGGAGATAAAAAATCAATCATTTCAACTTTAGAGTTTTTACTGCCGATGATGGTAAGAACCCTTGCACTGATCTAATTCAAAAAGTGGAATTTCTTTTTAATATGTAGGACAGATTTGTGAAGTTTGATGTTCTCTAATTTCCTGCTCAAGTCATAATGTAACAAAGGCTTGAAGTCATGTTATGCTTTGGGGAGAGTCCCTGCAGTGCTGACAGGTTATGGTGTTACAGAGTTACACAGAAATAGGCTGGAGTCAGGCCTGGTGTTTGGGGAAATACCTTTTTCCTTCCAGACCTCTGAACCAGTATTTTTATTTTACATATTCAGATGTAGGATTACTGTAGTCCTAATCCCTAATCTTATGGTATCTGATGGCTAATTGCTTGGATGATGGGTTTCAAAGCAGAATTTTTCAATATGTTTACATTAAATTAAATGTAACTTTTAAAGTAGTTCCTTTGCACCCCTAGCTTTGAAATTTACCTTTCAAGTAGCGAATTCTAACACTAAAAATGAAAGCTGTGTTTGGAGATCCCATTGGTGTTTTCCTGTATTCTAATAGTAAATAAACCTTTCAAGGACTCAGAGAATTTACTTTTGTTATTATCATCTCTTGTCTCCTGAAGAAAACATAAAACAAAGGTATTATCAGGAGACCTTGCTGGGTATTTGCGCTGCAAGGAAAAAACCCAAGAACCCAATGCCCAGTCTGTTTCCAAGCAGGAAATCTCCCTCCTGGCCAGCTTCCCCAGTTATATCTGGAGCATGATGTTATATGGCGGGGAATATCCCGGTGGCCAGACTGGGTCAGCTGTCCTGGCTGTGCTCTCCTGGCTTCTTGTGCACCTGGCAGGGCATAAGAAACTGAAAAGTCCTTGACTTAGTGTAGACACTACAACTGCCTAGCAACAACCGAAAACAACAGTGTGTTATCAACATTATTCTCATATGAAATCTAAAACACAGCACTATACCAGCTGCTAAGCAGAAAATTAACTCTGCCTCAGCCAAAACCAGCACACCCTACAAAAAGTCTGAATAATGGTTTCATCATGGTTTCCCATCAGCATGGGTGCTACCCTGAACCTTTGAGGAATCTCTGAAGTTTGAAAGATTTTATTTTTGTTGCTAATTCAGAGAGAGAGTTTTTCTGCTTGTTTCTTGTTTCCCCTTTTTCTCCTAGTATATACCATCAGAGTTTCTGCCTGTGATAGTGGATGAATATCTAGGAAACACAGATGATCCTGCTGAGCTACGGGACCAATTTCTGGACTTGCTAGGTGATGTAGGAATTGTCATGCCATCCATAAGAGCATTGGATTACCACAAGGGTGAGCTAATGAACACCAGTAGGATTTTCAAAGCTCTTACTGCATGCTAGATCAAGTGATACAAATCCTCTCATGTGTAGGCAGCCCTCCTTGAGATTCCCACTGGGAACTTGATGGGAATGCAGTGTGATATAGGTCTGCAGGATTGTGTGAAGCAAGTGTAGGCACTCTGTTACCTTTGTGCTAGTGTCTTGCACTTGTGCTCATAGTCACAATATATTGAGAGTAGGGCATGATAACACAGGTAAATGTTTTCCAAGTGAAGTATAAAGGCTTAAAAATTAAACCATATTAAAGCAACCTGGATTTTGTCCTTTGGCCCACTGCTACTTGGGAAGATGGCAGTTCTGTAGTCTGGAGATTTTCTGCTGCTTAAGTGTAGCCAAGCCATGCCAAAATACTCAGAACTGGAAAAGTATTTTATGCTACTTTCTTTTCTCTAAGTTTTCCTGGCATGAATCTTTCAGGTTTTTGTGCAAGTCCATTGAGTTCTTCATTTTGTATTAAAATACATGTTTCAGTGTAATATTACATTAAAAATCTACCCAGCTTTGGGCTTATTTAAAGTAAGATTTTAAATAGCTGATGTGAGCCATAATTTGTGTCCTTTGACTCTCTAAATGTCATGTCTTCTAGAGTCTGGAGCTCCTACCTATTTCTTTGAATATCAACATCGGCCCTCTTCCTACTGGGATAGTAAACCGGAGTATGTGAAAGCTGATCATGGAGATGAAGTTGGCTTTGTCTTTGGAGGACCGTATCTGGCTGGTGATATTCAGCTACGCAGTAAGGAACAGAACGATCAATATTCACTTATAAATGACTCTCACAACTCTGGGATTATTCTATTCAGTAGTGCTACTTCCATTTTAATCAGACTAAAGGGCATATATATTATCAGTTAGACCGAAATATAACCCTTTCTCCTGTTAGAATTTAACACTAATTGACTATCTTTTCCATTCTTTATCACGTACAGGTTGCTGTTTCTGAAGTACAGTAAGTTACACATGTCAACAGTTTAGCAAATAGGACATTTGCTAGAAAACATCACTGTCATTATACCAGCAGTGTTCATGAATTTGCCAGATAACTGTGGCTGAAAAAGAAATCGAAGGAAAGGTCAATTAAACTTGCTGGGGACTAGCAGGGTACTTGGGAAGCAGGAAATCTAGGCTCTTTTCTTTTCCTCAGGACAGGAAATCCCATGGGCTTTCAGGCTCCAGAGGAGAGGGAACATGGTCTCTTTTGCAGATAATGTTCTAGTTGTGTTGATTAGAACAAGACTCTGAACTCCAGTGTTTCATTTTCTTCATGAAGGTTAAAGACTATTTCCTTCTGGCAGAATCCCATGTCCAAATAAACATGCCAGTCGTTGAACATTCAGATTTGATTCTTATGCTTTTTTGGGGGGCAGGGGAAGGTCATGTGCACAGTAGTTTGCAGTCTGTTTAAAAGCCTACATTAATGAAAGTATTTCCTTTTATTCCATTGAACTTTGGAGCAATCTGGATATGTTGTAAAAACGTTTGTTAATCTGTTACTAGAGCGTTTTGATTTTGCTTATATTTATATTTTACTTAATAAAAGACTTGGTGTGTTATCCTACACTAGCAAACATATATATTATATATATATTATATATACCAGTCTTTTTCTATTTCCTGAGAGCATTAAAAGAGCAACTATTTTTCTTGCTGTATTGAGATGCATTTATAATTAATAACACACTGTAACTATTTTCACCTACCTGATATAGTGGGCATATGTGTAGCTATATTTAAATTAATATTCTTGAGGTGTTAAGACATAAAATGACATTGTCTTTTATTAGAATTAAGACAATTTTGCTTAGTCATGCTCTGAATAATAGGGAGAATTTCAGTCCCACAAAGCTAGAATGTGACCTATGAAACTAAAACATGTGGCCCATTCGTTGAGTTGTAATGGGACTCAGGAGACATGGGTTCTTTTTTGGTTCTGCTTCTGGTTTTCAAAAAGCTACTGGCATACTACCTTATTTCCTTCTACCCCAATTCCCTGATTTGTATGGTAAGGATAATTATGCTAATCTTATTCATAAAAAGTGCTGAAATCTTGTCTTGATGACTGCTGTATTACTAACGTATTGCAGATACGGTGCCAGCATTGTAATCCCTAAGTTTTAAAAACATATTCACAATCTGAACTGCTGCTTCTGTAGTAGCAATGTTTTGAGTTCCACATGAAAGAATGATTTTTGTATTTTGTCTCAGGTGAAGTTACAGAGGAAGAAAAGAACCTTAGTAGAACTCTAATGAAGTACTGGGCTAACTTTGCTCGAAATGGGTAAGAATCATGAGATTCATTACATATATTGCTGGTTTGTACTGTCTCCAGAGTGACAGAAAATTAGAGAAAAAGTAGAGAAAAAATTAGCTGTTTTGTTGATTCAGTCTTAACTGCTTGCTTTCTTCTTGTTTACAGAAATCCTAATGGGGAAGGCTTGGTTGACTGGCCATCTTATAACCTATATGAAGAATACTTACAGATAAATCTAAAACAAAAGAAAGCCAGAAAGTTGAAAGGAAAGAAGGTAGATGTATGGAGAAAGGTGATGTTTGAAATTACAAATAGCAAAACAACAGAAAACAAGAAGGTTAAGTCCGAGTTATAATTTACGATCTAAACGTGCACATAATAGGCAAACTATTAGGACAGTAAAATAAGTTACTTAAAATAATTTTGAAGATAAAATTGTTTCCCTTCATTATACCTTTTCTTCATAGTTGCAATTATTGTCTGTAATAATTCCTACTGATCTGTTTCCCCTGTGTGATCCTTCTTCCTGGATTCATGTCTAAAGCAGAAGCCTCACTTATGAAATATAGGTACCAGATTTCCCCACTGCTCAGCTTTTCTGTCACTTCCCCATGACTGAAGCTAGAATATTGCAGCAACATGGGTTTAATATTGTGAAAACAATAAAGACTTGATCTGCATTAAAACTGTCCTTTGATGTCAAAGTGTTATCAGTAATGGTACAGAGTTTTGGTCTGATTTAGACACAGACAAAACCCAACTAAACCATGTTCTGCTTTCTAAGTCAGTGTTAGGACAGAGATCGTATGTTTCTGACTGTTGTGATACATGATCGGTAACAGTAGTGCTGGAATTAAGACTTCTGTCAAATGTTAGAAAAGGGAAAAACAGTCTATGCCATTCACACTTCTTTTAAATTTAGCAATAATTCCCTTCGAAGGATCAACATTCATCACATTAGTTCCACACTTCCTGTCTTTTCCATGGTGCTTTAGACTGTGTTCCAGACTATTCTCTGTGCCATCAGTCAGCTCCAGGTTCTCTGCATGGGGTCACAAGCCTTCATTACCAGCACTGGAGAGGGATTAGTTTACCAGAATTATTCTGGTGCCCTTACCAACTGATGCCAAGAACACATCTCATTTCAGTGTTATCAAGAACTTTTTTCTCTGCTGTTTCCTATATCTGGCTCCCAGGTGGCTCCAGCTCTCCCAGCCATATTCCTGACCTTACTGCTCCATCATGTCCGTATGGGGCACTAGGCATCTGATTGCCTCTTCTTTCATCTCCCTTCTGTGTCTCTGGAAGAATTTAGGATTGTTCATTGCTAATAATGTCCTACAGTAACTAATTGGCCATCCCTTCGATCCTTATGGCTTTATTGGAAGAAATAGGGTGGGATTTCCTACCTCTTTCTGCCCAAATTCTGTTGCCAGTCAGAACTCGGGAGGTAGAGTTAGACTGTTAGAACAACTGCTGTTTCGGTAAGTGGGAATTCCTACTAAGCATCTGTCCCTTCTCCTTTGTATTAGCTAATGTTTTGTGAATATAATCTCAGAATAGTCTTGATAGATTTTCATTGCACATAAAATTCCCCTGAGGTCCTGTACCACTCCTTTTGAATGGAAATAAACAGGGAGCAGTGTATGTACATGCACAGGATGCATGCTGCTGTTATAAGGGTAAGCAGAGAAATACAATGGAACTGATGCACACAGGCACAGTGCTAAGAATAAATCACAGTGGAAAATGTGAAAAGATTTTACTCCTACCTACTTAGGGGTGAGACATTCAGATGCAAGATTACCACATGCTGGAGAGACTGAGTGTTAAAGCTGTCCAAGCACCAGCTTCATAGACTAGCTCCAGCTTCTCTGAATACTCACTAAGGCTAAGTAAAAAAGCAAACTGACCCTATTTTAAATGCAGACTTCTAAACTTTTCTGCCATACATACTTGAGGCAAGAAGTAATTGTGAACTCTTATGCAATTATAGGTGGAATAAATGTGATATTTGTCTCTGAAAAAAGCCCCTCAGCAAACATCTGTACAGCTACAAAGATTCAGCAATGAAGTTACTGCCCACATTGCTTTCTTAGAAGCTCAAATAATCAGTGTTACCCCATTTGCCGGTGTATCCTGTGCACTACCCACTGTCTCAGGAACAGCCACCGCGCAGGCTGCTGCAGTGTCAGCCATGGAGCTGCTGCAGCTCAGAGTTCAGTGTAAAAGTGGGACTCTGGCCAGCCTTTGCTCTCTAAGAATCCAGTTCAAAGCTGACCGGGATTTGCCTCCAAGGGCTGTAAATCACACCTGTGCAGACAGGCTTAAGGTTTGGAGTAAAGTACACAAGCACAGCCATAGTACACAGGACTGCTAGGTGCATAAGATATGCAAGCTAATTTAATGACTGTGGGTCTGTACAGCCCGCTTAGCTGAAAACAAAGCAGTAAATTAATCTATAGAAATTCTGCCTCTGACAACTGAGAATTCTCATGATACAAAAATGCAAGGCAGCCTTTCTGGAGCAAGAGCTAGTGAGCCTTGCCAAGAAACAAAAAATAACAGAGCCCAAAGCTTGCATAAAACTAACACAAACTCTTAGGTGCCCTCTAACATAGGCAGAAAATCTCTTTTATTTCTAGTCATCTCTCTTCCCTCTTTTTCATGTCATGCTCCAGTGATAGTTTCGAGTTCATGCATAAGTCCATAAACCCTCCTGATTGTTCAAAGGCATTCAGTGTGTAGTTACCACCCAAATCCTGTGCAGCGTTCTCATACAAGAAGACAAATGATCTCTTTAGTTTTGTGAAAGACTGTTAGATAAGAAAGAAACACACACCCCTGAACACTCCGGACTGAGTGACAGGTGGAGTATCCACCCTGCAGGAAAAGCTAAGATTTTTCTAGTGTTGTTTTTTTAAAAAACATTTGTGAGAATAAAAATCCCTCAATTTTTACTTCAGCAGGAGTATTGCTTTGTATTTTGCTCTTTGTGGCTGGATTGTAAGCACTTTACATTGAGATATTAATACCAAAATGAAGTAAACAGATGTAATCGAATAAAAGTGCAATTGCTTTCCTGGACTCTTTTCTGCATGGTGTGAGGAAATCTTAACTTCACTGTGAAAGCTGGTAGTGTTAGAGCAGCAGGACAAACTCGGTGCAATAGTAGATGGGTTTGAAAGCGTTTTAAAGCACATAGTTGCTGCCTGAGGTTTTGTGAATAAGATTTATAAGGAGCAGCAGGGAGCAAGTATGAAACTTGTGGGACCACTCTGCAGGGCAGAAGGTCTCAGTTCCCACACACCACTGAGCTGCCCCATATTCCCCTCCCCTCAAGGACTGGCTTACAGGCTGGGCAGCTGCTCTGGCTGCTCATGGCTAGATTGCCTCACAGCTCCTATTGCTTTTCCTAATCAGTGTTTGCCTTGCATAACAGTTATACTTAACAGACTATATAAGGCAACACACTGAGGAGGTAAATATGTGACTAGCCTGCAAAATGGCAAGTGGAAAGGACACATCTCTGCTGTCCTTGATTCTCACCATCGGCGTTACAGCGCTTGTAGCTACTGGTAAGCTTCCGAAGGGTTTTTACCTGTTGCCTTCTGTATGGAAACAGGGCGCACGTGCAGCTGGCTTACCTAGGGGAACCCCAGCTTTATCAGAGGAGCTGGGCACCAAAGCTTGCTGCATGGAAATTAAGTCTGAATAACAAGTAGCTCTTAATTTCTTGTTGTGATCTGTTTTCAGTCACTTGTCTTGTTTTTTCTTTGGGCAAATAGAGAAATCAAATTCCTGTCCCTCTGCTGAGGCAGAGCAGACCACTGTACCAAGTCTGTGATCTGGTATTGAGAACACAGATCTTAAAATGAATCTTACCTAAATGTTAACTGTATTTGTGTATGCCAGGCTACTTTCAGGTATGTTACAAGCTTTTTCATTTGGCTGTATCTACTATCAAGGGTCTGGAATATAGTTTGTGGTTCCACAGGTCTCTTCTTAAAAAGGAAATGCCTTCTCTTAATGAGTGCAATCTTTTGGACTTTTAACTAACAACTTGGATCAAAAAGGATCTATATGCAATTACTAATGGGTGTGGATAGTAAGACTATATATAATAATATACTTGAGGGAGAATATACATACAAACTAATCAGAATGAAGGCTGAAATAATGTCAGCTATACTGATGTGAATTTATTGAAGCCTTATGTATGAAAATGAATTGTTTAAGTATAAAAGAAAAAAGTGTATGTTTAAGTAGCTAAAGCTCTTAGAACTATGAGGCAATCACCTACAGAAAGACTAATTATGTGATTTTGTGCTTAAATCTCTCAGGACAAAAAGCAGAGCAACCAGAAGTAGTGACCAAATATGGGACAGTTCGAGGGTACCAATTCAAAGTAGATGCAGCTGAGAGGAGTGTAAATATCTTTCTGGGTATTCCTTTTGCTACACCACCGGTTGGACCACTGAGGTTTTCTGAACCCCAGCCACCTAAGCCATGGAAAGGTGTCAGAGATGCCACTTCCTACCCACCAATGTAAGACAAAGTCATCAACCTTTTTAGTAATCTCATATTATATGCAGCTTTGGGGCAATCATGTACAGGGCAATCAAAAGCCACAAAGACAAATTCCTTGGTGCCATCTTGCTACCACCTGTCACTGTTACAATGAGTGCATTTCTAAAGGCACCTTTATAAAGCTGGTCTTTTTATTAAAAACTGTTATTTAATGGGCATCAACTAATATTGACCTGCACTTTACCAATAATGTTCTATTTTGGGAGCATTTGTCCATTACTTAGCAATGTTTATAAATTGTGTAGCTTTGGAACAGAAACAGAAAGAAGCTGAGGAAATGTTGGAATTAAATATTAGAAGAAAAAATTGCTGAGTCACATGCTTTATAGGACACAGAAGAAATGCTAACTAATTCCAGTCTATGTTGTAACATTTCACTCTATTTATTCTACTGCCCGTGTTTAGTGCTTGAAGCCAAATGCCTACCATTACAATATAAAAGCTATTGGAGATGTAAAATAATTAATTTGCATTGTCATTGAAGTAATTTATAGCTATATGTATTTGCAGCTGTATTTCTGCAATGTTTTGAAACATGCAGAACTGTATCTGCATGTCACTGCCTACTGCTGTAGACTGTGGCTCCCTTTTACAGATCTCCCTAATGTCAGGTGAAAGGTAGAAAATATATGTAAAGCGAAAATAAAAGGTTTTCTGACACCAAGAACCTAGAAATGTGCTAGAGACTGGTTTCTGGTTTGCATTTTATTGTGGGAGTACAAAAAAAGCTACACTTCATAGCTCTGAGGTTTTAGTTATTTCTGTTGCTTGTTATTTTTTCATTTATCCAGGTGTCTACAGGATAAAGTACAAGGACGGGTGTTTTCGGATGCCATTATAAATAGGAAAGAAAAAGTTCCTCTCCCAATTTCTGAAGATTGCTTATACCTAAATGTGTATTCACCTGTTTCTACAGAAAAACAGAAGCTGCCTGTAAGCAAAATCATTATAAAACCTGTAGCAAAATTATTTTACAGCAAACCTACAACTGTACTACATGCAAACTTACAGATGCAGTTTTGTGATGATAAAAAAATCACATGCTTTTCCCCAGTAAATATTTGCTGAGGTTTTAAATATGCACAAAATCCTATTTTGCAAATAATTTTGTTGATATTTTAGCTAAGTAATGTTTGGTTTCCTCTAAATAATATATGAAAATCATGGGGCACTGGTTTAATGTTAGTATTTAGTAAAATCAATGCCATGTTGTATGACTGAAGGCCTCACATTTGTGAAATGTAATCTGGAAGTCAGGAGTGAAAGAGTTAAAAACATTATATTCTGGGTTATTGTTAGTATTTTTCACTGGGAGCTCTTATCTATGCTGGGTTATTTCTGGTTTTGTCTTTTCAGGTCTTCGTATGGATCCATGGAGGTGGCTTAGTTTCGGGAACAGCTTCATCATATGACGGTTCAGCATTAGCAGCCTTTGACAATGTGGTGGTTGTAACAATTCAGTACAGATTAGGTATTCTTGGATATTTTAGGTAAGATGTTATACCAGTTTTCGCCAAGTTTTTCCAAAATTATGTGGGTAAAACCTCTATGAAGAGACATACTTGCTCATGTAAAGAAACTGTGAAGTTTCTTAATTACATATGCAATAGTTGGGAACCATTTACAAGTCCCAAGACAGCTTTCAAGTCTGTTCTTGTTTGATTTATACTCTTAGCACTTTCTAAGACAATTTTCAGCTGTGTAGAGAAGCCCATTGTAGAGAATGGCAGCTGATTTCTTATACCAGAGATTGTCTTTTTCTCTGCCTTTTTTTTCTTGCATTGAGCATTTAAACAAATGTATTCTTTCTGTGCAGCACTGGTGATGAGCATGCCCGAGGTAACTGGGGATATTTGGATCAAGTTGCAGCTCTTCAGTGGATTCAGGAAAATATCATACATTTTGGAGGAGATCCAGGATCTGTCACTATTGCTGGAGTATCTGCAGGAGGAGTCAGCGTTTCTGCTCTTGTGAGTTCATAGTAATATTGTATTTTAATAACTTAGGGGGGAAAAACACCCCATCACCCACATTCATTTTCAGTACATGCACAAAAAGTGATAGAAAAGGGATGGTTTTATAGTAGGCAACACATCACCTTGGCCTATAAAGCAAAGTGATATTAATACAGCTTTCTCTTTGATGAAAATGCTATTTTCATACCCAAACCTTGCAGTTCAGACCTAAAATTCAGTCCTCATCTACTGAATTTAACTGGGGGGATGTGTGTGTGTGGAATTTTTCAGTGCCAAACCCCCAAAAATGTATCCTTGTGAGAAAAGTCTTCTAAAATGATGTATTTGACATTTCCTCTTTGCTTTGACAGCCACTTGTGCAAAGTAGTCATGATGGCTGAACTAGACAATGCCTTTTGTGACCCAGTGATGATGTAAAATTTTTACATCGACACTGAGCACATTGGCCTAGAAGTTCTTCTTTGCCACTCTCTCACAGTGGAACCAGGGCTCAGTGATATATGAATGTGATTAAAATTCCTGTTTTCTAATCTCCTGCCTTCTGGCCAGTGGTTCCTTATTCCTCCTCTGCAGCACGGAGACATCCGATCCGTATCTGGCTTGCAGTGTAGTTCTGCGGGGTCTGGGAAGCAAGGTGCTATGGGAGGGGATAAGGCAGGTGTGAACTCCTCATCCCTGACAGTGCTGCCAAAGCCCTTTGCACAGCTGAACTATGACAGTCTTATGACATTTGTTTTCAAAATGTTTAAAATGGCAATTCCTGATTTTGGAATTCAAAGCCAGTGGTCAAAACATAATGCTTGTCATGCTTGTTCTTGCTTTTTTCCAGGTCTTATCTCCCCTGGCAAAGGGCTTGTTCCATAAAGCCATTTCAGAGAGTGGTACTGCAATCAGGGTTTTTTTCACTGAGCAGCCAAAGGAGGAAGGACAAGTGGGTATTTTGTGGTAATTTTAATTATTTCTCTAGATAGTTTGGCATATCTTAAACTATCTATTCCAAAATGTAGAAACAGATTTCTTTTTCTTGTGAAACCACAACCACCGTCATTAAAGACAGTATTTCTGTGTGCAAATAATGCATGCTTAATGCATTATTGCTTTGCAAATCCCCAAATATCCACATATGTTGGAGTGAAAGCAAAAGATAAGCAAGCAAAAAGAGAAGGCAGGGAAGAAAAGATGTATGAAATGTAAAGGAATACTGTAACGTGTACTGCTATAATTTTTGCCTGGAAAGTGGCACAAGATTCTGAATAGTTTTTCTCCTCCTGTTTGATATCTGCTGTGTGCAAAGAAACAAGACTAAATTCAGTTTCTTTATATTTGAAAAGAAGAGCTGCCTTCAACTCTTCTTGGTTTTTTCCCCAACTACAACAACTTCCAGGAACCTAGATTTGGTAATCTGGGATATAAAAGAGACAATAAACTCTGTCTCTCTAATGACAGCTGTTACTCCACCCAAAAAGACATCATCAAGAATGGTATAATGGGCTCTTCGATACCATGGACATGATTGTGTTCTGACTGTGCATTGCTCTAACTCCTTTATGTCATCCTGCCTTCTCAGCCCAGCATGTTATTTACCAGAATGACTATCTTGGTCTATTTCAGTATCAGAATATCTTGGAGAAGTATGTTTTGTCCTTCTGCTCAGCCCACACTGTGAAGGGTTATGAGGGCTTCCCATTCTCTTCCCTGGCAGCAGGAACATGTCTGGCTTCAATGATCCTTTTGCAGTTTAGACCACCCTGCTGAGCTCTCAGGCGTAGGGGGCACACACAGCCTTCTGTGGGAAGTACATGAAAACGTAGTGTTTGTTTTCCTTGATTGCAGAGAATCGCTGCAGCCTCTGGCTGTGAAAAATCCAGTTCAGCTGCAACTGTTGAATGCTTAAGAGAAAAAACAGAAGAAGAGATATTAGAGATAACACTAAAAATGGTGGGTGAAATTATACTCCTTGCATCTAAATGGCATTTCAAATAACAGAGTGTGCTATTTGTGTGTTGTAGTATTAGGAGACCTTGACACGAATGTATCATCTGACTTTCTTGACTTTTTCAGGATGTGACAACACTGCAGCTATGCTATACCTCACCTGAAACGTGTGAACAGGTTATTTGCCTTTCATTCTGCATGGACTTGAAGCTACTTGTGTTTTGCTGTCATGCTCTACTAGGGGAAGGGAAAGAGTGTATGAAATGTCACAGTTTCTCCTGGAGAACCTGAAAATTAATTCATATAATACATTATGTCCTTCCTAGAATTTTTTATCACAGAATCACAGAATCTTAGGGGTTGGAAGGGACCTCGAGCGATCATCGGGTCCAAGCCCCTGCCAAAGCAGGCTCCCTATCTCATATTACATAGATAGGCGTCCAGACGAGACTTGAATATCTCCAGAGGAGGAGACTCCACCACCTCCCTGGGCAGCCTATTCCACTGCTCTGTCACCCTCACTGTGAAAAAGTTCTTCTGCATGTTGGTGCGGAACTTCCTGTGCTCCAGCTTACAGCCATTGCCCCTAGTCCTGTCCCCACTGACCACTGAAAAGGGGCTGGCCAATTCCCCCTGCAACCCATGTCTAAGATATTTATAAACACTAATTAGGTCCCCCCTAAATCTTCTTTTCTCCAGGCTGAACAGACCCAGCTCACTCAGCCTTTCCTCATAGGGGAGATGTTCCAGACCCCTAATCAACTTTGTCGCCCTTCTCTGGACTCTCTCCAGAAGGTCCCTGTCTTTTTTATACCAGGGGGCCCAGAACTGGACACAGTATTCCAGGTGGGGCCTGACCAATGCAGAGTAGAGGGGGAGGATCACTTCCTTCGACCTGCTGGCTACACTCCTCCGGATGCACCCCAGGATCCCATTGGCTCTCTAGGCCACCAGGGCACACTGCTGGCTCATGGCCAACCTGTCATCAACCAGGACCCCCAGGTCCTTCTCCGCAGAGCTCTTTTCCAACAGGTCATCCCCCAGCTTGTTCTGATACAGTTGGTTATTCCTCCCCAGGTGCAAGACTTTACACTTGCACTTGTTGAATTTCATTAGGTTTCTCCCTGCCCAGCTCTCCAGCCTGTCCAGGTCTCACTGAATGGCAGCGCAGTGTTCCTGCGTGTCAGCCACTCCTCCTAGCTTTGTATCATTGGCGTACTTGCTGAGGGTGGATGCTATTCCCTCATCAAGGTCGTCAATGAAGATATTAAACAGGACTGGACCCAACACCGAGTCCTTAGCTTCTCTATCAGGATGTTGTGGGAGACAGTATCGAAAGCTTTGCTAAAGTCAAGGTAGATGACATCCACTGTTCTCCCTCCATCCACCCAGTTGGTAATGACATCATAGAAGGCTATGAGATTGGTCGAGCACGATCTCCCCTTGGTGAATCCATGCTGACTACTCCTCATGACCTTCTTCTTTTCCAGTTGTTTGGAGATGGCGTCCAAAACAAGCTGTTCCATCACCTTTCCAGGGACAGAAGTGAGGCTGACTGGCCTATAGTTACTGGGATCCTCCTTCTTGCCTTTTTTAAAGACTGGAGTGACATTGGCTATCCTCCAATCCTCAGGCACTTCTCCTGTAGTCCAGGATCTATCAAAGATGATAGAGAGCGGCTCTGCAATCACCTCCGCCAGCTCTTTCAACACACGTGGGTGTATCCCATCCGGGCCCATGGATTTGTGTGCATCCATTCCTTTGAGTCGCTCCTGGACCACCCTTACCTCAACTAGAGGGGAGCCATTCGTTCCCCAACCACTCCTACGTTCATCCGGGATCAGTGGGTCTCGAGAGGCCTTTGGAGTAAAGACCGAGGCAAAGAAGGCATTAAGTATCTCCACCTTCTCATCATCTTCCGTCACCAAGACACCCGCCTCATTCAACAAGGGACCTACATTATCCCTGGTCATCCTTTTACTATTCACATACCTGAAAAAACTCTTTATTGTCCTTTATGTCCCTTGCCAGCTTAATTTCTAAGCAGGTCTTAGCCCTCCTAGTTGCATCCCTACAGGCCCTGGCAACATCCTTATATTCATCCCATGATCTCAGACCCTGTTTCCACAGTTTATAGGTCTTCTGCTTCTCTTTGAGTTTACTCATTAGTTCCCTGCTTATCCACGCAGGTCTTCTGCCTTTCTTTCCCAATTTCTTACTCAAAGGGATGCACCTATTCTGTGCTTGGAAGAAGTGCTGTTTGAATGTTAGCCAGCACTCGCAGGCTCCCATTCCTTCAAACAGAGCAGCCCATATACACCCCAATATCACAGTATTGGCTTCCGTATGGTTTTGTGGTTTCCACAGAGAACTTAATTTTCCCACTACTGCTCCCCACATACCATAACAGGATTAAACTAAGAGTAAATTTGACAACATCCCCTATGTTTCATAAACATTAAAAATACAGTGCTAATCTTCACAGAATCTTCTGCCAAGTGCAGAAAATCTGTCAGAGAAAAATCTAGAGATGGCTTGAATACTGCTGCTTCTTATATTTTCACTTAGCACTTAATTTGTTTTTCTACAGTGAAATTCTGAATTTTTTTTCTAGAAGCAAAAATTGTGTATGAATGAAGCTTTCTTTCTTGTTTATTTTTCTTCCTCTAGCCTCCCATGTTCGTCAGTGCATCTGCAGATGGTGTATTTTTTCCAAAGAGTCCCAGGCAATTACTATCTGAAAAAATGATTAATGCAGTCCCATATATAATAGGAGTAAATAACTGTGAATTTGGATTCATACTTCCTGTGGTAAGAGATCTATAATTTTGTTATTTATATATAATTTTGTTAATACAAGATTTTCTAATAAGTATGATTCTCTGTATCATGCAGACAATGAAATTTCCTCCTTACGCAGAGGGTCTGGATGCAGATGTTGCACGTCAAGTATTACAGAGCTCCTTACCATTATCAGTTAAGGTAAGAGATCATTTCCAGACTAACCCAGTGCTGCTTCTTCACTGCTCTCCTTCTATATTTGTACTCCTGGATGGGTATATTTTAAAGGCAAACTCTGTTGTGTTTGACAGCTTCCTAACACAGGGCAGTAATGGGTGGCAGACATGACGTATTCCTGTTGCCAGTAGCAATTGCAAATACACTTAAAATTTCTAACCTAAATGCCCCTCTTTTAAAAAAGGAGTTCTGTGGAAATCCAGGAGTGATTCAGGTGCTTAAACTGAGTCTCTTGTGACATTTTCAATAAGCTAGCTTATCCAAGTAATGTATGGTACCAGCAGGTACCATACCTACAGAACACGCTGTTCTGAAGTAGTAGCTGGATATTAGAAAGGATAACTTGAGATGTTTAAAATGGCACTGTGGGGACTATGTTTAGCTATCTTGGATTTTTGTTTCCCTGTAATTTACAAACCTCCTAGCCTTCTGTTTCCTTTGTGCTCTCCTGAAACTACTAAATGTAGAAAAATGCAGATTACTATGTAAGAATTAAGGCCTTTGTAAACATGGCCAGTACTTGCAATGGGCAAATGCAATGTCATAGATATCCACCATGAACTTGGAAAGGCAGAGCCCAGGCTTGTTCTGAAAAGAACATCAACAACAATAAATTAATTTTATGAAATCCAACAGGATTTCTTTTCTGTTACAAGGGTTATTTCCACAGAAGGCAGAACAGACTACCATATCTATTTGTCAGCATCACTGCGTGATCTTTAGACCTTACAAACCTCTCTTCCCTGAGAACACCTGTACCTGGTAGCTGTGTAACTCCCAATTCTGAGCTCTGGGCTCCACTCTGGCAGAGTTGAGAATTTTATCTGAAAGAAGGTAATGGTTGGGATTTAGCCAGGGATGTGCAGATGGCACACTCAGTGCTGTTACTCTTTATAATATTCATCATCATTATAAGAAGTATTTTTGTTGGTCTTTTTGTTGGTCATTTCAGGGTATTACTTCTGACGTTCTTGATAAAATATACAAGGAATACATAGGGAATGCAAAAAACCGTGCCGAGGTGCGAGACGGCCTTCTTGATGCAATAGCTGACCCTTTGTTTGTTCTTTCAGCCATTGAAGTGGCTAGATACCATAGAGGTGAGTCTCCAATTTAGCATTTATTAGAAGAAATGTAGACTTCCATCCTGGGGTGGGTTTATGGACAGTTTGCATTGCACTTCATTATCCAAAAATTGATAGTGCTTTCATTCTATCAAAATAGCTTGCAATGAAAGATTATCATCTTTGGTGGCAGGTCCTTTCAGCTCTCAAACACTGTTCTGTATATTTTCTACTAGATGCTGGCAACCCAGTATACTTTTATGAATTTCAACATCGACCAAGCCAAGCAACAGGAGTTGTACCAGAGTTTGTGAAAGCAGATCATGCAGATGAGGTTGCCTTTGTCTTTGGAAAGCCATTCTTAGACGGTGATGTATCCATGTTTACTAACATATTCCTTTTCAAACTTTATTATTAATAATTTTACTTACTGGAGGGCTTTTAGAATAGACTTTCTCTCTTAGAGATATTGAGATCAATACAAGCATTTTCTGTCTTTAGTAATAGCTACTTTTCATTAAATCATTCATTTGCAAGTCTCTCCTAGAGCTCTGCTCACGTAAAACTCCCACAGCTCAGAGTAACAAGTAGAACTGATTACAGTCTGTTGGAAATGATACAGATGCTACTTTCTTGATTATTTAAGGTTGCCATTTCATCTCTCACTTTGCAGGCCATGCTACAGAAGAAGAAAATAAACTTAGCAGAACTCTTATGAGATACTGGACCAACTTTGCTAGGAATGGGTGAGAATCTTTATGTTAATTACAGGTCAGGTTTTGGATGTACTGCCTGAAACATAATCACAATACTTAAAGGGTAGTTCTTACAAATTTGGCAGAATTTAAGATAAATATTGAAGCAAATTATTCTTAATGATTGCAAGTAAAACCTTTTTAAGGAAACTTGCAGACCAAAAAAAGAAAAAAAAAATCCAAGAGCAATAGAGTTTTAGATCCAAAAGAAATAGCAAATATTAATTTTTAGCAATTATTAAATGTTTGCTAGACTACCCATCAGCATTTTGATAAAAAACATCCAACTATGCAGGTATTAGAATTACATACCCTGAGCTTCTGTTAGTTTTCTGAAATGCTCTCAGCCTGAGCAGTCAGAGAACAATTGATAAGCAAACGGAGAGCTAACTTTTCATCTTATTATTTCCAGAGATCCCAACGGAGAAGGCCTGGTCCATTGGCCTCAGTATGGTCTGGATGAAAAATACCTGGAAATAAACCTGATGCAAAAGGCATCAGAGAAATTGAAAGAACATAAAATGGAGTTTTGGACACAGCTCACCAAACAGATGATGAATGAGAGGAGAGAACACGCAGATTTATGAGTTGTGGTGGGTATAGTTTGCTTTTAAAACCTGAAGGCAAGTAAAATTAGTCAGGATGTAGAGTTTAATGCTCACCTTCTAACTCACTATTGTGTAATCTGTTGTCATGATCACAGTGAAAGGAGATAATCAAGGGAAAGTTGGAATGTTTGTGTGGCGAAAAATCACTATTAAATTAAACAAGCAGAACCCCCCCGTTCTTTCAGACCATGGCATCTACTCAGTGGATACTGAATAATGCTGCTGTGAGAAGGGGGAATACTGAATAATGCTGCTGTGAGAAGGGGGAATGAGGCAGAAATTGGATGATATATTGAAATCTGAAGGAAGTTATCTATACAGAATACATCATATGTCAGCATATGTCACACATTTATTCCCCTCTTCTTTCAGAAGAGGATGGTCAGTTGTCATTCTTACAGCCTCTTTCCACTTACTTTAATTGGAAACAGTTTTGTAGGGAGCAGTGTGTCCATCAAAAACATCTACAAGTTGGGCTTGACATCTCACAAATGAGGACAGAAAAATCTCTACTTGTTTCCTTGTTTTGTAAACTGTTATAAATAAATGTTGCTTTTGATTTTTTTGGAACTTCCCTTTCTTTTACTGAACTGCTGCAGGCTTATTCCAAGAGGTTAAATCACACCCAACAAAGCAGAAATGTGCTCAGTTTCTTTCTTCAACATTAGGGGCTTCAGAAAGGAATTTTCCATCTCTCTTTGCAGGATCTTAGTTTCAAGGCACTAGCTTTTACACAGACTGTCCTGTGGTGTAGTTGCTGTTCAAGCCTTGCTACAGCAGTCTGGTGCTTGCAGGCTGATGGTGATTTAGTGTAAATTATTCTGTGGAGTTCCCTGTTGGTTTAGGTGACATTGCAGTATTTTAATTGACTTAATGGAGGAGTAATTTAAGTGTCCTTAAAGCTTTTTGTACAGGTTTAATGCTGTAGCATAAATCGTCACAGGGAACGTGTGGGTTTAAAGAAGAAAAAAAGGGGGGAGGGAGCTGAAAAGATGGCATGTGTTTGCAAAACTGCTGTTTTAAGGAAGAATGGAAAAACCTTGTCCCCTTCCAAAGGGGGGTCAGTGGGCTTCTGACGCAGGGAAAAAGCTGAGGTGGCACCTTGAATACTGCCAGTGCTCTCCGCGGGTTCTCGCCCTCCTCGGTTCCCCAGCTGTGGTCGGTGAGCGCGCAGGCCGTGGGACGAGCCCTGTCTGCACTGGCGGCTGTAGCAGAGAGGCGGGACGGCGCGGGCCCGGGCGGCGGGAGCGGGGCTCGAACCTGTGTCTCGGTCCTCCCCGTCCCGCCCGGGCGCCCGCCCTGCTGCAGGCTTCCTGGGCGGTGCGCGGGAGAGGGCCGGGGCCCTCCCCGCCGGCAGGGGACGCTGCGGGGGAGGCGGGCGGCAGCCGCTCTAGTCTCGCTCGAGCTCGCTGTCCGGAGTGCGGCCCGGCTGAGGAGAGCCGCGCGGAGTCGCTCCCTCTGCCCGCGCTGTTGTTCGCCTGCCGTCATGTCCGTGCCGGTGTCGGGCCCCTTGCGCAGCGAGCTGGCGGAGGCGGTGGCCCAGGCGCGGCTCTTGGTGGTGGGAGCCGGCGGCATCGGCTGCGAGCTCCTCAAGGACCTGGTGCTCACCGGCTTCAGCAACATCGACGTGGTGCGGGCCGGGGCGGGGGCCGGGGCCGGGGCGTGCCCAGCCGCTGCTCGCCAAAGCCCTGGTTTTGCCTGGCGCCGCCTTTGCGGGTCCTGGGGGTGATGGCCCGGTGACGGACTGCAGCGAAAAGCAAAATACAAGGGGCGTGAATTGTATTTTTAGATGCCGAGTTGTAAACCTGTCAGTCTTAGAAGCCTGGTCGCGATAGCGTCCCGCGATAGCTTCCCGCGGGGTCCGACTTTCGCTTTTGCTTCCTGATACTGATCTCTGGAGTGTATAGGAAGAGCAGAGTCCAGAGTGTCGAGAGAAGAAGTAAATCAGCAAAACGCTGATTACCCGGTTTCCCGGCGTGTGTTAGTTTCTTACTTGTGGTTCTGAAAAGTCCTGGTTTTAAGGAATGGCAGGAGTGCAAACCCAGCCAGGGCACAGGTCTGTCCCCTTGATTACGGTGTGCCGGGCCTGGGGTCAGCCGGGCCTGGGGTCAGCCGGGCCTGGGGTCAGCCGGGCCTGGGGTCAGCCTGTGAGTTTTGTGTGACAACTCCCTGCTTGTAGAACTTTTAAAAACTGGCAGGATTGCTCTGCCCTGCCCTGCCCAGCCCAGGCCCGCCGCCCCAGTGGCCCCGGCCGGGCCTCCCCTCCCGGCAGGATATCAAAGATCTCCCGGTCGTCAATGGAGTCGGGCAGCTCATCGTCCTCCTCCCGTGCCGTCACCGGCCGCTCCCCCGAGCGGCGGTAGATGAGAGGGTTGGCGTTCTCCAGCGGCGCCCCGCTGCACGGGCCCGGGCCCACCATGGCTGACGCTCAGGCCCTCCCCGCCTCAGCGGCCGGGCGGGCACCGTGGCGGCGCTGCCGGAAGGCGCCCGGACGCCATTAACTGCCGCACCGGGCGTGGAGGCGGGCTGGCGGCGGCGGCAGGGAGGCGGCTCTTGCCTGTGGCGGGAGTGCTCTCCTGTGGGCAAGGAGCGGAACTGGCGCGACGATGTTACTGAGTAAAGTTATGTTTTCCCACTTTAATTTGAAAAGCCAAACCGTGTGTGTGTGTGTATTTATATAAACCCAACCAAGCAAACAACCCAAGGCCCAACAAACCGGCAAAGAAAGGAACTGGAGTGACAGTGTGATGGTGACGTGTTTTGGCTTCGCATCCCCCTTTACAATAGGGTTAAATCACTTAGTCCTGTGTACACATCCTGTATATTACTGGTTTAGCTTCCTTGCCATGTGCTTGATTTCTCTTTGCAAAAAAGAATGATCTGTATGGAGTTTGGGTTTTCCAGTGCCGGCTGTGTCAGGTGATGGTAGGAAGAGGTGAGTGTGCTCCCCAGGCAGAGAGCAGGAGTTTCTGGGGGACTGGCAGGAAGAAAAGAGGATTTGGAAGGAGCTGAGATTTGTTGCTGGAAGAGAAGATGTATCTTCTCTTGGCTCTGTTGCTCAGCACTGCCTTCCAGATACAGAGGTTACCTCAGGTGTGCTTTTGACTGCAGGGAGTTGGGCCAGGTTGGGTTTGGACCAGCAGGAGCTTTTGTGAAGGTTACTGACATGTTTACACATCAGCTGATAATTTAAATAAGATGAACAAACTACCTTTTTGTTAAAGATGAACCGACTTATTCTGAAAAACCTCTGTATGCCAAGCAGAATGAACTTAAATGCTGTGTGATCTGTGGTGGCCAACTTGGTTTCACAGGCTTTTTGGGCTTCGATGCTGGAAGAAAATTAAGTAAAAGCAGTGCAGAGGGGCCTGAGGCAGTATGCTTTGACACCATTCATCCAGGAGATATGAAACAAATCGAAGGTGAGAAGGTGAAGACCTGTTATGCAGAGGGCACTTTGCCAGTTGAAGATTGGGCATTGGTGGACCAGGCTGGGTTTGTAGGCCTTGAGGCTTATCTGCTTAGAACCAGTCATGCATGCTAAGGGATGTTATGCTTCTACAAACTACAGATAATTTTTAGGACTTTTTCAGCCAGCAGGAAAAACCTGTCAGTTGGATTCCCCGCCTATTTCCACCATAGGAAGCTATTGTATAAAGAAGGTGAGGTCGTTCCCTTTTCACTTTTGAGAAGGAAATAGATAACCCATAAGGTGTTGGTAAGCAGGCCTTGCTTTCTGACCTCCACTGAGGTTGCTCATAGAGAAGAAACTATAATATGGCTCTCAACTTTGATCTCCCTTTTAATTTTGAAAAATGCAGGAAGCTTATTTGTGTTTAAAAGGGGATAAAGAACTGTTTTGGAAGCTGGAGGCTACTTCCTGCTTGAAGGTGTCGATTATGGTACAGGTGTGATAGCCTTCATTAAAACTTCTGCAAGAATTAACTATTTTGATTTATTTTCTTTTCATTTTTATCATTACTTTCTAGTAATGTGTAGCCTGCAATCCTGGTTTTTGGTGAAGTTTTTGCTGTTATGGGTTTGGGTTTTTTTACAATATAATTGTTGACAGCTCTGGAACCTTTTTAGAGCCTTGCTGTTTTCTCTGCTTGCAGGATTAACAGCAGATTAACTATAATTAGACCTTTTGTTGTTCACAGGTGGTGTTCAGTCATTTTCAGATCATGATGCATTCTGGGGACCAGGTAACGATAAGGTGTGTTACACTAGGGGATTGTATTTACGCTCTGTATCAAGTGGAGCTCTGAGAGTGCTTAATGCAGCACATGTTCAGAAGGGAATTTAGCCACACTTCCTGCTCTGTGCCCTCAGCAGGGACTTTGTACCGTTCTTTTCCACATAAAACCAGAAAATAACCTAGAATCCAAACGGGGGTGAAAAATGGCTCCTCAAAGCCAGATGGCTTTGCTTTGTACCTTGTTTTGTAGTATAGCATTCATCATTTGCAGAGCTGAAGGTGAGCTACAACATTTATTATTGCTGTTGGGGAAGGAACTGTACTGAACTGAAGTTGCAGTGTAGTGATTTTCAAAGGCAGTAAATCTCTTATACTTGTGTTAGCAGTCTGTAAAAAATATCCTAACAAGCTTTATGTAAAAATTACTGGGTTTGTGAGATTTAACCATTTCTGAGATGTTTTTATGAATGTAAAACTTCGTAAATTTCTTTAAAGGTAGAAAACAAAAACATTTCCAAATTTTCTAAACAAAATATTTTTAAGATCTTGTTGGATGATAAATTTAGAAAATGTTAATGATTTTGACAGTTACTGTTTGCTTTGAAATTTGTTTTTATGCATTATGTTCTTGTGGAGTGAGTACACTCTCTTGCCTAGTCCAGTTGTCACTGGCAGAGACAGCTGGGGGAGTGTTTGGCAGGGTTGGTGTCAAAGGTGAAATGAAAACTGAGCAAAATTGAAAGGAACAACCTGAAATTTTCTAAATTGAGCACTCAGTAAAAAAAGCTTCATTGACAAGGCAGTCTGATAGTCATGAAGATGCAATTTATTCATTTTTTCTTTTACTTTATGTGTTACTTTAGGACAGACTGGTGCTGGGCCAGAAGTGACTATCACGCTTGGACGGCTCAAAGGGAGACAAACAAATGTGAAAGGGACAGACAGACTTGTAAATGTCTTCCTTGGGATTCCTTTTGCAAAAGCACCTGTTGGATCCTTGAGGTTTTCCCCACCTGAACCCCCTGAACCCTGGAATGATCTGAGAGATGCAACTTCTTACCCACCACTGTGAGAGACGTTCAGTTACTTTGTATATAGGACCTGCATATGTTTGTTGGTGCCATTGTGTTTATTAGGGTCCAGAGGTCTGATTTTGCTAAGGAGCTTGTATGGACTGGGAGTAAATACACTGCTGGTACTGAAATATCTCGTAACAACTGTGGGACTAGGAACCACACAGCATTTCTGGGAATTCCCTGTCTTTGGAAATCACGTTTTCTCATTATACCATGCTGAAGTAATTCAGCTTTTCATGGGCAAGTATAGAGCTGTGCTTCTGGGGTTGCAGCTTTAACTGTGTATAAGTAACACAAAATTGGAGCGCCCTGTGGGAACTCAGTCCCTGAGGCAAAAGAAAGTGTGTTTGTTACATTGTTGCTATTGCACTTCTATTGCTAATCGTTACTTCCTTTCTTTCCTGAAGGTGTCCTCAAGATCTGTCCCTGTTGAAAATAGCTGAAAAAAACTTTAAAGAAAAACACCTTCCATTCCGAACTTCTGAGGACTGTTTGTATCTAAATGTTTATAGCCCTGCTGGTTCACACAAGAAGGACAAGTTACCTGTATGTAAACCCATTGTACAAACTTCTGTTGTACAACATTTGTGCCTAACAGTAGCTCCAAAGTCAATTGCTTTTGAAAGTGTGATGCTGCATTAGCAAAAATAATTATGTAAAATCCAAAGTCCACCAACCTAAAATTCAGCTCCCATTAAGCTTTGGTGATTTGGAGTTTCTAATTCTCTGGTGTCTTCATTTTTCCAGTGAAATCTGCCAAGCAATGTATAAAAGTGTCTCACCCTTTTTTCTCAAAGGTAATGGTGTGGATCCATGGAGGCAATTTCATATTTGGTGGTGCTTCTAGGTATGATGGTTCTGCACTGTCAGCCTATGAGAACGTGGTGGTAGTGATAATTCAGTACAGACTTGGACTCCTTGGATTCCTCAAGTAAGATGACCTATTTCACTTCTTACAAAACACTTCCTATCATGTTTAAAATATGGGTAGTTTTATTTCCAAATCAGATGAACATCTATACCAGCTTGCCACTGTTAAAATGGTTTGAATGCATAGTTCACTGACATCAGGACTCAAGTACATTAAGAAATGTAATTCCATTTGCATTGTCATTTGATTGTAGCCAGCTACCAAATCACCGTTGGGCTACTTTGGCTCTGGATAGGAAGTTTGTTCTTGCCTTTACTTCCATCTCTTGGTCTGTAAAGCAAAAAACCATCTAGTGTAAAGGCCAGGAATCTGTCTATGTCTGGGTGAGCAAACAGCAGAGGCAAGTAAGTCAGTGGGGCTTAGGTCTGACTATGGCAGGCTTTGGGTCCATAGGCTGTACAGAGCTTTCCTTAGCCACGTATGACACAGCTTTTTGCACAAAATGTAAGTTGGTGAGATTTATTAAGTTCTGAGAAGTTGGCTGATACTGCTTCTCTTTCAGTACTGGTGATGAACACGCTCGTGGGAACTGGGCATTTTTGGATCAAGTAGCAGCTCTTCAGTGGATCCAAGAAAATATTGAACACTTTGGTGGAGATCCAGGATCTGTCACACTCTTTGGTGTATCTGCAGGATCTTGCTCTGTTTTTGCACATGTAGGCATGCCATAGATATACTAAAAAGTCAAGACTTAAAATCTTCAAAAACTCAATTAGTGTAAAAATTCATGTTTAATCTGATTTTTCAAAGTAAGATTAATAGCTTGTTATGCTAAGTCTGGACACTTCCCCTGTAAGCACATAAAAATGTGTAATTCTACACTGAGTCCAGCAATCCAGTCAAGCATAAAGTTATGGGATAAGGACCTTAATGTAGAATAAATACTTTCTGTTCTTCCCTTCTTGGCAGGTTTTATCTCCTTTGTCTAAGGGTCTCTTTCACAAAGCAATATCAGAGAGTGGAATTCTAATCCCCTCTGTTAAAGATTTACTTCTTTCAACGGATCTGAAGGTAGGCTAGTTTATTTTTGTTTGGTTTGTTTTGCTTTAAGTTTTAAAATAAACCTAACCCAGGATATTTCTTATATCTGATAATTTCTAAAAGAGAAAAGGGGAAAATCTGATCGCATACTATGCGACAAAGTTGATGAAATGTATTCTCACAGTATATCTATAAATACATAGATTAGCACTAAGTAAATTTTCATTCAAATGGACTATTTGGAGTCTTATGCTCATTTGCTGTTAGAAGCTGTACAGTTGCATGAGTATAGCATCTGTGGGCAGTTAGGAATTTTTAGTTACACACTTGCTAAGCTAGGCATATGTCCATTTTCATGCACACTGTAACTTATACAGTAACTGTGAAATTTATTATGGAAAGTTTAAGTAGAAGCCAGAAGAGGGGTTCAGTTTAACAGTGTCACAGTTTAACCTGGCTGGCAGCTCAATGTCTGCCCTCTCCATGAGATGGGGGAAGAACTGAAAAGGTTAAAAAAAAAAGAAAAAAAAAAGAGTAAAACTCATGGGCTGAGATTTAGACAGTTATTGGTGTGTTATAAACATCAGTTTCATACTAAATCCAAAACACAGCACTAAACAGCTGCTGGGTAGGAAATTAATTCTATCCCTGCCAAAACCAGGACCAGGTCTTGTATGGAGTGCCTTGATTTGAAGTAAATTCATTTAATAAAACCCAACAAACCTAAACTTTAAATTCTTCTCTATAAGTACCTTTTAATTTCTCCTCCTGAAACAGCCGGTAGTAATAATAGAAATCTCTCATAAGCTGGTTTGCTGAATTTTCTTGCCTTACTTGATTTGCGTTGCAACCTCATATTATCTCTACAGCAAGGTTTGTTGTAGAACAGTGAATGGCAATGTAGGAGGAAAGAGAAGTATACCAAAATGAGTTCACTTTCTGATCTCTCACTGTAGTATTTCTAATAAAATTAAATATGTGAAAACCTATTGAGCCCATCTAAATTAGCCCTTAAATAAAACTCTAAACAGTGTATAATATTTTTCTGTTTATAAATTCCTTACAGACCACCTCATAGCTAACAGTTCCTGTCTTTGTTAATAATTTTCAGAAAATTGCAAGTATATTTAAGTGTGAGACAAGCAGTTCACCCTCTCTGGTTAACTGCTTAAGGAACCAGAAGGCCGACGATATAGTCTTTAACACTACGGTAGGTGAAACTTTTCTTGGTAGCAGATTATTTTAATGGTTGCTTGAGCTCAGCCTCCATTGTTGGTCTTTTCCAACATTTTTCCCTACCTTTTGTCAAAATACCCCCTAAATACTGAAATAATTTCACATAAGTTCTCTTCAGAATTTTCAGTGAAGTGTCACAGCACTTTTAATGGTGTGAGTGAGACTTGAGTGCATGTATGTGATACTGTCACTTAGAAGCAGCACAGGATCAAGAAACCATTACATTACTCCATACCATGACCCAACCAGGCTAGTATTTTATACTCTTGTGCACAATTCTTTATCTTAGAGTGGCTGTAGATGCTTGGATTTTGTAAAGGTTCCTCCCACCCACCCCCGGAATATTAAGTGTGGATATTTTTATTGTGTGATTTGAAAGAAAAAAAGGAAAGCAAGAAAATGACTAACAAGTAATTTGATCTTTTTTTCTCTTCCTTCAGGAAATCCCATTTCTACCCTTAGTTTTGGATGGAGTATTCCTTCATAAGTCACCTGAAGAGATATTGGCTGGAAAAGAATTTAATGCAGTCCCATTTATGATAGGAGTCACCAACAATGAATTTGGCTGGAATATTAGATCTGTAATTTAATGGCTATTCTTTTTTTTTTTTAAATGCTTGTGTTAACTGAAAGGCAACTCTGAGAAGTTATTTGCTGGTAGGACGCCTTTTAAGTATGGCCAAAAGGCTTTGCATGGTTGGAAATTCCATGGGTAATTCCAAATAGTGAGTAGTTGCTACACAGTGCACAAAACTGCAGAAGGTGGATTTCTGTTCTCTCTCTTCCTTGTCCTCATTTCTTTATTTCCTAGGCACTTACATTCAATATATATAGGACAAAGTATTTGTTCTGAATCTATGTAGTAACGGTGTGTCTCTGTGAGTGTGATAGTCCTGAGTCCAAGAGGAAAAATGAGAAGTGAAATCTGTCCAAATTCATTTTGCAGACAGGAGTGTCACTTCCTGTAATACTCTAAAAAAGGAGGAGATTTGCCTTATCTTTACTTCAAAGAGTTCAAGCAGCTGGACTAGAAACAGACAGGCTAACAGTGACTTTTAAGATCTCCCCTACCAGAGGGAAAATAAGCTTTTGAGAGAAAAGATTTTAACTTCAATTCTGCCCTAATGCTTCCTAGTCTTACAGGTTTCTTAACAATGTGTGTTGATTTAAGGATAAACTACTTAGTACAGTGGTTTATGTAGAAACCTTCACCAAGGAAACATTTACAGCACTAAATGCAAGTTTTCCAAGACAGCTGCTGCATTATGCTGCATTTTTTGCATATGGTTTGATGCTTCAAAAATAAACACTAAAGTACTAAAAATAGAGTGGAATAATGTAGTTCCAATTAAAATTATTAGAGAGTTTAAATGATGCTAATAACATTCTTTTTTTTTTCTGTGCAGACATCAAAAATACCAGGTTTGAAGGAAATAGGAGATAAAAAATCAATCATTTCAACTTTAGAGTTTTTACTGCCGATGATGGTAAGAACCCTTGCACTGATCTAATTCAAAAAGTGGAATTTCTTTTTAATATGTAGGACAGATTTATGAAGTTTGATGTTCTATAATTTCCTGCTCAAGTCATAATGTTACAAAGGCTTGAAGTCATGTTATGCTTTGGGGAGAGTCCCTGCAGTGCTGACAGGTTATGGTGTTACAGAGTTACACAGAAATAGGCTGGAGTCAGGCCTGGTGTTTGGGGAAATACCTTTTTCCTTCCAGACCTCTGAACCAGTATTTTTATTTTACATATTCAGATGTAGGATTACTGTAGTCCTAATCCCTAATCTTATGGTATCTGATGGCTTATTGCTTGGATGATGGGTTTCAAAGCAGAATTTTTCAATATGTTTACATTAAATTAAATGTAACTTTTAAAGTAGTTCCTTTGCACCCCTAGCTTTGAAATTTACCTTTCAAGTAGCGAATTCTAACACTAAAAATGAAAGCTGTGTTTGGAGATCCCATTGGTGTTTTCCTGTAGTCTAATAGTAAATAAACCTTTCAAGGACTCAGAGAATTTACTTTTGTTATTATCATCTCTTGTCTCCTGAAGAAAACATAAAACAAAGGTATTATCAGGAGACCTTGCTGGGTATTTGCGCTGCAAGGAAAAAACCCAAGAACCCAATGCCCAGTCTGTTTCCAAGCAGGAAATCTCCCTCCTGGCCAGCTTCCCCAGTTATATCTGGAGCATGATGTTATACGGCGGGGAATATCCCGGTGGCCAGACTGGGTCAGCTGTCCTGGCTGTGCTCTCCTGGCTTCTTGTGCACCTGGCAGGGCATAAGAAACTGAAAAGTCCTTGACTTAGTGTAGACACTACAACTGCCTAGCAACAACCGAAAACAACAGTGTGTTATCAACATTATTCTCATATGAAATCTAAAACACAGCACTATACCAGCTGCTAAGCAGAAAATTAACTCTGCCTCAGCCAAAACCAGCACACCCTACAAAAAGTCTGAATAATGGTTTCATCATGGTTTCCCATCAGCATGGGTGCTACCCTGAACCTTTGAGGAATCTCTGAAGTTTGAAAGATTTTATTTTTGTTGCTAATTCAGAGAGAGAGTTTTTCTGCTTGTTTCTTGTTTCCCCTTTTTCTCCTAGTATATACCATCAGAGTTTCTGCCTGTGATAGTGGATGAATATCTAGGAAACACAGATGATCCTGCTGAGCTACGGGACCAATTTCTGGACTTGCTAGGTGATGTAGGAATTGTCATGCCATCCATAAGAGCATTGGATTACCACAAGGGTGAGCTAATGAACACCAGTAGGATTTTCAAAGCTCTTACTGCATGCTAGATCAAGTGATACAAATCCTCTCATGTGTAGGCAGCCCTCCTTGAGATTCCCACTGGGAACTTGATGGGAATGCAGTGTGATATAGGTCTGCAGGATTGTGTGAAGCAAGTGTAGGCACTCTGTTACCGTTGTGCTAGTGTCTTGCACTTGTGCTCATAGTCACAATATATTGAGAGTAGGGCATGATAACACAGGTAAATGTTTTCCAAGTGAAGTATAAAGGCTTAAAAATTAAACCATATTAAAGCAACCTGGATTTTGTCCTTTGGCCCACTGCTACTTGGGAAGATGGCAGTTCTGTAGTCTGGAGATTTTCTGCTGCTTAAGTGTAGCCAAGCCATGCCAAAATACTCAGAACTGGAAAAGTATTTTATGCTACTTTCTTTTCTCTAAGTTTTCCTGGCATGAATCTTTCAGGTTTTTGTGCAAGTCCATTGAGTTCTTCATTTTGTATTAAAATACATGTTTCAGTGTAATATTACATTAAAAATCTACCCAGCTTTGGGCTTATTTAAAGTAAGATTTTAAATAGCTGATGTGAGCCATAATTTGTGTCCTTTGACTCTCTAAATGTCATGTCTTCTAGAGTCTGGAGCTCCTACCTATTTCTTTGAATATCAACATCGGCCCTCTTCCTACTGGGATAGTAAACCGGAGTATGTGAAAGCTGATCATGGAGATGAAGTTGGCTTTGTCTTTGGAGGACCGTATCTGGCTGGTGATATTCAGCTACGCAGTAAGGAACAGAACGATCAATATTCACTTATAAATGACTCTCACAACTCTGGGATTATTCTATTCAGTAGTGCTACTTCCATTTTAATCAGACTAAAGGGCATATATATTATCAGTTAGACCGAAATATAACCCTTTCTCCTGTTAGAATTTAACACTAATTGACTATCTTCTCCATTCTTTATCACGTACAGGTTGCTGTTTCTGAAGTACAGTAAGTTACACATGTCAACAGTTTAGCAAATAGGACATTTGCTAGAAAACATCACTGTCATTATACCAGCAGTGTTCATGAATTTGCCAGATAACTGTGGCTGAAAAAGAAATCGAAGGAAAGGTCAATTAAACTTGCTGGGGACTAGCAGGGTACTTGGGAAGCAGGAAATCTAGGCTCTTTTCTTTTCCTCAGGACAGGAAATCCCATGGGCTTTCAGGCTCCAGAGGAGAGGGAACATGTCGGAAACCATCGGCCGCGACCCGATGGTCTCAAACGGAGGGAAGCAAGGACACACTCAATATGAGCGATCAGCAAGCTTCGTTTATTAGCTCTAAGTTAGCCTCTTTTATACATTGTGGTTAATATATGCCTACTAGTCAAACTATCATTGGTTATTAGTTACAAGTTACATCATCATAAGCCTGCCTCTTGTTTTCATTCTTACAACTCTTGTTTTCATTCTTACAGCTCCTTTAACCAGTTTTTCCCGGATTCAGTTGCTTCTTCTGAGGGCTATCTTCGTTTAAGGTCATCTTGACCCTGACGCTGATTGGTCATGCCGCGCTTCTTCTGCTCTGCTTTACTCTGCACTCCGTGCCTGCGTGCACGTACACAGTTCCTCATGTACGCATATGCAGCTCAGCTATATCTCCATGACCATTGTCTGTCAGCCATTCTCCAACAGGAACATGGTCTCTTTTGCAGATAATGTTCTAGTTGTGTTGATTAGAACAAGACTCTGAACTCCAGTGTTTCATTTTCTTCATGAAGGTTAAAGACTATTTCCTTCTGGCAGAATCCCATGTCCAAATAAACATGCCAGTCGTTGAACATTCAGATTTGATTCTTATGCTTTTTTGGGGGGCAGGGGAGGGTCATGTGCACAGTAGTTTGCAGTCTGTTTAAAAGCCTACATTAATGAAAGTATTTCCTTTTATTCCATTGAACTTTGGAGCAATCTGGATATGTTGTAAAAACGTTTGTTAATCTGTTACTAGAGCGTTTTGATTTTGCTTATATTTATATTTTACTTAATAAAAGACTTGGTGTGTTATCCTACACTAGCAAACATATATATTATATATATATTATATATACCAGTCTTTTTCTATTTCCTGAGAGCATTAAAAGAGCAACTATTTTTCTTGCTGTATTGAGATGCATTTATAATTAATAACACACTGTAACTATTTTCACCTACCTGATATAGTGGGCATATGTGTAGCTATATTTAAATTAATATTCTTGAGGTGTTAAGACATAAAATGACATTGTCTTTTATTAGAATTAAGACAATTTTGCTTAGTCATGCTCTGAATAATAGGGAGAATTTCAGTCCCACAAAGCTAGAATGTGACCTATGAAACTAAAACATGTGGCCCATTCGTTGAGTTGTAATGGGACTCAGGAGACATGGGTTCTTTTTTGGTTCTGCTTCTGGTTTTCAAAAAGCTACAGGCATACTACCTTATTTCCTTCTACCCCAATTCCCTGATTTGTATGGTAAGGATAATTATGCTAATCTTATTCATAAAAAGTGCTGAAATCTTGTCTTGATGACTGCTGTATTAGTAACGTATTGCAGATACGGTGCCAGCATTGTAATCCCTAAGTTTTAAAAACATATTCACAATCTGAACTGCTGCTTCTGTAGTAGCAATGTTTTGAGTTCCACATGAAAGAATGATTTTTGTATTTTGTCTCAGGTGAAGTTACAGAGGAAGAAAAGAACCTTAGTAGAACTCTAATGAAGTACTGGGCTAACTTTGCTCGAAATGGGTAAGAATCATGAGATTCATTACATATATTGCTGGTTTGTACTGTCTCCAGAGTGACAGAAAATTAGAGAAAAAGTAGAGAAAAAATTAGCTGTTTTGTTGATTCAGTCTTAACTGCTTGCTTTCTTCTTGTTTACAGAAATCCTAATGGGGAAGGCTTGGTTGACTGGCCATCTTATAACCTATATGAAGAATACTTACAGATAAATCTAAAACAAAAGAAAGCCAGAAAGTTGAAAGGAAAGAAGGTAGATGTATGGAGAAAGGTGATGTTTGAAATTACAAATAGCAAAACAACAGAAAACAAGAAGGTTAAGTCCGAGTTATAATTTACAATCTAAACGTGCACATAATAGGCAAACTATTAGGACAGTAAAATAAGTTACTTAAAATAATTTTGAAGATAAAATTGTTTCCCTTCATTATACCTTTTCTTCATAGTTGCAATTATTGTCTGTAATAATTCCTACTGATCTGTTTCCCCTGTGTGATCCTTCTTCCTGGATTCATGTCTAAAGCAGAAGCCTCACTTATGAAATATAGGTACCAGATTTCCCCACTGCTCAGCTTTTCTGTCACTTCCCCATGACTGAAGCTAGAATATTGCAGCAACATGGGTTTAATATTGTGAAAACAATAAAGACTTGATCTGCATTAAAACTGTCCTTTGATGTCAAAGTGTTATCAGTAATGGTACAGAGTTTTGGTCTGATTTAGACACAGACAAAACCCAACTAAACCATGTTCTGCTTTCTAAGTCAGTGTTAGGACAGAGATCGTATGTTTCTGACTGTTGTGATACATGATCGGTAACAGTAGTGCTGGAATTAAGACTTCTGTCAAATGTTAGAAAAGGGAAAAACAGTCTATGCCATTCACACTTCTTTTAAATTTAGCAATAATTCCCTTCGAAGGATCAACATTCATCACATTAGTTCCACACTTCCTGTCTTTTCCATGGTGCTTTAGACTGTGTTCCAGACTATTCTCTGTGCCATCAGTCAGCTCCAGGTTCTCTGCATGGGGTCACAAGCCTTCATTACCAGCACTGGAGAGGGATTAGTTTACCAGAATTATTCTGGTGCCCTTACCAACTGATGCCAAGAACACATCTCATTTCAGTGTTATCAAGAACTTTTTTCTCTGCTGTTTCCTATATCTGGCTCCCAGGTGGCTCCAGCTCTCCCAGCCATATTCCTGACCTTACTGCTCCATCATGTCCGTATGGGGCACTAGGCATCTGATTGCCTCTTCTTTCATCTCCCTTCTGTGTCTCTGGAAGAATTTAGGATTGTTCATTGCTAATAATGTCCTACAGTAACTAATTGGCCATCCCTTCGATCCTTATGGCTTTATTGGAAGAAATAGGGTGGGATTTCCTACCTCTTTCTGCCCAAATTCTGTTGCCAGTCAGAACTCGGGAGGTAGAGTTAGACTGTTAGAACAACTGCTGTTTCGGTAAGTGGGAATTCCTACTAAGCATCTGTCCCTTCTCCTTTGTATTAGCTAATGTTTTGTGAATATAATCTCAGAATAGTCTTGATAGATTTTCATTGCACATAAAATTCCCCTGAGGTCCTGTACCACTCCTTTTGAATGGAAATAAACAGGGAGCAGTGTATGTACATGCACAGGATGCATGCTGCTGTTATAAGGGTAAGCAGAGAAATACAATGGAACTGATGCACACAGGCACAGTGCTAAGAATAAATCACAGTGGAAAATGTGAAAAGATTTTACTCCTACCTACTTAGGGGTGAGACATTCAGATGCAAGATTACCACATGCTGGAGAGACTGAGTGTTAAAGCTGTCCAAGCACCAGCTTCATAGACTAGCTCCAGCTTCTCTGAATACTCACTAAGGCTAAGTAAAAAAGCAAACTGACCCTATTTTAAATGCAGACTTCTAAACTTTTCTGCCATACATACTTGAGGCAAGAAGTAATTGTGAACTCTTATGCAATTATAGGTGGAATAAATGTGATATTTGTCTCTGAAAAAAGCCCCTCAGCAAACATCTGTACAGCTACAAAGATTCAGCAATGAACTTACTGCCCACATTGCTTTCTTAGAAGCTCAAATAATCAGTGTTACCCCATTTGCCGGTGTATCCTGTGCACTACCCACTGTCTCAGGAACAGCCACCGCGCAGGCTGCTGCAGTGTCAGCCATGGAGCTGCTGCAGCTCAGAGTTCAGTGTAAAAGTGGGACTCTGGCCAGCCTTTGCTCTCTAAGCAATCCAGTTCAAAGCTGACCGGGATTTGCCTCCAAGGGCTGTAAATCACACCTGTGCAGACAGGCTTAAGGTTTGGAGTAAAGTACACAAGCACAGCCATAGTACACAGGACTGCTAGGTGCATAAGATATGCAAGCTAATTTAATGACTGTGGGTCTGTACAGCCCGCTTAGCTGAAAACAAAGCAGTAAATTAATCTATAGAAATTCTGCCTCTGACAACTGAGAATTCTCATGATACAAAAATGCAAGGCAGCCTTTCTGGAGCAAGAGCTAGTGAGCCTTGCCAAGAAACAAAAAATAACAGAGCCCAAAGCTTGCATAAAACTAACACAAACTCTTAGGTGCCCTCTAACATAGGCAGAAAATCTCTTTTATTTCTAGTCATCTCTCTTCCCTCTTTTTCATGTCATGCTCCAGTGATAGATTCGAGTTCATGCATAAGTCCATAAACCCTCCTGATTGTTCAAAGGCATTCAGTGTGTAGTTACCACCCAAATCCTGTGCAGCGTTCTCATACAAGAAGACAAATGATCTCTTTAGTTTTGTGAAAGACTGTTAGATAAGAAAGAAACACACACCCCTGAACACTCCGGACTGAGTGACAGGTGGAGTATCCACCCTGCAGGAAAAGCTAAGATTTTTCTAGTGTTGTTTTTTTAAAAAACATTTGTGAGAATAAAAATCCCTCAATTTTTACTTCAGCAGGAGTATTGCTTTGTATTTTGCTCTTTGTGGCTGGATTGTAAGCACTTTACATTGAGATATTAATACCAAAATGAAGTAAACAGATGTAATCGAATAAAAGTGCAATTGCTTTCCTGGACTCTTTTCTGCATGGTGTGAGGAAATCTTAACTTCACTGTGAAAGCTGGTAGTGTTAGAGCAGCAGGACAAACTCGGTGCAATAGTAGACGGGTTTGAAAGCGTTTTAAAGCACATAGTTGCTGCCTGAGGTTTTGTGAATAAGATTTATAAGGAGCAGCAGGGAGCAAGTATGAAACTTGTGGGACCACTCTGCAGGGCAGAAGGTCTCAGTTCCCACACACCACTGAGCTGCCCCATATTCCCCTCCCCTCAAGGACTGGCTTACAGGCTGGGCAGCTGCTCTGGCTGCTCATGGCTAGATTGCCTCACAGCTCCTATTGCTTTTCCTAATCAGTGTTTGCCTTGCATAACAGTTATACTTAACAGACTATATAAGGCAACACACTGAGGAGGTAAATATGTGACTAGCCTGCAAAATGGCAAGTGGAAAGGACACATCTCTGCTGTCCTTGATTCTCACCATCGGCGTTACAGCGCTTGTAGCTACTGGTAAGCTTCCGAAGGGTTTTTACCTGTTGCCTTCTGTATGGAAACAGGGCGCACGTGCAGCTGGCTTACCTAGGGGAACCCCAGCTTTATCAGAGGAGCTGGGCACCAAACCTTGCTGCATGGAAATTAAGTCTGAATAACAAGTAGCTCTTAATTTCTTGTTGTGATCTGTTTTCAGTCACTTGTCTTGTTTTTTCTTTGGGCAAATAGAGAAATCAAATTCCTGTCCCTCTGCTGAGGCAGAGCAGACCACTGTACCAAGTCTGTGATCTGGTATTGAGAACACAGATCTTAAAATGAATCTTACCTAAATGTTAACTGTATTTGTGTATGCCAGGCTACTTTCAGGTATGTTACAAGCTTTTTCATTTGGCTGTATCTACTATCAAGGGTCTGGAATATAGTTTGTGGTTCCACAGGTCTCTTCTTAAAAAGGAAATGCCTTCTCTTAATGAGTGCAATCTTTTGGACTTTTAACTAACAACTTGGATCAAAAAGGATCTATATGCAATTACTAATGGGTGTGGATAGTAAGACTATATATAATAATATACTTGAGGGAGAATATACATACAAACTAATCAGAATGAAGGCTGAAATAATGTCAGCTATACTGATGTGAATTTATTGAAGCCTTATGTATGAAAATGAATTGTTTAAGTATAAAAGAAAAAAGTGTATGTTTAAGTAGCTAAAGCTCTTAGAACTATGAGGCAATCACCTACAGAAAGACTAATTATGTGATTTTGTGCTTAAATCTCTCAGGACAAAAAGCAGAGCAACCAGAAGTAGTGACCAAATATGGGACAGTTCGAGGGTACCAATTCAAAGTAGATGCAGCTGAGAGGAGTGTAAATATCTTTCTGGGTATTCCTTTTGCTACACCACCGGTTGGACCACTGAGGTTTTCTGAACCCCAGCCACCTAAGCCATGGAAAGGTGTCAGAGATGCCACTTCCTACCCACCAATGTAAGACAAAGTCATCAACCTTTTTAGTAATCTCATATTATATGCAGCTTTGGGGCAATCATGTACAGGGCAATCAAAAGCCACAAAGACAAATTCCTTGGTGCCATCTTGCTACCACCTGTCACTGTTACAATGAATGCATTTCTAAAGGCACCTTTATAAAGCTGGTCTTTTTATTAAAAACTGTTATTTAATGGGCATCAACTAATATTGACCTGCACTTTACCAATAATGTTCTATTTTGGGAGCATTTGTCCATTACTTAGCAATGTTTATAAATTGTGTAGCTTTGGAACAGAAACAAAAAGAAGCTGAGGAAATGTTGGAATTAAATATTAGAAGAAAAAATTGCTGAGTCACATGCTTTATAGGACACAGAAGAAATGCTAACTAATTCCAGTCTATGTTGTAACATTTCACTCTATTTATTCTACTGCCCGTGTTTAGTGCTTGAAGCCAAATGCCTACCATTACAATATAAAAGCTATTGGAGATGTAAAATAATTAATTCGCATTGTCATTGAAGTAATTTATAGCTATATGTATTTGCAGCTGTATTTCTGCAATGTTTTGAAACATGCAGAACTGTATCTGCATGTCACTGCCTACTGCTGTAGACTGTGGCTCCCTTTTACAGATCTCCCTAATGTCAGGTGAAAGGTAGAAAATATATGTAAAGCGAAAATAAAAGGTTTTCTGACACCAAGAACCTAGAAATGTGCTAGAGACTGGTTTCTGGTTTGCATTTTATTGTGGGAGTACAAAAAAAGCTACACTTCATAGCTCTGAGGTTTTAGTTATTTCTGTTGCTTGTTATTTTTTCATTTATCCAGGTGTCTACAGGATAAAGTACAAGGACGGGTGTTTTCGGATGCCATTATAAATAGGAAAGAAAAAGTTCCTCTCCCAATTTCTGAAGATTGCTTATACCTAAATGTGTATTCACCTGTTTCTACAGAAAAACAGAAGCTGCCTGTAAGCAAAATCATTATAAAACCTGTAGCAAAATTATTTTACAGCAAACCTACAACTGTACTACATGCAAACTTACAGATGCAGTTTTGTGATGATAAAAAAATCACATGCTTTTCCCCAGTAAATATTTGCTGAGGTTTTAAATATGCACAAAATCCTATTTTGCAAATAATTTTGTTGATATTTTAGCTAAGTAATGTTTGGTTTCCTCTAAATAATATATGAAAATCATGGGGCACTGGTTTAATGTTAGTATTTAGTAAAATCAATGCCATGTTGTATGACTGAAGGCCTCACATTTGTGAAATGTAATCTGGAAGTCAGGAGTGAAAGAGTTAAAAACATTATATTCTGGGTTATAGTTAGTATTTTTCACTGGGAGCTCTTATCTATGCTGGGTTATTTCTGGTTTTGTCTTTTCAGGTCTTCGTGTGGATCCATGGAGGTGGCTTAGTTTCGGGAACAGCTTCATCATATGACGGTTCAGCATTAGCAGCCTTTGACAATGTGGTGGTTGTAACAATTCAGTACAGATTAGGTATTCTTGGATATTTTAGGTAAGATGTTATACCAGTTTTCGCCAAGTTTTTCCAAAATTATGTGGGTAAAACCTCTATGAAGAGACATACTTGCTCATGTAAAGAAACTGTGAAGTTTCTTAATTACATATGCAATAGTTGGGAACCATTTACAAGTCCCAAGACAGCTTTCAAGTCTGTTCTTGTTTGATTTATACTCTTAGCACTTTCTAAGACAATTTTCAGCTGTGTAGAGAAGCCCATTGTAGAGAATGGCAGCTGATTTCTTATACCAGAGATTGTCTTTTTCTCTGCCTTTTTTTTCTTGCATTGAGCATTTAAACAAATGTATTCTTTCTGTGCAGCACTGGTGATGAGCATGCCCGAGGTAACTGGGGATATTTGGATCAAGTTGCAGCTCTTCAGTGGATTCAGGAAAATATCATACATTTTGGAGGAGATCCAGGATCTGTCACTATTGCTGGAGTATCTGCAGGAGGAGTCAGCGTTTCTGCTCTTGTGAGTTCATAGTAATATTGTATTTTAATAACTTAGGGGGGAAAAACACCCCATCACCCACATTCATTTTCAGTACATGCACAAAAAGTGATAGAAAAGGGATGGTTTTATAGTAGGCAACACATCACGTTGGCCTATAAAGCAAAGTGATATTAATACAGCTTTCTCTTTGATGAAAATGCTATTTTCATACCCAAACCTTGCAGTTCAGACCTAAAATTCAGTCCTCATCTACTGAATTTAACTGGGGGGATGTGTGTGTGTGGAATTTTTCAGTGCCAAACCCCCAAAAATGTATCCTTGTGAGAAAAGTCTTCTAAAATGATGTATTTGACATTTCCTCTTTGCTTTGACAGCCACTTGTGCAAAGTAGTCATGATGGCTGAACTAGACAATGCCTTTTGTGACCCAGTGATGATGTAAAATTTTTACATCGACACTGAGCACATTGGCCTAGAAGTTCTTCTTTGCCACTCTCTCACAGTGGAACCAGGGCTCAGTGATATATGAATGTGATTAAAATTCCTGTTTTCTAATCTCCTGCCTTCTGGCCAGTGGTTCCTTATTCCTCCTCTGCAGCACGGAGACATCCGATCCGTATCTGGCTTGCAGTGTAGTTCTGCGGGGTCTGGGAAGCAAGGTGCTATGGGAGGGGATAAGGCAGGTGTGAACTCCTCATCCCTGACAGTGCTGCCAAAGCCCTTTGCACAGCTGAACTATGACAGTCTTATGACATTTGTTTTCAAAATGTTTAAAATGGCAATTCCTGATTTTGGAATTCAAAGCCAGTGGTCAAAACATAATGCTTGTCATGCTTGTTCTTGCTTTTTTCCAGGTCTTATCTCCCCTGGCAAAGGGCTTGTTCCATAAAGCCATTTCAGAGAGTGGTACTGCAATCAGGGTTTTTTTCACTGAGCAGCCAAAGGAGGAAGGACAAGTGGGTATTTTGTGGTAATTTTAATTATTTCTCTAGATAGTTTGGCATATCTTAAACTATCTATTCCAAAATGTAGAAACAGATTTCTTTTTCTTGTGAAACCACAACCACCGTCATTAAAGACAGTATTTCTGTGTGCAAATAATGCATGCTTAATGCATTATTGCTTTGCAAATCCCCAAATATCCACATATGTTGGAGTGAAAGCAAAAGATAAGCAAGCAAAAAGAGAAGGCAGGGAAGAAAAGATGTATGAAATGTAAAGGAATACTGTAACGTGTACTGCTATAATTTTTGCCTGGAAAGTGGCACAAGATTCTGAATAGTTTTTCTCCTCCTGTTTGATATCTGCTGTGTGCAAAGAAACAAGACTAAATTCAGTTTCTTTATATTTGAAAAGAAGAGCTGCCTTCAACTCTTCTTGGTTTTTTCCCCAACTACAACAACTTCCAGGAACCTAGATTTGGTAATCTGGGATATAAAAGAGACAATAAACTCTGTCTCTCTAATGACAGCTGTTACTCCACCCAAAAAGACATCATCAAGAATGGTATAATGGGCTCTTCGATACCATGGACATGATTGTGTTCTGACTGTGCATTGCTCTAACTCCTTTATGTCATCCTGCCTTCTCAGCCCAGCATGTTATTTACCAGAATGACTATCTTGGTCTATTTCAGTATCAGAATATCTTGGAGAAGTATGTTTTGTCCTTCTGCTCAGCCCACACTGTGAAGGGTTATGAGGGCTTCCCATTCTCTTCCCTGGCAGCAGGAACATGTCTGGCTTCAATGATCCTTTTGCAGTTTAGACCACCCTGCTGAGCTCTCAGGCGTAGGGGGCACACACAGCCTTCTGTGGGAAGTACATGAAAACGTAGTGTTTGTTTTCCTTGATTGCAGAGAATCGCTGCAGCCTCTGGCTGTGAAAAATCCAGTTCAGCTGCAACTGTTGAATGCTTAAGAGAAAAAACAGAAGAAGAGATATTAGAGATAACACTAAAAATGGTGGGTGAAATTATACTCCTTGCATCTAAATGGCATTTCAAATAACAGAGTGTGCTATTTGTGTGTTGTAGTATTAGGAGACCTTGACACGAATGTATCATCTGACTTTCTTGACTTTTTCAGGATGTGACAACACTGCAGCTATGCTATACCTCACCTGAAACGTGTGAACAGGTTATTTGCCTTTCATTCTGCATGGACTTGAAGCTACTTGTGTTTTGCTGTCATGCTCTACTAGGGGAAGGGAAAGAGTGTATGAAATGTCACAGTTTCTCCTGGAGAACCTGAAAATTAATTCATATAATACATTATGTCCTTCCTAGAATTTTTTATCACAGAATCACAGAATCTTAGGGGTTGGAAGGGACCTCGAGCGATCATCGGGTCCAAGCCCCTGCCAAAGCAGGCTCCCTATCTCATATTACATAGATAGGCGTCCAGACGAGACTTGAATATCTCCAGAGGAGGAGACTCCACCACCTCCCTGGGCAGCCTGTCCCAGGGCTCTGTCACCCTCACTGTGAAAAAGTTCTTCTGCATGTTGGTGCGGAACTTCCTGTGCTCCAGCTTACAGCCATTGCCCCTAGTCCTGTCCCCACTGACCACTGAAAAGGGGCTGGCCAATTCCCCCTGCAACCCATGTCTAAGATATTTATAAACACTAATTAGGTCCCCCCTAAATCTTCTTTTCTCCAGGCTGAACAGACCCAGCTCACTCAGCCTTTCCTCATAGGGGAGATGTTCCAGACCCCTAATCAACTTTGTCGCCCTTCTCTGGACTCTCTCCAGAAGGTCCCTGTCTTTTTTATACCAGGGGGCCCAGAACTGGACACAGTATTCCAGGTGGGGCCTGACCAATGCAGAGTAGAGGGGGAGGATCACTTCCTTCGACCTGCTGGCTACACTCCTCCGGATGCACCCCAGGATCCCATTGGCTCTCTAGGCCACCAGGGCACACTGCTGGCTCATGGCCAACCTGTCATCAACCAGGACCCCCAGGTCCTTCTCCGCAGAGCTCTTTTCCAACAGGTCATCCCCCAGCTTGTTCTGATACAGTTGGTTATTCCTCCCCAGGTGCAAGACTTTACACTTGCACTTGTTGAATTTCATTAGGTTTCTCCCTGCCCAGCTCTCCAGCCTGTCCAGGTCTCACTGAATGGCAGCGCAGTGTTCCTGCGTGTCAGCCACTCCTCCTAGCTTTGTATCATTGGCGTACTTGCTGAGGGTGGATGCTATTCCCTCATCAAGGTCGTCAATGAAGATATTAAACAGGACTGGACCCAACACCGAGTCCTTAGTTTCTCTATCAGGATGTTGTGGGAGACAGTATCGAAAGCTTTGCTAAAGTCAAGGTAGATGACATCCACTGTTCTCCCTCCATCCACCCAGTTGGTAATGACATCATAGAAGGCTATGAGATTGGTCGAGCACGATCTCCCCTTGGTGAATCCATGCTGACTACTCCTCATGACCTTCTTCTTTTCCAGTTGTTTGGAGATGGCGTCCAAAACAAGCTGTTCCATCACCTTTCCAGGGACAGAAGTGAGGCTGACTGGCCTATAGTTACTGGGATCCTCCTTCTTGCCTTTTTTAAAGACTGGAGTGACATTGGCTATCCTCCAATCCTCAGGCACTTCTCCTGTAGTCCAGGATCTATCAAAGATGATAGAGAGCGGCTCTGCAATCACCTCCGCCAGCTCTTTCAACACACGTGGGTGTATCCCATCCGGGCCCATGGATTTGTGTGCATCCATTCCTTTGAGTCGCTCCTGGACCACCCTTACCTCAACTAGAGGGGAGCCATTCGTTCCCCAACCACTCCTACGTTCATCCGGGATCAGTGGGTCTCGAGAGGCCTTTGGAGTAAAGACCGAGGCAAAGAAGGCATTAAGTATCTCCACCTTCTCATCATCTTCCGTCACCAAGACACCCGCCTCATTCAACAAGGGACCTACATTATCCCTGGTCATCCTTTTACTATTCACATACCTGAAAAAACTCTTTATTGTCCTTTATGTCCCTTGCCAGCTTAATTTCTAAGCAGGTCTTAGCCCTCCTAGTTGCATCCCTACAGGCCCTGGCAACATCCTTATATTCATCCCATGATCTCAGACCCTGTTTCCACAGTTTATAGGTCTTCTGCTTCTCTTTGAGTTTACTCATTAGTTCCCTGCTTATCCACGCAGGTCTTCTGCCTTTCTTTCCCAATTTCTTACTCAAAGGGATGCACCTATTCTGTGCTTGGAAGAAGTGCTGTTTGAATGTTAGCCAGCACTCGCAGGCTCCCATTCCTTCAAACAGAGCAGCCCATATACACCCCAATATCACAGTATTGGCTTCCGTATGGTTTTGTGGTTTCCACAGAGAACTTAATTTTCCCACTACTGCTCCCCACATACCATAACAGGATTAAACTAAGAGTAAATTTGACAACATCCCCTATGTTTCATAAACATTAAAAATACAGTGCTAATCTTCACAGAATCTTCTGCCAAGTGCAGAAAATCTGTCAGAGAAAAATCTAGAGATGGCTTGAATACTGCTGCTTCTTATATTTTCACTTAGCACTTAATTTGTTTTTCTACAGTGAAATTCTGAATTTTTTTTCTAGAAGCAAAAATTGTGTATGAATGAAGCTTTCTTTCTTGTTTATTTTTCTTCCTCTAGCCTCCCATGTTCGTCAGTGCATCTGCAGATGGTGTATTTTTTCCAAAGAGTCCCAGGCAATTACTATCTGAAAAAATGATTAATGCAGTCCCATATATAATAGGAGTAAATAACTGTGAATTTGGATTCATACTTCCTGTGGTAAGAGATCTATAATTTTGTTATTTATATATAATTTTGTTAATACAAGATTTTCTAATAAGTATGATTCTCTGTATCATGCAGACAATGAAATTTCCTCCTTACGCAGAGGGTCTGGATGCAGATGTTGCACGTCAAGTATTACAGAGCTCCTTACCATTATCAGTTAAGGTAAGAGATCATTTCCAGACTAACCCAGTGCTGCTTCTTCACTGCTCTCCTTCTATATTTGTACTCCTGGATGGGTATATTTTAAAGGCAAACTCTGTTGTGTTTGACAGCTTCCTAACACAGGGCAGTAATGGGTGGCAGACATGACGTATTCCTGTTGCCAGTAGCAATTGCAAATACACTTAAAATTTCTAACCTAAATGCCCCTCTTTTAAAAAAGGAGTTCTGTGGAAATCCAGGAGTGATTCAGGTGCTTAAACTGAGTCTCTTGTGACATTTTCAATAAGCTAGCTTATCCAAGTAATGTATGGTACCAGCAGGTACCATACCTACAGAACACGCTGTTCTGAAGTAGTAGCTGGATATTAGAAAGGATAACTTGAGATGTTTAAAATGGCACTGTGGGGACTATGTTTAGCTATCTTGGATTTTTGTTTCCCTGTAATTTACAAACCTCCTAGCCTTCTGTTTCCTTTGTGCTCTCCTGAAACTACTAAATGTAGAAAAATGCAGATTACTATGTAAGAATTAAGGCCTTTGTAAACATGGCCAGTACTTGCAATGGGCAAATGCAATGTCATAGATATCCACCATGAACTTGGAAAGGCAGAGCCCAGGCTTGTTCTGAAAAGAACATCAACAACAATAAATTAATTTTATGAAATCCAACAGGATTTCTTTTCTGTTACAAGGGTTATTTCCACAGAAGGCAGAACAGACTACCATATCTATTTGTCAGCATCACTGCGTGATCTTTAGACCTTACAAACCTCTCTTCCCTGAGAACACCTGTACCTGGTAGCTGTGTAACTCCCAATTCTGAGCTCTGGGCTCCACTCTGGCAGAGTTGAGAATTTTATCTGAAAGAAGGTAATGGTTGGGATTTAGCCAGGGATGTGCAGATGGCACACTCAGTGCTGTTACTCTTTATAATATTCATCATCATTATAAGAAGTATTTTTGTTGGTCTTTTTGTTGGTCATTTCAGGGTATTACTTCTGACGTTCTTGATAAAATATACAAGGAATACATAGGGAATGCAAAAAACCGTGCCGAGGTGCGAGACGGCCTTCTTGATGCAATAGCTGACTCTTTCTTTGTTCTTTCAGCCATTGAAGTGGCTAGATACCATAGAGGTGAGTCTCCAATTTAGCATTTATTAGAAGAAATGTAGACTTCCATCCTGGGGTGGGTTTATGGACAGTTTGCATTGCACTTCATTATCCAAAAATTGATAGTGCTTTCATTCTATCAAAATAGCTTGCAATGAAAGATTATCATCTTTGGTGGCAGGTCCTTTCAGCTCTCAAACACTGTTCTGTATATTTTCTACTAGATGCTGGCAACCCAGTATACTTTTATGAATTTCAACATCGACCAAGCCAAGCAACAGGAGTTGTACCAGAGTTTGTGAAAGCAGATCATGCAGATGAGGTTGCCTTTGTCTTTGGAAAGCCATTCTTAGACGGTGATGTATCCATGTTTACTAACATATTCCTTTTCAAACTTTATTATTAATAATTTTACTTACTGGAGGGCTTTTAGAATAGACTTTCTCTCTTAGAGATATTGAGATCAATACAAGCATTTTCTGTCTTTAGTAATAGCTACTTTTCATTAAATCATTCATTTGCAAGTCTCTCCTAGAGCTCTGCTCACGTAAAACTCCCACAGCTCAGAGTAACAAGTAGAACTGATTACAGTCTGTTGGAAATGATACAGATGCTACTTTCTTGATTATTTAAGGTTGCCATTTCATCTCTCACTTTGCAGGCCATGCTACAGAAGAAGAAAATAAACTTAGCAGAACTCTTATGAGATACTGGACCAACTTTGCTAGGAATGGGTGAGAATCTTTATGTTAATTACAGGTCAGGTTTTGGATGTACTGCCTGAAACATAATCACAATACTTAAAGGGTAGTTCTTACAAATTTGGCAGAATTTAAGATAAATATTGAAGCAAATTATTCTTAATGATTGCAAGTAAAACCTTTTTAAGGAAACTTGCAGACCAAAAAAAGAAAAAAAAAATCCAAGAGCAATAGAGTTTTAGATCCAAAAGAAATAGCAAATATTAATTTTTAGCAATTATTAAATGTTTGCTAGACTACCCATCAGCATTTTGATAAAAAACATCCAACTATGCAGGTATTAGAATTACATACCCTGAGCTTCTGTTAGTTTTCTGAAATGCTCTCAGCCTGAGCAGTCAGAGAACAATTGATAAGCAAACGGAGAGCTAACTTTTCATCTTATTATTTCCAGAGATCCCAACGGAGAAGGCCTGGTCCATTGGCCTCAGTATGGTCTGGATGAAAAATACCTGGAAATAAACCTGATGCAAAAGGCATCAGAGAAATTGAAAGAACATAAAATGGAGTTTTGGACACAGCTCACCAAACAGATGATGAATGAGAGGAGAGAACACGCAGATTTATGAGTTGTGGTGGGTATAGTTTGCTTTTAAAACCTGAAGGCAAGTAAAATTAGTCAGGATGTAGAGTTTAATGCTCACCTTCTAACTCACTATTGTGTAATCTGTTGTCATGATCACAGTGAAAGGAGATAATCAAGGGAAAGTTGGAATGTTTGTGTGGCGAAAAATCACTATTAAATTAAACAAGCAGAACCCCCCCGTTCTTTCAGACCATGGCATCTACTCAGTGGATACTGAATAATGCTGCTGTGAGAAGGGGGAATACTGAATAATGCTGCTGTGAGAAGGGGGAATGAGGCAGAAATTGGATGATATATTGAAATCTGAAGGAAGTTATCTATACAGAATACATCATATGTCAGCATATGTCACACATTTATTCCCCTCTTCTTTCAGAAGAGGATGGTCAGTTGTCATTCTTACAGCCTCTTTCCACTTACTTTAATTGGAAACAGTTTTGTAGGGAGCAGTGTGTCCATCAAAAACATCTACAAGTTGGGCTTGACATCTCACAAATGAGGCCAGAAAAATCTCTACTTGTTTCCTTGTTTTGTAAACTGTTATAAATAAATGTTGCTTTTGATTTTTTTGGAACTTCCCTTTCTTTTACTGAACTGCTGCAGGCTCATTCCAAGAGGTTAAATCACACCCAACAAAGCAGAAATGTGCTCAGTTTCTTTCTTCAACATTAGGGGCTTCAGAAAGGAATTTTCCATCTCTCTTTGCAGGATCTTAGTTTCAAGGCACTAGCTTTTACACAGACTGTCCTGTGGTGTAGTTGCTGTTCAAGCCTTGCTACAGCAGTCTGGTGCTTGCAGGCTGATGGTGATTTAGTGTAAATTATTCTGTGGAGTTCCCTGTTGGTTTAGGTGACATTGCAGTATTTTAATTGACTTAATGGAGGAGTAATTTAAGTGTCCTTAAAGCTTTTTGTACAGGTTTAATGCTGTAGCATAAATCGTCACAGGGAACGTGTGGGTTTAAAGAAGAAAAAAAGGGGGGAGGGAGCTGAAAAGATGGCATGTGTTTGCAAAACTGCTGTTTTAAGGAAGAATGGAAAAACCTTGTCCCCTTCCAAAGGGGGGTCAGTGGGCTTCTGACGCAGGGAAAAAGCTGAGGTGGCACCTTGAATACTGCCAGTGCTCTCCGCGGGTTCTCGCCCTCCTCGGTTCCCCAGCTGTGGTCGGTGAGCGCGCAGGCCGTGGGACGAGCCCTGTCTGCACTGGCGGCTGTAGCAGAGAGGCGGGACGGCGCGGGCCCGGGCGGCGGGAGCGGGGCTCGAACCTGTGTCTCGGTCCTCCCCGTCCCGCCCGGGCGCCCGCCCTGCTGCAGGCTTCCTGGGCGGTGCGCGGGAGAGGGCCGGGGCCCTCCCCGCCGGCAGGGGACGCTGCGGGGGAGGCGGGCGGCAGCCGCTCTAGTCTCGCTCGAGCTCGCTGTCCGGAGTGCGGCCCGGCTGAGGAGAGCCGCGCGGAGTCGCTCCCTCTGCCCGCGCTGTTGTTCGCCTGCCGTCATGTCCGTGCCGGTGTCGGGCCCCTTGCGCAGCGAGCTGGCGGAGGCCGTGGCCCAGGCGCGGCTCTTGGTGGTGGGAGCCGGCGGCATCGGCTGCGAGCTCCTCAAGGACCTGGTGCTCACCGGCTTCAGCAACATCGACGTGGTGCGGGCCGGGGCGGGGGCCGGGGCCGGGGCGTGCCCAGCCGCTGCTCGCCAAAGCCCTGGTTTTGCTTGGCGCCGCCTTTGCGGGTCCTGGGGGTGATGGCCCGGTGACGGACTGCAGCGAAAAGCAAAATACAAGGGGCGTGAATTGTATTTTTAGATGCCGAGTTGTAAACCTGTCAGTCTTAGAAGCCTGGTCGCGATAGCGTCCCGCGATAGCTTCCCGCGGGGTCCGACTTTCGCTTTTGCTTCCTGATACTGATCTCTGGAGTGTATAGGAAGAGCAGAGTCCAGAGTGTCGAGAGAAGAAGTAAATCAGCAAAACGCTGATTACCCGGTTTCCCGGCGTGTGTTAGTCTCTTACTTGTGGTTCTGAAAAGTCCTGGTTTTAAGGAATGGCAGGAGTGCAAACCCAGCCAGGGCACAGGTCTGTCCCCTTGATTACGGTGTGCCGGGCCTGGGCTCAGCCGGGCCTGGGGACAGCCGGGCCTGGGGTCAGCCGGGCCTGGGGTCAGCCTGTGAGTTTTGTGTGACATCTCCCTGCTTGTAGAACTTTTAAAAACTGGCAGGATTGCTCTGCCCTGCCCTGCCCAGCCCAGGCCCGCCGCCCCAGTGGCCCCGGCCGGGCCTCCCCTCCCGGCAGGATATCAAAGATCTCCCGGTCGTCAATGGAGTCGGGCAGCTCATCGTCCTCCTCCCGTGCCGTCACCGGCCGCTCCCCCGAGCGGCGGTAGATGAGAGGGTTGGCGTTCTCCAGCGGCGCCCCGCTGCCCGGGCCCGGGCCCACCATGGCTGACGCTCAGGCCCTCCCCGCCTCAGGGGCCGGGCGGGCACCGTGGCGGCGCTGCCGGAAGGCGCCCGGACGCCATTAACTGCCGCACCGGGCGTGGAGGCGGGCTGGCGGCGGCGGCAGGGAGGCGGCTCTTGCCTGTGGCGGGAGTGCTCTCCTGTGGGCAAGGAGCGGAACTGGCGCGACGATGTTACTGAGTAAAGTTCTGTTTTCCCACTTTAATTTGAAAAGCCAAACCGTGTGTGTGTGTGTATTTATATAAACCCAACCAAGCAAACAACCCAAGGCCCAACAAACCGGCAAAGAAAGGAACTGGAGTGACAGTGTGATGGTGACATGTTTTGGCTTCGCATCCCCCTTTACAATAGGGTTAAATCACTTAGTCCTGTGTACACATCCTGTATATTACTGGTTTAGCTTCCTTGCCATGTGCTTGATTTCTCTTTGCAAAAAAGAATGATCTGCATGGAGTTTGGGTTTTCCAGTGCCGGCTGTGTCAGGTGATGGTAGGAAGAGGTGAGTGTGTTCCCCAGGCAGAGAGCAGGAGTTTCTGGGGGACTGGCAGGAAGAAAAGAGGATTTGGAAGGAGCTGAGATTTGTTGCTGGAAGAGAAGATGTATCTTCTCTTGGCTCTGTTGCTCAGCACTGCCTTCCAGATACAGAGGTTACCTCAGGTGTGCTTTTGACTGCAGGGAGTTAGGCCAGGTTGGGTTTGGACCAGCAGGAGCTTTTGTGAAGGTTACTGACATGTTTACACATCAGCTGATAATTTAAATAAGATGAACAAACTACCTTTTTGTTAAAGATGAACCGACTTATTCTGAAAAACCTCTGTATGCCAAGCAGAATGAACTTAAATGCTGTGTGATCTGTGGTGGCCAACTTGGTTTCACAGGCTTTTTGGGCTTCGATGCTGGAAGAAAATTAAGTAAAAGCAGTGCAGAGGGGCCTGAGGCAGTATGCTTTGACACCATTCATCCAGGAGATATGAAACAAATCGAAGGTGAGAAGGTGAAGACCTGTTATGCAGAGGGCACTTTGCCAGTTGAAGATTGGGCATTGGTGGACCAGGCTGGGTTTGTAGGCCTTGAGGCTTATCTGCTTAGAACCAGTCATGCATGCTAAGGGATGTTATGCTTCTACAAACTACAGATAATTTTTAGGACTTTTTCAGCCAGCAGGAAAAACCTGTCAGTTGGATTCCCCGCCTATTTCCACCATAGGAAGCTATTGTATAAAGAAGGTGAGGTCGTTCCCTTTTCACTTTTGAGAAGGAAATAGATAACCCATAAGGTGTTGGTAAGCAGGCCTTGCTTTCTGACCTCCACTGAGGTTGCTCATAGAGAAGAAACTATAATATGGCTCTCAACTTTGATCTCCCTTTTAATTTTGAAAAATGCAGGAAGCTTATTTGTGTTTAAAAGGGGATAAAGAACTGTTTTGGAAGCTGGAGGCTACTTCCTGCTTGAAGGTGTCGATTATGGTACAGGTGTGATAGCCTTCATTAAAACTTCTGCAAGAATTAACTATTTTGATTTATTTTCTTTTCATTTTTATCATTACTTTCTAGTAATGTGTAGCCTGCAATCCTGGTTTTTGGTGAAGTTTTTGTTGTTATGGGTTTGGGTTTTTTTACAATATAATTGTTGACAGCTCTGGAACCATTTTAGAGCCTTGCTGTTTTCTCTGCTTGCAGGATTAACAGCAGATTAACTATAATTAGACCTTTTGTTGTTCACAGGTGGTGTTCAGTCATTTTCAGATCATGATGCATTCTGGGGACCAGGTAACGATAAGGTGTGTTACACTAGGGGATTGTATTTACGCTCTGTATCAAGTGGAGCTCTGAGAGTGCTTAATGCAGCACATGTTCAGAAGGGAATTTAGCCACACTTCCTGCTCTGTGCCCTCAGCAGGGACTTTGTACCGTTCTTTTCCACATAAAACCAGAAAATAACCTAGAATCCAAACGGGGGTGAAAAATGGCTCCTCAAAGCCAGATGGCTTTGCTTTGTACCTTGTTTTGTAGTATAGCATTCATCATTTGCAGAGCTGAAGGTGAGCTACAACATTTATTATTGCTGTTGGGGAAGGAACTGTACTAGCAAGTTGCAGTGTAGTGATTTTCAAAGGCAGTAAATCTCTTATACTTGTGTTAGCAGTCTGTAAAAAATATCCTAACAAGCTTTATGTAAAAATTACTGGGTTTGTGAGATTTAACCATTTCTGAGATGTTTTTATGAATGTAAAACTTCCTAAATTTCTTTAAAGGTAGAAAACAAAAACATTTCCAAATTTTCTAAACAAAATATTTTTAAGATCTTGTTGGATGATAAATTTAGAAAATGTTAATGATTTTGACAGTTACTCTTTGCTTTGAAATTTCACTGAAATAATTTCACATAAGTTCTATTCAGAACTTTCGGTGAAGTGTCACAGCACTTTTAATGGTGTGAGTGAGACTTTAGTGCATGTATGTGATACTGTCACTTAGAAGCAGCACAGGATCAAGAAACCATTACATTACTCCATACCATGACCCAACCAGGCTAGTATTTTATACTCTTGTGCACAATTCTTTATCTTACAGTGGCTGTAGATGCTTGGATTTTGTAAAGGTTCCTCCCACCCACCCCCGGAATATTAAGTGTGGATATTTTATTGTGTGATTTGAAAGAAAAAAAGGAAAGCAAGAAAATGACTAACAAGTAATTTGATCTTTTTTTCTCTTCCTTCAGGAAATCCCATTTCTACCCTTAGTTTTGGATGGAGTATTCCTTCATAAGTCATCTGAAGAGATATTGGCTGGAAAAGAATTTAATGCAGTCCCATTTATGATAGGAGTCACCAACAATGAATTTGGCTGGAATATTAGATCTGTAATTTAATGGCTATTCTTTTTTTTTTTTAAATGCTTGTGTTAACTGAAAGGCAACTCTGAGAAGTTATTTGCTGGTAGGACGCCTTTTATGTATGGCCAAAAGGCTTTGCATGGTTGGAAATTCCATGGGTAATTCCAAAAAGTGAGTAGTTGCTACACAGTGCACAAAACTGCAGAAGGTGGATTTCTGTTCTCTCTCTTCCTTGTCCTCATTTCTTTATTTCCTAGGCACTTACATTCAATATATATAGGACAAAGTATTTGTTCTGAATCTATGTAGTAACGGTGTGTCTCTGTGAGTGTGATAGTCCTGAGTCCAAGAGGAAAAATGAGAAGTGAAATCTGTCCAAATTCATTTTGCAGACAGGAGTGTCACTTCCTGTAATACTCTAAAAAAGGAGGAGATTTGCCTTATCTTTACTTCAAAGAGTTCAAGCAGCTGGACTAGAAACAGACAGGCTAACAGTGACTTTTAAGATCTCCCCTACCAGAGGGAAAATAAGCTTTTGAGAGAAAAGATTTTAACTTCAATTCTGCCCTAATGCTTCCTAGTCTTATAGGTTTCTTAACAATGTGTGTTGAGAATTTACTTTTGTTATTATCATCTCTTGTCTCCTGAAGAAAACATAAAACAAAGGTATTGTCAGGAGACCTTGCTGGATATTTGTGCTGCAAGGAAATAACCCAAGAACCCAATGCCCAGTCTGTTTCCAAGCAGGAAATCTCCCTCCTGGCCAGCTTCCCCAGTTATATCTGGAGCATGATGTTATATGGCGGGGAATATCCCGGTGGCCAGACTGGGTCAGCTGTCCTGGCTGTGCTCTCCTGGCTTCTTGTGCACCTGGCAGGGCATAAGAAACTGAAAAGTCCTTGACTTAGTGTAGACACTACAACTGCCTAGCAACAACTGAAAACAACAGTGTGTTATCAACATTATTCTCATATGAAATCTAAAACACAGCACTATACCAGCTGCTAAGCAGAAAATTAACTCTGCCTCAGCCAAAACCAGCACACCCTACAAAAAGTCTGAATAATGGTTTCATCATGGTTTCCCATCAGCATGGGTGCTACCCTGAACCTTTGAGGAATCTCTGAAGTTTGAAAGATTTTATTTTTGTTGCTAATTCAGAGAGAGAGTTTTTCTGCTTGTTTCTTGTTTCCCCTTTTTCTCCTAGTATATACCATCAGAGTTTCTGCCTGTGATAGTGGATGAATATCTAGGAAACACAGATGATCCTGCTGAGCTACGGGACCAATTTCTGGACTTGCTAGGTGATGTAGGAATTGTCATGCCATCCATAAGAGCATTGGATTACCACAAGGGTGAGCTAATGAACACCAGTAGGATTTTCAAAGCTCTTACTGCATGTTAGATCAAGTGATACAAATCCTCTCATGTGTAGGCAGCCCTCCTTGAGATTCCCACTGGGAACTTGATGGGAATGCAGTGTGATATAGGTCTGCAGGATTGTGTGAAGCAAGTGTAGGCACTCTGTTACCTTTGTGCTAGTGTCTTGCACTTGTGCTCATAGTCACAATATATTGAGAGTAGGGCATGATAACACAGGTAAATGTTTTCCAAGTGAAGTATAAAGGCTTAAAAATTAAACCATATTAAAGCAACCTGGATTTTGTCCTTTGGCCCACTGCTACTTGGGAAGATGGCAGTTCTGTAGTCTGGAGATTTTCTGCTGCTTAAGTGTAGCCAAGCCATGCCAAAATACTCAGAACTGGAAAAGTATTTTATGCTACTTTCTTTTCTCTAAGTTTTCCTGGCATGAATCTTTCAGGTTTTTGTGCAAGTCCATTGAGTTCTTCATTTTGTATTAAAATACATGTTTCAGTGTAATATTACATTAAAAATCTACCCAGCTTTGGGCTTATTTAAAGTAAGATTTTAAATAGCTGATGTGAGCCATAATTTGTGTCCTTTGACTCTCTAAATGTCATGTCTTCTAGAGTCTGGAGCTCCTACCTATTTCTTTGAATATCAACATCGGCCCTCTTCCTACTGGGATAGTAAACCGGAGTATGTGAAAGCTGATCATGGAGATGAAGTTGGCTTTGTCTTTGGAGGACCGTATCTGGCTGGTGATATTCAGCTACGCAGTAAGGAACAGAACGATCAATATTCACTTATAAATGACTCTCACAACTCTGGGATTATTCTATTCAGTAGTGCTACTTCCATTTTAATCAGACTAAAGGGCATATATATTATCAGTTAGACCGAAATATAACCCTTTCTCCTGTTAGAATTTAACACTAATTGACTATCTTCTCCATTCTTTATCACGTACAGGTTGCTGTTTCTGAAGTACAGTAAGTTACACATGTCAACAGTTTAGCAAATAGGACATTTGCTAGAAAACATCACTGTCATTATACCAGCAGTGTTCATGAATTTGCCAGATAACTGTGGCTGAAAAAGAAATCGAAGGAAAGGTCAATTAAACTTGCTGGGGACTAGCAGGGTACTTGGGAAGCCGGAAATCTAGGCTCTTTTCTTTTCCTCAGGACAGGAAATCCCATGGGCTTTCAGGCTCCAGAGGAGGGGGAACATGGTCTCTTTTGCAGATAATGTTCTAGTTGTGTTGATTAGAACAAGACTCTGAACTCCAGTGTTTCATTTTCTTCATGAAGGTTAAAGACTATTTCCTTCTGGCAGAATCCCATGTCCAAATAAACATGCCAGTCGTTGAGCAGTCAGATTTGATTCTTATGCTTTTTTGGGGGGCAGGGGAAGGTCATGTGCACAGTAGTTTGCAGTCTGTTTAAAAGCCTACATTAATGAAAGTATTTCCTTTTATTCCATTGAACTTTGGAGCAATCTGGATATGTTGTAAAAACGTTTGTTAATCTGTTACTAGAGCGTTTTGATTTTGCTTATATTTATATTTTACTTAATAAAAGACTTGGTGTGTTATCCTACACTAGAAAACATATATATATGTTATATATACTATATATATATTATATATACCAGTCTTTTTCTGTTTCCTGAGAGCATTAAAAGAGCAACTATTTTTCTTGCTGTATTGAGATGCATTTATAATTAATAACACACTGTAACTATTTTCACCTACCTGATATAGTGGGCATATGTGTAGCTATATTTAAATTAATATTCTTGAGGTGTTAAGACATAAAATGACATTGTCTTTTATTAGAATTAAGACAATTTTGCTTAGTCATGCTCTGAATAATAGAGAGAATTTCAGTCCCCCAAAGCTAGAATGTGACCTATGAAACTAAAACATGTGGCCCATTCGTTGAGTTGTAATGGGACTCAGGAGACATGGGTTCTTTTTTGGTTCTGCTTCTGGTTTTCAAAAAGCTACTGGCATACTACCTTATTTCCTTCTACCCCAATTCCCTGATTTGTATGGTAAGGATAATTATGCTAATCTTATTCATAAAAAGTGTTGAAATCTTGTCTTGATGACTGCTGTATTACTAACGTATTGCAGATACGGTGCCAGCATTGTAATCCCTAAGTTTTAAAAACATATTCACAATCTGAACTGCTGCTTCTGTAGTAGCAATGTTTTGAGTTCCACATGAAAGAATGATTTTTGTATTTTGTCTCAGGTGAAGTTACAGAGGAAGGAAAGAACCTTAGTAGAACTCTAATGAAGTACTGGGCTAACTTTGCTCGAAATGGGTAAGAATCATGAGATTCATTACATATATTGCTGGTTTGTACTGTCTCCAGAGTGACAGAAAATTAGAGAAAAAGTAGAGAAAAAATTAGCTGTTTTGTTGATTAAGTCTTAACTGCTTGCTTTCTTCTTGTTTACAGAAATCCTAATGGGGAAGGCTTGGTTGACTGGCCATCTTATAACCTATATGAAGAATACTTACAGATAAATCTAAAACAAAAGAAAGCCAGAAAGTTGAAAGGAAAGAAGGTAGATGTATGGAGAAAGGTGATGTTTGAAATTACAAATAGCAAAACAACAGAAAACAAGAAGGTTAAGTCCGAGTTATAATTTACGATCTAAACGTGCACATAATAGGCAAACTATTAGGACAGTAAAATAAGTTACTTAAAATAATTTTGAAGATAAAATTGTTTCCCTTCATTATACCTTTTCTTCATAGTTGCAATTATTGTCTGTCCAGCTCTCCCAGCCATATTCCTGACCTTACTGCTCCATCATGTCCGTATGGGGCACTAGGCATCTGATTGCCTCTTCTTTCATCTCCCTTCTGTGTCTCTGGAAGAATTTAGGATTGTTCATTGCTAATAATGTCCTACAGTAACTAATTGGCCATCCCTTCGATCCTTATGGCTTTATTGGAAGAAATAGGGTGGGATTTCCTACCTCTTTCTGCCCAAATTCTGTTGCCAGTCAGAACTCGGGAGGTAGAGTTAGACTGTTAGAAACAACTGCTGTTTCGGTAAGTGGGAATTCCTACTAAGCATCTGTCCCTTCTCCTTTGTATTAGCTAATGTTTTGTGAATATAATCTCAGAATAGTCTTGATAGATTTTCATTGCACATAAAATTCCCCTGAGGTCCTGTACCACTCCTTTTGAATGGAAATAAACAGGGAGCAGTGTATGTACATGCACAGGATGCATGCTGCTGTTATAAGGGTAAGCAGAGAAATACAATGGAACTGATGCACACAGGCACAGTGCTAAGAATAAATCACAGTGGAAAATGTGAAAAGATTTTACTCCTACCTACTTAGGGGTGAGACATTCAGATGCAAGATTACCACATGCTGGAGAGACTGAGTGTTAAAGCTGTCCAAGCACCAGCTTCATAGACTAGCTCCAGCTTCTCTGAATACTCACTAAGGCTAAGTAAAAAAGCAAACTGACCCTATTTTAAATGCAGACTTCTAAACTTTTCTGCCATACATACTTGAGGCAAGAAGTAATTGTGAACTCTTATGCAATTATAGGTGGAATAAATGTGATATTTGTCTCTGAAAAAAGCCCCTCAGCAAACATCTGTACAGCTACAAAGATTCAGCAATGAAGTTACTGCCCACATTGCTTTCATAGAAGCTCAAATAATCAGTGTTACCCCATTTGCCGGTGTATCCTGTGCACTACCCACTGTCTCAGGAACAGCCACTGTGCAGGCTGCTGCAGTGTCAGCCATGGAGCTGCTGCAGCTCAGAGTTCAGTGTAAAAGTGGGACTCTGCCGAGTAACAGAGCGAATGCTGAGGGTATTCAGCATGCGCAGAACACCTGTGTGCCTGGAGCTACCTGGCCAGCCTTTGCTCTCTAAGCAATCCAGTTCAAAGCTGACCGGGATTTGCCTCCAAGGGCTGTAAATCACACCTGTGCAGACAGGCTTAAGGTTTGGAGTAAAGTACACAAGCACAGCCATAGTACACAGGACTGCTAGGTGCATAAGATATGCAAGCTAATTTAATGACTGTGGGTCTGTACAGCCCGCTCAGCTGAAAACAAAGCAGTCAATTAATCTATAGAAATTCTGCCTCTGACAACTGAGAATTCTCATGATACAAAAATGCAAGGCAGCCTTTCTGGAGCAAGAGCTAGTGAGCCTTGCCAAGAAACAAAAAATAACAGAGCCCAAAGCTTGCATAAAACTAACGCAAACTCTTAGGTGCCCTCTAACATAGGCAGAAAATCTCTTTTATTTCTAGTCATCTCTCTTCCCTCTTTTTCATGTCATGCTCCAGTGATAGATTCGAGTTCATGCATAAGTCCATAAACCCTCCTGATTGTTCAAAGGCATTCAGTGTGTAGTTACCACCCAAATCCTGTGCAGCGTTCTCATACAAGAAGACAAATGATCTCTTTAGTTTTGTGAAAGACTGTTAGATAACAAACAAACACACACCCCTGAACACTCCGGACTGAGTGACAGGTGGAGTATCCACCCTGCAGGAAAAGCTCGGTGCAATAGTAGATGGGTTTGAAAGCGTTTTAAAGCACATAGTTGCTGCCTGAGGTTTTGTGAATAAGATTTATAAGGAGCAGCAGGGAGCAAGTATGAAACTTGTGGGACCACTCTGCAGGGCAGAAGGTCTCAGTTCCCACACACCACTGAGCTGCCCCATATTCCCCTCCCCTCAAGGACTGGCTTACAGGCTGGGCAGCTGCTCTGGCTGCTCATGGCTAGATTGCCTCACAGCTCCTATTGCTTTTCCTAATCAGTGTTTGCCTTGCGTAACAGTTATACTTAACAGACTATATAAGGCAACATGCTGAGGAGGTAAATATGTGACTAGCCTGCAAAATGGCAAGTGGAAAGGACACATCTCTGCTGTCCTTGATTCTCACCATCGGCGTTACAGCGCTTGTAGCTACTGGTAAGCTTCCGAAGGGTTTTTACCTGTTGCCTTCTGTATGGAAACAGGGCGCACGTGCAGCTGGCTTACCTAGGGGAACCCCAGCTTTATCAGAGGAGCTGGGCACCAAACCTTGCTGCATGGAAATTAAGTCTGAATAACAAGTAGCTCTTAATTTCTTGTTGTGATCTGTTTTCAGTCACTTGTCTTGTTTTTTCTTTGGGCAAATAGAGAAATCAAATTCCTGTCCCTCTGCTGAGGCAGAGCAGACCACTGTACCAAGTCTGTGATCTGGTATTGAGAACACAGATCTTAAAATGAATCTTACCTAAATGTTAACTGTATTTGTGTATGCCAGGCTACTTTCAGGTATGTTACAAGCTTTTTCATTTGGCTGTATCTACTATCAAGGGTCTGGAATATAGTTTGTGGTTCCACAGGTCTCTTCTTAAAAAGGAAATGCCTTCTCTTAATGAGTGCAATCTTTTGGACTTTTAACTAACAACTTGGATCAAAAAGGATCTATATGCAATTACTAATGGGTGTGGATAGTAAGACTATATATAATAATATACTTGAGGGAGAATATACATACAAACTAATCAGAATGAAGGCTGAAATAATGTCAGCTATACTGATGTGAATTTATTGAAGCCTTATGTATGAAAATGAATTGTTTAAGTATAAAAGAAAAAAGTGTATGTTTAAGTAGCTAAAGCTCTTAGAACTATGAGGCAATCACCTACAGAAAGACTAATTATGTGATTTTGTGCTTAAATCTCTCAGGACAAAAAGCAGAGCAACCAGAAGTAGTGACCAAATATGGGACAGTTCGAGGGTACCAATTCAAAGTAGATGCAGCTGAGAGGAGTGTAAATATCTTTCTGGGTATTCCTTTTGCTACACCACCGGTTGGACCACTGAGGTTTTCTGAACCCCAGCCACCTAAGCCATGGAAAGGTGTCAGAGATGCCACTTCCTACCCACCAATGTAAGACAAAGTCATCAACCTTTTTAGTAATCTCATATTATATGCAGCTTTGGGGCAATCATGTACAGGGCAATCAAAAGCCACAAAGACAAATTCCTTGGTGCCATCTTGCTACCACCTGTCACTGTTACAATGAGTGCATTTCTAAAGGCACCTTTATAAAGCTGGTCTTTTTATTTAAAACTGTTATTTAATGGGCATCAACTAATATTGACCTGCACTTTACCAATAATGTTCTTTTTTGGGAGCATTTGTCCATTACTTAGCAATGTTTATAAATTGTGTAGCTTTGGAACAGAAACAAAAAGAAGCTGAGGAAATGTTGGAATTAAATATTAGAAGAAAAAATTGCTGAGTCACATGCTTTATAGGACACAGAAGAAATGCTAACTAATTCCAGTCTGTGTTGTAACATTTCACTCTATTTATTCTACTGCCCGTGTTTAGTGCTTGAAGCCAAATGCCTACCATTACAATATAAAAGCTATTGGAGATGTAAAATAATTAATTCGCATTGTCATTGAAGTAATTTATAGCTATATGTATTTGCAGCTGTATTTCTGCAATGTTTTGAAACATGCAGAACTGTATCTGCATGTCACTGCCTACTGCTGTAGACTGTGGCTCCCTTTTACAGATCTCCCTAAAGTCAGGTGAAAGGTAGAAAATATATGTAAAGCGAAAATAAAAGGTTTTCTGACACCAAGAACCTAGAAATGTGCTAGAGACTGGTTTCTGGTTTGCATTTTATTGTGGGAGTACAAAAAAAGCTACACTTCATAGCTCTGAGGTTTTAGTTATTTCTGTTGCTTGTTATTTTTTCATTTATCCAGGTGTCTACAGGATAAAGTACAAGGACAGGGGTTTTCAGATGCCATTACAAATAGGAAAGAAAAAGTTCCTCTCCAAATTTCTGAAGATTGCTTATACCTAAATGTGTATTCACCTGTTTCTACAGAAAAACAGAAGCTGCCTGTAAGCAAAATCATTATAAAACCTGTAGCAAAATTATTTTACAGCAAACCTACAACTGTACTACATGCAAACTTACAGATGCAGTTTTGTGATGATAAAAAAATTACATGCTTTTCCCCAGTAAATATTTGCTGAGGTTTTAAATATGCACAAAATCCTATTTTGCAAATAATTTTGTTGATATTTTAGCTAAGTAATGTTTGGTTTCCTCTAAATAATATATGAAAATCATGGGGCACTGGTTTAATGTTAGTATTTAGTAAAATCAATGCCATGTTGTATGACTGAAGGCCTCACATTTGTGAAATGTAATCTGGAAGTCAGGAGTGAAAGAGTTAAAAACATTATATTCTGGGTTATTGTTAGTATTTTTCACTGGGAGCTCTTATCTATGCTGGGTTATTTCTGGTTTTGTCTTTTCAGGTCTTCGTGTGGATCCATGGAGGTGGCTTAGTTTTTGGAGCAGCTTCATCATATGACGGTTCAGCATTAGCAGCCTTTGACAATGTGGTGGTTGTAACAATTCAGTACAGATTAGGTATTCTTGGATATTTTAGGTAAGATGTTATACCAGTTTTCGCCAAGTTTTTCCAAAATTATGTGGGTAAAACCTCTATGAAGAGACATACTTGCTCATGTAAAGAAACTGTGAAGTTTCTTAATTACATATGCAATAGTTGGGAACCATTTACAAGTCCCAAGACAGCTTTCAAGTCTGTTCTTGTTTGATTTATACTCTTATCTCAGCACTTTCTAAGACAATTTTCAGCTGTGTAGAGAAGCCCATTGTAGAGAATGGCAGCTGATTTCTTATACCAGAGATTGTCTTTTTCTCTGCCTTTTTTTTCTTGCATTGAGCATTTAAACAAATGTATTCTTTCTGTGCAGCACTGGTGATGAGCATGCCCGAGGTAACTGGGGATATTTGGATCAAGTTGCAGCTCTTCAGTGGATTCAGGAAAATATCATACATTTTGGAGGAGATCCAGGATCTGTCACTATTGCTGGAGAATCTGCAGGAGGAGTCAGCGTTTCTGCTCTTGTGAGTTCATAGTAATATTGTATTTTAATAACTTAGGGGGGAAAAACACCCCATCACCCACATTCATTTTCAGTACCTGCACAAAAAGTAAGTGCTAGAAAAGAGATGGTTTTATAGTAGACAACACATCACCTTGGCCTATAAAGCAATGTGTTATTAATACAGCTTTCTCTTTGATGAAAATGCTATTTTCATACCCAAACCTTGTAGTTCAGACCTAAAATTCAGTCCTCATCTACTGAATTTAACTGGGGGTGTGTGTGTAATTTTTCAGTGCCAAACCCCCAAAAATGTATCCTTGTGAGAAAAGTCTTCTAAAATGATGTATTTGACATTTCCTCTTTGCTTTGACAGCCACTTGTGCAAAGTAGTCATGATGGCTGAACTAGACAATGCCTTTTGTGACCCAGTGATGATGTAAAATTTTTACATCGACACTGAGCACATTGGCCTAGAAGTTCTTCTTTGCCACTCTCTCACAGTGGAACCAGGGCTCAGTGATATATGAATGTGATTAAAATTCCTGTTTTCTAATCTCCTGCCTTCTGGCCAGTGGTTCCTTATTCCTCCTCTGCAGCACGGAGACATCCGATCCGTATCTGGCTTGCAGTGTAGTTCTGCGGGGTCTGGGAAGCAAGGTGCTATGGGAGGGGATAAGGCAGGTGTGAACTCCTCATCCCTGACAGTGCTGCCAAAGCCCTTTGCACAGCTGAACTATGACAGTCTTATGACATTTGTTTTCAAAATGTTTAAAATGGCAATTCCTGATTTTGGAATTCAAAGCCAGTGGTCAAAACATAATGCTTGTCATGCTTGTTCTTGCTTTTTTCCAGGTCTTATCTCCCCTGGCAAAGGGCTTGTTCCATAAAGCCATTTCAGAGAGTGGTACTGCAATCAGGGTTTTGTTCACTGAGCAGCCAAAGGAGGAAGGACAAGTGGGTATTTTGTGGTAATTTTAATTATTTCTCTAGATAGTTTGGCATATCTTAAACTATCTATTCCAAAATGTAGAAACAGATTTCTTTTTCTTGTGAAACCACAACCACCGTCATTAAAGACAGTATTTCTGTGTGCAAATAATGCATGCTTAATGCATTATTGCTTTGCAAATCCCCAAATATCCACATATGTTGGAGTGAAAGCAAAAGATAAGCAAGCAAAAAGAGAAGGCAGGGAAGAAAAGATGTATGAAATGTAAAGGAATACTGTAACGTGTACTGCTATAATTTTTGCCTGGAAAGTGGCACAAGATTCTGAATAGTTTTTCTCCTCCTGTTTGATATCTGCTGTGTGCAAAGAAACAAGACTAAATTCAGTTTCTTTATATTTGAAAAGAAGAGCTGCCTTCAACTCTTCTTGGTTTTTTCCTTAACTACAACAACTTCCAGGAACCTAGATTTGGTAATCTGGGATATAAAAGAGACAATAAACTCTGTCTCTCTAATGACAGCTGTTACTCCACCCAAAAAGACATCATCAAGAATGGTATAATGGGCTCTTCGATACCATGGACATGATTGTGTTCTGACTGTGCATTGCTCTAACTCCTTTATGTCATCCTGCCTTCTCAGCCCAGCATGTTATTTACCAGAATGACTATCTTGGTCTATTTCAGTATCAGAATATCTTGGAGAAGTATGTTTTGTCCTTCTGCTCAGCCCACACTGTGAAGGGTTATGAGGGCTTCCCATTCTCTTCCCTGGCAGCAGGAACATGTCTGGCTTCAATGATCCTTTTGCAGTTTAGACCACCCTGCTGAGCTCTCAGGCGTAGGGGGCACACACAGCCTTCTGTGGGAAGTACATGAAAACGTAGTGTTTGTTTTCCTTGATTGCAGAGAATCGCTGCAGCCTCTGGCTGTGAAAAATCCAGTTCAGCTGCAACTGTTGAATGCTTAAGAGAAAAAACAGAAGAAGAGATATTAGAGATAGCACTAAAAATGGTGGGTGAAATTATACTCCTTGCATCTAAATGGCATTTCAAATAACAGAGTGTGCTATTTGTGTGTTGTAGTATTAGGAGACCTTGACACGAATGTATCATCTGACTTTCTTGACTTTTTCAGGATGTGACAACACTGCAGCTATGCTATACCTCACCTGAAACGTGTGAACAGGTTATTTGCCTTTCATTCTGCATGGACTTGAAGCTACTTGTGTTTTGCTGTCATGCTCTACTAGGGGAAGGGAAAGAGTGTATGAAATGTCACAGTTTCTCCTGGAGAACCTGAAAATTAATTCATATAATACATTATGTCCTTCTTAGAATTTTTTATCACAGTATTGGCTTCCGTAAGGTTTTGTGGTTTCCACACAGAACTTAATTTTTTCCACTACTGCTCCCCACATACCATGACAGGATTAAACTAAGAGTAAATTTGACAATATCCCCTATGTTTCATAAACATTAAAAATACAGTGCTAATCTTCACAGAATCTTCTGCCTAGTGCAGAAAATCTGTCTGAGAAAAATCTAGAGATGGCTTGAATACTGCTGCTTCTTATATTTTCACTTAGCACTTAATTTTTCTGTGGAACTACAGTGAAATTCTGAATTTTTTTCTAGAAGCAAAAATTGTGTATGAATGAAGCTTTCTTTCTTGTTTATTTTTCTTCCTCTAGCCTTCCATGTTCGTCAGTGCATCTGCAGATGGTGTATTTTTTCCAAAGAGTCCCAGGCAATTACTATCTGAAAAAATGATTAATGCAGTCCCATATATAATAGGAGTAAATAACTGTGAATTTGGATTCGTACTTCCTGTGGTAAGAGATCTATAATTTTGTCATTTATATATAATTTTGTTAATACAAGATTTTCTAATAAGTATGATTCTCTGTATCATGCAGACAATGAAATTTCCTCCTTACGCAGAGGGTCTGGATGCAGATGTGGCACGTCAAATATTACAGAGCTCCTTACCATTATCAGTTAAGGTAAGAGATCATTTCCAGACTAACCCAGTGCTGCTTCTTCACTGCTCTCCTTCTATATTTGTACTCCTGGATGGGTATATTTTAAAGGCAAACTCTGTTGTGTTTGACAGCTTCCTAACACAGGGCAGTAATGGGTGGCAGACATGACGTATTCCTGTTGCCAGTAGCAATTGCAAATACACTTAAAATTTCTAACCTAAATGCCCCTCTTTTAAAAAAGGAGTTCTGTGGAAATCCAGGAGTGATTCAGGTGCTTAAACTGAGTCTCTTGTGACATTTTCAATAAGCTAGCTTATCCAAGTAATGTATGGTACCAGCAGGTACCATACCTACAGAACACGCTGTTCTGAAGTAGTAGCTGGATATTAGAAAGGATAACTTGAGATGTTTAAAATGGCACTGTGGGAACTATGTTTAGCTATCTTGGATTTTTGTTTCCCTGTAATTTACAAACCTCCTAGCCTTCTGTTTCCTTTGTGCTCTCCTGAAACTACTAAATGTAGAAAAATGCAGATTACTATGTAAGAATTAAGGCCTTTGTAAACATGGCCAGTACTTGCAATGGGCAAATGCAATGTCATAGATATCCACCATGAACTTGGAAAGGCAGAGCCCAGGCTTGTTCTGAAAAGAACATCAACAACAATAAATTAATTTTATGAAATCCAACAGGATTTCTTTTCTGTTACAAGGGTTATTTCCACAGAAGGCAGAACAGACTACCATATCTATTTGTCAGCATCACTGCGTGATCTTTAGACCTTACAAACCTCTCTTCCCTGAGAACACCTGTACCTGGTAGCTGTGTAACTCCCAATTCTGAGCTCTGGGCTCCACTCTGGCAGAGTTGAGAATTTTATCTGAAAGAAGGTAATGGTTGGGATTTAGCCAGGGATGTGCAGATGGCACACTCAGTGCTGTTACTCTTTATAATATTCATCATCATTATAAGAAGTATTTTTGTTGGTCTTTTTGTTGGTCATTTCAGGGTATTACTTCTGACGTTCTTGATAAAATATACAAGGAATACATAGGGAATGCAAAAAACCGTGCCGAGGTGCGAGACGGCCTTCTTGATGCAATAGCTGACCCTTTGTTTGTTCTTTCAGCCATTGAAGTGGCTAGATACCATAGAGGTGAGTCTCCAATTTAGCATTTATTAGAAGAAATGTAGACTTCCATCCTGGGGTGGGTTTATGGACAGTTTGCATTGCACTTCATTATCCAAAAATTGATAGTGCTTTCATTCTATCAAAATAGCTTGCAATGAAAGATTATCATCTTTGGTGGCAGGTCCTTTCAGCTCTCAAACACTGTTCTGTATATTTTCTACTAGATGCTGGCAACCCAGTATACTTTTATGAATTTCAACATCGACCAAGCCAAGCAACAGGAGTTGTACCAGAGTTTGTGAAAGCAGATCATACAGATGAGATTGCCTTTGTCTTTGGAAAGCCATTCTTAGCCGGTGATGTATCCATGTTTACTAACATATTCCTTTTCAAACATTATTATTAATAATTTTACTTACTGGAGGACTTTTAGAATAGACTTTCTCTCTTAGAGGTATTGAGATCAATACAAGCATTTTCTGTCTTTAGTAATAGCTACTTTTCATTAAATCATTCATTTGCAGGTCTCTCCTAGAGCTCTGCTCACGTAAAACTCCCACAGCTCAGAGTAACAAGTAGAACTGATTACAGTCTGTTGGAAATGATACAGATGCTACTTTCTTGATTATTTAAGGTTGCCATTTCATCTCTCACTTTGCAGGACACGCTACAGAAGAAGAAAATAAACTTAGCAGAACTGTTATGAGATACTGGACCAACTTTGCTAGGAATGGGTGAGAATCTTTATGTTAATTACAGGTCAGGTTTTGGATGTACTGCCTGAAACATAATCACAATACTTAAAGGGTAGTTCTTACAAATTTGGCAGAATTTAAGATAAATATTGAAGCAAATTATTCTTAATGATTGCAAGTAAAACCTTTTTAAGGAAACTTGCAGACCAAAAAAAGAAAAAAAAAATCCAAGAGCAATAGAGTTTTAGATCCAAAAGAAATAGCAAATATTAATTTTTAGCAATTATTAAATGTTTGCCAGACTACCCATCAGCATTTTGATAAAAAACATCCAACTATTCAGGTACTAGAATTACATACCCTGAGCTTCTGTTAGTTTTCTGAAATGCTCTCAGCCTGAGCAGTCAGAGAACAATTGATAAGCAAACGGAGAGCTAACTTTTCATCTTATTATTTCCAGAGATCCCAACGGAGAAGGCCTGGTCCATTGGCCTCAGTATGGTCTGGATGAAAAATACCTGGAAATAAACCTGATGCAAAAGGCATCAGAGAAATTGAAAGAACGTAAAATGGAGTTTTGGACACAGCTCACAAAACAGATGATGAATGAGAGGAGAGAACACACAGATTTATGAGTTGTGGAGGGTATAGTTTGCTTTTAAAACCTGAAGGCAAGTAAAATTAGTCAGGATGTAGAGTTTAATGCTCACCTTCTAACTCACTATTGTGTAATCTGTTGTCATGATCACAGTGAAAGGAGATAATCAAGGGAAATTTGGAATGTTTGTGTGGCGAAAAATCACTATTAAATTAAACAAGCAGAACCCCCCCGTTCTTTCAGACCATGGCATCTACTCAGTGGATACTGAATAATGCTGCTGTGAGAAGGGGGAATACTGAATAATGCTGCTGTGAGAAGGGGGAATGAGGCAGAAATTGGATGATATATTGAAATCTGTAAGAAGTTATCTATACAGAATACATCATATGTCAGCATATGTCACACATTTATTCCCCTCTTCTTTCAGAAGAGGATGGTCAGTTGTCATTCTTACAGCCTCTTTCCACCTACTTTAATTGGAAACAGTTTTGTAGGGAGCAGAGTGTCCATCAAAAAACATCTACAAGATGGGCTTGACATCTCACAAATGAGGACAGAAAAATCTCTACTTGTTTCCTTGTTTTGTAAACTGTTATAAATAAATGTTGCTTTTGACTTTTTTGGAACTTCCCTTTCTTTTACTGAACTGCTGCAGGCTCATTCCAAGAGGTTAAATCACACCCAACAAAGCAGAAATGTGCTCAGTTTCTTTCTTCAACATTAGGGGCTTCAGAAATGAATTTTCCATCTCTCTTTGCAGGATCTTAGTTTCAAGGCACTAGCTTTTACACAGACTGTTCTGTGGTGTAGTTAGCTGTTCAAGCCTTCTTGGCCATGAGTTCACAGCTCACTGCCTGGAGGGAGGAAGCATTGCTGGCAAGGACAGACACCCACTGAGGCAGAGGGGAGAGCAGAGTATGATGTTGTTCACTGCATGTTGTTAGCTCAGCGTTGTCGGTGGGCCCACAAAGGGGAAATCCACTTATGTAAAAAGCATGCCCCACCCCTCTCCCCCCAAGTCTTCTTCCTTTGAAGGGCATTAGCATTTTTGGAGTATCTGGAATGCATCAGGGCATACAAGCAGTGGAGTGGCTTTTTTGCGGTTAAATAACAAGACACTCTTGCCAGGCACAAAGGAACATCCAATGTAAGCATCCAATAATCTATAAGAGCTTCACTCATCTCAATATAAACAAACTGCAATAAATTAACTCTACCCCTTTAATTGGTGCTGAGTGTCCCACAGTTTAACTCTTCCTGGGAGAGCTGTCACATAATATTAAAATACTGACATAGTGACCATTAGTATTAAATATACAAAATAAAACGTGGTTGGAGGCTGGTCCCGTGTTATAGATGCCCAGGTCAGCTCAAGATAAGGAAGCCTCGAAAAGCCAGAATCAAAACTCACTAGCCTTGGGGACTAACAAGCAGGTATCCTTCACTGCAGCGCCGGGCACACGGGGCATCGCTCCTCCTCGTGTGTGCACTGGTTGAAGCAGAATTTCTCACAGTTATACAGATTAACTATACATATTCATTATCATTTCTAAGAAAGGCAGGGTTATGCAAATTATTTCCAGTAAGTCATTTACATTAACTCCTCCCAGACACAGCATGCTCAGTGACACTCGGGGTGGGGGTGGTCTTCTGACAGTCTTGATGGATGAAGGCTGGACGTCTTCCTCTCTGTGAACTTTCTACCTTTTCCTTCAGCACATGCTCTATACGTTTTTCTCCATTGTCTCAAAAACACATTCCTACACTAACTAGTTAGGAACCCCTTTTAGCTGAAAACAAGATATACCCTGTCTCTTAATTTGTTGTTGGTCTTCCCTATCTTCACTTTCTTTACCTTCAAGGCTGTTCCACTGTTCTGGTTAAATTTTGTAGCTACTCTAACAAAACAGCTCAAACTGCTATAGCCATACTCCACTAAAACCCAAAACACACAAATTCTCCTCATATTAAAGCTGTATTAATTAATTGACTCTGAAATTACATCTATGTCAATCTATCCAGTATTACTACGTATCAATCACTCAGTAACAGTACATACACATTAATACAAATGTATATATGCACATCTATATTTGAAGGAGTTATTAGCAGTATATTTACTTGATAATATTCAGAACTGCCGCTGTTCTGTTTTTTACATTCTATAAATAGAACACAGTATTTTAAAAAAAATTATTAGTTATGCATAATTTCTATAATTGCCTTTCTAAGTCGGTGACCACGTGTATTTGTTGTGTGCCATTCCTGCTTCTCAGGTCATCTCTCCTCTGAAAAAGGGTTTGTTCCATAGGGCGATCTCAGAGTGGAGTTGTAGATAGAACTCTGACCATCCTGAAAAGCAAGGTAAGTATGTAATTTTAAACGGTATATTGCTCACGATTTCAGTATTTTAATATCACTACTGACCTTATAATATTTAGCTTTCTACACATTGATGCTTCCTGTGGAAATATGAATCTACTTGCACAACCATCTATGATACTGCTTTGTTCAAACTTGCAAATACTCGGTATTGTACATGCTGTTGTTACCTATTTATGTCACAGCTTTTACGTGAAACATGACTCCAGTCTTCAGCAGTGATGGAAGGAACTGGAGTTCTACAAAATTAGTCAGCATTCCCAGCACAGCGTCTTAGTTGATTGCTGCTCCCCGTGACTCAGTTGCTGAAGAAAGTACTGCCCAGGGAGGAGTAAGTAGCATAGTTAATGTAAGGAAAATACTAGTCTTTTGTTACACTGATTGCAGAGAATTACAGCTAGGCTGGTTGTGAAAAACCTGATTCAGCTGCAGTGGTTCAGTGCTTAAGAGAAAAAAAAAAGCAAAAGAGATTGTAAATATAACTTTAAAATGTTAGCTAGTGTTGTACATTATTTTGTAAGACAAAGTCCTTCTCTAAGACTGAGATAACCTGAAACAAAACCACTGTATGACCCCTGCTTAGCTTTTGCAGTATTCCACAACGTTGCACTTGAACAGTAACACTGAACCGGAAGGATCTGAAGGATTCCCTGCCCTCCTTGCAGCCTGTTCTTACGCCTTTCAGGGTAGCAATGCATTCATCCCAGCAATGTAAACAAATAGGGCAGTCCTGTATGTAACAGGAGTAAAAAAAAAACCCAACAAAACAAGAATATGGATTTCTGTTTCCAAGTCTAAAATGCATATAATGCCTTTTATTAATATGCTCATTGATTAACTATTCAGGAGTGTAGGAGCTCACAGAAAACATTTTTTTTTACTCTGCAGGTGCAGAAATATCCTCTTTTACAAAAGGATTGGATAAAACTGAAGCATCCAAGCATTAAGGAGCATGATCCTTCACAGTAAGAGGCAATTTTATTTAATTGACTTTTATCTAGTGAGGGTTGGTACCTCAGACCTGCACTAGCCCCTGCTTTGTGCCAGGTGTTAGGGAGGGCATTAGGTTGTAGTTCAGGCTCTGCAGAGGGTCCATCTGCTCAGGCTACCCAAGGCTAGTTCCCAAGCTCCAGGAGACACTGTATGTGTCTGAGAACAACTAATCCCAGGAGGGAATGGAGCCATGAGCTTGAGATAATGCTGTGAAAACCCGCACAAATATTATTCATATTTTTTCTTCATGTAAGTGATTTTCACATACGGGAAACAGCAGGCACTGCTGTACCTGAGCTGTACCTCAGCTGTACCTTCGACCTCCTAGAGACTCCCTGTGGCCAAGTAGAGCTTTAAGGAGTAGCGCTGCAGCACCAGCTGGGGGTTTGATTTCTTAATCTCCCAGCTAATCCTCTGTGCTCTTATGAACTCCGGCACTAGCCAAGTTCACCTGACTGTTCCAAGCCTCGGGACAGCCCATCTTGAGGGGACATGGGCTTTGTACTCGGAAAGCCCTTCTTGGCAGCTGTCGGGGTTTGCTACATGATTTGCTCCCTCATCATTTATACTCGAGCGCTGTCAAGATAAAAACGTTTCTCGTAAAATAAGGTGTTCAGCATTCGTGCAGGCCCAGGGGTCGTGCCCTCACAGATGTTTGATCGGGCCTGGGACGCGCCCCTCTGCAGAGCTCCTGCAACATGGGAACGACTCCCTGCGCCGCTCTGCAAGCCGAGAAGCACCAAACACGCTGCGCGGCGCCCTCATCCCGCCCCTTCTCGGTAACCCCGGGGCAGGGGCACACGCCTTCCCCCGGGTCACTCGCACACGTTATTCCCCGCAGGCCCCGGGCCTAGTCCTCCCCGCGCCCAGCACCGCCTGACGCCGCAGGCATGCGCACAGGCGCTTCCCCACCAGCGGGCGCTGCCGGGTGTCGTGGCCGGCGGCAGGGGCGAGCGATCCGGCGGCGTCTGGCCGCTGGCGGCGGCCGTAGCACAGCGGGGAGGGCGAGACAGGACGGGGCGGCGCTGCTGCGATGGCGGCCCATCCGCCCGTGCTGCTGGGGCTCCGCGACGCCGCCATGGCGGGGCCGTGCCGAGGAGGCGGGCGGGCCCCCGCCTGGGCCACCAACAAGCTAGGCGGCTCCCCGGTAGGGCCGGGACCGGGCGGGGCGTGGGGAGCACGGCGGCGGCGGGGCCCCGGCCTGACGGGGCTCGGCGGCCGGCCGGCGCACCTCGCAGCGTCCTCAGCTAGCGCCCGTGCTGTTCGCCTTTCAGGACTGGGTGCCCTCCGTGCGCCCGAGCTCTCCCTGCTGCGGGCTGTGCGGGAGGCCGCTGGCGCACCTGGTGCAGGTGTACTGCCCGCTGGAGGGGTCCCCCGCCCACCGCGTCGCCAACGTCTTCGCGTGTGCCGGGAGGGGCTGCTGGGGCGCGCCCCGCAGGTGAGGGCCCTGCGGTGGGGACGCGCCTGGGGCCGCGGGCGCCGCTCCCCGCGCTTCTTACGCCTGTGTCTCTTTGCGTTTGGCTGTGTCGACACGGACGGTAAAGCTGGAAGGTGCTGCGCTCCCAGTGTGTGCCGGCGCCAGAGCAGGAGACGCGCGAATGCAGCGTAAGCCAGGTATAACCGACCGACAGGCACCGGGTGCGCCTGGGGAAATGCCTCTCGGGCTCTGCCCCTCGGTGTGCGGCCCTGAGGAGCGTTTGAAAGAAAAGCGCGGTTGAGTTGGGTGAGTTTCGCACCTGTATGTACTTGTTTAAGTAACCGTGGCCTCCCAAGAAGCCGAGGTGTGTGTGCTCATGGGGAGAAGTCGTGGCCGTGACACCGTGAGCACCACACGTTATTTACTGCGGTAAACGTACACGTTATTAGGAGACTAATGTTTTGTTTGTGATCTATGTCAGACTTGTTTTAGGGTGGAGATTGCAGGCCAGCTATGTGGCCAAAACTGATACTTAATACTCTACTTATGTGTGCTACCTACACATCAACTTTAAATGATTGGGCTGTACTGGTTAGGTTTTCATGTTTAAGATGTTTTCCTTGTTTTCTAGTACATGTTTTTCATTTTTATTGCTATTTAGTCTGTTTCAATTATTAATATACTTATGGTATTCTTGCATGTGAAGAAAACCTGCATGTTGGTCGAAGAAGATTGAAAGAGGAAGATGGCTACAAACTATTGAGGGCAGGCAGAAAGTGTTTATTCAGCAGGTGTATTTGGAATATGGAGTTTTGAGCTGTGGTATATGACTTCACACTGTGATAAGATGATGGTATTTTCATTTGTTTTGATATTTTCCTCCATATTCTGTCCTTTGAGCGTACCTGTGGTGCAATAACTGTGCTTCAGGTAAAGGTACCCAGACTAGCTGTCAGTGGTCGTCCCAGCAGCCGAGGTATGGCAATGGGATATACAAAGGCCATTCAAAAGTCAGTGATTTCTTGCTCTGTTTTGCCTGTGTGATATTTATTGCCATATCTGTGCTGCTGTGAACAGTAAATGTGTGCATGCTGGTAACTACCACTGGGAGGAAAATAGGCAAAATAACACTAGGCATTAGGTTCAGGTTTTAGTTTTCTTCTCTGTTACGAAACGGTGTTTGAAGTGTGTGAGGGTGGCTGCTCTTCACAATATCCTTTTTTGTTCTTTTTTTTCTTTCAGAAACAGGTATCAAGCTTTACTGCAAAGGATTGGTGTGATGAAGCAGATGACTGGGGAGTCAGTGATGGGGCAGAGTCTCCTGCATGTGCCTCCCTTCAGCTGCTTGGCTTAAATGAAGTGGTGAGCCCCTCCTTGTCCAGAGAGATGGAGTGTGCATCCCAGTTCCAACAGCTTTGCTTGTCTGAAGCTGCAAATGGGTCCGGTTCCTTGAGTGTGCATCCTCCAGTCAGCGAGGGTGTGGTAATGGCAACATCAGGTTCAGCTCCTGTGTTCCAGCCCTTTTACATTAGTGTTGTGGATGAGGAAGACTACACTGGCTTCCTTGATACGGATCATGCAGATAAGCTGTTCAAGGAGTATCAGCAGAGAGAGGGTGTTAGCTTGGAACAGCTGATGTCAGAAAGGTGAGAACAAGTCTGCATTTCATGCTGAAACCGAAGGGATTATGTAGTTTCCTGTATGCTGTTTGAAAATCTGAATCTGCCTCTCACTCAATCTGAATGGTTTTTATTTGTAACTGGGTCCCTTCAGGAATCATTGGTGTGTACGCAGTACTTTGCTGCAAGAGTGTAACAATACACAGGGGTCTGTCAAATTTTGAGTTATTCAGAGTTGCGTCCTCAGTTATTCTGAGTGCTGAAGCCACTGAAATGTCCTTGGGCTCCAGATACTGCAGTGGGCTGTCAGTGTCTGAAACCAAACCAGTGTGGTTTAGTGTAGAATATTGTTTAAATGGCACGAATTTATATTGTGATATTTTATCTTTTGGTTGGGGTTTTTTTGGATGGGTTGTTGTTGGTCTTTTTGTTTGTTTTACAATCCTATAGCTTTCCTTAGATTCCAGTTGGATTTTTAAGAGTTTAAGAACTTAGGGATTTTGACTAGAGGCTGGGGTTGTGGCAAGACTCATGGTGATTTGTGAAGACTATCTGAAGAACAAATTTTGAATGTAGTTACTGAAAATATTTTCAAAGATTAACTTGGATAGTCCAAGTGGGCGCTTACATCCAGTCCATTTTGCTTCTGATTATATATTAACATGTACAGTGACTTTTCCCAATTTGTGGACAGCATTGAGTTTTTTGATAACTAAAGCTACTGTCAATTGCAGAGCCAGCATGGAATGATTTCTTAGTAGTGATGTTCCTGTTGAGTTTGGTTGGCCTTTATGGAACCGTAGAATTTTAATTGCACTTCTTTCAAAATTTAAAAAAGACAGCATCATTATACAAAAGCTAGGGAAACTTTGAAGAAGTTAGTAAAGGGATCATTTTTTAAAGGAATGAGCAGATATCTGATGGATTTGAATCTCATGTGGTAGTTTGAAACACTGTTAGAATTGTAAGCCACCAGAAACCGAATCATAGAATGGCATGGGTTGGAACGGACCCCAGGGTTCATAGAGCTCCAACCCCCCTGCCACAGGCAGGGCCACCAACCTCAGGCCTGGATCTACACAAGGTTGCCCAGGGACCCATCCAATCTGGCCTTGAACACTTCCAGGGATGGGGCATCCACTACTTCTCTGGGCAGCCTGTTCCAGCCCCTCACCACTCTTTCTGTAAAAAACTTCCCCCTGATATCCAATATAATTCTTCCCTCCTTTAGCTTTAATCCATCCCCCTTGTCCTGCTATTGTCTATCCTTTTAAAAAGTTGAATCCCCTCCTGCTTATAAGCTCCCTTCAGGGACTGGCAGGCTGCAATGAGGTCCCCCCGCAGCCTTCTCTTCTCCAGGCTGAACAAGCCCAGCTCCCTCAGCCTCTCTTTGTAGGGCAGGTGCTCCAGCCCTCTAATCATCTTTGTGGCTCCTCTGAACCCTTTCCAACAGTTCCACATCTTTCTTGTACTGGGGCCCCAGATGGACACAGGACTTCAGCTGGGGCCTCACGAGGGCAGAGTAACTGGAAGAACTGGAAGCAAAATGTTCACCTGCAGCTCCTGACAGGAACTGCCTCTTATGTCAGTGTGTACACTGTAACGTGAATGTGTAGTAACTCTTCCATATTTAAAGCATGCACACTGTACTGGAAACTGGATTGGAAGTTTTCTTTCTTCTTTTCTTACAGTGTTGCAGGTGACGGTGATAATGAAAAGTATGAGAAGAGTGAAGTCAAAAGCGGGGACCACACGTTCCATAAATTCATGAAAAGAATATCTGTGTGTAATGAACAAATTCTAAGGTATGTGGTTGTGGGGGAAGACAGCAGGCCTGCTAGCAGCCTAGCTCTCTTCTCTCAAGATTTAGGCCCTGACAATATTCTCCTATTCCCATGAGAAAAGTTCCTCATGCAGAGAGGATCCTAATAATCACATTCTCAAAACATAGCGGCCTTGCTGATAGGGGTACAGGCTGCCCTAAACCAAGAAGCAGTTATGGGAAGGTATTTGGGAGTAACAGAACATGTTAGGAACCAACCATAACAAGAGGGTCAAAAACAGCAGCTGTGTGGATGGATGCTTTTAGGTATTAAAGGTAAACTAAGGATGTTTAGCTATAAGATGGGTTTATCAGAACTCCGTGAAACCCAAGCATAGAGGTCTTCAAGAGGCAGTTTTGAGGTGGAAGTACAATACACAGTGGTATGTCGTTGTGATACGTTTCCAAGGCTATCTGTTCCTCTGAAATTTTATAACCTTACTGTAATTGCTTATGGCTCAGTCCTTGAGATGTTACTGAAGTAAGAAAGTACTCATTTTTAAAGCCTAAGTTCATGTGCAGCTTATTGCGAGTCTGTGGTCTTCAGTTCTTGTAGGTTGGTTGTTTTTCCCAAAACAAAAGCAGATTTCACCTCAGAGCAGCTACTTTCATTCAGAATTAACTCCTCTTTTTTAACAAAGAGTTCAAATCATAAACTATTTGTAGTACCAGATAATACAGATAGTTTTCATGGATTGTACCAAGTGTTGGTTTTTAATTTTGTTCTGGAGAATCTGCTGCAGTCTATCTGGTCAAGCTCTCTCAGTGTGGTAGTGATGGGATCTTTGTTTATGATGCTTCCAGAAGCAGATGGAACTAACTGGTAGTTGTAGAAGTGGTAAAGTCTATGGGGCTGGTCACACAGAAAAAAATATGAGAAACTTTCAGTCATTATCAGACTATTCAGAAAATGAACTAATACAGAGTATTAGTGTTTTCAGACAACTTTTTTCCACTGTATCTGCACTTTGCAGTACTACACTCTTTGAATTTTCCATTCATCTAACACATCACTTTCTGGCAACCCCTATGACTGTCACTGAGCTGCCCTCCCTTTCCCCTTCATGGTATTGAGAATATGCCTGTCAGATGTCCATTTCTCCTGGGCTACCAGATCTCCGTTGAGCTCTCCACAAAGCACAGAATCCCCTGCTTGGCATCCAGTGGAAACCCATCTTCAGCCTTGCCTTCTTGTTAGTTGTGGAGCTATGATAGCTCATGTAAATAAAACATGAGTTCTGTGGTGTGCAACTCGATAGGTTTTGACACTTAGGTTGAACATCTTCAGCTTCCACTGGTTAGGATTCTGTTTTTCAGGAAAATGTAGTTTGCTTACTAAAATGAGTCACAGAATCACAGAGTTGTAGGGGTTGGAAGGGACCTCAAGAGATCATCAGGTCCAACTCCCCAGCTCATACTGCACAGATAGGCGTCCAGATGGGTCTTGACTGTCTCCAGAGAAGGAGGCTCCACCACCTCCCTGGGCAGCCTGTCCCAGGGTTCTGTCACCCTGACTGTGAAAAAGCTTTTGGAGGTGTCAGTTCAAAGCATTTGTCTCCTTTAAATCCAGCTCTTTCTGTAAGACTTTCCAAGCGCTGACCTTCCAAGTATTTACCCCTCCTCATCTTTATTCTTTGTTTAATTATTTGTCTGAGGTTTAAGCAAAGATTTTGGCTCATAAGAATGTGTTTTACTTCAAGCAAGTCCAGAGGTTTCAGAGAACCCTGAACACTTGCCAACACGTAAGTTTTCATAGGAAATGTAAAACAACAAAATAACTTTTTTTGTTGTTGTTTCTTTTTTCTCTTAGATACTCTTGGGGTGGCCAGCCTTTATTCATAACGTGTCCTCCAGCCAACATTAACAAAGGCATTCCAGCCTGTGGTAACTGTGGAAGCAACAGAATATTTGAATTTCAACTCATGCCAGCACTGGTCAGCATGCTCCAGAGTGATTCAGGTGACCTGGCTGAATGAGTAGTAGATAGAGTTGCCTTCGTGGTAAAGTGTAGTGAGCTGCCATTTGGGTTGTTACTTGTGCCCCTTATGTGCGCTGACGGGCACAATTACAGTGATCATCTTAGGTAGAATCCACTCTGTTGCCGTTATGGGTTTCACTAAGCAAAAGATACAGCAGAAAGGCTATGATTGCAACTGCATTTGCACATTTCTGAACTTTAATACAATAATATAGATTTAATTCCATGACCTTTTATTGCCTCTTAAATGAGACCTTGGAAAATAATCAATGTCAGAGCAGATTTCAGATACTCTGAAATTTCTGAGTTAGCTTGCTTTAAAATCTTTAAATTAGAAGATGTTATGTATGTAGGAGACTGAAGATGAAAAAAACCTCCCTGAACTGTCAAAGATTGAAGTATAGCAATAAGCAAAAGTCCCCAATTATGTCATTTTTCAAACCTTTACATCACTTGCCTCCGTTGGTTTTACATTACATGCCTTTATCGCTTTGTTTTTAGATCTGCAAGTGGAATTTGGAACTGTCATAGTTTACACATGTGAGAGAAGCTGTTGGCCAGCAAATCATCAGACCCCTCTTGAAGAATTTGTTTTTGTACAAGAAGACCCAGATCAGAGATTATTTAAATAAATTGTATTTCTCCACACAAATGGAAAGTATGTTGGGTTTTTTTACTACAGGTGAAAGCATGTAATTACACAACAGATTTTTGCTCAGATGTGGTGAAAAATGAAATTAATTTGATAACATGGTGCTTATTTCCAAGAATAACTGGCTGAAGTCTATACCAGCATGTCTCAAGTGAGGCAATGGAAAACTTGGTGATTTGGTTATGCGTGGAAATGTAAGCATAGGGATTGTCTTGTGACTGGTTACATTTAACTTGAGGAGGAAAGTAAAGGAGACTGTGTTACTGCAGTTACTTACACTGTTAGCATTCATCAGCCAAATTGGATCCAGCTTTTAGAAACAGGTAGCAGTGAAGAACTTAATGTCTGCTTGATTTCAAAAAACAAATCTGCTTTGTCCTGACTGCAGATTGGAAATTCAGTGGGCAGCGTCTGAAAGGACCTTGCTGTCACTACAGTCTTATTGCAATGAAAAGCTTTTGTAGGTGTTCTTACAGTGAAGGAGGACTCAGGTTTGCATGGCTAAATGAGCTCTGACAGTGACATTGCTTTGGATGGGGAAAAGGTGGAGGTGTTCGTTGGGGCTTTTGTTCTCGTGGGTACCGAATGGGGGGTGGGTACAGCACCTGCCTTGCTACAGCAGTCTGGTGCTTGCAGGCTGATGGTGATTTAGTGTAAATTATTCTGTGGAGTTCCCTGTTGGTTTAGGTGACATTGCAGTATTTTAATTGACTTAATGGAGGAGTAATTCAAGTGTCCTTAAAGCTTTTTGTACAGGTTTAATGCTGTAGCATAAATCGTCACAGGGAACGTGTGGGTTTAAAGAAGAAAAAAAGGGGGGAGGGAGCTGAAAAGATGGCATGTGTTTGCAAAACTGCTGTTTTAAGGAAGAATGGAAAAACCTTGTCCCCTTCCAAAGGGGGGTCAGTGGGCTTCTGACGCAGGGAAAAAGCTGAGGTGGCACCTTGAATACTGCCAGTGCTCTCCGCGGGTTCTCGCCCTCCTCGGTTCCCCAGCTGTGGTCGGTGAGCGCGCAGGCCGTGGGACGAGCCCTGTCTGCACTGGCGGCTGTAGCAGAGAGGCGGGACGGCGCGGGCCCGGGCGGCGGGAGCGGGGCTCGAACCTGTGTCTCGGTCCTCCCCGTCCCGCCCGGGCGCCCGCCCTGCTGCAGGCTTCCTGGGCGGTGCGCGGGAGAGGGCCGGGGCCCTCCCCGCCGGCAGGGGACGCTGTGGGAAAGGCGGGCGGCAGCCGCTCTAGTCTCGCTCGGGCTCGCTGTCCGGAGTGCGGCCCGGCTGAGGAGAGCCGCGCGGAGTCGCTCCCTCTGCCCGCGCTGTTGTTCGCCTGCCGTCATGTCCGTGCCGGTGTCGGGCCCCTTGCGCAGCGAGCTGGCGGAGGCCGTGGCCCAGGCGCGGCTCTTGGTGGTGGGAGCCGGCGGCATCGGCTGCGAGCTCCTCAAGGACCTGGTGCTCACCGGCTTCAGCAACATCGACGTGGTGCGGGCCGGGGCGGGGGCCGGGGCGGATGAGGGGCCGGCGGGCAGCGGCCAAACCGAGGCCGGGGCGCTGGGGAGTGCGGGGGGACGCCGGGGCCCGAGGCGGAGGCCTCTGTGGGGCCGGGGCGGCGGGGGCGCTGTGGCGGCGCGGGCGCTGTGGCGGCGCGGCCCCTCCCGCCAGCCGCATTGTCTGCGTGTTTTTAAACTGCTCCCGGCCCGCCAAAGCGGCCGGGCGAGGCTGCCGCGCCGCCCCTGCGCCGGGGGACGGGCTCCACCACAAAGGGGCTGCGGCCTGCGGGCGCCGTGCGCGCCGCCGCCTCCGACGGGGCTTTCTTCCGCGGGCCGCCCCGAGCGGCGGTGCCGCTGTGCCCGGGCTCCCCGCCGGGGAGGGCGGGAGAGAGAAGCGCGGTCTTTCCCCGGAGGTCGGGCCGCCTTCCCGGGGCAGCGGCGGGTCCGGCCGTCGCTCGGCGGGAGAGCGGCTGCGCCCGTCGGTGAAATCTGGGAACAGCCGTGTGCCGTGTGCGTGCCCAGCCGCTGCTCGCCAAAGCCCTGGTTTTGCCTGGCGCCGCCTTTGCGGGTCCTGGGGGTGATGGCCCGGTGACGGACTGCAGCGAAAAGCAAAATACAAGGGGCGTGAATTGTATTTTTAGATGCCGAGTTGTAAACCTGTCAGTCTTAGAAGCCTGGTCGCGATAGCGTCCCGCGATAGCTTCCCGCGGGGTCCGACTTTCGCTTTTGCTTCCTGATACTGATCTCTGGAGTGTATAGGAAGAGCAGAGTCCAGAGTGTCGAGAGAAGAAGTACTGTCAGCAAAACGCTGATTACCCGGTTTCCCGGCGTGTGTTAGTTTCTTACTTGTGGTTCTGAAAAGTCCTGGTTTTAAGGAATGGCAGGAGTGCAAACCCAGCCAGGGCACAGGTCTGTCCCCTTGATTACCGTGTGCCGGGCCTGGGCTCAGCCGGGCCTGGGCTCAGCCGGGCCTGGGCTCAGCCGGGCCTGGGCTCAGCCTGTGAGTTTTGTATGACAACTTGTAAGAAGCTTGTTTTTACAGTCAGACTTGTTGAGCAAAGCGTATTAGAAACAGCTTTTATCTAAAGTCGTACCAGCTAGTAGAGGAGTATGGGTACTGGTTTACCTTGTTATTCATACAACTCGGGCCTCCCTGCTTGTAGTACTTTTAAAAACTGGCAGGATTGCTTAATTGGAATTCCAAATTGACCCTTTGATTTGTGCCTGCCACTGAGAGCCAGTCCCGTGTTAACGTTGTCCTTGGTGAAGGGAACATGCAGAAGAGTGGAAGCCTGCCTTTCCTACACTTCTCCCCGTGATTTTTGTCCCTGACTTAGTATGTCATTTGTGTACTCCAGCAGTCCATTATAATAGAAAGGATGTAATATCTCCTGATTTTCTAGATAGGCATAAATCTCATCGGGATATGCTTATTATAGTTTGATTTTCTTTTTTTTTTTTTATTGTCTTTAAGGCCAGCTTGGTTGGACTCCATTAACTTAAGTGCATGTTGGATCAGGGCCATCTTCATATAAAAATATCATTGGCAGTGTTGTATGCAAGACAGTAACATTTTGATAGCATACGGTGTGGGTGGGCAAAAGAGTAGAGAATTACATTCAAAGAGGAAGTTTGCTGTTAGAATAATTGGCTCTTGTCAGCATTGGTGAATTCATTGAAGGTTTCCCTTGATTATTAAATAATAACAAGCTTGAACACCTGAAAGTGCTTTTTATTTCTGTGAGTTGTGAAATATATTTTAAAACAAAGTATTGATGCTAAAAAGTCTAGTAGTTTTGAATGCAAGTCACAAATAAGTGATTTCATTGAGTGTGCTTTGGTGCCACTGTTCTTGCTTATGAAGAACAAAATCAGATTACTCAAAATCCAACTCAGAATTAAGAATTAAGGCTCTGAAGCCTTCTAACTTGCAAAAACAGGAGCAGTACCAAAGTTAGGTTAACAAGAGAACTGTTAAATTCTGGTCGTTCTTGGCTAGATTGAAGCTTCTGTTGTGGTATAAAGTTTTCAAGTATTCTCTTTGGAAACAAAGTTCCTTTACTTCTTTTGGTCTTGGTAGTACTGTTTTCAGTTGTAGCTTATGTCACTTATCTCGAGGCAAAATACTGAAAACCTTCTGGGTAGTGGAAGTTTTAACAGAATTGGGCACTTAGTCGTTTTCATTTGAGGTTCTTGGGCTTTTATCTTTCCACCAAAGCTTTCTGAGTGTGTCTTATGAGAGAGGAAAGGAGGTAGAAATGTGTTTCCCTGCAAATACCATTTTCTTGGAAAGGTACGAGACCACGAGTAGTTGCTAGGATACTGAGGGTAATAAAGATTAATAGATTAATACTCTGCAATACAATTCTAAAACTTTATATATTTTCTGATTACATCCACAGTAACTTATTGTTTTAATAGAACTTTGTAGCTGTTAGAGTTCTTAATATATTAAAAATTAATCCATAAATTAAAAATATTCCTTTCTGGGGGAAAAGTTTAATCATGGAGCAGGGATCTTGCATACAAAGGATCTTCAGTGAGAAGTGTGTGGCATACGTTCTTTGGTATTCCAGGTTTGGTTAATAAAATTAAAAGCATATGAGAACAACCTTGTTAGGTCATGTTTAAACACCACGCTGCACAGTCAGTCTGGTAGTACTTTCCTTATAGTTAAAAGCATTGCTATGTTGAGTATGTCAACAATATAGGAATTTGGGAGAAATATCTCTGAGGCTTAAAAGAATTGTGTCCTTTCCCTCCTGGCTAAAAATGTTAGGGACAGAAAAGGACTTGTAGAAAAAGCAGTTGATCAGAGAAACTGTTTAATGGAAAAGTAGTGGCAACGAAGGTAGAGACAAGTTTTCTCAAAGTTCTAATTAAATCTACTTAATTCTTGTGGTGGGGGTTAAAGATGTTTGAAATTCTGATGTTCATCTGCATATATTAATAAACAGAAACATGTCTGTTAGAGGAACTACAGCCATGGCATCCTTTGAGGCTGTACATCACAGGTATTCTGTGGTATATATTTTAAACATTTTGACTGCATGATTTGGTCTTTTTTTTTTTTAAAGTAGACTTCATCATTTTTAAATACCCATTTCAGCAGTTAGTCCTGGTGACAAACAGTGAAAACCTTTGCCCTGCAGTGTGAGAATTGGAGGACAATGCAGCCCTCGGTTTACTGATGCAAAAAGCTATACTCAAAGCCATGTTCAAATATAAAGTAGAAGTACTAATTATTTTCCTGAGTAGCCTTTCTTGGACCTTGGGGAAGCCTGGTACAGAGCCAGCGTTCAGCATGGCCAGGCCTGCATGGGGTCTGATGAGACCTATGTAGGCAGATGTCTGCAGTATCTTCTCTGAGTTTGTATGCTGAATTCTCAGTAAAATATTTATCCTACGGTAAACAAGACAATTGGTTACTGACTTTCTGCTAACTACGATGTATTCATATGTTGAAATTCATGTGACTTTTTTAGTAGGGACTCTTTCTTCAGAAAGTTTGTTGTCATGTAGCCCTTAATGTGTTACATAGGTTTCCATTGTTAGTAATTATTTAATATGTATGGACTCCAGAGGTGATTAGGTGATCGCCTGTGCCTCTGGGGTTGCTGTAGTGCAGATGTACCACTTGTATGCATGTCTGAAAAGAAACCTCTGTTAGGTTTATACATTTTAGCCAAGCACATTTGTGTCAAACTGAATGATTTTGTTCCATTTATTTCTGTAAAAGTGAAATGTCTGTCTCCTGTGTGTTTATAGATTGATTTGGATACTATTGATGTCAGCAATCTCAACAGGCAGTTTTTGTTTCAAAAGAAACATGTTGGAAGATCAAAATCACAGGTGAGATAAAAGTCAAAGCTCAAGTCTTACTCAGTATTATTTTATGGACAGTGTCAGAAACATGTCACAACTTTGTTTCTGTGGTGAAGAGGTAAGTGTTAGTTGATCTTGGCTATCCACAACATTTCATTATAGAAGTAATTAAATCTCTTAAGGTGATCAGCTTGCTCAATACTCAACTAGTATTGAGTCTATCTTTAGAAGGACAGAAGAAATAATAAGTGGCTTTTTTTGTTTTTGTTTTTTTTTATTTCTAGGTTGCCAAGGAAAGCGTGTTACAGTTTTATCCAGAAGCTAATATTATAGCTTACCATGATAGCATCATGAAGTATGTTTGTTTTTAAGCTCTAATTACATGTTTTGATTTGCAAGTACTGTGTTATTTAAATGCTACAGTGGTGTGCTTTAAGATATTTTACAAACCTAGTGAAGTAAGAAGAAATAACTGTAAATCTAAGATTGCCATGCACCTGAGTTGAGAGTGTGGATTTTGCATGAGTTTTCTTAAACTCCGGTAGTAATCTGTAGTCATTTGCTTATGTCTTATTTTTCATCTTATTGGCAACATTTACTATATAAGTTTCCACACTGTAGGGATGCCCTGATGCCTTGAGCAATATGTAGCTTAAAATAAGTGTGAATGTTGAGTCCATGATTAAAAAAACAAAGTCCTTTGTGTGTCTGTGTGTATAACAGAGTACCATTTATATATGCCCCAAACTGTTAAAACATAATCTTTATGATCCATAACTAGTCAGTACAAGGTTATGTAGATTTTCATTGGCTGTTTCCCATGTTTTAGTTTATATTTGTCCAGTTTCTTAAAAATGTACTGTAACATTGATATTTGAACACTGATATTGTTAGCCACTGAAACACTGACTTGCCACATCCTTCTCCTGAAACTGTAAAGCTGTTAGTCCTTGTTTCCTCTCTACTCTCTCTTCTTTGCCACCTTCTTTTATAAATCAGAAAAATGCATTGTAAAGATACTAAAGTGTCAAGATTTCAAAATCTCATGTCTTGGCTCCTAAGGGGGTGGAGGCACAATCAAAACCAATTGAGCCATCACAGCATAACGAATTCTCAACAGTCTGATGAGCTGTGGTAATTACAGTGTGCATGTTTCAGTCTCAGCTGATGGTTTTTAAGGTCAGTTACCACAGCTCAGCCAATTTACTCATTAGGTCAGAGCACTATAATCACTTTTTTGTTGTCTGCTTGTTTCATTGGTCAAATTAGTACTAATTGCAATAGCTTCCTTCCAGCAGCATAAAATTCATGCTTTCGCCCAGCTTTAAAATGGGCAGAAGACAAATGGGGCAGTTAAAGTCTAGCAGTAAATTTATAATACATGTAGTTTATCACACAAACATGAGTTCACACTTTGCATGTGTATAGTTTCTGTTGTGGCATAATAACCAACAAGTTTGATGTGCCATTTTGAGTATTGTTTTTCTTTCCTGTAGCCCTGACTATAACGTAGAGTTCTTCCGCCAGTTTACGTTGGTTATGAATGCTCTGGATAACAGAGGTGAAGTTTTCACTATGATTTCATCTTGGAGAAGAAAGTAGTTGCTTGTTCATAGAAACAGAACCTGAATGTATTCTACTCTTAGTACTTCAGCAATTTCAGTTAAATAATAAGTATCCTCTTAACCCATCTGTAGTTTGACTGATGACTCTGTGCTTCACTAGAAAATTGAAGGGGTAGTTAGTGCTTTTAGGGGTGTTTGGGAAGTAAACATTAACTGGTGTGTTGCTGCTTTGTGGGAACTGATGAGTTTTGTATGTATGTATAGAATGATTCAGTTGAGTTTGTATTTCATAGTGTCAATATATTTTGTGTTAATTGGAAAACTGGCTTCATGAAAAAGATGTAGTGCTCTATAATGAAATAACACAGGCTAAGGATAAATGTTTGCATAGGAGATTAGTTTTAATTTGGTGAACTAAACCATTCTAATTATTTACATTTTTTTTAAAAAACTTTGTTTGCAGCTGCTCGTAACCATGTGAACAGGATGTGCCTGGCTGCTGATGTTCCTCTTATAGAGAGTGGAACTGCAGGCTACCTTGGACAAGTAACAGTTATTAAAAAGGTTAGGTTGTATATTATTCTTGTGGCTTTAAATCATTAGCTATTTTAGACAACAGGGAATTGGGTGTTTTGAGATACAGCTTCAGGTCATCTGGTAATGGCATGTACTATTAGTAGCCTTCACAGTGTGACAAGTAAATATTTCACTTTTGACCAGGGAGTGACAGAATGTTATGAATGTCATCCTAAACAAATTCAGAAGACTTTTCCAGGCTGCACAATCCGGAATACTCCATCGGAACCTATCCATTGCATTGTGTGGGCTAAGTATTTGTTCAAGTAAGTGATTTCAAAAACAGTTACTGAGGTTCACTCTTCTGGTTTCTAAACCTGCAGACAGAGGGAAAAATGGGGGACACTTTTGGTTTTGTGTTTGTTTGTTTGGTTTTTTTAATGAATGTGGATTATAGCAAAACCCTCCAATTCTTTGACCTGGATCCTGGGGTTGGTTTTTAATTCTTTTAATATAAGAATGGAAGTTTGGTTAGTGCTTAGGCCATGCTCTAACATCACAGAAAATCTGGCAAAGTAGTTTGGCCCAGCAGTGTAGGTTGAGGTTACTTTATTTTTCACCTTTGTGTGAAGTTAACGTGTTTTTCAGTTTAATGCATGAATCAACAGATGTAAGGTTTGCTGAGGTCTTGGAGGGTTATAAGCAATGCATTCAATACTGCAGTGTGAATATAAGGCTAGGTGAGCTATTGAGTTACACAGAACTGTTTTGCTGAATTCATTTTTGTGTTGGACATTTTGTGTTGTCAGTGTGAAGTCTGTGTGTAATGAATCCCAACAATCTAAAAAGCAATGCATGAAGTGGCACTTATATATATCCACTTTAGAATATATCTGTTAGCAGATGTTCTAGTCTTTAACCAGCAGCGGTGAAATTGCAGTGTTGTGTTGTTGTTCCTAATTATTATATAGCCAGTTGTTTGGAGAAGAAGATGCTGATCAAGAAGTCTCTCCTGACAGAGCTGATCCTGAAGCTGCCTGTGAGTAATACAAACTGGTATCTTACCCCACACTGAAATGTTCTATTTCAGAGGTTATGACACATTTCTGGAAATTTCTGGGGATTCTGGTGGATGAGAAACTTAACATGAGCCAGCAGTGGCTCTTGCAGCTCGCAAGGCCAATGGGATCCTGGGCTCCATCAGAAGAGGGGTGGCCAGCAGGGACAGGGAGGTGATTGTCCCTCTCTACTCTGCCCTCATGAGGCCCCACCTGGAGTCCTGTGTCCAGATCTGGGGTCCCCAATACAAGAGAGATGTGCAGCTGTTGGAGTGATGATTAGAGGGCTGGAGCACCTGCCCTACAAAGAAAGGCTGAGGGAGCTGGGCTTGTTCACCCTGGAGAAGAGAAGGCTGCAGGGGGACCTCATTGCAGCCTGCCAGTACCTGAAGGGAGCATACAAACAGGAGGGGAATCAACTTTTTAAA